>OX438531.1:35931636-37131636 GCA_949316355.1 Bruchidius siliquastri
TTTTATTTATTATTTATTATTTTGTATGCATTAATTACTAGGCGTGCGTGTAATTTAACATGTATTGCTCCAAGCTGTTATTTATTGTATAATCCTACGTATTTTTGTAAACTGCCTGGACTAAAAAGGACCAAGAGTCCTTAGTCCATGAAACAAATTCTAATTGCGTTTTTTTCAGGTAATATCTAGTGAGTGTCCATTGAATTTTTTTTCATAATCACTTTTTGCTCTAACTGCTGATTATTCAGGAGGGAGAGAACAAAATGTTCAAGGGAGCTCATACATTTTGAAAATAGGACCTCACTTTTGCGCATGTAGTACTTTTCCTCTTGTTTTGGTGCCACGAAACATCACCAATGGGCATTACAAGAGGTGGTCAGTTTCAGGACACTCTTATACTAAAAATTAAGGCCTTTCCGTATGTATTAGTTGAAAATTATGTGACAAAAATTGGAGTATTTCAATATTTCAAACACAGACAAACCACAGACGCAAAGCTTGTCTAGATGCAGCAAGAGGACCTCATAAAATTATCAATCACTTGTCTATAAGCTGGCTATGGTAGCCAACAGAATATGGTCTCTACAGAATATACAGATAAGAATTACTCAGTCCATCTATTGGGATATATACCGGGTGGCCCGTTTAACCTTGTTGTTATCCCCCCAAAACCCAATTTATACCGTGACTATTTTTTCAGAAATATTTTCATTGAAAGTATTTTTAATCTGTGATCGAAAGTGAAACCATATACGACTACGAACGGCGAACTTGAGAGACTTTTTCAAAGTACAAAATAACAAAAAAATAAATTTTGACATTAACAATGCCACTGATATTAATTGGAAAACTGTCTCGGAGATAACAGTAACCAATTATGCTGACAGAAATGATATTAAGAAGTACCTCAGCATTATCATGGAAATTATACTAATTAAGAAACAGATTATATAGAAATATATGCACATATACGAGGTAATTCATTAAAAAAGGGGAAGATCTATACTTTCGAATGAAGCATACATTTTAATTGCTAAATTACCTTATCTCATTATATAATCTTAAAAATTAGAGCAGCAAACTTTGGATTGATAATTTTTTGTTTTTTTATGTTTTTTTGTAGGTTTTTGCACACAGAAAATTACAGAATCAGCTTAAGCTATTACTCTTAACAACAACAAACAATAAAATATCGTATTGCTCCAAATTAATCACTATACTCTACCTACTACTCAGACTATAAACTGCGACAAACGAATCAGAATCGAATCACTAGAATAAAATTGTGTGTACTTTATTGGTGGCATACAATATTCATTACAAGAACATACCCAATTTCTACTTAAAATGGATGACCTTTCCATTTCCAAATCTGAATTCTACATAATGATTCGTGTCCCAGCGGCAAGAGTTATATGCCAATCTCATCCAGAAATCCGAACCATAGAAATCGCATCAACGGTAACAACTTGAGTACGTGACACCGTTTCTTAAGCTGCATTTTTTTATATACGTCATTACGAGCAGAAAATTGCACGGCTGGGTCTATCCTGACATGCATAAAACATAAATCGAATGGATGGCGGCCGTCTCATCGGTATACATAACATTCATCAGGGCAACGAATATTGCACACAATAAAACCCCTTGATCTTACCACATGCACAGATATCATCTCAAATAAGTTTTTTCTCTTCCAACATCTCAGACGACAGTGGCGTACCGAATACATTTTCCTGTATAATGCTAAAGTTTATGCAGTTCCCAAAACGTAGATGAATATTTTTCATTGTCTCGATATCCAAACTTGGGTATCTTGCGAGATAAATTATTCAAAATTTTTACTTTTGAAACCTTATTGCATCAAAGTGTGGGTTCTTATGTGGCTGTATGTATGAAATTATATGGATAAGTTGGCATACATTGAATAAAAAAAATCCAGCATACAAGGGAACCTCCACCGAACTCAATTTGTGCACTTCTATATGATAACTTTTTCAAAGCTGAAGTCATCAAGTTCCACGTGAGACGATTTTTTTGAATTACTCCACAAAAAATATCTTGCATAACCATGAAATTTATTATCAATCATTTGGATGGTGAGAATTATAATTAAAAATAAATAAATTAGAACATATAATTCAATCTAAAACAACAATCGCTAACATACATTTAATTACGCTTTTATGACAAAACTTTTAAATTGATGATATCATCATTGTTTGAAAGACGAAGTGGAATACGACGACATAAATTTTTCCAAAAAGCATCCCCTATATTTGCGGTGCATGAAACATGATAATCTCTTACAAATCCTACCATGAAATTAATCAATAATGAATTGAATACTGAATATAAAGATTTAAAATGAACACCTTTAATCCACCAATCCAAACAAAAATAGTTTCACATGGGTTATATTATTTGGAATATATTTGTTGTCCGCACGTCTTTTGTATTAATGTTTCTACCTACCCCCAATGTCATTTGGATTTATCCTCTCAAGCAATTATTATTGCTATTCAATTTATCGATAATATATTTGATTTGTGTTTGTAATCGATGATGTTGTCAAATGTGAATGTAATAAAAAATTGAGGTTACTGATTAAAAAACTGTCATGTCTTAAATGGTCACAAGGTCACCACTGCAAAAGCTATATCAAAAAGTATAGGCAATAAAAAAATTCCAGCATTTTTTCTTCTAAGATTGAATTTGGCAAATCATCATTGTTATAATAAACAACGAAATGTGTTCCTGTGAAATTATGGCTTTATTAATTTTGACTTTTAACCATAAGCCTGAATAGGGGGTTGGCATTATGGTTCGGTTTGCTTTGGTTATATGTTCATAGTGAGCAATCCCTAAGATAACATGCTGCATGTCCATTTCCAATACAGACCCAACACAGGTGTACTTTGTGTTGACTTATGTGAAGGCATTCAAAGAATCGCAAGCATTGTGAATGTACTACGTCACTGCTTTGTATTTTCATATTTTCAGTTTTGATTATTGTAGGTGTATATGGATATGAATTATACATCCCAGTATGTTTACCTGTATCGATCCACAACACACACAATATCGGTTTACTAAAAGGAAAACGACACCCTTGGGAAATACCCTTATCTGAAAATATGCCTGGGAACGAATAGACTATATCGTTATACTCGCAATATCGAATTTCTATATTGGGAGATGTGTTGCGAATAGCGGCAGTGTCGTGGTCAAGGTAAGACAAACACCGATGCCCTAGATTAGAAAGCCTGAAATGGACTGCGCAGTGAAAATGCTCAGAACTAGTCTTGTCTGGTACAGGTATCAGCTTGAACAATCATTTTCCTATAATCTGAATATAATCATTTTGTCTTGATCCTAAAATACTTAGCTAACCACTAAACAACTAACCAACTACTTCGTGACAGCCAAAACGTGAGTTTTTTCAGTGGTCGCATATTGCACTTAAATGTTTCAATTGCATCGTTCGTATCAAATTATTGCTTTGTTGTGTTGTCGAAAACAGATTTTGAAATATATGAGATTATCCTGTGTCTTGGTTGTATGTTAATACGACAGAGATAAAACCAGGCTTCTGTCGAGTATATTGTGTGATACTGCTCAAAGTTTTTGGATGATGCTAAACAGTATCAATATTTCTTTTATCGCAGTCGTTTAGATTTTTCTCGTCTCCACAAAAGCTTAGTCGTCGCTTTTTTATGCTATACAGAATCATTCGCAGAATCGGAAACTCAAAAACTGTGTTTCAAATTTAAGAGTGTATTATTGTGTATCATAAGTATAATTTCATTTCAGCAATTGAGCTGAGCTGAGCTTATGAATTATGATAATTCAGATAAATAGATGCAGTTCAAGTTACACCGCCACATGTCAAGGATATCAGCTCTGCATTAGAAATCATTAAAAATACAAGAGGAGAAAGTAACACTATTCTCAGCAATTTTCACGCTCGTATAGTTCACCCCCCTATGATGTTCGGATGATCCAGAAAATCCTTTGTGGAAAGAAAATCTGCTCACGAAAATCTCCGGAAGTACACGCAGTTAAAACTGTGGTTGGCTTTTCTACGGTCTCAATTACTATGTTTCATCGTGGGGTGGACGTTTCTATGTTGCCAGATCAACCTTTCTAATACCGTCTTTTTCTCAGGTACAGAAAAACGAACCGGAACTAAGAAGCTAATTGGCACTATGCCTATCACGGTATTTTTTATATTTCATATATATATACATAAAAACACGTGAACATACGCTGTAATTATTCACAGAACATTTTTTCAGTACGCGTTTCGGTATTTTCAAATAAATTCACAGATTTATACGGGCTTCTCCACTCAAACCAGTTTTTTCTAGATTGGAGAGGTTTTCGATCAGTAAAGGTTGTTATTTCGTCAGTTGCTTCGTCAACGCTTAAATGCCTCCAAAGTAGTAAATTGTGTTTGGGTTTTTGCAAGAATGTGTTTATTTGTATCACAGCGCATTTCCTTTAGTGATTAAAATATATATCGGAACGCTCCCTAAGAAAAAAGAGTTTTATTTTTGAAAATGTGTGTTAAGTCACAATTATTTTATCTGCATGATGGAAAAGTTTCACTAAGTGGGACCATCCACAATCAACATAGCTTTATGTTTTCATTATTACTTTTCAGTTTATGTAATATTCAAGTTTGACCTTGTGGTGGGCTGAGATCAGATCTTACAACACACTAAAATACATGTTCATAAGGAGTTTTCTACTATTTTTATGTCTGGGATCAAAAATATAGGGTATACTATTTAAAGAAATCTACTCGACCTCCAAATACCTTGAAGGTTAAATCCAAGGTCAGTTTCAATTTAATCCTGGAATAGCCAGAAAAATATCTTACAACTTTTGTATTTGAAGTTATTTGGAGGAGTATTCGAATCTGTTTGAGGTTATGAATGTGTAAGTACCCAGGGGAAATCATCTTATACGTTTTTCTTATATTATTATTATATTATATTTTTTAAATTACTATATATTTTATTGGTATGTTAATTTCAATCAGACTTTTGGAGTGCTTATAAGTAATATTAATATAGTAACAATTTAGTTATACTAAATGCTGTAAGATCTCATTATCAGTTTGTTAATCTAGTATTATTAGCATTCCCATTTATTCAACATTACCTACTACATTATAGGTGAATCATGTAACACAGGTAAAGTCAACTGTATGAATTGTGAAAACCAAAAGATTTTAAGCCAAACCATTTGGATGAGCTTGCTATTTTTTGTATCAACCAGTATCGAAAATGATATGAATAGAAAATACAATATAAATACACAATGTCAATATAAGAAATTAAACACCTGCTAACATCCGAGAACTAAACTCAACAACTGACAACACCGTGTAAGGGACCAACCCCAATGCGGAAGTTAGTAACTCTCGCACTTGTTTTCCCCCCAGGAGTATGTGTGGGAAAAGGACTTTTATGTAGTCGTCGTCTGGATGAAGTCGTAATCATGAAATTAAAAGGATGTAATTTGAAGGGATTAATGAAGGGCTGTATCTGTATCTGGTTTTTGCTCTCTCAGCATTAACTGCTGAGAGAACAAGGGAAATAAAAGGAGACTTGGTACGAGAAAGAAGTCATAGTATTAAAAATAAGTAAGCAGTATCAGATAGCACTGCATAATTTACTCGTACTTTTTACCTTTGACCTTCATTGCTTACGTCATCAGAAGTCAGCTTGTTATGCCTGATTTGTGAATACTTATTGATAGAGTTATATGCGCATAAATAATCATGGGTAAATGATATACGTTATAGATCAGAAATAATGACATAAATAAAAACCGTATTGAGGTCCGTTGATAGTATGACGATATCATATAACCACAGGCCTGCGCAGTTGTTCTTTGAATTAGAAAGTGCTAGAATGTTCAAAATGTTCTGTTTTCTCTTGAACTTTTCAAATTATATATTATATGATTCGGATATACCACTCATGTTCTGTTATACTTCGATTCAATTCATTGTCTTTGAATCGATGTAAATAGAAGGACTCAACGTACTAAAAATCTTTTTTATCCCTTCCCTGGAAGCTGGCCAAATATATATTCGGCCCCTGTGAATCAATCAACGCATTTGGGCTGCCAAACCCCGCAGGGTGTTAGATCCCCTACTGCAACGGTGCTGTCAGCAAGCCAATAAAGTATTTTTGGGTATCTCCATGTTTACATGTGTGTTTATATAGACTAGAAGCTGATAGATATAATTCGTCACTGGAAAGACAAAGAGGCGTACCGTACCTACTTCTGATTTAGCTATTTCACAGTAGACGAACTTTTTTACCTCATTCATTCAGTTAGACAGTTTTTATGAGAAGTCAAATTTTACCCACTTTTATAGACTGGAGGTGTTCATAGCTCCAAATTAGTATTTTTAGACTACCGCCCTTTTGTAATTTTTCTTTGTTTTTTTTTTAAGTAGATTATTGCTCGGGGTGGTTTACTACAGCTTTCGTTTACAAAGTTGAACAATTGAATTCGTAATTCAAACTTTTTTCGTCCAAGAGATTGGTCCAAATTCATCGATTAAATTTTGACAAAAAAACATTAACATCGTGGTCGAGGCAGACAAGTATTGCAATGAAACTTTTGAGATAAATCCAACAACACCTGGATATTGCATGCATGGATATTCAGACAGTCAAAGCAGAACATGATTGAGACGACAAAAAATGAAGGACTACCTTCAGTTAAAATTATATGGAGTAACAAAATATACATAGAAATTGTCAGCGCCCAAGTTGACTCAATCATAAACTTCATACAAACATAACATAAAATATTGAAGACTCGCCTAACATCGGAGACGGTGATAAGATTCTAACAAAATGCAAAACGTACAACTTTTAAATGAGATATGGTTACTTTGCAATGAAGTTTCACTGAAAGTTATAATTTACGATGTTGCTTCGATGAAGCTATTGCCAGAAGTGCTGCTCAGTGTACTCGATGTTTGTCGAACTGTGAATTCTGAATAAGACTTTTTTTTCGAGTTTTCGATACCGCCATACGCTTTATCAGTAAAAACTAAATATTTGCTGTTATATTAGAAAACTGAATAAGGTCGATTCATCAATAAAAATTATACTAGCCAGTAAAGTTGCTACCACTGGACTCTGGGTCTTTGTATTCTACGTATAAGTTTATTTTTGATATCGTATATAATATCTAAATATATACGAAATAGTGATGATAATATTTAGAAAAATATTATCTAAAGCACGGAAATTATCTTAATGCACTTTCAAAACGTATTTTTCAGAGACTTAGATGAAGCTTATAGCAAGAGTACAATTCATTTTTCATTGCTACTTATCCAAACTTCTATAACTTTTTCTATATGTATTAAAAATTGCAATTTACATTTTTTTTTATACGTATCATGCAAATCATAATAATGAATAGGACGTGTGATTTTATTTTATGTGATTTGCGTGATCTAAGGAGAAATATGGTTTCAAGGAAATAAATTCAACAGCAGAAACTGCTTATACAAGAATTGAATTCTTGCTTCGACTTTTTCATAACTCTCTCATAGCGTTTTTCGTCTCTAAAGCAGTAATTGATGTCACACACATACCAGCGTAGCTGAATATAACTCCGTATTCTATTTTTGAAATAGCATATCGCTTGAGGATGAAGCAACTAAACGTTATTACGTAAATCACTGAATAATTGCAAGCAATCAATCGCCACAGATCACAATACGTTGAGATTAATTAGTTTTCTGTTCCAGATAACTTAAGCTATTGCGATACAGACTCAATTACCTGGAACAGGTTAATAATTATTTACTACGATACCATATCGATAGGTGGCAGTATGCAGTTATCGTCTGCTGTTATCTACTATCTTAGAGATAATCATACCCAAATATGTACGAATAGCGCCAAATTTTAATATCACCGCGTTCACTGATAAGTGACTAAAATTATTCAAAGTATCTAAGTCTTCCTGAGTATCTTACACAGTTAAATTCGATGCAGAAAAATTGCTGAGCATCAAAACCGTGCTTGTATTGATTATATCATTTCACTTTGTTGTACCCTTCCTCCAAGTCCTTGAAATTGCTTTAATTTATAACATCAGAAAGAGGATGTGAGTAAGAAACGAAGATGTTCTGGTAACCTGGAAACCTGATTTTGGTAATTATGTTCACGGAATCGCGAAATGCAAAGTAAACACCAAAGGACTTTTTTTCAGCCCAGCTAGGTCCTTTGTGATGACGTTACGCAAGTAATGAAATTGGAGCTCTATACGAGTTTCTTTTCCAATTACGTCATTCCTTCGTGGCTTGTCAGTGGCGGACGAAAAGGTTACAACAAAAATGTTTCCCATAGCAGCCAACTGTGCCATAGGCTAGCAAGGCTTAAATAAACATTTATTTGAGCGAATTAGTCATATTACAACCTAGATAAATGAGTGTATCTTTGGATCTGATGTTGCCTTTTCCGTATATATGCTACTAAGCGCTTGTAGCGGCCTAATACCATATTTTAGTCCAATCAGCAGCAATTTTTCTGTTGATTAATCGATTGCACTTCTAAAGCTGCTTCAAGGGATGCAACATTGGCTTGTGGTTTTAATCGAAGTATAACTGTATCTTTCAGAGATTCGCAACTTTTAATCATCATTTCACAGTGTGCATATATAAGTTAACTCTTCGAGTATATTCGACCGCATTGGACTTGGGAAACTGCTGAATCATTTGTAAAGTACTATGAAAGACTTTCAGATTGTATTCCACAACCATCCGCTGGAGATGAAAGTATTTAGACAGGTGATTTAACACGTAACGAGTATCAAACACGTAACCAGGTGACTCAAAAGTTACAATAACCGTTCTGCTTGCCTCTTCGGTCCGCTACTGATGATGGCAACCATTCGTAAGCCTTGTTCTCTCAAATGCAATTAGATTTTTGCAACTCTCTGCTGAAATTAAGCGACTTTAATTGGAAGCCCGAGCAGAGCTAATGCCCAAAATTAGAAAAAATCAAATTTATTCCAAGTTGGATTTATCATCATCCGCAATAGAAAACAGAATATTTTAGATGCCGGTTTAATGAGATTATGGCATTGCGTGGTCATTTTAAACAGAAATTTCTTTCTTGAGCTGTAGTAGTGTCTTACTATTATTCGCAAGCAAGCGTCAGCATTAGTGATCGTAATCTCAATTCTAACTTCAATAAACCTCATGTGGAGGGTTTATTTAATATTGACAAAACCTACACGAACCAAAATACAAAATGCAAGATTTAAATCAATATACTGGTATCATGTGAATCACAGAGATATTTTAGTTTCTGAAAAAAGCAAGAAGATATTAAGATTTGGATATATTATTTTCAGAACATCTTACATTTCTTATACAGTTTGAATGTAAATTGATACTACAAAGATTTTTGTGGTTGACGTTTTGCTGCAGGAGAAGTAGCAAAACAAATTAAAGCATTCTATATGCTAGGCTCACATACATAAAACAATTATTTATTTTGATTTCGGAATCATTGCCCTGATTTAACACATTCTTTTTTTGCGTCAAAGCGTTGAAACCATTTTTTGTTATAGTAACTTGAGGTACAAAATGAGCTGATCAAGCCTGGCGAGCAGGCCACTTTTGGCCGTTCTTGGCGGCCCCGCGAACCAACCCTAATAGTAACATGGTAATAGACCCTTCCAGACCCTTTGATAAAGATCGTGATGTCAGACCATTCCCTGTCAAATTCCGTCATGGAACGAGGTCTGGTCCTCCTCACGACACTTCTGACACGCAGGATCGACGAACGCTACTCAGCGCTACCCCTCATGTACGTTGCTAGGAACCTATCGAGTTATATCTCAAACTGTGTGCATGATTATACGATAAAACCTTCATTGATAAAGAACTTCGAAGATATTTTGCATTCTGATGAAGAAGCTTCGTAAAAATACTTGTACTTGTTTTGCAATTTGCAGCTTCTTTTCGCCAATTCCAGAAATCACATGGAATAATTCTAGCCCGACCTACCATGATCGTTAACTTCGACTAGTTGCCTCATACTGGATCGATCTAATGAAATGCGAGATTCTATAAAATTATGGAAGCAGATGAAATATTGCCGCAACTTTACCTATTAAGCTGCTTTAAATGCAGGCTGAGTGAAATTAATGTACAAAAGCAAAATGCAATTCCCAGCACTCGGCCATCATAAATCTTCTATATGGGTGGATCTTTGCGAAGTCTAATAGTGAGCGGATATTAGAAAGAAAGTATTATTTCACTCCTCCAATGAAAATTTAAATGCCTCTGGTGTAAATTCTGATTTTTCAACTTATTAAATGTAGGTATGTCTTGAGAAACTATACATAGCCATATAATGATCATGAAACCTACTTATATTGTTCAAGGTCGCTTATTAAGATCTATATTGACGATGTATTTTCAAGCCAACTGGTCCTTAAGAGAGCAACTACCTATCTTCGATGACAGGACTTCGTCCGAGTTCCATTCCTGACGCAGAACTAGAAATACCATCTGACTTCAATGGTTTTGTATTAAGCTAAAATCACAACTAATTGATAACTGGAGCACGGATACTATTACAATGACATTGCAAGATATTAATCGCTATCTGCAATGACCTCCATGGTCATTTATAGTATGATTTTTATTGTAGCAAGAAAGGGAGAATACAAGTTTTTTCTTTATATGGCCTCTAACAGTACTTTTTTTATAGATAACTTTACGCAAAGGCAGATTGTCTATCGCGCTTCATAAGCACTGCGCGAGGATAAATGAATATTCACTGTGAATTGTAGCCATCTGGAAACAAAGTACCCAGTAGCTCATTCCACAACGCCGAGGTTCTTCAATAGAACGACTTTTGGAACAGGCTTGTTCGAGGCGTTGTAAGCTCGACCTGGTGAGGCTGCACCCGATGAGCTCCTCTAATATTTGTTGTCCTAGCGACTTTCGGAGTTATTATGCGAAACAGCTTGGTCGAATATCTGCCATGATATAGAGACAGATCACCCACTGTTCTTTAATGTTTCAGAATGTGGAGGATCGCATCCACAAGACGTATCGATCCATTCTGGATTGTGTCCAGAAGCTTCAGGGAGTGCTTTAGAGCGCATCCCCACACATGTCAGCAGTATTCCAATGATGATCTGATCTGGCCCTTGTTTAATTTCCTGGAGCGGAAGAGGACGTCCAGCGTCTGGGAAGCCGACCTAGCGAGGCCAGCAGTTTGATCATACCATGATCAAGTATTTGGTATCCCTTCAACTCCATTGCTGACGACTTGTTTGTTAAGGTTGTTGTCTGAGTCCTGTGCGTCAAAATGAACTCCGGTTGTATATGCCCACAATTCTCTCAATATCCTCATTGATCTGAACAACATGCTACCTCTGCTGACATACAGTATCTCTTCGTGGTACTGGTTTGCCCGGTTCCATGCAGAAAATAAGGGCGCTGTCATCAGCGAGTTTGGCTTGATTTGAAACTAAAATGAAAGAACAGGAAAATACTGTCCAATGAATTAAAGATGCTCGCACTATGTATTTCATGTAGCTTTGAACCCCTAAATGAATCAGAATTTGTGCTCAGATATGATATTCATTAGTTTATATAGAAGATACGTAATTAGAAATGTCTAATACGTGCAGCTAGATATATAAATATATATAAAAGAGCACAGCTTTCGCATATTTTACAGCACTCTCATATTAAAAACATCGTAATGAAAATAGTAGGGCCTTTGAAAAATTCAGGACTAATTTACGTACGGTAACCACTCGTAATTACCACCATTCTGTGCCTTAAACGAAATTCCTCTTAGTGAATTTAAAATTAAAATTAACACTGCCTCTCCAATTAAATATCAGTTACAAAGGAAACGGCATACTATTGTGTGTATATATATATATATATATATATATATATATATATATATATATATATATATATATACGCTAGACAATAGTTTATAAATAGATGCAGTAATGTGTATATTATATGGCAACTTGAAAATATCACAGTGTATATAAAATATGATGGCCACCTACTGTCTATTACGCCTGACGGCTCCTCCAGCATTTTGACAAGCGTCTTGACACTGTTTGACACATAGGCGCTTTTTCAAATCAACTGCATGGTAACTGTTCTGGCAATCATCTGCTGACATGATCGGTGATCTGATGCCCATCACAATTGCAGTGGTAGTGTTCACAAATCTCAAATACTGCTATAGCGCTTTCCAGTGTCTTTCTATTAAAATCTGGGTGAACGCATTGTTCCACTACCTTGCTGCCATTGACTTCCTTATACTCCGCAATGTATTGGAATGCAAGTCCCGCATAAACATACAAAGGCTTCCGACTGGAACAAATGATTGCGGTTAATATATACGCTGGAGAGATGATGGTACCACTGCAGGAAGCATCGGGAAATGTCTGGCTGATCACATTTTTGATACTGTTGTTCATGCTTTCAATGTCAACATTGCACAAGATGCCAAGCAGGAGAAGGAGACAGAATATGAGTGTACATTGAATGACGCATGTCTCGAAGATGACCGTGCAAATACAAAGGTGCTGATCAGCCAGAAATGTCCCGATGCTTTCTGCAGTGGTACCATCATCTCTCCAGCGTATATATTAACCGCAGCCCATTGTTCCAGTCGGAAGTGCTTATATGTTTATGCGGGACTTGCATTCCAATACATTTTCGAGTTTAAGGAAGAAACCAATGGCAGCAGGGTAGTGGAACAACGCGTTCACCCAAATTTTAATAGAAGGATATTGGAGAACGATATAGCGGTATTAGAAGTATCTCCAAGGTTGACCTTAGATTCGACATATAAGGGCATTGTCTTTAGTACGTGGCTTCCAGGTTCTGTCATATAAGGTGATCCCCATCACAGTGAGAAATGCACGAAGGATTCGAATTAAATTGTGAACACTACCGCTGCAATTGTGATGTGCGCCAGATCACCGATCATGTCACCAGATGATTGCTAGAACAGTTACCGTGCAGTTGATTTGAAAAAGCGTCTATATGTCAGAGTCAAGGCGCTTGTCTAAATTTTGGAGGTGCTGTCATGTGTAACGGTAGCAGGCGGCCGTTATATCTGATATACACTGTGATATTTTCAAGTTGCCATGTAATATACACATTAATGTATTTAGTTATAAACTATTACTTGGTGTAGCATTTCTAGGACCTACAGAAATGACGAAAAATAATACAACAAGGATCATAACAAGAATTCCTTAAATATTGACCACCATACCTCTTCGTGAAACAGTGCTTTCTAACAAATAAAATGCAACAACAACACTTAGATGCATTCGTGAACGTGGCATGGCAACTACTGAACGATTCAAACGCTGCCTTTGCGTGTAAGCACTCACAACTTTAGACAAAATAGCTGAGTGCTCAAACTTGTTTAAACCTGTATAGATTAGGAATATCTAAAGACTTTCAGCGTGACCCTCGTAGATATATTTGTGGAGCAAATAACTACATCGCGTTTACCTCACCCCCTAATTTAAGACGCGACAATTTTCAAACGTCGCTCGTAACTTCACGGGTAGACTACGTATCCGTGTATACTCCACAACACCTCCTACAGGAGACTTTAATCCCCCAACATGAGCCATAGTTCATCTCATCCCCAGGCCACCCGTGATCTTAATCCAGATTATACCCTAGAGTGATTTTAACTTCGCGTCGGAACCTTCTACAAAATTGCTCTCGATAAAGCAGTTCTCGGCGTTCCACGCAATGTGCAAATTGAAAAAAAAACGAAACGCCGGTGTACACATTGCGGAAAAACAAGGTTCCTTCAGAATGTCTGCGATTTGTGGAACAGCAACGTCGCACTATCTGGAGTTTGGATAAATATAAATGGTGTCCACTGCAGGCGGTAGAACAGTAGATCATAATTCTTATCTGCTACGTTGGCCGTCATACACTAATCTGAAATAACATTGTACATACTTATCCATTTGCAACCAGAATTATGCGGGTCGCCTTCAGCGTTGTATACACAATGTCAAGCTAAGATGGTTGCAGTGGGAAAACATTTACCTTTTCCTACATCATGTCAGTCCTCTTACCTTGAGTAAGCTGATGAATAAACGATAAGGATAACGCGCATTGGGGTTACTTCCACAGATGCAATGGGGTAGGAAGTATCTTGTTTTTCATATTCAGATAGTTAAGTAGCGCTACTGCTTTCGGGAATATATTGTTTGCCTTTAAGATAAAGCATCACTTCTTTAATTTATGATGTCAGCGAACCTTTTGAAGCAGGAAGCTTTGTAATTCCGGTGTATATGCCACTTGATGAGGGTAGTGAACTATTTCACGTTTTCCAACTTGTATATCACACAAACTGGCAACTTATATCATTAAAAAGATTATTATCTATGTAATAGAATAACAATCAATTTCCTTAACCACATAAGTACATGTGAATGGCTCTGAAATATGCCTAAAACATTTTCGATATTCCTACTCGTGTATATTGTAGATACTCTCCCAAAAGTAAGATGCATTTGCATAGAATTGCAATTTATATAGAAGATTTATGATTAAACTGATTTATGACTAAAACCAAATTTAATAAAATACAAATCATTTCATGTATTTCTGCCTCCCGAAACCAATTATATTTTCTCCATAAACACGAAATTTCTCATCTGTACGCTCTAGCAAACTGAGCTCATCAGGAAGCCAAAAGGTTTACGAGGGCACAAATAAACAGTTTTATGTATCTTAATAACAGTATATCGTACTACAAAATACGGATTGAAAATATAACAGCGCCAGCACTGGAACAAAAGAATCAAGCCTAATCAACTGAAATAAAGCTGCTTAATTTGTGCTGGTATTCCATAGAGTTTCATTAGAATCGTCCAATAATTTTTCAAATAGGTAGGCTGCTTAAATATCATTTTCAACGCATGTACAGTTTACGTTGTTGTGTGTCAAAAGTTACAAAATACGTCTTTTAATATTATGTCAGCCAAGTCGAATGAATTCCAGAATTCTGTGGTGATATATCATTTTATACAGACTATATATGTGTACATATTTTACGGAGCTTTATCAAGTTTTATCAAGTTATGGTGAGTTACAGTGAATGAAGATATATGCGGTCATCATAAAGTAACAGACACACTTCAAGGTTTCTAGTTCAGTATAGCTTTAAGAAATATAGCTTATAGCAAAAAAAGTAAATAGAACCAAGTTGCCTTAATTATATATTTGACAGCTCTTACGGTACTTACAGATTGCATGAATTAATACATGATTTTTATGCAGAATGGTGCTTCCCATCTCTATCGACCATTCAAGTGATTGTTATTTCAGTTTGTTCAAGATCGTGTTATGAACAGACATTTTAAAAGTCTAGAGTTTCAAGGATTACCTGATCTTAATCTAGTGAATTTTTGTGGGGTTGCCTAGAAAATTCTAGTGTTCAGAAAAAAACAACGAGGCTGGATGAATTGAAAGATTCTATTAGAGATCAAATTTTCTACATGTCACCAAAGCCTTTAACCTTTAATTTAAAAAATGCCTGCCTTCTTTCACTCATATTTAATGGGCTACTATTATATTCAGACATATCAAAGGCAGCATGTTGTTGAGATTAATTAGGACATTGATATAATATTGTATTCTTTCTGTTTAACGCTCAGAAGACCAAGACAACCATTCTGATAAAGAAATCGCACGCTAGTCCACCAACCATCAAGCTTCAGAGAATTAACTTCATCTATAACATTATACTCAATAAATTTAATAATAACCTATAAACAACAAAATTATTTTTCAATCAACGTTTTCACATTTTAACTACATTTTCTAAATTTCGTATTTCATCTAAGGATTTTTCGAGGGGTTTGGAACTGCAATTTTCACTACTGACTATAATTTCTTCTGGAAGTCTCTAAAAGCATAAAGGTAAATGCCACCTCGAGGTGATTACAGCTTTTTTGATGAGTTGCGATTGCTTCCAGGAATATTGCGATTACATATGAAGTCCAAATAATGATAACAATAACGATTCTAGGATGAGCTAATAGGGTCGATCAGAAACGTAAGCACATAAGTACGACAATGAAATATTATGTATATCATTGAGTTTCTCTTTGTGACTTTAAAATGTTTCAAGATTTTTCACTTTCCTGAAGCTTGCATGTGGAGAGTTATACTTTATTAGGAAAATGTTACAACGCATGTGCGTTCAGGACGCGAAAATGTATATGGCATATATTTTTTCAATTTGACTGAAAAATTATCATGATCTTTATGTTTGGTGTTTCGATTGATATGATTCAATCAATCATCTTTAGTGCTACATAAATAATGTAGGTCTGAATTTATATTTTGGATGCAATATTCTATAACTAGCTTCACTGTCGTTGCACGCCTCTGGGGTTAACGCCATCAAACTTAGACCTGTATCTGGCAGCGCAACGCTATTTGCCTACCTAGATACGTTTATCCGAAAAGCTTCAATTTCCACTTGGCATATACGACATCAGTATATCTGGCAAATATGTACATTTTCTCATCGACGTCGGTACCGACACAGCTGGGAAAATCATCTCCCTTCCATATTCTACCAGTAGCTGAAATCACATACACAAAATGATTCCTTGGAATTGGCAGCCTTGAGTGATTGGTAAACAGATTACCATGGTTATACTCCAAAAATGAATTTGTATCTAAAAGCACTCCTATGTTCCCTGTAGATTGTTTAATCACTGCAGAGGTTTCTTAAGTAACCTAATTTTAAGCAGTGATGGATCCTCCAAAACCAATACTTTTTTACGTTCCTTGGGCACGCCTTTTCATTTTTACTTCACACCAAAGATTTACGATACATCGTTGAATCAACTATTGTTCTGCTTATACATTTTTTTTGTACATATGGATTGAGCGGTCGAATCAGTCCAGGTTCTAGGATGATTGACTTCGAAGGTTGTAAATGGGCGTCGCCATAGTGGCGATACTTGAAGATGAGTTGATGTTGCTATCACACCCTTGACTGGGTTACGTATATACCATCCGATCGCTCTCTACAGTTAGACCGCCAGGCTATACTGATGAGTCTAGGCTAAAGACGAAACATGCATGTCTATAGCAGGCCTTATCTCCACACCTAGACATCTTGCTATAACTTTGTTTTTAGCACAATAAAAAATGATGTTAAGCAGATTGATTCAGTATTACCCGTGCTATAATTAGCCTGTCCCGATATTATTAAACTAAAAGAACAAACTTTTATAGTTTATCGAACTAAAAAGCAAAAACTAATTCTTAATAAGATCGTGGGGGTTTGTACTATATTTTTTGGCTAACTCTGCCTTTTTGAAACAGAACTAGTAAGGAATAATAACAATTGATATCGAACACACCACGCTTTTAACATGACATTAATTCTCTAGAGAATCTAAATCATTTTATTCTTATATTGAGATTTTTTCTTACTTTAGGGTTACATTAACTATGAAAGCGTTTATTATTTGTTTTTTGAAATATCATTTATTCATTGATGTACTTTTACTTTGAAATTTGGATTCGCAATTACGTGGCTGCTGGAATTAGACTTGCACTTCAATGGAGCTTGATTAATGAGTATGTTCTAGCGACTCCACCATAGCGCATTTGTATTTTATGCTTTTAAGATGCGTGTCATATTCAAATGATATGATTATAGCTTTTTTGAAAAAATAATTTAGAAATAAAAAAGCAATGATAGGAAAAAATTATTGAACTATTTATGAGTATTGTTATCGGTTCGTGATAGGTGTGCAAAATTTGAATATAATCTGACGTTTTGAAGTGGGTAAGAGTAACGTTCGAATATTCCGTTACAAGCAGAGATACACGGATTAATAGGTTCGTAGATACATAGATAGATAGAAACATAGATATATAGATACATAGATACATAGATACATAGCTACATAGATACATAGATACATAGATACATAGATACATAGATACATAGATACATAGATACATAGATACATAGATACATAGATACATAGATACATAGATCCATAGATACATAGATACATAGATACATAGATACATAGATACATAGATACCTAGATACATAGATACCTAGATACATAGATACATAGATACATAGATACATAGATACATAGATACATAGATACATAGATACATAGATACATAGATACATAGATACATAGATACATAGATACATAGATACATAGATACATAGATACATAGATACATAGATACATAGATACATAGATACATAGATACATAGATACATAGATACATAGATACATAGATACATAGATACATAGATCCATAGATACATAGATACATAGATACATAGATACATAGATACATAGATACCTAGATACATAGATACATAGATACATAGATACATAGATACATAGATACATAGATACATAGATACATAGATACATAGATACATAGATACATAGATACATAGATACATAGAAAAAAGGGCTATAGACGCCTTCCAGAATTTTTAAGTCACCCATACACCATTTCCGAGAAAGTTAGTACCTACTACATGCTCACACCATACCTGCCACCAAATTTCATCAAAATACCCTCCGCCAATGTGTGGAGGGTGTAGCAGCGTTCATAAGTGCATCGGCAAATGAATTCGCCTGGAGTGTTTTTAGTTAAAGCTGCCGTTGAAAGCTGGCGGCTGCAAGCGAGAATGCTTCTAAGTTTACACCGTGACGAGTATGTAATAACCATGTTGATGCTATACATTTGCATCTCATGACGTACACCGCATAGCTCAAACTTACTTTTTGATATGCAATCAGGCATTTCCAGTTTGTTACTTCAAGTAGGTTTACCGTCAACTCAAGACGTACGATATTACGAATTGTAATGATACAAATTTAGAACCTTCTTCTTCTTTTAGTGCCATATCAGGTCCTCCTGATGTTTGTAATCACAATGGCGAGCTGTACCCTGTCTTCAGCGAGTCTAAAGAGTTCTTCTGTGCTTCGAATTCCGGTCCACTCTCTAAGATTCCTTAGGAACGAGGCTTGTCTTATACAGACTCCTCTACGGCCTTCTATCTTGCCCTTCATTATGAGTTGAAGGATACAGTAACGATCACCGCAGAGTCTGTGACCTAGATAAGACAGCTTTCGGTATTTAACTGTTATGGTAGCTCACGGACGGCGCTTGCTCTACGTAAAACCGCTTCATTTGTCTGCATGGCTACCCATGGGATTCGGAGCCTACGTCTATGTAGCCACATTTCAAATGCTTCAAGACGATTAATGGTTGCTGCTTTTAAGGTCCAAATCTCTACCCCATACAACAGTATAGGCCATATGTTGCACTTGATCATTCTCTGGCGGAGCTTTAAATTCAGATTATTATTACAGAAGAGCGATCTCATTTTTTGAAATGTTCCTGCACTTGACTTCTTTGTTTGGGTTTAAATGATCTGTAATGTAGTAGCCAAGATATTAGAAACATGGAACCCTTTCAATGTTTCAAATTTAGAACCAATTATATTAATTGTTGTCTTAAGTTAACATGAGGTGTCAGCAGCTTAGCAGAACACAAAAACTAAGGGCTTTTACGGTCACTCAAAAGCCACTTTGACAACCATTTGTAGTTCTATGAAGTTCCACTATCGAAGCTGGAGAGTGTAACCGCGAATCTATTGCTTCAAGTATCAACTACATGTGATGGGAGAGGTTATAAAGAAGACATTTTTGAGCTTTCATGATCGGCAGTATGGAGGGCAGGAGTAGGACCATTTTCCGACTTGCGACCTTACCTGGTCGATAAATATGCGTAGGTACTCCATCCAGCACAAAAGTCATGTTTTTGATTCCTTCGTACTCGTTTTGCATGCTTGTAATCTCTCTCTCTCTTTCTCTGCATCTAAATTATGGTCCAATGACTGAGTACATTCAGCTGTTAGACTATACTATACGGTAGCTGGTAGGACAATACAATGATTCAAGCAAATACAATCCATTTACCTTTAGGTGCTAACTTTGGTTTGTCAGATTGACCAAATACTTTGTATGCACACCTCTTTGTTTATGGTGACCTTGCATGGCAAAGGTAGAGCTGGGGATGATGGAGCTGGGTGATAGAATATATGTTACATCTAGTTGGTGGGGTGAACAGTTTCGGACCTGACCTAGAGATGGCAGCAGCAGGTCATTTTTTTCACAAGTATTCTATAGTACTATACCTCATTAGCTTGTGTATTAAAAAGGAATAATCAGAAAAGCGTGCATTCATCAAATACTTCTATTAAAAAGGCCTAACACCAATCAAAATTAAAGAAACTGGATTCCACACTGAGGTCACCATTCTCGAAATGATGGTGGTAGAGGACTACATATTAAAAGTGAGTGAGGTAGCTGAAGCTACTAAGATGTCAAGTGAATGTGTACGCAATATTTTACATGATTATTTGGCCATGAGGAAGGTCTGCAAGGTGGGAACCGCGTCTGCTAACGATCGATCAAAAATTGATTCTGAAGACTGTTACGATCGAAAATTTGGAGCTGTACCAGCGAAACCACAGCGACTTTCGAATTGGTCCACCACCCATCATAGTCACCAGATCTAGCCCCCATTGACTTGTCTCCTAACCTAAAAATCGGTGCTTTAAATGGGTATTTTGAGGAACTTGGCGAATCGGACTATAAAAATGGTATAACTGAGTTAGAGCACCGCTATCAAAAGTGTATTAGTCTTAATGGAGAAAAGGTTGAAAAATAAAGTGTAAAATAAAACCGAAAAAATTAGTTCTTTATCAGGCCGACAACTTTTCACCCCACCAACGGTGGAACACGTAAATGTTGTCTCCAGTAAAAGACACTTATTATTACTGTTATAATTTCAGTATCTATAAGCTTCCACTAGATTACTCAGACACAAACATTAACTAAATTACGTGTATGAGCGAACATAAACAGATTTCGCAAGATACCGTTCATCTGTTCAGAGCGTCCTTTAACTAGATTATTTAATCTGGGGCTTCGTAGCGTTGCTCCTGTACCACTAATGTGTTTGTATACGATCTTTGTGGCTTTAACATGCTAGAAATGGTATTCGCCCTTCCTTTGTATTACACATGAGCACAGGGATAACAACAACGTTCTAACACGACGTCAATTATTCCGTAGAAATCATTTTTACAGTTAAATTGTTTTGAAATTACGAGGGTCACGCTGAAAGTCTTTAGATATTCCTAAGCTATACAAGTTTAAACAAGTTTGAGCACGCAGATACTTTGTCTAAAGTTGTAGGTGCTTACACGCAAAGGCAGCGTTTGAATCGTTCAGTAGTTGCCTTGCCACGGTCTTGAATGCATCTGTGATAAGCGTTGGCAGAATTTTAACGTGAGAATGGAACCGGGTAGTCGCGGTATTCTAGCCAAGATTTTGTATGACTATAAAAAGGGACTAAAACAAACGGATTGTCACGTAGGTTTAGTGAGTTGCTTTAGAGACTCTGCCCCTCCTAGGGCTACAGTTTTCAATTGGTTTGCTGTGTTGAAAAGTCGCCGGGTCTCACTCGATGATGAACCTCGCACAGATCGAACGCCCACTGCTGTTACTCCGGAAACTTCAGAAGCTGTGCAAAATATGGTGAAAAAAGACCGTCATATAACCTACACCTCATCATCATTCATGATCGGAAAAAAGCGGTGTTCCAGATGAGTACCACATTTGTTGACCAGTGAGCAAAAGGCAACAAGAGTTGATTGGGCTAAGTTTATGCGTGAAAAAATTGATAATGAGCACAGTATACACTTTTAATATCGTAACCGGAGACGAAACAGTGTTATATCATCATGATACAGAAACTAAAGAGCAGTCATTAGTTTGGTGCTTTGAAAGTGAGCAGCCTCCAACGAAAATTCGTCGTTCCAAGAGTGTTGGAATGAAAATCGTCGCATCTTTTCTTTTCTAAAAGTGGATACATCACAACGGTAGCCTTGTAAAATCAACGGACAGTTACTTCTGAATGGTATATAATCAAATGTGTTCCTGTAGTCTTCAAAGAACTATGCAAGAGCCGTCCAAAGATTGATCTGCGGGGTATTCAATGGCACGTACCATGACAACGCACCCGCCCACAGTGCCGCTAGAACACTCGATTTTTTTGCCGAACAAGGTGTCAAACTGTTGCCTTACCCACCTTATTCTCCGGACCTAGCTCCGTGCGACTTCTTCTTATTCCCTAATATCAAAGAAAAGTTACGAGGTCGCCATTTTTTCACCCATGAAGAGGCAATCGCTGCATTTGAGGAGGAAATTAGCAACCTTTCAAGAGAACGTAGGTCACAAGAATTTAACAAGTAGTTTTACCGAATGCGTAAATGTATTGAGGTAGGGGGCGAATATGTTGAACAAACAGAATAAAGTTTTAAATACAAACCTTGTAGCTTTTCTGTATCTAAAGACCTTCAACGTGACCCTCGTATTTGAATATTCGGAAAGAAAACGACAAATTGTAACGGCAATACATTTTAGTGGATATAATTTTTTTTTACAATGCAGCAGTGGAAAAATTCAACTACCAAGAAGGATAAGATCACGAGACAATAGATAAATAATATGATTGTTAGTTTGACATGGGTCATTTGTGTCCCCATATACATCATGTCTGTCTGTCTGTCTGTCTGTCTGTCTGTCTGTCTGTCTGTCTGTCTGTCTGTCTGTCTGTCTGTCTGTCTGTCTGTCTGTCTGTCTGTCTGTCTGTCTGTCTGTCTGTCTGTCTGTCTGTCTGTCTGTCTGTCTGTCTGTCTGTCTGTCTGTCTGTCTGTCTGTCTGTCTGTCTGTCTGTCTGTCTGTCTGTCTGTCTGTCTGTCTGTCTGTCTGTCTGTCTGTCTGTCTGTCTGTCTGTCTGTCTGTCTGTCTGTCTGTCTGTCTGTCTGTCTGTCTGTCTGTCTGTCTGTCTGTCTGTCTGTCTGTCTGTCTGTCTGTCTGTCTGTCTGTCTGTCTGTCTGTCTGTCTGTCTGTCTGTCTGTCTGTCTGTCTGTCTGTCTGTCTGTCTGTCTGTCTGTCTGTCTGTCTGTCTGTCGGTCTACACTTTGTGCTGTAACTGTTGTATACATAAAAATGAGAAAGAGGTGGTGAAAAATTGTTGGGGGGGGGGGGGGTTAGATTTTAGACTGTTTTAACTTCAGTTGTTAATAGAATAAGTTCTATATTCATCTATGAAATTTTGACCCCAATAGTATTCCGTACTTTCAATTGTTCACACATTTGCATCAAAATACAAATATTATTATTATTATATATTCTACGTGGTATGGTGTTTCAGGGCATAGTGAGGTCTTTCACTCAATGGAGCTTATTTGTACCGTTCATTTTCTCGCACATGTCACTACAGATTACTCCATTTTAATTGAATAGATACCGTGAATAACGCGTTGAATCCTACTTAGCAACCTTGAAAATAGCAGCAAGTACGTTACCTCTGTAATTCGCCTATTTTCTGTCAGACCATTGAAGAGTTTGATAGAATTTAAGAGCTGTCGATCAACTTGAATTAAATTCTGGAGATATTGGTAATTATGGACATTTTTACCATGCAATTTCAACTGTTAACAGTTTCAAAGTCCGATCCCAATCCTTATTTTTAAACTGATACCACTGAGTGGAACGTACAATGTCAACCTACTTAAACTATTTTTATACAGCTTTTGGAGTCAGGTTAAGATTTTATTCAAACTACATTTCCATCCAATGAGCGTGACTTCAATGATTCGCCACTAGAAGTGGGAAGAAGAAATACGAACAGTAATGTGCTCATACCTCTGATTGCTCTCTAGAAGTGTCTTTCCGGTACGCTCGTGTGAGTAGGCAGGCTTAATCGCTTCCGTTCCCCATCCTAGCGCCATCTTCCCCCCGAAAACAATGCGCCGAGATGCAAATAGCGCCGTTAAGTGGGGAATGCATTAAAGGAATTGCATTGCGATCTGGCACCGACGACGCACAACGTTTTCATTTAACATGTTATGCTCCCACGGCGGTTGCAGATGTTGATTTTCATTGGGAGCCATTTGCGTACTTGCATGGAGTGATGTGAGTTATGCAAGTGACATATCGTCATAGCCATCAGCAAGTGCATTCAGTCCTCAAGTGGCCCAGCATGATTCGTATTATACAGTGTGGAGACAAAAATATATCATAATTTAATATTAAAAAGTTTGGATTCACTTGAAGTTTACTAAGTAACCATTGGCAGTACGTAACGCATCTTTAAAAATCTGAATCATGAAGTTCTTGATGTAATTCAATTCAATATGGGTGGTACTTATCGTACAGACACCAAAGGCGTATCAAGGGTGACGCCAAAATGGGTAGAATAGAGCGCCAAAATGGGAAGGAGAAAAAACGGCAAGGCAGAAATGTTTTGGAAGAGGTTTATTTTTTTTTGCTCTCTAGATGTGTCTCACGGGGAAGTTGAAATCAAAATGTTGATGATAATGTTGATACAGTGGAGGATTATTGAATTCCGATCTGTGCAAGTGCGCCAAAACTGGTACGCGCCAGAGACATGGTTCGGTTTGTCGGTGGTTGTGTCGTGTGATACTGTGAAGCTAATGTACGGCACCTAATTTGGGAATTATCTTGAGCTTCTATCAGTATCATTATTCGAAGCTCTGGATATTCCATTCTTTTTGACCCTGCACTTGAAGTCAATTTCTAGCTGCCTTACCCGAAACAAAACTCATATGGATTACAATGTCTGTGACAAAGGCTATTCGCATAACGCTTTCATCCGTAAGAGAAACATTTTGTACCTCATTAATGACGACGACGACGACGAAATTGTCATGGAGATCGCCCACAATTAAAGGCAGTCACGACACCGAATCAGAAGATAATAATAGAAGCTTCCCTTAATTTAAACAAGTTGTACCACAACTCGCAAATTGGATAAAATTCATTGGGATAGGAAATCAATTAATAGTATATATTTAAAAATAAACCTGTCTACATTTTATGGCACCAAAATCTGTCTGAAACTTTGTCACTCGAGCTTGTAGTGACGCCACAATTTGAGAGTAATCAATCATAATCAGTGGAAACTCGTCTTACTCACGAAGGCTGGTAATATGGGACGTGAAAAAAAATCATCTCTTATATCGCTAAAACCAATTACATGTACTCCACAAAAACTTTTAAAAATGAGGATAAAGTTCCTCAAGGCCGCAACCGTCAGAATTTTTTGTTCGACAGAAAGTTCGTCAACCATTAGAAGGAAGATAATTAATGTGTATACTGATACTCCCTGCGTAGATATATCGTACGGATATTGGAAAGCTCAAAAGCGTGCTAAAAGCATTACGTTTTGACTCTAACATTGATTTTCCTGAGATTTATTTTCTTCATATAGATTGTAAGTGCTTTGACTCGGTGAAATTATTCTAAAAGGATTGTGTATCATTTAACACACAGTTTCATAAATAAAACTCTTTTCCTTTCAGTGACGCGTTTTGATTATATTTAAATATTTGTTGACTTTTAATAAAGGCCAGATTATTTACAAACTAGCTACTAGATTCTATCATGGATAAAAAAACTCTTTTGTCTGTCTTAGGTGAAACCTTTTTTGGTGACTACATTTGCACTAGTGCTAAGGCACACCCCTTAGAAGACCTGAAATTGATATTAAGTCTCTGCTCTCCACTATACATCAGACCTGCTATAGAAATCCATGATTCGTTTTTAGCCGTGATCATTCAGTATAGCCTGGCGGTCTAACTGTAGAGAGCAATTGGGTGGTATATACGTAACCCAGTCAAGGGTGTGATAGCGACATCAACTCATCTCCAAGTGTCGCCCTCTATGAGGACGCCCATTGGCAGCTTACGAAGTCAAAGTTCCTAACACGAGATAACGGTACACGATGTACCGTTATCTCGTGTTTACGAAGAACAAGGGATGTCGCTGTAAATCCCTTCAACCTTGTTGACAGATGTCGTAAGGCACATCTGTTGCCTCTTCAAGGCAGTCCAGGTGTGACTTTATATGATGCCAGGCATCCCTATAGAGGCCGACACTTGGAGATGAGGGACTGAAATTGATATCATTGCGAATGTTAACTCCAGGTTCCCAAGATATTTTGTATTTAGTTCCTGATGCAAAAAAAAATTAAGTCAATTTCTTTTATTCTATTCTGCCAACGTTAATAAATGTGCTAGTTGAGCTCTTGCTCCCACGGCCTTCCCTGTTCTTCCTTTAATGTCTCCTTTATCTTATAAAATATTCATGAAGTTAAAAAGTATTCCAATGAATATTTATAGGATAAGATTAATAAAGGTTCCTAATTTTTCTGCTTTCGGGGGATCGACATCTATAGCGACTCTAAACCGGCAAATTCGATACCCTGATTACTACATATCCTTCTACCCAAATCATATCATGAAACCATGATCAGTTTGTGATTATGGTGTATTAGGAGAAATATTAATCTGTTATCTGTTATGCGTTGCAGAGTATTATGTTTACCTCCCACGCCACAGGCAAGAAAAGCATTTTAATAAATCTCAATCGTTTTATGGCATATCGGTAGTACCTGAAGTGCTCGATCAAACTGTTGTTTGCCCACAAACATCTCAAAATTTCGATTATTAGAATCCGATTCTCAGATCTCTATCACACAATAAAGCATAAGTTTTTTTGGTTTATTAGTTTTTATCTTTTTTATCGAAAGATGCCTATGGTTTTCAGGAGTGTTGTGTATGTATGTATGTATATCTAATAAATTGTGTGGATATTATCAAGTTCATCTACTTGACGTCACTTCATTCCTTTTGATTATATTTTCTTAGATTAGAAAAGGTAGTAACAAATTAGGACTAAAAAAGATCGTAGCTTAATGACATCGAATTGAGGGTTACAATAGGCTGTTAGTGATACTGTCGAATAAATAAATGCACGAATATAGGAAAAACAGTGCAGCTCGTTAGAACTAAGTGGCAGTAAATTCATTAGACAAGGCAAAATACTCCATTCTCACAATGAAGACTTAGATAGTGGAAAGTGGATGTCCATACCTAATCCTCACTGTTCATTTTCGTGAAGTATTTTAATCAAAGGATGTACCTTTTATTTATCTAGATCGCGCTACCAAAATGAAAATAAAAAATAGAATCCAGTAAACATACAGCCAAGCGAATGAATACCGTCTACACATTTCAAATACATTTTGGAGCACCTCTAAAGTTAGCTAAAACGCCTAAAACTTAATATTGACTTTTAGTGGTCTTAGGTGAAACAATGGCATCTTCGATTTCAAAAAATTTAGTTGCATCATCTGACAGACTGTATGTATGGCAAACAGTATAGTGATAAAGCTTCTAAACCTAACAAGTGTAGAATTAAAGAAAACACAAATTATAAAATTAAGGGGAAAACATCTAAAGCAGCACTCAGTGTACATGTTTAAAAACAGGATACAGCGTAAAATGACAGCAAGTCTGTATACTTCACAAAGAATATGACACTTTTAGGATGAAGCTCTTCGTTCATTACGGTGAATCGTAATTTATTGTCTCTTTATTGACTGTGAGTACGTTTAAGTCAATCGGCTTTCTATTTGAAATGAGTCCATGCAATATCTTCCTCATTTTAGATTTATCAATGACGTAAGTTAAAAAGAGATTTTTGTTAGGATTTGCTAAGACTCTAATCGATTCAATCAGGTGAAACAGTTGAGATGGTAGGGCTTAAATTAAAAAACTAAAAATTTACTGTCGGCAACGCCGAACACCGATATTCTTATAATACTCCGGTATTTTTTAACATAACGGATGTAAACGCTCACATTTTCATCAATAAAGAGAGTCATATTTACCAAAGAAAGTAAAATAAATATCACGATCACGTAGCTATTTGATTTGATTGAATATTCGTTCTCTGCAACAAGTGAAACAAAGGATCTATTTATCAGAAATCTTTATTTCACTTCACGTAAAATCTCTCTCTCGCTTCATAAACTCGGAAATCCAACTACATTCTCGAATCTTTCATCCACTCACGTGAAAAACTTCCACATAAAACTTCGGAGTGTTTACAGTGTATCCATAAGCGATTCAGCCACCGTGTGTATGAGCAAAAAGTAGTTGCTTTCTACGTGGCGCATACATCAAATTAACATATTGATAGACTTTGTATGGTGTACGATGCTGTAGACCACTTTGCTGTTTTCATTGAATGTCAACGAAGATGTATTAGATCACTATATAACGGTGAAAAAGAAGCACAAGGTTACATTTGGGAAAAGGCTGAAAGAATAAAACATAGAAAATTGAGCATGATTTTTCTAAGGAACATTTCCTGTCTTGGACGCTACACACCACATGTCTACCTAGGTACATATATATACAATATACAATATACCATTATTGTAATCTAGATAATTCCAATAATTCCATACTTTAATTGAATCGCATCTCATACATGTTTTATAGCATAAGATGCTACATGTTTTCCACTTATTTTGGGCCAGGATGTCTTCCAAGCAACTATTCTGGAATCGATTTTTGACTCTGTAGCATTTATACTAGCCGCTAACAAGAACTACGATGACTGACGAAATAACCTTACTAAAATTTCGGCTACTTGCCAGCCTTTATCACAGTACAAATCAACGACGATAGAACAATCTCATTCATAAATTCATTTATGTCTATAGTCGAACATGACTTCAGGCGAGGGGACCAGTGGGGAAAGGGGAAGGTGGCAAGATGGCCGCTTGATAGGGACCGTAATTTCTGTTTGTAAACATCGATGACATTTGGATGAATCACGAAATTTGACATGGCGGGAATTTGAAAAAGTTCACAATTATACTCACTAATGGAAGGTTTCACCTGCAGCTTCAGACTGGGTGCTGAACAGCTTACACACATAAACAATATATCATCATTTTGGCAACAATAAGCAAAATTCAAGCCAGATCCAACAGAGAAAATGAACAAAAACTACGATGTCTGATTCGAACGCTCACGTCAAAATTCAAAGCGGTTGACATTGACCTGACGTAGACGGTTGACGGTTCGGTTCTGCTCAAATGCCGACAGATGTTAAATTTGCAAAAGATGAATGAAAATGATAAAGCCATGTTGCCAGCTAGTGTGTGAGGTGTGATTAACATTGCAGGTTTGTTCTAAATTATGAGTTTAATTTTCCTTACTATTTAATGGCTAAGATATTCATTGTAGAACATATTCATGAAATCTTGTGAACTAGCTATGTAGAAAAATTAATGTTATTGTAGTCCTTTGGTGAATTCGGGCAACTGTGCACCAATGTCTGACGAAAGTTTTCGTAAACATACGAGGTCTATCAGTGTACTATCGTCATTGGTACAAATAATGAAAGAAGGAAGAGCTCTATGGAATTGGAAACCAAAAATTATGTCTCCTCGTCTGTGCCACTGGTTCGTTAAGAGTCAAACCTGACACTCTGACTAAAATTTAAATATAAATCGAAACGCGTCACTGAAAAAAAAAATTAATTTGTGAAACTGTGTGTTAAATACACAATCCTTTTATCTGAACTTTATGACTATTTGTCAATTCTGCGGGAAGAATCTTTAAAAAAGATATTTTTCCATACTAACCCATATTTTAATAAAAATGTGTACGAAGGCCCATAAAACGTCAATATGCTAATCTGGTAGGCCCGTAAACCGCAGGAGCGGATATGTTGTAAGAAACGCAGCAGTCCCTAACGTGCCTCAAGAATAGAGGGAGCTCTATATGGGGTATCTCCGGAGGTGTATCGTAAATTTTGTTGCGTATAATCGCGCTGTGCTGGAGTTACATATATTAGGCGTACAGAATCCCTCTTTGTTTATGTCACTCGTAATCGTAATTTTACACCAAATTGTATACGCACTACAGTGTTGTGTAGCGAGATCGTTCGAGGCAGTGGCAGACAAAGGGAATTTTAATTCCTAATTAAAACGATGCCTTTTTAGTTTCTTCTATACAAAGGTGCATGCGTAACGTTACAGCATGTTGACAGGTATGATATACCTATGTTATAAAATATTTCACTCCTCATATATCAAAATAAACACTATTGAATTTGTGGATTAATCGATAATATTATTCTTGGACCAACGAGAATATTTAATCAAGTGTATGCTCTCCGCTATGCATCAGACCTGCTATAGACATGCATGTTTCGTCTTTAGCCTAGACTCGTCAGTATAGCCTGGCGGTCTAACTGTAGATAGCAATCGGGTGGTATATACGTAACCCAGTCAAGGGTGTGATAGCAACATCAACTCATCTCCAAGTGTCGCCTTCTATGGGAAAGCAATTGGCAGCATACGAAGTCGAAGGTTCTACCACCGGACTGCCTTGCGAAATCTTTCAACTAACGAGTCTAGGCTAAAGACGAAACATGCATGTATATAGCAGGTCAGATGTATAGTGGAGAGCACTTAATATCAGTTGTCAGCTTCTGATGTGAATGTGCCGAGATAACAGTAAAAGTGGGACATCTGTTGCCGCTTCAAGGCAACCCAGGTGTTAGGACCTTTGACTTCGTAAGTTGCCAATTGGCTTGCCCATAGAGGGCGACACTTGGAATGTGGATGAGTTGAGGATATTCAATGCCTAACGATAATTTTTGCAATCGATATGACGGAAATTCATATACCTCATTTCAGTAGTTCTTTCAGTTCGTCTGTTGCTTTTATTGGTATAATATAACCTCAATAACTACCACTACTATTTTGATGAAGACTAGCTTTAGAACAGCATAGTAACTTATAATAAAAATATTCAGAAAACATATAATCTAGTTTGATTTTCAAAACGTTTCGGAACCTCAGTAACATACGATACAGAACAGGGAACAAAAATAGGGAAATCATTTAGAATATTTCAAAGGATCATTATATCTGTTTCATCCATGCCAACGATTTAAAAATTAACACAGATAATACGTTTAATACTTGTGTTTGGATTTTCAATTTTAGTATTAATTAATGTGTATTATTTCTTGTGAAAGCTATAATTTATATTTGTGAAATCAGTGGGGCTATCATAATTTTCTATTAGGGAGGCCTCGAAAAAAAAAATTATATATACTCAAGAACAGCGTCCATATAAAGTACGACGTCTGAAAAATTTAAAGGTAACAAAATTATTGAAGTGGTGACCACACATTACATAAAAGCAAGAACCCTATAACACAGGGTTATAATATATGCGATTAAAACTGACTTACTAATTTTAATAAAATATAAGGACGAGTTTTGAGGTGCTAAGACATTAAAAACGTCCACTTCCAGAATAGGCTTATCTGGAAATATATAATAATAGCCAGACCGATGAAACGGTCTCTTATAGAGTTCCGCAAATATGTTTTTAGAAATCTTAGGGAAGATAACGAGCTTTTCGAATAACATTTAACTAAAAATGTTGCCATTGTAATGAATATTTCCCTAAAGTGGAGTGAAACAAATATTTATTTTAAGTAAGTTTTCGGTATTATCTTCGGAAGACACTGTTATTGCCACTATGAAAAATCGTTTGGGTCACCTTGTGGGTCTATAAGTGTGCAAATCCATGAACCCCCCTTCTGCGCCACTGTGTGAAACTTTGAGTCAAAGTAGCTCAATTCATTCATATAACATGTACATAATTACCATCTAGTCTATTCCTCTGTACTGCTGTGTTCAATAGGTCCAGTATTCAAACATAACAGATATCATGTATACTTAAGCCAGTTCGGAGATCAAATCAAGTTGCATCCCCATACACTCGATGTCATCTATCTTGATATCGTAAAGGACTATCGATCGGTGCATTCGTCCGTCAAGTATGTTGGGCCTCGGCATCGGCTCCCACTTGTTTTGCCTTAATGTATTCATAACTTTACGTCATGGGTAATTGAGTTCCGAGACCCTATTAGCATACTGACAGTCAGGTGTAAGTGGTTTTATTGAATCTACTTCAGTTTGATCGAGACGCTCTCTACTCCAGTTGATGTAGCCACTACACGGCCCACCATAATTAACCTTTCCAAAGGTTTTTTTAATTCTGTCTACGGTGTTAGACGTTTATCACCATAATTTCATCGAAACCTCTCTAAAAAAAATATGAGAAAAAGTTGTGATGATTATAAACTTGACAAAATGAAATCGGAGTCCGGATATGGTCTTTTGTCACTGTTTATCCATATTTAATAAAATCAATCAATATTTTCTATCACGGTCCCACAGAATATATCTTCAAATAGATGCACTTGTTCTGAGCTAACGCCATGACATAATTAAAAATTAAAAATGCTTTTTTAACGTGGTTTGATACTCATATTGTAGGAAAACATAGAAAACTCAATCTGCCATCTTCTGAAGTCCGCCATATTGGATTTAGAGTGATGTCACTTCATTTTTCGAGTTAATCTCAGCAAGCCCTTCAGTTTATACCCATATTGTATGAGTGCATCAAAAATAATTAGTCCGCCATCTTAGTTGTTCCGCCATATTGGATTTAGAAAGATGCCACTTTATTTTTCGAGTTGTTCTCAGCAAGCTCGTTCATTTGATACCCATATTATAGGAGTGCATTAAAAGTAACTAGTCCGCCATCTTGAGTGTTTCGCCATATTGGATTCAGAGTGAGGTCACTTTATTTTCCGAGTTATTCTCAGCTGGCCCTTTCATTTGATACTCATATTGTATAAGTGCATTAAAAATACCTAGTCTGCCATCTTGTGTATTGCGCCATGTTGGATTTAGAATGACGTCACACAGCTACCTAAGCATTATCATCCAGACTAAACATGCATACAAAATTTCAGCTCAATCAGTTGAAGATATCTGCTTCTAAATTGAGTTCCAAGATTCCAGCGAACCAGCATTGCATACATACATTGCAAGTTAAATAAAAGTTTGTATAAAATGAAATCTCTTCACCGAACTTCACCACGTACATGCGCCAAACTAAATAGTTACTTATTTATTGTTGATAGAAAATAAAATTTAGAGAATGACCTATCGTTCCCAACAAAATCGATATAATGATAATTGGAAATCTTGGATGGTATCTTTAAGATCTCCTTATGGAGAGAGATTATATCACTGTATCTAGGAGCCTTGGAAATCTATTAACAATTACATATCCATATCATATTTTTTCAGGGTTAAGGTTTATAATCATAAGTTCTAAACTTTGCTCTGTATGTACTCTATAAGTATTTATTAGCGGCGTTATTATTATATAGCAGCTCAATGCAAAACTGAAGACAAATAGAGACCGACGTCTACCGGAGCATCGCTATCCACAGCTGCTTTCAGTTTCAGGTATTTTGAGGATAATGTTGAAGAGAGGTGTTCTTGGCGTTCTTGTGAATGTTATGGATAGCCTGTTCTGAAAACTTTGATTGAATTTCAAAGTGTAGAGTCGAAAATTCAGCTTCTAGCGAAAAGTTTACCTTTACGAATCTTCTTCTGAACTCTGTTTTACTCAAAACTTCAGCATAAACAGTCTTACAAAATTGGTTTATTTGTATTGGTTGTATAATACCTCTTTTCGTGGCGAACAAAAAACTGTTAACTAAGACGATAAATATTAAGAGGAAAATATGAAAGACGCCAAATTTCCGAACTATTGATGATAAAAGATGTAGTAGCTATTTATAAAATTTTGACCACAGTTTTTATTTACTTGTTAGACATAATTGATTTTTGTCATTGTTTATTAAAAGTATAATGGAAATAATATTTGATGCATTTGCCGAAATGTTAAATAAATAAATCTGACAGTGACTTTTGAGCTTTTCCAGGAGACTTTTCTACATGTACATCAAAATCCACCTAGTTTGTCTGTACCCGCCAGGAGAGGAATTGTAAGCGAATTGGAAACCTGACTGTACTGCTAAATATAGTGAAACGCGTAGCGTTCTGCACTTCTTTTGTGAAACTATTTTTGTGTGGCTTCTCACGATTTCAGTATCGAATCATTTCGATAAAATAAACCACAACTCACCCTATAAATTCCAATCACGTTTGCCGTGAACACATGATATGAACTGGTGGCTGTGACACTAGATTTCTTGTTGAAAGCGGTGCGCACTGAGAGAGGGAACTGTTTGCTTTTATTTTTAATCATGCATGCAAATGGAAGCTCTATTGTACTGCTAAAGTTTCTGACCAGCTTCAAACACATACAAAGGCTTAAACTACAGCTGTGCTGCAATTGCCAGAAACGAAGCTGTCGTATTGATTCGGACGTGAACAAATGCACGTGCAGCGTATACAGCAAACATCTTGAAGCCATCATCAACATCAAGTAGATTGACTCGTTTCTTTCCAAGATGCTTGGAAATATCTGTTTTCAGTATAATAAAATCAGAAAGTTGTCAAACTAATCGTGATCATTTTATTCATTTTTTATGAATAATAATAATAATAACAAACAAGATTTGTGTAGACGTTTGATTAATGAAATGTTCAATTAGATGAAACAACTTTCACAGTAGTTTGCATGAGTCTTGGGTCCAATACTTTTTTTGAGTACTCCTGATTTATCTTTGTGCGTATATATAGTATTTTTTAAACTGAAAGTAAAAAAATAGTGCTTACTTCGGAAATCTTCATTGAAAAACCAAAAGTGTAACCAGTAGTTTATAGAAGCAAATAATAAGGATCACGGGTTTTGATATTTATAGATGTGCTTACTATAGAATATAGCACATTCAAAATTTAGCATATACTCTTTAAGTAAAATATAAGTAGTAGAATCAGTACCTACCAGTATTAAAAAATCGATATTCTTGGTCACCAAGAGCCTATTTTTTATTAAAAATTATTTCTATAATTTTTTTTCATTGTTCATAAAATCCTGTTTGACATACCATCTCTCTCGGTTGAAGACATTTTTTTAAATCACAGTCTTTTCTGAAACATGAAATCAATCATTATTAATGTTTAATAAGCTTATAACCGCCTACTTTTATCATAACCACTCTCAATCTACGAATGATTTCGATAAATGGTGGATGCGCCACGTATGTATCTCCATCTATAAAAAACCCGTATTCAGTCTCTGGGTACAAAGATGTAGAGAAGTAGTGCCTGAACTATAGAACCGAAAATTCATGTTGCAACATGCCATCCAAATCAATTAAGATCCAAAAAAAATGTTGAATAAAGATATACAAATAGAGTCAGCTCATTACACAATGGTGCACCATGCGTGGCCATGGAAACACGTCTAATGCTCGAGTCAGCTTCCAATAAGTTCTTACTTTTCAACATTAACAATGAATTCAAACGGCGCGACGATATTGTTGGCCTTGTTAGGTACGACAACCGGAGGTTCTCTTCGACTCCAAAGAACGGTTTTTACCGAAACAGCTGCTGCTACTACTACTGCTTTACAAGTTTGTGATCTAACGTTACTCCAAATACTATTTGAGCGTACGGAGATTCGCTACGGAAGACTCTCAGATACGTCTGCATTCAATCCCGGAATTACCAGTTCATCTAATGTAGTTTGTAACATTACAAAGCATATCTACAGCTTGGAATCCCGAAGAAAAGTGTCTGATCTACATATATCTGTTCTATAGAATATACCATAGGGGAATTTGTCCAAGCAGTCTCTCACATCATCAACAAGAATTATCAGTGCAATGAGCAGTACAAGAGTTTAACATGCTCATCCTCATCAAGATTGTAGATGCTTTTATTTGGGGAAACTCTTCCATCGGCAGATAAAAGGACTGTAGGTTTAACAGAAAGGCTATAAGGATCATATATCCACATAATTCACATCAAGAACCGAAACGGTACACCACAATTACAAATTTTGGAAACCTTTCCAATAAGATATCCGAAACAATAAAAAAGTGTATGAGAATCGAATAAGGATAGCTCACAGATCTATACCTAGCTTAAAGTCATATTTAATAAATGCAAAGGAGAAAGAACCAGATATGTGTAAGTCTGGTATTAATAGGATTTCATGTGCCTTCTGTAACTGCTGTTTATATAGGTTAAACAGCTAGAGCCTTCACAACAAGATACAAAGAACATATAAGTGCCATCAAAAACCAACATCCAGAAAAATCAAATTTTGCTAAACAGTTGCCAGTTACTAATCATAAAGTTGGCAACGAAAATAGAATGATTCTACTTCATACTTGTGATAAAATACATGATCTAAACTTTATGGAAATATTAGAGATTCAAAAATATCTGCGAAATCCTGATTTCATTGTAGGTAATGAACAGGCTGCTCTTCTGAACTCAATTTTTATTAATACACTACTATAAGTATCCATTTAATTCTTTTCTATGTTAACCTACTCTTGAAATATCTTAAGTCATAGAATCTAATGAATGAAATAGCTCAAGGATTAAAATATCTAAAAACGTATAAGAATAGCTAGACAGGATAAATAGTATGCTAGATTTGAGAGCTCTAGTTTGGTATCCATAATAGGATCTAGTTAGCTATTTGGCAAGTAATCTGGGTAGCCTTTATCAAAAGGCAAATCTGACAAAATATAAATGAAACGCTTCACTGAAAGAAAAAGAGTTTTATTTGTGAAATTGTGTGTTGAATACAAAATCCTTTGACCTCACCAGGTCGAAGTATTAACAGCTGCTTCTTATTGCGTGACGGATACAATTTGCAACATTTTGAGTTCTATTTGAATAAACATATCCTCTTACCGCATTTTGGGAGAGCGCTAATCTATCTAAAGAATTGAAATTTTGTCATAGTATAGACTTTCCCAATCAAATAAATTGCTTCAATGCGTAATATTTTGCGGATATACATATCGTATGAATATACTTAGCCGTGGAAAATAGAAGCTTTTTCTTCTTGAAGTCGATCAAAAATTGCAGGGAGAGTAGTTACTGAAACTTACGTAGTGCAATTTTATTGCTCTAAGTCTATTTCTCTTCTAGGTATTTTTCCTCCACAAAATATAGCAATCTAGCAATAGAATAGTAGTGCATCTATCGTTCTCAACGTTTAAGTGCCTGATGAGTCAATTTTCGTTGTCATAAAACGGCTGGTATGTCCCAACTATCACATATGTGCTACATATTTCGGCTAACTAAAGTACCTCATAGCCGCTAGCAGTGAATATGTAAATTCTCTAGGTAACATCCCGGATACCGGGGATGAAATATTTTTGGACGATTAATCGTGAATTATTCATGGCGTTCCCACCAGGAAATTGTGGTGCATAGCTCAAAGAACAGAGACGGAAGATATTAATAACGTTTTTACACCGCTTGATCTCGAATGATGCAAGAAAATTCGTCAATTTCTAAACGGCAATTTTATGCCCTTTCATCGTATATATTTTTATACACGTAGCTTCAACAAACAAGTAAACAGAAGAAACAGGAAAATATCTTACGGCAAAATAAGACCAAGCGGCACGTGTTCAACCTGAGGATCATACATTTTTCACCATATGAAAGGAGATGTACACCGCAAGCCAATATACAGATACGAAAGATAAAACAATTTCTGCCATACTTTTTGGTTCCCTTCCATTCCCCTCATTTTGTAAGGTTGTGCTGTAAACCTTACCTTTTGTGACGGGCGTACGATAAGCATTTCTAAGGGTATTCCGATATTGTTGTTTCAATATCTTGATAACTACATCTCTTTGTTGTTACGTCTACTTGTAATAGTTACAAGAAAGGTGGCTACTAAATATTCAAATACCTTGACAACAATGCATTTTTATGGAAAAAAGGGTACACAAAAGCTACAGGAAACCATGGAAGAAACTATGAACGTAAATTTGATGTGGACGATAGGAACTACTATTTTTGACTGCAGACTTGTAAACAGCAGAAAATTCTACCTCAGGATTCACTGCTATACATTGAATTCGATGCTCTTAAGAAGTCATATCGATAGGTCTGGTCGTAACGTCTAGAGGAGTATACGAACAGACTATATTACTACGAGAAAAGACGAGAAAGCGTTATAGTCTTGGCAAATTGGTCCAATGGCGAGAGAGGGTATCAAAAAACAAAATGATATATAAAAAACGTTCAAAGTTCGTATTTGAACGTTTGCGAGGCTTCTGATGATTTTATCTTGAGGAAAGAGTAGCCAAAAAGGTACCTTTCGACCCTGTTAATATTCAGTACTTGTTAGACATAGATGATTATTCAAACATTTGCCTTCAGAACTAGGGAGGTTATCTATGAAAAAAGGAAGAACATACATAATTATGAAATAAACGATGTATTTGCTTCGCAACTGTTTGCTGTACAGATCGTTATACATTTAGACCTAAACTCGTTCTGTGTCCACGGAAAAGTTTACTGAATTATACGAGTTGTTATACAGTATTGCCAAGTGTAGTACCTTTGCTTGAGATATCATGCTTTTGAAAGCATTGCTTAGAATACACAGATGAGAATACAAACTATGCGGAATAATCTGCTTACTCTTGAAGTTCGCAAATCGCGACGAATTATACGATAAATCGACCTTATGTACCCATTCAGTAATAACCTGGGTACCGCCCATGGCATAAGCAGTGATTTATGTCCCTCATTTTATGCACTCTCACGTTTTATTGCCCTCCACGTCTATGCAGACTTGCAGGCGCCATTCAACCAGCATCTGCAAAATGGCTGATAGATGCAACAAGACCAGTATAACCTCTCTAACTGGAATACAGTAGTGTGCGCTGCCCTATACGTTATATTTGAAGGAAAGCAGCGAGTTACATCTATTTCATCCATAGCTGATCTATAAGGAAGGTACATTTATACTACTACAGTCTAAAGTCCACCATACATAAACGGGGTAAAATACTCCAGAGAAAGGTTATTGTCTAATTATTTAAGATTATAATAAATTGAGAGATATACTTCAGCTTATTACTTATTATTGAAAATTATTTATAATTGACAATAGAATTTCCTATGTCCAACTTCTGTTATTATTGTACACAGCGTTCACCATCTCTGGTTGCCAGAAGTCACTAAACGGAATCATGGATAACAGCAGAGGAGCACAACCAGGAAATTCGGAATAAGGTCTTCTCATTTCCTAACTCGTCCAGATCATTTTGGTCTGTAGCAAAGACTGTTAGCCAGAACTTCTGCTACTCATCCATATCATCACTGACAAGAGCGGATGGATTCATCGGAACTACGCCAAAAATAAAAAGAAGACACCTTGGGGCAGGTTTTTGCCGCCAATTCCATGATAAGCTTTCAAAGAGGCACTCCACCAACTACCATCAGTCTGGACTCAAAATTTCAGATACTAGATTTCAACATAAAGAAACAAAAACGCATTCTAGGAAAACCAAACTCCAAGAAAGCTAGTGATCCAGACTAAATACCAGAAATTCTCCTAAAACGTTGCGCCGCAGAGCTACACATCTCCTTTGCAAAAGTCGTTGGAGAACTTCGGCGTTGTAGAATGAGCTATTGAAGACAGTTTTTCCCGATGGTTACAATATATATGATATGATATATATGCAGAAAAATACATGAATTTTCATTACTCTGTGTGAATATTGCTCAAAGTAAGCTTGAGGCTTAAGAACAATATAAGTACTGTCTAAGTTTTCCATAAATTAAAAAAAATGACACTGACCGCACGCTGAAAGTGTAATAATTTCCAGAATTACAAATCAAACTGAATTCCAAAACTGTTCCCTTCGAATCTCATTGTCATAATACGAGTAATTTAAAAATTTGGTTTTTCATATTTTGTATTTTGGTGAAACTCACCAAGGCAGCCAAAATGTCACCAAAGATCAAACGTACGGGTTTCAATTAGCAGCCGATGAATCAGCTAAACCTACGTAAAATTAAATACAACTGGATAGCATAGTACGAACCTTGATCGCGTCGAAATCGATACCACTCAGCCGATATGCTGCTTATAGTGAAAGCAACACCTGGAATAACCAGGAACCTGCAGAATTATTCCATTTGATAAGACGATTGCCAAGTAAACCTTTCTAAACGACAGTTACCAACTCCCAACTTCTACGCTGCTAGTAGTTTCGCACACATCTGCTGTAACTGCTTAATAACATGATAATTCCGTTTAACAAATCAAACCAAGTTTTAATGTTGAGGAAAGTTGAGCAAACAGTTTCATGTGTACGTGCGACTATACATGTTCCGCTAATACAGGTATACCAGACAGGATCCGGTATCTTCCGGATTCCCGCATGGCTGGGATTTGTTATGCTGAACACTAGAAAGAAATAAAGAACACAAAACGAATAATGAGTGTTTCCTGGCCTCGATATGAAAATCATTTTTCTATCGCTGTTTCATTCAGCAAAAACAGTTGGTTAGGATGTCAAAAGTTTCCATCGATGATGAATGAATATCTCTCTGTACATTTCTCGTAATATACTAATAGCTCATCTAGAGCCTTGAAACAGGACTACTTCGTGAATAAATTGATACCGGTTCTAAACAAGTGAGGATGAAGCTCAAGTATCGACATCACCATTTACATTGTCTGAACTAAACTTAAAATAAAAGCAATTAGTTCCAGTTTCATTCGCTCATTCAAAACCAATCATAATTCATTGTCCTTGAAACTTGTCAACACGATGTAGGATTGGGATGAATAACTGGTACATGGTAGTACCCATCTGATGAACTAATAGGTTCTAACGCAGCTTCGGTAGCAAACAGATACTCGAAAGTAGTTGCGTCAATTATTATCAAACCAAAAGTCAGTTCACTGAGTTTCACAAGATGAACCCAATTTTAAGGAAGCTCTACTTGTTGAACTCACGATAGATGGCTCACATACATCTGCTCTGGATTTGTCAGGTAGGTACCAACCTGTAGTTGCATTTATTCACCCAATCCAATATTGTGCTAAGATGAAACTTCTTCTTCTTCTTCGGCACTTCCCAGTCACCTACCTTAAGCCTCTATCTACCATAACATGTCCAATATATGTTTCCCATTTTAGAGCAGGTCTTCCCCTACGTCTTCTTCCTGGGGGTTCCCAATCTAATATCCTTTTTGTCCATCTGTGTTCTGGCATTCTTTAAACATGACCGTACCATTGCAGTGCTCTGTTTTCCATTTTTTTAGTAATAGAGCATTCTACTCCCATTCGATGCCATATTTCCTCAGTTCTTATTTTGTTCTTCCTAGTGACTTGTAAACATCTTCTCATAGAGTTCAATTCCACTGTTCTCATTTTATTTCATCCTGTTGTTATCATTGGTCATACCTCTGCTCCGTACAAGATAATATGCTTTTTAAAATTCTTTTTTTATTTTCTTCAGTGAGGGTCTTGTTCCATATCAATCCATGAAGTACTTTTGTCGCTTGCTTTCCGCGTGCTATTTTCATTTCTATATCTCGTACACAAGTACAATCTCGATGTATCATAGATCCCAAATACTTTACAGTCTGGCAATTTTTTATAATCTCGTCTTCTACATTTGAATCAGCACTCTCCGATCTGATACACAGATATTCTGTCTTACACGTATTTATCTTAGGTCCCCACAATTCGTATTCTTCTTTACGTTTTCGTACCATACATTCCATGTCTTTCTTTTCTTGTGCAAAGATAATTAATCTGATCATCCGGTAATAGTAATGAATGTAATAAATAAAAATTTGTCGCCAGTGGGGATCGAACCCACAACCTCCTGCATTCTAGGAAGGCGCACCGTTAGGCCATGACAAACTAGTCAGGCAGAAAGGCAAGTAAGCTATGGAAGGTGCATTTCCAGCAAAATTCTTCTTCCCAATTTTCGCCCTCGTAAGTGGGTTGCATTTGTGATACTAGGCAAACTGACTTTTGGTTTCAAATGTAACACGTACTTTGTAATATCTATCTATTGTTGACATTGTGTATTTAAACGAAAGCATGATCGAGACTGTAACTTGTGAGACACCTTCGCGATTCGGAAACCCAATGACTACGGTGTAAAGAATGCTGGACACGAGTCTCTCCCTCATTGCAACTTAATATAGATTTTCCTCATTCAATTCTTTGTCAATGACACTTGATGTGAAGTTTCAGTCAGACAATTAAGAAAAGATAGATGCTCTACAAACACAAAAACAATTTATCACTTTTCGCAATATTTTGAAGCCATTCTTTCAGATGTACCCCTAAACAACGATCTGTTTTCTTCTAGGTATCGTGGATGCGTAAGCGAGACCTCCATATCCTAACTTCGGGTATCCACACATACACTGGCGATCAGAGATTCAGCGTACGGCATCCTGACCATTCCGACGACTGGGATCTGCACATCGAGTATGTACAGAAGCGAGATGCAGGAGTCTATGAATGCCAGGTCAACACGGAGCCCAAAATCAACTTAGCTGTGGTACTTCACGTAGACGGTCAGTAGATCCTCTATCACATTAATAACATTACTCAACAGTTATTTTGGTTTAGTGCGCTGAGCAATCGTGTCATTTTGTATGATCGTCGTTATTCCACCTCCAGGTACATCCGCTTCCTCGAGGGAATGTTTGAATTTTGATTAATACGTTTTTTACATCTATGCCACAAAAATTCATGGCATCTTTTACATCTGTCACTGAGTCTGTCTCTCCGTTGATCTTCTATCTCATAGTCTCGGGTGGAAATCATTTCACGAGCGACGAAAAAAATATAAATATCATCCCCTAAAATCATCACCTAAAATCTAATCATTTTAGTATGTTTCTCGAATGCCCAATCATATTTATTCGTCATCAAACAAAGTATCATATTATAGAGTATAAAAATTGAGAAAAAAAAATATGGCAAATGCAGAAAGCCCAGAAGCTCCAGAAGCGCTGCGAAGGGATAAATCTACATATTCACATTGACCTTCAACCTTTGTACTTTGTGTTTGGGTAAACTAATATTTAGTCATCAAGGACTATAACTAATTTTTATAATCGTCAATTGAATAAATTGGAACTCATATGTGTTTTGACCGTGATGAATAGAAGACAAAGGGTGGCCACATTCAAAACGCCAATCAAACCAGAAAACCTAAATTCAGATCATACAAAAATGTATCGTTCAATTTTTCGGTCTCAGATTATGTGAGTGTGTAAGCACTTGAAATTCAACTTTTGTATGTATGTCGAAAAAAATTTTAAATAACTAAAATTGTGTCTGTAGTTTAATTAATTTTACACCCTGATGTTTGCTGTCGAGGCAGCCAAAGCGTTATTAAAGTTCTATTAGTTATTATATGCAGTTCAGATTAATGGCCACGAGGGTGAAATTTTAGTAAACTTTCGTCCACCTGACACCTGCTTGGAAAAACCTTGGTTGGTTATATTTTAGTTCAACTGTATGTTCACCTAACTTCAACCTGTCCTCACGTTTTCAGAACGTTCCTACAATTTTAATGAAATGTTGTCTCTGGCTCATGAAGCACCGACTCTCAGCTTTATTTTGCCCACCACCCGTCTGCGAAAAAACAATTTTCTATAGTCCCCAATTCCTTAATCTACACTCGTCTCTCTAGGCCGCCTAAATGTCCTTTAAGGTTTCCACACGCCTCCTGAATGCCCACACCCCTACTGAAGAACTACAGAATAGAAGGATCGCAAGTCAACTTCATATTGGCTCATGCAACGAAACAAACTTGGATAGTTTATAGTCACATGTCTTCATGTGCGCCTGATTCACTCAGAAGCGCAGTGAATTCCCTCGCGAGTCTGACAAAGCCGACGTTGAAATACAAAAGTGTGTTCGAAAATCCAAAGGAACTCTCCGTAACGGCGAATCACTGCTACTCGGGAGATCGCAGGAAGAAATAAAATAATGCCGTGGTAGCACAATGCGCGTTCACTCGAATGTTCTCTACAATTTGTGTGCAGAAAAGAGACAGAAAAAACAATGGAAGACGAGCTCATTCGACTGGAAATAGATATCAGAGGTATTGGTATTATTTAGTGTTAAGAAACACGAAGTAGGTATCTATGACTGCAGTTTTATATTTATTTTACAAAGTATACCCGAAATACTGTACTGCTGTGCTGTTTAGATATCATAAAGCGACGGAATTGTATGCTTCTTATATTTAGTACAATATATTTTATAAGTCATAATTATATGTTTTGAAGGTTGTGCTTAGAGGTTCATGTTTGGTAGATTTCTTCGATAGCTGCGCACAAATAGATAGAAACTTATAGTAGTGTATCGATGAAAATTTTGATGTTTTATGATACCCACATCACAAAATCTGGGTCACTAATTTTCCCTATCTGTCCGTCAGTTTATCTAGCTGCCTATCAACTACTCTGTTGGCGATGTTACCACTACATAAATTATTGCATAAGCGTTAGAATAAAAATCTTTAGAAAGTTCAAGAATAGTGAAACATTCTCAAACTGCACTAATGTATATTTCTTCGGTCATATTTGGACGTAGTATTTTTTTTAGTAGCTCAATTTTTTTTAAGCATCCAGACGTTGTTCTTATACAGTGCTCAAGATTCTGATCATTCTAGGGGGCTCAAAAATTGTGTTATTTAACGTGAATAAAGTTTTTTATGAGCCTTATATGATTTAAATTAGCAGAGATTACAAGAAAATGACAGACATAACCCCAAGATTTAACATTGCAAGTTCCATACAAATTTGAACACCGTCTCATTACCGGTCAGACTGAGAAGTGCCTACTTAGTCTAGTTAGCAAGTGCGTCTGATCGGTATTCAGAAGGCTTAGAGTTATAATCCAACAGCATTTCCCGAATTACTAAATATAAATTATTTTAATTTCTACTGCAAGTTTAAGTAATATATTTATAAATCTCATCTGCTCATACCTTTCGCTTACTTTTACATTTGTCAACTCATCTCCCAGTGTCGCCCTCTATGGGGACGCCCATTGACAACTTACAAAGTCAAAGGTCCTAACACCATAGAGGGGGACACTTGGAGATGAGTTGATGTTGCTATCACACCCTTGACTGGGTTACGTATATACCAACTGATTACTGTCTACGGTTAGACAGCCACGCTATACTGACGAACATGCCTGTCTATAGCAGGTCTGATGCATAGTGGAGAACATATCATTTGTATCTTGCCCCAATACAAACTCATAGAAGAATACAATGTTGAAGATATGTCCGTAGTTTCATTCAATCTAGTTGACTATGAAAATTCATGAAATTTTTCATTTATATTTTTTGAGTAGTCCATGCTATTATTTTCACACACACACAAGTTAAAAATTGGAAATGATTGTGTACTTGAATATGACATTAATGCGTGTGAAGCAATAAAGACAATATCCTTGATTCCATTATGTGCTTGAAGAAAAGACGACGGATACAATATCTGTAATATTTCCACAATGCTTATCGACCTCTCAAGCAGCGATTTCAGCTCGGTGGACTTGCCACATCAGCCGAAAACTGCCAGTCACATTACCCGCCTCATTGTACACACGCCGGTGAGGATTCAGGAAAAGCTTTTATACGGAAGAAAAGAAACTTAAAGCCAGCTCGCTCAAATGCCAAACTAAGTTCTCTTTGAATTCGAGTTACTGAAATTTCCATCGCCAAAGGTTGCAGACGTTCATGTACGGTAGTGATGAAAGTGGGTCTTTATGTTTAACGAAAATATCCGGATCTGGCCGTCCATGTCTGAACATTTCTTTAGTTGTAAATTTCCTTTTGTCGATGTCTAAGTGGCGGATATGCTTATTTAATATTTTTAATCGGGAACATGGAGATACTTTCATAATAGGCAAAAGGCTTTGTGGAACGATTTTGGCGTTCAAGACCTCTGAATATATGGGTGAACCAGTATCGCAGTGAAATATGGAGACGTGAGAAGTAAGGAGTATATTTGTGAGTTGTGTATTAATTTAAAAAATCGAGCTCGCAAAATAATACGACCTAGTTGCTTCAAGGATTAGATTTCACTGTATCAATCATCAGGTGCGGTTTCACAGATAATTTCATCATTGTACCATAATATCTTGAATAGATTCGGAAAGTCCATATCTGTCACTGTTACTGGTGAACGACACCGGACAATATTTCGAGACTATGCGATTCCACAGATACAAAACAGACACGAAGATATCGGAAACATTATTTTTATACGGGAAGCGTCACCTCTGCAGGGCTGCCAACCAGTTAAACCTGTTGCGCAAGATAACTCAGGAAGCATATATTCTTAACCCAGAAGATAACTGTCTGTACAAGTCTAGGCTAAAGACGAAAGATTCATGTTTATATAATGTCTGAAGCACAGTGGAGAACATACGTTTGATATATTTATATCGTTCACTTTATGATAACCTTGTGGTTGACTCTTGTTTCCGAAATCAAAACTCGTATAAAACATGTTCATATAAAGAGCAATCTGTTTTGTGGTAAAGAGACGAGTTGCCGAGAATCCCTGTTATATTATTGCCTCATAAATATCCCCATATTAGGCTGACAAAAAAGCCTTATCTCTGTTGGCACGCCTGAGGCGTAGAGAAATTATGTGATGGGGTTAATCGGACAACTTCTTATCAGTGCTGCTGTACTACAAATGATCCTTTTTGTATATCGTAAACCTCGAATATTTCGTGAAAGGGTCCTGTCAGTTTCTAGGTGTAATTAAGAGGTTTTCTGTAGGTGGCTATTTCTCTTATCACCGAATCAGTTCCATAGCAAATATGCAACAAATGCACTATATGTCTCTTAAATGAATATGAATTGAAATTCAAAACGAAAAATATATATTGCATGTGGTTTTTGTCAGGTTAACATTTATTTTTTTAACTAAAAATGTAATTTTACCAGTGATAAGTGGATATGATCACAAATTAATCAATTGTAGCCTCAAATCGAAAGCAGATTATTTATATGCAATATTGAAAGTTAATTCGATCTGGGATGATTATATGTATTTTTGAAAGAGTTACGTAGATCAAGAAAAGGAGGGACTAGTACTGTCGCTAAATAGTACATGCAGATTCAGGGGCAGTGCCTTCGCTGAGTTTTTTTGCAGCAAGTAGTAACCAGCAAAAATTAGGATCATTTGTGTTGGAGATTTTCAGTTCACTCTACTGTATGAGAAAACCTATCAATATCATCTCATCCTCTGGAAGGTCATTTTCACCTGCCATTACCTACTTTTCAGAATGTCATTTTAGGAACCTTATTTGTACGATTCTTATACCATTATTGGTCTGTATAGACTTATATTGGTTTGAAATTTATCCGTATCTCTCATTATTACTATGAGAACTATGGAATGCTGTATGGCTACTATTGGCTGAACAAAGCAGTATATCTTTTGTGTACTATTATTTAAGTTTTGAAGTTAATACTCAACTTATCTCGTCAATTATTTTGATACCTTTACAACTTTATGATCGTAAGGAGAAACAACACGTTAAAAACTTAATGTCATACCTTAAGTATCATATGCATATACTCTACAATATGAAGCCATAAAGAAGTTGCTACTCAATATACTATATTGTCACTTAGTCAGGACTACTTAATCTTCAAATTACTTGTAACTTAATGCTTTTACATCAAACTGCTAATCTTCATTTGATTCTTGTTTCAAGAATAGATGGGTTTTGCCAGCGTTACGTAATATTTCTGATAAAAACAAAAAGAAAATATCATAAAACAAAAAAATGTAGATTAAACTCAGATTAGCACTATTTTGGTACAGACAAGTAAGTACCTTTATTCTTTGTTCCAGATTTAACCTCACTTGCTACTACGCGGATGAACGGAGAATATAAAGGTACTTCTACGTCTGTATTGCTTGCAATGACCGTAGTTGCTTGAACGCTGCATTATGAACAATTAAATTAAGCTAGAAATCCATATTAAAACTCAAAGGACTTGCACTGGTGCGGGACCTCGATACCTTTGAAATTTGCTTCTCCGAAAATAAGAAACGCAACGTCATTTAACTTATCGTCAAGACAATTCAAACGTAATTTGATTGTAAAAATGGCCGGGTAGCTCTGCAACCACTGTACCAGTACCACACCAAGAGCAGGAAATCTGTTCTTACTTGGTAAAACCCTCCCATAATTGAAATTGAATTTTGCAATTTGTACAATACGTTTTACCATTAAAAGTCGTTCTCAGTTACATTTCTCGCTTAAATTCATTACTGAGCATCGACAGGCTATCAAATTAGTTGCTTAAAACGGCTTATTGTTAACTAGCTATCTGAATAGCATAAATATAAACAGACATTCTCAAATGCAGCATTCTATTCACACCGTCTAACTTTTGTTCTACATTTATTCATTTTATGTTCTTTCGTTTACTAGAGAGAGACCCCTTAGAAACCACCTCACTTCAAAAGATTTGCTGTATAAGCAATATTAATCATGGAGGTATACATTTTCGGTATATATTTTCATTATAGGAAGAATTATACATCATTACTATTATACTCGTACAGAAATACATAATTGTTCGAATATATATGGATTTGGAATGTCCAATGAGCGGGGGTACATCATCACAAACTAGTAAACCTGAAAGCACTTATGTGATTACTACTACATTTGGTTGCTATCAGATGTTCTATCGTCGTTGGTTGCTCATAATCTAACATCAAGTGACACTCGACCCTACGAGATTTATATAAGGATTACACACGTGTTGAGTATGCGTATAGGAAACCCCCAAGTCTGCCAGAAAAATTCTGCGTGAAAATTTATATTCGATTCCTAGTTCTTAGTTGTTTGACGTCTGATCGATGCTCGAATATATACAAAAATACCCATTTCGTATGTTCCATAACCAAATTTCGAACAATTTATTTTGACATTCGAGATGCCTGTTATGATAACTGCTAAATGATTTACATACAGGGTGATCTTTTCTTAGCTGCTACCGCTGATCTCTTTGCAGTATTATCACTTTTGAAACTGCGGGCCTTCTCCGAAAGGAAATCTTGGATACAGGCCTGAATACATCTAGATTTTCTGTTGCATGTCGCCCCCTAAAAGCCTATGTAATTTTTTATTCAATCCGACGTCATGTATTTCAAAATCTTTTTATTCTTCAATAATTAATCAATGTACTTTTGCATAGGATTTTTCCGACATACATTGAGGTTCCATAATGCCCTCTACGCATACTAAACGCGTGTGTAATTCTTATTCAAATCCGCGATGACGTAGGGTCGAGTATCGTTATCTCTTATACTATCATGATAGTTTATTACTGTGAATCCGAAAAGCAGTTCAGTTGTTCGCCACTCAAAGCACGTTTCAGATATAGATAAAACAGTCAGAGGGACAATGTAGAATTGGCGAAGCAAGTTTGAAACTTTGCCAATTCGCCAAACATGTCGGACGTGTATTACTTTGCAACATTGAAAGTGATTAGATAGTTCGATAACTCTAATTAACACTCAATGCAATAATTCAAATGAGACGTGGATTCTGGCATCGACCAACGATGCACAGCTTTTATCAGATGCTCTATGGTACTGTCTTAGATTTCCTTTAATAGTATAATACATGTGTTTATCAATTTAATGTACAGACAAATACCCTGATGAGACAATCACATGCTGATCTGCCAGCTATGGAGCTAAACTAATGACTAATACTCTAGTCATCTTGCACCAAGTTTCTGGGTATTAACATCAACATGTTCTGGCTCGATTTTATGGCCGGCTTTGCTAAGACGACGTCCCGAAAGCTGGGAGTTCACCGGAACAGTTGCTCCTACTTACTCTATAATGATCAGATCTGGAATACGCGTTTTGCAGCACTTCCAGCATGCAATAAGCTTTTTGTCGTCTCGGAAAGTTATCTATACTAGAAAATTATTCGACAGGTCCAAGGAACAAATCTTCAATAGTTCACAAGGTCAAGCTTGAATCTAAAATGTTTCTTTCTCCCTTTGTCAGCGTCGATTCCGTATAGGTTCACGTTTTTTATGAATATGGATTTAGTTTTTTGGCTTCTTCGGTGATAGGATATTTGGAATCGAACTTATAACTGAAGGTTTCTCGTCTTTGCAGCGTACAGTTACTCAAGCTCAAACATTCGCAACATTTATTGCGAATACTGATGAATATGTGAGGTCAAACATTATCCACAAGCTCCGTGAATAAGCATTTCAGTACAGATGTCAGCAGCTTTCCTTACGTATACGCTTTACATTCGTGCCAATACTCGACTATCCTAAAAATTGGGCTGTCAGTGTCGGAATATAGTATTAGTATGATACTGTTCAATAAAGTGACTTGTGCCCATAAGCACTACTAATGTTGAAAGAATTTCGTCCAGTGACAGTAGAAATAAAAAGATTGCATGTATACATCATCGCTTTGCCCAGTCCACTCTGATACAAAGGCAAAGTCATTGACAGAAGTTGTCTTCAAATATGCGAGGCCAGTTCCGATGAACATGAAATCACTTAACTAGAAATCCTATTAGAAGGAAATCAATAGTGGGCAGCGACCGCCTACCTCCAACTGATTCTAGGTCATTTTCCAGTTTCCCGCGACCACTAACATCATCGCTGTGAACTCCCGTAAACGCTTTCTGCGGTCACATGTCCACCTAAGCGGTCACATACCGAATTATGTGTTGACAATTATTGCTTTGGTAGTCAATCGAAGAGCATACACTTCATCATACGTTATAATTACAGAGTTAGACATTTTATATTGAGAAACTGTGTGCTGCACTAAACTACATGCAAAATTTTAATATTTTTTCTATAAAGGGGAATAAAAAACTATTCTTATATACTTTTTCAGCCATTTTGCACCAGTCAACCACTATTTAAAATCGAAGCACATAGATTGGAATGATATAAAATCCAGAACAATTTTGACCACCGCTCACACTACTAACACACAATCAAGAACCAAATGGAGAGCGTTTGTAATTAATTAATTAATGGCATCAGAATTATTTTTAGTTGATCTTTTTTCGTGAAATAAAATATGTCTAATTTTAAAAATAATTGCATACTGATTACAAAGCTGATAGCATTCTGAAAGGATCTTTCAAATTCTTCCACACAGTAACGTTTTTATAAAATACAAAATACAATAGGCCTACTAAATCTAGACTTAATTGGTCAACGACTGTTGTTTATTACAAGCAAATTTGCTTATAGTTAAACAGCGAGCTTTACAGAGCTTCAGAAATATGACCTTAAGCCGGTATTTTCAACACTTCTTAGGCACTTGATCTGCGATATACTCTTGGTAAATGGTGTGATTGCATCTTGAAGTGCTTTGCGGCAAACCGTACGCACAATGTAGTTATTTCATACTACTTCCACATTATGGTCTCATTTTTTAGGCAGAATTACATTAAAGGTGATGCTGGCTGGCTAATTAAAACTGAGCGATAATTTGATGACGAATGATTTTTTCTCGTCACTCCTATCAGCATATGAGTCAGACTCGGTGACTTTATAAGATATGTTTATGTTCCAGATGCACAAGCAGCAATATCAGGCCCATCGGAAGTGTACGTAAAGAAAGGCAGCACAATTTCGCTGACATGTACAGTAAACGTGCATTCACAGCCTCCCTCTTCAGTCCTGTGGTACCATGGCAGTGCCGTGGTGGACTTTGATTCACCTCGAGGCGGCATCAGCCTGGAAACAGAGAAAACGGAGGCAGGTACTACCAGTAGATTACTGGTCACCAAAGCCTTACTCTCTGACTCGGGAAACTACACTTGCATGCCGTCCAATGCCAGTCCTGCATCCACTATTGTGCACGTACTCAATGGTAAGTTGTTGCTGCCTTCTTAGAATTCTGTACAAGTTATTATTTATTTTTTCTTTTACATAACACTTTTACATAACACTATCCGTATAAACAAAGCTAAAAAATGATAAATAGTTGATACTACCGATTGTCCATCTCCATAAAATCTCAGTCGCCCAGATTTGTGGAATTGTTGATAATGTTGATGGTATACCTTCACCAAGCTACAACATATAAATATGTTAATGAGAAATAATCGCCAAATAATCAGCATTGAGGGGGTAACTAAGAAGGTATTTACTTAAAATTATTGCCAAGCACTTAGTTTGGAATGAAAACACTTGGTATGATTACAGATGTTCTCTTGCTACTTCAGCATAACCACAACAGATCGATCGAAGTGAAAGATCGGTGAAAGACGAGTACAAGACATTTACCTTATTTATCTTGAGTATAACCTCCAACAATTCCAATTCATTACTTCTCGCACATTCAGCTAAGCTCTGTCACTTCTACTGCTCAGATTGTGATGGAATTATAGCTTTATATGTTCTCCTTATTCGGAAAAGGATTCTTTTAGTTTTTTACATCGATAACTTTAGGTCCCTTGTTGCAAATCATCTATCATCCATCCCAAAACAATGTGATATTTAACTACATTCAAAAAAATAATTGTAAGCTTCGGATTATTGCTTAAGTTATCCATACATTTGTGTTTTGCAGCTTATTTAAAAAAAACTATTTTTTTAGACGAGTAAAAAAATATTGTGTTCCTCAAAGAAGCGTGTTGAGCTTAACATTGTGGCGTATTTGTCAGACTGTCTGGCTAAAGCGTTTCGATCGGAATCTTTGCATAACTTTAGACTCACTCAACTGGTTCCAATGCTAATAGACACTTCGTTATATTTATTAAACTCACTGGACTTATAACGATGTCTGAAAAACAGATTATAAGCCTTCTCTGTGAAAATAGGATATTATATTATTATTGCTTGAAATTTGTAGGCAATGTCGTTGATTTAGTAACACTGGTCACCATGTACGATGTTGAGCCTTCAGGTGAAACTTCACCTTTCACTTGAACGATTGAAGATACCACATCAATCGCAATGTTGTGAAACGAAAAAAGACTCTCAAGGGAACGGAAACCCGAAGCAGCACTACTATTTCACTATTATTATGAAAATGAAAGAAAAAGTAGACGGAGATAACCGAGGATGACAACTTTCTGCACCCCTCTTGGTCAAAATATTTGCTGATGCACGGCATGCCGGTATAGGTTTCTGAGCAGAAAGCAGCATATCCCTCATCCCACCTAAAGATCCAATGACCATAACTAACAGACTATTACTATGCTACTTGCCTTTGAGACGATTTTCGTCTCGGAAGGACCCCAAAATTCAATAACGAACTATATATATATACTTCGCATGTTGCGTTATGCTGTTTTCGTCTCAGAAATGACCACTGTGATGGAATAATAATTTCACAAGGTGACAAGAACAGCGGCCGAAAAACGTCCCAACGAAAATTACCTACACAGATTCTAAAACTCTTGAAACGTCATCTGCAATTCTGAAATTCACCTTTACAATATCCCATTTTCTTATGTATGGGAAGCCACGTAATTAATCATAGGATATAGTATAAAGACAATCGCCTCTAAATACGTACGAACTTGTAATCTTGTATCACAACTCCTTGCTGATTATGTATTTACCGATCTGCCAGTTGTGAAACTTTATTACTTCATAATTTTTTTGCTTTTTGTTTTTATCAGAAGTATCATTAGGTTGAATTACTTTATTTTTGGGACTATGAACCTCTAACATCATTTCTTTGTTATCCTACAGTTTCCATGACTTCAAAGTAACACAGCTCATGGAAGCTATATTTCTAGGATAACTAGAGTATTCAAATTATGGCTGATCTTCTGTTTATTGCACAGAGGGAGGTTATTGTTACAGATATTATTGTATGAACGATTAATAGTATTGGAGAGGCGAGGTATGAATAAACTAAGGAAAAATGGTTCTAGCACAGACCCCCATGTCACTGCTCTATTTTCATACCTTCGTTCTCTTTACACTCTATTGGAAAGGATCAATAAAGGTCATTTGTTATTCTTAAATGTTTTATAACTTCTGCCTTATATATGATACTTAATACGCACAAAAAAATATAATTAGAGCGACTCTAGCCGACAGTATTTAAAACAGAACGCGCCTGAATCTACCAGGCTTCTCTAACTGGATTACATTTGTCTTTTAACAATTTCCTTAGAAGGCCATTAAATTTCATTGGATTTTTATTGAAAGCAATTTTTCCCGGTTGAGTCTTTGTGCTGACTTCTTATTTATGCATCTCCTTTTGTCCCAGATTCAATTCCTGCCGCGTTGCAGATTCATACTGGAAGCACTTAATGTGGAATTATATTGCCAGTGCAGGATATGGCAGGCTGTTGACATGCGAACTGACATTGATATGGATAATAAACGTAACAATTGAATCAAATTAGAGAAAAAGTTGGACTCTAACCTAACATAAATAAAATGTATTTATCTATCATAAACCGCCATCATCTTAAGGCACTCACTCTCTCTCTCTGTCTCTATATATATATATATATATATATATATATATATATATATATATATATATATATATATATATATATATAAATATATTGGCCTATTTAATTTGTTTTGTCATTGGATTTAAAAAAAATTAAGAGTAGTGTAGTGAACGTAAAATTATTTTTAACTATAGAGTTACGGAGATAGAGATTATCAAATGTGAATTTCATGCGGTGAAAGAGTCATAAATATCAACAGGTATGATTGAAGTTTGGATACAATAACACAGATATCACAAAGCACTACAAATAACCACAGCAACATATCATCGTATTACAACGAGATCAGCGGTAGTAGCTAAGAAGGTATCACCCTGTATGCAAATCATCCATAACATGTGTTAACGATCTTGCAATCGTCGTGAAATAAACTTGCACGGGTAATAAAATCAACTGTATTCATAAATGCAAAAAAATACATCCGTACATACATACTACATTTTACGAGAAGAAGTTGAAAGCAGACTGTACAATAATTCGGGGTCCACTGATAGACGCGCAGGGACTCCAGAAGTGGGGCAGCAGAAACAACGAATATGACAGATCGCAGCCAGACAAGGCGACGTTGTCAGATTTAAATTAAGGCGCAAACAACATGTGAGCAGTTGTCAACAGACATCTCGAATATGACAGATTGTTCGAAATTGGTTACGGAACATCCGAGATGGGCATTTGTTGTATACATTGGAGCATCGAGCAGTGACAGGGTCAGTCAGTTATTTTGTAGACGCGCTTAAAATGATTTAACACAAAAAATCAAAATGCAGAGCAGGTCCCAAAATTCTCATCGCACGATCATTCTGTTCAAGAGTCATTCATCATAGCACACGTTGAAAGTTTTATTAAAAATAATACCCACAAACATATATTTATTGTACTTAATTGTAATTTTCCGACAACATTGACATTTTATATACATCTGGACTTCCCTGGAGTCTTGTTAGAACAACAACAATGTCTATTTTAAGTCTGCTTAATGAACATATTCGCATGTTCTGAGATCTCACAGACTAATTTTCTTATTCAGTGAAAGTATAGTCAACAATCTTCAAATTTAAACAGACTCCAGGTTTTATTACGGCATGGAAACTTTCAATTTAATATCATCCTAATGTATAGTACATAAACTTTTGTTCGCTTCAGAGTCTCTCCTAACTTTATTGTGTAAGCGACGAAGTCGCCCTTATTACATAAAATGAAAAACTTTTTGCAGACTGACAAAGTTAAAGATGCTTCTTTAGGAGCTTGGGTCTTAGATATACAAATTTAGCGCTGTTCTCATGGCCTGCTGTACAAATTCGGTGTACAGTTGTGCTCAAGTTGTTTGCCTGCCGAGTAGACTACTAGATGGCGGCCCATTTTCTGGGAAAACTTTTGAGCTGAGTGAATAACATGCTGATTTATAAAGTCAAGTAACGTATGAAAAATTTAGAGTTAAATTCTTGGGATAAATAAAAACCCAATATTCAAGAACAGCTACAATGCTAAGAGGTAAACACATTTTTAAACAACGGGTAAAATGCGTGAAATTAAGTATTAAATGTTACCATTGCAACTCTCAATGTTTCGGGTATAGAGAACAGTGCTGAGGAGATCGCTTAACCTGCCACCTGTACTATCACCTGAATTTTGGTGTATGTATGTATGTATATATGGGGATATGATGATCTGCACAGAAGGCTCGTATCCTGAATAACAAGCCGAGTTGTTCGGAGGCCCATTGTGTGGCTTGTGTTGTGCACTTGTACCACTGGAAATGCCGGCATTGTTGGGGTGAATTGGCCTAGTTTGGTTATAACTAATTAATAATCTGAATTATATGTTCTGCACTGCCGTGTTCAGGAGTTGCAGAATACTTGATTTGAACTGAGGCCGCGGGAGAAGATCATATCGTATTATGGCTGACGTCATAACGAACGTAGCTCCAATGAACAAATATTTTCATCTATGTTCTTGTTTTAGCTTTTTATTATTCATTATTCATTCAGCCTTGACACATACGTAGCATTTCGCTTTCTGGTTCGTGTTCCTATATATCTGAGAATAACTCTTGCTGAGACTTCGCAGAGGCATAGAGTGCATTACGGTTTCATCATGCTCACCGTGAAACCAGGACGTAGTTTCTTCTGCCAGATGCAAGAATTTCATATATCGGTTCATGAGGAAAAAGTCCTTGTTGAAAGGCCCGTATTGTATTCCTTTTGGATCTTTTATTGATTATTACGTCAGCCTTATCCCTGATTAATCATACCAACATTTCAAAGATTTTTATTTTGTGCATTTCATATCTTCTTAGTTTAAAAAAATACCAACGTTTTCGGTTTGCACTCCAAATCAATCGCAGAAAAATGATATCTCGAGACAGCATATTGACTTTCTGCATTTTAGTCACGTTCTGTGAGTCACGTCAGTCCCAGATTTAAATAGAGCAAATAGCTCCCCGAGATCCGAACGGATAAACGTTTGTTGCCAAACTTCGGGAAAATAGTCGAACACTTTGGCATTTCTGCCGCAGTTTCGATATCCGTCGTATTTACTTTAAGACTTAAGCTGTTATTCATATGCGGAGGATGCTCGAGATCAAAACACACTTAAACTTCCATAAGAGTTTGAAACTTCATCCAAGTAGAAAGTTGCGAATGTAGACGGGACTCTGGAAAAAAGACTTCCGAGCAGTACGATATGAGATTGCGGTATAGATTCTTAAGTAACTTTTTCACTTTGTAATAACAGTTTACCAATGTACAGTGAGTTATTTAACTATCCAGAGGAAGCAAAGAGACTCTATAGAAATGTATAGTTTATAGAGCCCCGATTGAAGGGAATAATAGTTTTATAAGTGAACTACAAATAACATGATCAAAGAAACAGTTTTTACATTGAGATAGCAGTATATGTTATACTTCAAGTATCGCCCTCTATGGGGACGCCCATCGGCAACTTACGAAGTTAAAGATCAAAGGAACTGCCTTGAAGCGGCAACAGATGTCCCTGACAACATCTGTCAACAAAGGTGAACTGATTTACACCGACATATATTGTTTTTCGGATACACTTTTACGAAGTACCGTTATCTCGGCTCATTCACATTAGAAACTGATGATTGTATGCTCTTCACCTGCTATAGACATGCATTTTTCATCTTTAGCCTAGACTCGTCAGTATAGCCTGGCAGTCTAACTGTAGAGAGCAATCTGTTGCCGCTTCCAGGCAGTCCTGGTGTTAGGACCTTTGCCTTCGTAAGATTTCAATGGGCATCCCCATAGTGGACGACACTTAGATGAGTTGATGTTGCTATCACACCCTTGACTGGTTTACTTATATACCACCCGATAGCTCTCTACAGTTAGACCGCCAGGCTATACTGATGAGTCTAGGCTAAAGACGAAAAATTCATGTCTATACAGGTCTGATGCATACATTTAATTTACATTTCATCTAAACTTTTGATAGAAACTAATAAATGGAAGATTTATTGCTGCTTTAATCCACTATGTCATATTCCATTATAACACGCTTTAATTTCTGTTAATGCAGGACATAAAAGGAGCATTATTAAATATTTTTGAAAAATGGAAAATCTGGACAGATCCTAATTGTGCCTTTAGACAAGACAATACGCAATAACATTCCTGCCGCGATCATATTTCCGGGCTTGCCAGGATGGCGTTCCAGAAGCTGGAAAGTCTCTACTGCTCCAGAAAATTGTATTTACTTGAGTGGCTGCTGTTGTTGCCTCTATAAGATTCAAATCGCACCTGCTCGTATGTATGAGGAGCTACGAAACACTCCCTGAATCTCTTAGACATAATCCAAAAACGATCAATACCTCTATTGGACATGCCGAACCTTACAAAGCAACCCGACAGTATGGATTAAAACTGATCTCTCCCTATTTTATAGATACTCCCATGGCAAACGTCGGCGGTAAAGCAAACAGTAGAGCGGCATTCTCACTAGGTCGAACTTCCAGCACCTCGAATGAGCCTCTTCTAAAATTTGCTCTCTTGGACTTATCCCCGCAGCGCTTTTGGAGTGCGATTGGCTTTCTGCCTTTGCGAGGGGTTATCTATAAAAGATGATATGGCTGTCAAAAGCCAGTCATTTTCACTTGCAAAGTAAAACATGTGGTCGTATTGCACATACAGGTATTTGGTTACCTAGGTGCATAATTCACGTTTGGGTCCATACATTAAATCTATTGTTGAATATTTATATTATATAAGAAATTGTAAAACAAACGTAATATATATATTGGTATTGGTATTGGTATATATTGGTATTGGAGCACTCAAAGATTCAATTCAATCAATTGACTTTTGATCTGGTTTCTTTTCACTGTTATGGTTATTTATATCTATAAAAATCGTGATACTTTGAAAAAAATCGGCAATTCTGCATTATGCTTAACTCGTAAAATACTTTCGATGAGCTTTCACTCTATCACAATAACATGTAAGATTTGTTGCTGCTGCCTTGTAATAGTATCGACAGGGGTTTTATTGTGGTAAAATATTTGTTTTTGTGGTTGAATTGTATCCTGTTCCTGCCGACCCTCATCATCAAATTTGGGGGACATTGAACTACACATATATCAATATCACTCCGGGATTATCAAGTTCGTATTCAGACACAACATTTTTTTCCAATTTGACATTAAAACAACGTTGAACATGACGTAGTACCACCAAATGAGCCTTGGATTCTCAAACTCAGCTGAGAAGTTATTAAGATTAGGATTATTTATTATAGGGATGTATCTTAATCTGACCTTCGATTGCACCTGTATCTGTCCTGATATCCTCAAAAATGTCGCTGGATATTCAAATTCAGTGGCGCCAATCATCCATATACAAGGTAATCGGAATGTATTGAAGTTTCTTCCCAACTTCGTCTTGAAATGACCCAATTCCTAGAAATGGGTATAGGATTCAGACTTCGAGAATCCATAAGTAATTAATCAATTGAGAAATTGCTTTGTTTAGAATATATACACAGAGTTATTCTTAAACTATTTAATTGTTACGTATAGTTTGGCGGACACTGTATGTTATAGTATTGCAGGTATATACCCTATTTAACCTGTATGTTTGTTGCAGGTGAACATCCTGCGGCCATGCAAACCAGCCTCGCTTCAACTAAACACCGACAGCTGACGCTGTGGCTGCTACCTACCCTAATACTGGTCTTACACAGCAGATGATTCAAGTACCTCTAAGCATCCAACAGTTCAGTGCTCACACAGTTTAGTGGAATTTATATTTGTACATATTGATGATGAAGAGACTAAGACATGATGTGACATGGACTTGTAGTTGTTTTTCGGAACTGGGGTATGTTTTTACGTTTATTTCTAGTGGAAAAATAGCTGCGTTCTAAATATAAGAAAATATATTGACGTTATAGATATATCTATCAAGAGATAAAATATACTGGTTCTGCAATTCAGTTAACTTGGAGTCACAGTAATGTAAACTATCGTGAGAAATAGATAACAAATATTATCATACTCGGAAAAAAATCCCAATACTAAAGATAAAGTTATATGCAAGCAATACACAACTGAAGTATACTGAACTAGCTAGTTTCTCAATCAATAACAAATTATTTAAATATAATTTCAATTCGACAAAACAGGTACCTAGATCGACCCCCATGCGATGTTCAAAACACCTATAAGTCATAAATTACTTCCATTTAGTGTTATGTTACCATTAGTTTCATAATGCTTTTGCAAAGCCTATAATCAGTATTTACCTTGGTTGTGAGGTAGATTGCTATCTTAATTGTGGAGTATATTGGTTTTCAGGTGTTTTGTAATAGATTGAAGTTATGTCATAAGGAAACAAATATTCAAGGCAAAGGTGGTTCGGAAATTATGTTATGATACCTCAAAATAGTATGCATTCAATGATATTCTTAGATATAACTTTTTATTCTTCATAATCCAGTTCCGAAATACTGAATACTCAGAAGTGCAGGCTATATGAACTAGAAGCTAGAATTTATCATGATACTATGTTTTTTTATTGTTTTTGGTGCTAATCTGGAGATCATATAAAAGACTAAGATATGAAGTGAGATTACTCTGATCAAAGTAATTTCTGGATGTTACCGACGGACGAATATACTTATACATTTAAATGTGAATCAAACGCGAATCATGGATCCCATTTTTTTCAAATGACAGCCCGATAGTATTAACAACAACAAAAATCTAATGGATGATTTTTTTTGAAAACATTGCAGAGCTATTCATTTTGTATTGGTGCATTGATAACATATTAGTATTGGAAACCCGTTAATAATTAACGGAAAGGTTGAAAGAATCTTTTTTTCAGCCTTTATAAAATATGTTAAGTGATAATGGATTTACCAACCTCTTAGAGCAAATAATTGGCTTGGTAATTAGTGTATATTCGTTCGTTTATCATACTTCAATTTAAAAATAATCATCAGTTGCTGTCAACCTAGGAACCTCATCGGTAAGCGAATTGCACGTGAAATTATTTATGTTTTTCAGTTCTCCTGCTTGTTGATCTTATCGAAAAAGTGGAGTAATTTAGCATCAAATTCTTTAAAACTTCAAAAATTTTACCTTTGGCGAAACAATGTATGGATATTGATCAATACTTTCATCTCTACATGAAGGAAGTATATGCTTTGAAAAATTGGAAATGTCAGTTTGTAGTGTTATTTATTCATTAATCAAGCAACATGAGTTTTATGCATTATTTGTAAAGCGTCAAACAAGACATCTTTGGTTAATTTTGGATCGATTAAAAAAAACTTATTATCCAAATCATTCAAGTGAAACTTGGAGAAAAGCTTATTTTGCGGCCTTTCATAGAATTATCACTGAAAATCTCTAAAGTGTGATTTTGTGAATGCCATAAAAATGTGTTACAGCGAAAAAAAAATTTGTTTCCTGAATAACGGTGGTGAAGTTCTCTATTCTTGCACATATTATGACTACTTTTTCGACTTGATGCAGTCTATTTTTCCATTTCTGCTAGATTTATGTGGAATCTTTTTATTTATAATTTTTGTTCTAATACTAAATGTTAATGTGAGTGTGAGACCGATCCAATATGACAATGAAAACCTGTACATAGATATTTGTTTTATATTTATAGAAAGCACACTAGAAGAGTTTATAGAACAGATTTACTAAGACGATTATTACATGTTGATTATATGTAGATGTATGCTAATCAAAATATCATAAACTGTGGTGAAAACTTATTGTATAACAAAATTTTGAACTTTCTTTTGCATTTTATTTTTTTCTTTATTGTAAAGCGAATTTTCTAGTCACATTCCGTTCATTGCATGATATGGTTTGTGTTCTGTACAGGGTATTATCCAAAATTAATTCTACTATCCTTCATCTGTATCTCTATATATACAGGGCGTAATGTAACGATAATTTTGAAAGAGCGAGACGAGAGGTTGTATTAAGCATTAATGTTTATAATGTTTGATTTTGAGGAACAGGATATTAATAAAATTTCAAAAACTTTCTGTGGCTGCCTCATTGAATGTCGCATACTGGTTCCGTCTATTAATTTGACCACATATGACTACTGAAATAGTTCTACTGACGTTTCGACTGCTTCGGCAGCAAAATTATGGCGTTATTCTTATCTTTACTCCTTACTTTACTTTGATAATGGACGCCAAAACGTCAGTAAAATTCTTCCACTAGTCAGATGCGAATTCGAATAACGCAAAGGACAAGCGAAGATAAATCTTTCAGAATTTTAAAATTAATTAACGATTATTTTTAGGCTTTTGTCATATATTAGTCAAGCGACAATTTTTGGGAATTATTCATTTCGATAATGAGTTCTCCAACCTTCTATTTGTTTCTATGTTATATCTGAATGAAACCATAAGAGGAGCTTTTAGAAACTGTATGATACATATTATATTTGCTCCGGTAATTGTCGATTTTACTGTTTTTTCTCGTATTTTTATCGTACATCAGTTCATCACAGACTTGTAATTACTATTGTAAATACTGTACCTTAAGATAATATAATAGTTCGTATAAAACTGTTAATGTGGCGTTTTATTTATTACCTAATTGATTTCTCCTACGTAAAGCCGCGCATATCAGTGTTTGTGGTATGGACTCAAACTATAAATGTTTTCAGACATTTACGAGTGCTTATCTGTGTAATGAGTGACGTATTCTTAGGATGCAAAACGCAACAAGTACCAATGAGAACGATTAACTTGAATTCAAATCTCGATACGCCCACTGCGTATTTTTAGCATGTGAAATACAAAATACGAATTTTTACGCTCGTATCTCAGAAAATATACTCTTAAGAAAAAGAAAATTTTCTTCGCAACGAAGATTTCAATGCTCCATTCCATTTTTCCTTGTAAGGTAATTATATTTTTCAACAGTTAGTTTCTTTTTACTAACCATCTCTCAGAATGGATGTGCTATTAAAAAGTGGGGGTTGTGACTGTTGTGAGGATCTCACACAGGTGTACAGGTGATGATGTGATATGAGAGTTGTGAATGAGTTCTATTACAAATGGTGGACGTATACCTTTTGTCTTAATTACAGGTATACATCTGTTATATTCCGTTTATCTGTACAACGCCTTTTAAAATTGAATTAGGAAAAATACTATATGACGCAGATAAGTGTATGGTCACATTGGTACAGTTTTGATACCTTTTTGGTTCTTCTTTACAAGGTTATGGAACCAACAGTGATTTCCATAACAGCTCATCAATGTTTATACCAATAATAAATTATATAATAAAGTTTAACTATTTGTGCCAAGCTCATGAAATGCTTCAGTCAAAACTATAGTATTCTTCCAGGTTAGATTTTCTGTTATGTTCCAAGATTATGTTATGCTCAATTTGAGATTTTGGTATTCTCATTTCCAAGACTTTTCCAGGTTTGAATTGAATATATCTACTTAAATTTACTCTATATGATCAATACAGTATTCTTACCTTAAGATTATTATAGCCCATATATATATATATATATATATATATATATATATATATATATTGTATACTTGGATGAAAGCATATATTCTTTGTCTAAGAATTTATTTTTATATGTATAGGTAGCATAATTAGCAAATGATCAGTGTATTCAAAGTTATTCAATTATAATTTGTAATAATGGCAAATGCCCATTGGATGACAATATACCATCCTAGGGATATGTTCAACACATAATGTTTGAATTCATAAACCTCTTTGGCACCACTTGATTATTGTATTTTTTTATAATTGTATTTGACAATCAATATTGTTATCATCATACAAAAAGATCCTCTGTGATTTGTTGGTGGTTCTACAATATTTCATCCTTCAGACAGTATAGAATGTTTTTGATAGGTTCTATAATTTTTATGTATGCGAAAAAGCAGCTGCTGGATAACATCGTGAGACTTAGAAATGAGACAGGGGAAAAATAATGGCATTAAATATCGATACAATTGACTAGTTAATTTCGAAATGCACGACAGTTCTTGTAGCTGCGTTTTGAAATTTCATTGCTGCGAAGCACGCGAATTGCTAATAATAGGTAACGACGCAAGAGCCCTAGAATTCTTCGTCTATTTCGCCATTGATGTAAGTTCTTAAATGCAACTTCAATTCATAAGCAGTTATCGATATATCGTCATTCGTCTACAGTCATTCTATATTCACATGGCTAAAATAGAGTCAAGTAGATTCACTCAGTTCTACCAACGATGTAATTCGTTTGGGTAGAATATTTTTCCGGGAAATGAAATTGACATTTATCAAAGATAGCTTTTGTAATTCTCAAAACGGTAATGGAATGTAAAAAAATGCTATATACTACCTATACTGGAGTTTGGCATGCTTGCAAACGATTCACACCTATAAAATGTTTCTTTGGCCGAACTATGAACAAGGACTCCAGAAACAAAAAAAATGGAATGCAAGTGGACGAGTAAGACTGAGACATCGATTTAATTGTTTTGTTCCATGCACTAATTTATATTACGAATTTAATAAGGGATTAGAAAGTGGGCCGCAAAAGATATTTTTTATATGCCCTGAATTGACCGATAGGCAGACCGACAGACCGACAAACGAACACACCAATAGAAATACAAGTCAACAGACAAAAATACATGCCGACAGACTGACAGACAGAGCAGCAGACAGACCGGCAGACAGATAGACCGAGAGATGGACAGACAGACAAACTGATAGACAGACCTACTCAAAGACAGACTAACAAATAGACCAACAGACAGAACGACAAAGAGATCAACAGACAGACCGATCCAAAATAGACCGACAAATAATCCCACAACTTGGTTAGATCTGTTTTGATTGAATTATTAAATGGTCGGATGGTGCTTAGGAAGCTATGGCAGCTTCGGATTTAAGGATGCGAGACTAATCCACCCGGTAGCGATACGGCCACCAGCTGTTACAGATGCTCAATAAGGAAGCATCTGGAGAATGCCATCTGCCAAACTTAATCAATTTTCTTCACTTTAATTACAAAAAACGGAAAGTTTAAATCGGAATATAACTAGCCCTCCGCGTTGCGCCCTAATTTTCCTCAAATCAGCTTTAAAAGCAATCTAAATGTTACGAGATTGATAATGTTAATATAATGAGAATCTTCTTGTTTTCTCTTGAGCAGAGTCATTCGAAGATAATGACGGGTATATCCCACCCGATTGCTCTATACATTCAGACCGCCAGCCTATACTGACGAGTCTAGACTGAAGACGATACATGCATGTCTACAGCATGTTCTGATGTATAGTGGAGACGCACTTAATATCAGTTGTCTGATGTGAATAAGCAGAGATAATGGGCCATCGTAAAAGTGTTTACGAAGAACAAAGGATGTCGCTGTAAATCAGTTCACCCTTGTGGTCAAATATCGTAAGGCCGCTTCAAGGACCTTTGGCTTCGTAAGATGCCAATGGGCGTCACCATAGACGGCGACACTTCGAGATGGGTTGATGTAACCTAATCTTGACGTTATGACCGGTGTGTCGCTTTAATATGAACATCTGTGAAACCACAAATAGTAAAAATAGCTACAGTCCGATGGTGCTTTTAGTAAGGAGATATATGTACGCCCAGGAGGTAGTGTGATATGTCAAAATATGAGACCTTGCCGCGTAACACTGGCAGGGGGCGCAAAGGGGATGTTTGATGTCGATGAATCACCCCGTCGAGTCTTGATTCAAATGAGATATCAAATTAAAGTTATCCATGTCCTCTGAAAAGTCGATCCTGCCTTAAAAACTTCTAAAGGGTGGCAGGGCAGGCAGTCATTAGGGCACGCACGTGCCTTGTGATCCGTAGCGGTTCGGATACGATACCTATTAAATTTTGCTCTTGATGAGGTATCAGATTGAAGGACTTGATATGCCTTAATCGATATCCTTCACCAGAAAAGTCTATCTTGTAATAATAAGGAACAGATGCGTACTTAGTAACCCGACGGAATTATGTATAGAAACAATAACCAAGATATCGCTATAATATGTGTGTATCTACGAAACATAACTCAAAAATACATGTACAAACACTTGATACATGGCTGACCCTCAACGAAACCCACACATACATCGTTGCGGCAAATGTCAAGCCCGTTGACGATGTACTTTTCAAAGCTGTAGCTGCAGTTTGGAATTTTCCGAAAATTATCAATAATCCCCAAACTTACTTCACTTCACTAAGTCAAAGGCCCTAACACCTGGACTGCCTTGAAACGACGAGAGATGTCCCTGTCAACAAGGGTTAACTGATTTACAGCGACATCTCTTGTTCTTCACTATTTACTGTGTACCGTTTTCTGTGTTCATTCACATCAGGAGCAGACAACCGATATTAAGTGTATGCTTTCCACTATGCATCAGAAAACGGTACATCTTAAATAGTGTTAACGAAGAACAAGAGATGTCACTGTGAATCAGTTCACCCTCGTTGATAGATGTCGCCGCTTTAAGGCAGTTCAGGTGTTAGCACCTTTGTCTTCGTAAGTTGCCGATGAGCATCGACATAGTGCGCGACGCTTGGGGTTGAGTGTTGATGTTGCTATCATACCCTTGACTGGATTACGTATATACCCCACAATTGCTCTCTATAGTTAGACCGCCAGGCTATACTTACGAGTCTAGAATCAAGACGAAACATGCATGGTCATATCATAGTGGAGAGCATACAGTTACTACACTTCAATAAACTAATAGGAATGCTCATTAAGTAAAGAGTTAATCTGCTTGAAGCCGTTTTCAGGAAGCTGAGTTCAACATTAGAACCTCTAGAAAGAAAACTTGCTCTATCCTGACATACCGTACACATGAAAAGTGTAAAAGTGAGTCTATAATTGGAAAATTTGTCACAATAAAATATGACATTCACGCGTTCATAACTGCATTCACCAATTAAACGAAGAGCAATAAATAAATTCATATATAGTTAATGTTTGCACTATGAATAACTTCATAAATAATTCAGCGCTGTTCTGATTGAAGCTGGCAAACGTGAATTTTTCAGGCTTGAAAAATATACATCAGTTTGCGGTCCTTCTATTTTGCTAGATGTACATATTGATTGCAGTAGGATTTTTTTATATTTGTAACATGATTGGCCCTTCATAGCACAAGATGAACAGGATCTGCCCATTTTCAGTCTCACTTCTGAAATGTGTGTGATTGAGGAAATAATTTTACCAACGTATCAACTGCTCGGCAGTCCTAAATTAAGAACAAGAAATAGGAAAAAAATTTGAAATTTTAGTGTAATTGCCTTTTGAGGCAGCTGAAAGGTTTGTAAAGTTATTCAATCAAAAGCATGAGGTTTTTTATTAGCTAGCAGTACAATTATGAAATTTATTTGTATATTACAGAAACTACCAAAAAGTTGAATTTCATTCATTTATCAAAAACCAATCACAGAAAGTATTGTTTTGTCGTATTGAGATTCGTCAGTATGATGGGAGTAAAAAATAAAATCACATCATATCATTTATACAACAAACTGGTAATTTCGTAGGCAGATTTTATTATAGCATACTAAAATCATTTTAACAGTATCAATGATCTTTAATGCATCCAAATGTGTATTTGAACCTTTCAGTCAATTTAGGGCGTAGTAAAAAAATTTTGGGGGTCTCAAAAATTTTGAAATCCACCAAATTTCATGTTACAAAGTGTTTTTCACTTTATACGTCTTCCAAAAAATGAGGTCTCTAAAACTTTTCAAAACTGTTTGGTTGTTTAACTGTCCTTAGCCATTTTTTCCACTGCGTAATCTCATAGTGATCTTTGTTGTGGTCTTTACCATGCAACTATATTTTATGCTTCATAGTTCATGTATGTTATTCTCAAGATTCTGAAAAAGATGGTGCTGGAAGTTAATGAAATGTGACATTAAAAAGCAGAACAGAAGGCTTCTGTCCTTATAGAGAAACTTTCACGGTTTCCTAATTTAGACTGGGTAAATATCAATAGTTTGCCGGTAGAAAGGAATCACAAAATTCCACAAAACATATTATGTAAACTACCAGAAGACATTGAATATATGCCACATGGGTTCGTCTAGTCACAAGAGTAATGATTCATTGCGAAGGCTTAATACTTTTAGGACTTCATCCTGCGCTCTGGATTTCATAAGTACTGTCTGGATGCAGGCTGGATGTATCCCAATTAGATACCAACAGATTTCCGGTATTCGTTGTATTGGTTGCCATTCTTCTTGCAATTAATTCTATACGGAGCCATTTTGCTTTTTCAGGACTGATCAGTAGGTATATCTACTTTAGAAACAGATGTTGGAAATAAAGTAGAGAGTTACATGTTTCATATATTGCCTAGACTCATGATCATAGCTCGGCGGTTAATAGAAGAGAGCAATACGTTGTGTATATACGATCTCAGGTAAGGGTGTGATAGCAACATTATCCATATGTCGACAAGGGGCGCTAACCATTCACGTCTCTATGAAGTTAATTGGTACTAACAACTTGGACTGCTTGATGAGGAAAATATATGTCCCTCACGACCTGGAAGCTGTGAACTGATACTTAGTGCATAATTTCCACTCTAAATATGGTATACAATAGACACCCATGTTTTGTCTGTTTCAGAGCCTCATCATCCTCAGCCTCATTGTTTGCATCCATCTCAGGTGTGGTAGCAAAATTCTAGTCTATAGCAGGCCATATATAATGGAGGGTATACACATTCTCTATCTATCTCTATCTTACAGACACACACACACACACACACACACACACACACACACACAAAGAATCAATTTTCTAATAATAATAATAATAAATTCTATAGATTAAGTTATTGAAGACAGTAGAACACGTGTTTTCGGTGGGCGGTGGACATAATATTTTACAATGACTACATTAGAGTTTTGTCTTACAAAATATTTAATAAATATTCAAAACATTTAGAGAAGTGTGCCTGTATTGAGGTATGGTGAGATTAAAAAGACTACAGTATTCATCAAAATACACATTTATTATCAAATAAAGTGCGCATATATCGCAAATCACTAATTAAAGTAAGCACTCACTTATTTTGATAGATGCTCCAACTCCGCAAGAAAATAGACTAATGGAAAAGCTTCCTCTTAGTCGAGAAGGAAAGCGGAGCCTCACAAAGAAGTTTTAATGGACATTTTCTTAATTGCACCCCAGAAAAATCGGAGAGTCGTAAAGTAAACGATTTCAATTATGCTCAAAATACTGCATCCCAAACAGAGTCCGAAAATCCCGCCTTGTTGGACTGAAATGAAATGTGATTAGTTTGAGGTCGGCAGATTTCAAATTCCTATTTTATAGCTTTTTATGAATTGAATTCTGAACGCGTTGGGGTTGAAATGCGTTTCTAGATATAATTTTTTTTCGATTATAGTCATAGAGTGAAAGTATTATGCATTTCATGTGCCTATTTCTGTGTGTATGGAGTGTACAATACAGAATTTGAGGTGATCTCAGCCAATATAACAGTTTCAGTTCAATTATTTGTATTGTTATTCTAGCTACTTGATTTGAGGTATGCTACTTTATTCATTGGAAATTAAGTACATACCCTAATTACCAGAATAATGCGTTGGTTAAAAGTTAATTGAATAATTCAGTTTTATAAAACTAATGCAATTATATTATAACGATCAAGTTTAATCATTTTTCTGAATATAGAGGTGATTCGATTTGATGAGGTGCAAACATGGTAGACTTTTTTCTGATTTTATTGATATGGGAAGCAAATATGGATAAGTTTACCATCGAGATTCACATCGAGCCCTAGTGGATACTACTGGGACTAGTAACTAGAATATATCATCCAAAAAGGTACATACAGCATTATATCCATAAAAGAGCACAATTAATAAATTCATATATAAATTTGTGTGTTAACACAATGTTTTACGAACAAAAATCTATATTTTCCAGCGACCAGTCATATATTCATATTTGAATCATCATCGAACATTCATACTTGACTGTTTATAAAGACTACCCCGGTCACTTCTTAATTAACGAACTAGATCCTATCATGAACACAAAACTAGAGTTCTGAAATCGTATTCACGATAGGAGCTAGTTAGTTAGTTAAGAAGATCTTCAATCTACATTACTATATGTACTATTTAATATAGCGAAACGCTTTTTAGTAAATTTTTTTGGACATGTGTGTCCTATATCACAACTCCAATATCAGAAAATATATTGATTTCCTTACAGCTTATGATTAACTGGTTAAATTGTATTTTGCCTCAAACTACGAGTATACATAGCTAAATTTCAGTTAGATAAAAATTCTAATATTATATTAACTGCTGTCACTACTCCAGAAAACATGAGCCTGATCAGATGTCAATGGAAAATATCGAGCCTACTTTTTTATCAACGCAACATTTCGATTTCGGAACAAGGTTTCCATATAGATGGCAAAATATAATTCCAACATAAAACGAAACTTTATTAACAGAGAAATCAATGCCCAATACGAAAACCCGTACGTGAGAAGTATATGTGTGCAAAGCGGTTCTCTTAATTCCAAGTTATATAGAACAAAACGTGTCAGCTGGCTTTGTCCTTCAGTTCGAAACAGCTGCGTATTTTTCCCATTTTCTCTGCCTGCCACATCTGATACCCCGACCGGAATGACGATAGCTTCAGAAATTAATAGAGTCTGGCACAGTGGCGCATAGCTCGGTAGTGAAACTGTATATACCACTGACTCATCAGTTAGAGATTGACATGCATTGATCTCTATTGCGTATTAATACGGAGATATCAGAACCACTGCCCCATATATAAATGTTGTTAATAAACTTTTTGTCTTAAAGCTCCCTCTTCACTAATAGTGATACATTTAGTAAAGGGAAAGCTTGTATAGTTTTGTCAACCAATATCCATCAATGCGGGTGTTCCTCATGGATCTGTCCCTCATCCAACACTCTTATTACATAAACAATTTGTTGTGAATAACATCTAGTGCTATTCACTGCTCTTATTCCCTACATGAAACCGGGAAAACCACTAACATCCCAAGATAGCTTATTTCAGTGAGACCGGTGTTCCCCGACAGTTACTTTCTACATGGTTTAAGGTCAATGCGAATAGACATTTGGCCTCTCGCAGCGCTTATGGAGCGCGATAGGCTATCTGCCTTTGCGAGAGGTCATTTATAAAGAAATCACTTCTTCGTCCAAAATTTTGTATCCTCAATAAAATAAAAATTAAATTGTCCGCAAGTTTGACACTACAGTAGTTGATGATACCCTGACACACCTGTGTTTCTATTTCCTTGCAGATCTCGATCCCTACCAATCTGTTAATAGTTTCGAGCTCTTTTTCTCAAACCATCACCTTGATTTGTACGGTGTGTCTTTTACACTGCATTTCAGACTGTCTGTTGGTCTGTCGATTGATCAGTATATTGAAGATATTGATAAGATTTGTGAAATATAGATCAACTTAAAGTGAATATTGAAACCATTAGATACAATTTATGGAAGCCTGGAAGATGTTGGGATTTTACTAAGTCATGACATTTTCTCATTGATTCAATATTTTTTCAAATTAAATTGTGTGGAACGTTACTAATGCCGTCTTTTTTCAAAAAATAGACCTATTTTATATATAAACTGTTTTTCTTTGCATAAATGGATGTTTAATAATTGTTTTCGGAGTGTTCATCGTATAGTTTCATAAACATTCTATAACATTCTAAAGGAAGAAGCCTTATGGTGAGTACCGAAGTTGGAGTAATGTTTAACAATTATATTGAAATAAAGTAACTTAGTCATAGGAGTAACTTAATGGTGATGCTTCAAAACTTGTAACTCACATCCTTCGAAACTCGAAAATAGCATTTAGTGGTTGGGCAGATAATTCCAAGTGAATGAATGTTTAGATAGAGCAGTTTCTAATTGGAAACCAAACTCGTTATTAGCCTAGTAAGTGGGTTTCGCAGACAAATGGCCCTCCTGCCAAGTAATCCGCGCTTCACAGTAAAGAATTATCGAATGTCTTTGCCTGGGAATTACCAGATAAGCGCCAGCACTAATGGTCCGTTGTGATATATCTCAGAGCTTTCGCTGCGTCTAGTTGATTTTATTTCTTGTATCAGGAGTGTGCCTTTTTCGCGATGCTGCTCTATTGCTAAGTACTGACACATTAAGGTCGATGTTTATAGTCGACACTTAAGAGCTGAGTGTGACTTAAGTAACTCTACTCTACTTTGTGGTGAGTTATGCGACAACGATTTAATCATGTGACGTAACGCTAAATCAAGAAATAAAAAATAAGCTCTTGTGCGTAGTAATCAAATGTAGCATTGAGGATACTTGTTCTGTGATGATTATCTGGGAGGGTATACTCCACTCCACTCCAATATCTGTTTTGATTCCAAAGTCGGGATTTCAACGGAAAATAATATCACACAAATCATGAACGATTTGAATTAAAAAAAAAAGTGAAATAGTTTGGTTGTTCAGTATTTCTGTTACAGCACATAGCTGGAGAACTGAATATGGTACTGCAAATCTGAGCACACCATTGGATTCAGCAGAAAATTACCACCAATACAGATTCAATTAATAAATGTGGAATCTCCTTTTCGCAGCGAGACATGTCGTTGAAAAAATTGATTTTTGGCTGGATTTTTTGCTTCGCATATGATTTTTTTCACAAAAAAATATTATTTTCCTGGAGAATGGAACGTTGGAGCGCCAATCTTTCACCCGTAGATTCAGCGGAAAATTTCACATCGGATAGAGTCAAAAAATAATAGATATCAAAAGCGGACGTTCGAACAAGATGAAAAATTGTTTCTCTGCCCCTGGCAAACCTATGAGCGCTTTTCTGATGACTTACGCTTTTCTAATGGTCATATTCCATTAGTTCAATAAATTGTGGTAATGTTTTCCGTAATTTAAACATAAAATCTGAACTATGGCAATATAATGAACTCCTTCAACTCATACATCTTAATTTTGTTAAAGCAAGTTACTCAGAAAACGCCTTCCATAATCGTCTAACTGGTACTTGAGGCTATTAATTGAGGATTAATGCATAAAATACCTATGATGTGTTTTTCAAAATTCCATCAAAATTCTACATCATAGCTGTACGATTCTTACCGAGTATATCCATCTTTGAGAACAGCAGTTTCCTCACATATCTGGGTTGGGTCAATGTGTCTATTTGCACAGTCAACAAAGTATCCTGAAACCAAGCTTTTGACTGTACTTGGTCAATAATGATCAAGCTACTATCACAGTCCTGTATACAGTTGCACATGGTCTTGTTCGTTTGTGGATCTTGAAGTGTTTTCAAGAGCACTGGAGACAAGAAAGACATTGTTAGCTTCTATATTGACGTAAAATTTCAGTAGGGGAGCTCAATTGGGGACTCTGCAGAATAAGGATACCTTACACTTTATAGACTGCCTGGATTGTATTTCTAATTCCTCCCTAAGCCTACAGATAGACCATACGTTTTCCTCCATGTTTCCTTGATGTATATTCCTGGATTCCAAATAGAGGGTTTTGTATCATTGTCTGTGTTATTTCGAAATATTTTGATAAGTATTTGGATATTTGGAAGCTGATGCAGCCGAAAGGTTAGACACAGTTTAGCAGTCATAGGTATATGGTTTCGAAATTAACGAAAAGGACAAGTGAGAACACTGTGTTTCATATTAAATATACCATTGGTATTATACATACCTCGATCTACCTTTTAAATTCTAAGAACTAATTAGATATGAAAAATGACCTAAGTGATTGGAATATACTAATGAAACTAGTGTGTTACGATTTGGTGGATGTTTTTTGAACCAATGGATATTTATATTGGAGTAAATTGATTGAAAGGAATAATAATCAAATGAAACATGACAACAAATAAAATAAAATGCTGAAAAAGCTTAAAATGTTAATAATCGTTACAGTTGATGTCTAGATGAAGGTAACATAATAACAAGCTTTCCATAGAGATACAAATCTGAAACATGAGACTTGGTAAATATATGGATTTTGCTTTTTTACAGTTGACCGTCAAGTAATTTATAGATTCGCGAGTTGAAAACCGTCCTCAGCAAATCAAATATATTACTAAGTACTTAAAACTTATCATTTTGTGAAGCCTAGGTTGACGAAGAAGTATGAATAAATTGCAGTTCCTGAAAACATTTCATCTTCAAATGAGATGCTGAATGAATCTATTTTAAATCTCTCATAGATTCATGATAAGATTAGCAGCTAGTAGTACAAAGGGCATTCTGAATAATTGAAAAGTAGTTTGCATTTCATTTTTCAGGTTATTTGAATATTCCGTAGTAAGATAGTGACAAAAATTACTCGTAATCAGAGAACATCCACCGCATCCGTAATCCACTAATGCAGTGGTCCGTATAACTACGCTAAATACTAACCATCAAGCTTTGCAATGCACAGCATTCCTTGCAGGTTACATATGGGTTCATCTGAAACAATAATTATGCTATGTTTGGCTACGTCAATTATCGTTTTCTAAAAAAATCATAATCCTAAATCAAACCAGCAACTATCACGACACGTGTATATTGAGCTAGAAAACTTTGTGCACTTTGTCAGAGTACGAATTCGAAAAGTAATTGGAGAAGAATCATCGAACCTGACTTCCATGCTTTTAGTTTTCAAGCACCGTTCGGATGTTTGCCGACTCCATATGAGGCAGGAGAGTCTTTTTCGTTAATTAAACAATGGTTCCGATTTGGAAGTAATACATTTCGATATTGAGCAACTAATACATTTTTGTATAAGCACTGTCAGCGCACAGCAAATGTCTTCTAAGTATTAACTATTCTTCAAACGAAAGCTATAGAAAGATTATTTTGTGAATCTTTAAATATACAAATTGTGCATTCAGTAAGAAGAATATCTACATACAATCTACATGATATTGAATGAGTATTGTTATAGTATCTTTATTATTATTACAGCTCATCGAAAAAGTTACCTAGGATGAGCAAATAGATAAAAGCATTAAGAAAACTTCAGATATCTGAAATGGAATTTTTGCATGTTTCCTGAACGATGGAGCTGAACTAAGATGCCTCGAAATCGAGGAATATACAAAAGCTGTTCGGGAATTATGTTTATTATTATTTAGCTGTTGTTAGTTACTCCACCACCAATGAATGGGATTTGAAAGATTCAGAAATATTATATTAAATGTAGACTCACAATACTCGCTCACCCATGGGAAGGTAGGAGTTTACTACAGTCTACAAAAATTGACACTCAAGTACAGCTTCACTATTGATTGCTCTACAAGCATTTCCTATGCTTTATATCATATTTTCCAATGAAGTGGGTTTCCTTGATTAAACAACTTCTTTAAAACTCACAAAGAAAGATTGAGAGGAGTTGAATTTGGTGACCTAACAGGCCAACATAACGGCACCACGTTTTACGATTTATCGATTAGGGTACTGCCGATTCAGCACTTCCCGGAAAATTCTAGGATAATGAGCAGGGCAGCCAACATGTTGTAACCACATACTTGCCCTTCCTTGAAGTGGTATATCGTCTATTAGCTCTGATAAATGGTGTTGTAGAAAGTCTCGATATTTTTGTCCACCCGGTATATCAAATTCCTTAAAGGTTTCATGACAGTGTCCGGAATCTCAATAAGAACATGCTAACGAACTCCAACACACTTACTGCTTCTCCTGTAGTAATACGGAGTACATCGGCACCGAGTGTAGCAAATCTGAATCCTACAGTCTGTGCGGCACATACTGTAACTATAAACAGGACTATGTTTCAAACCCGTTGTTTCTGAGTTGAGCTTGCAGTATCGCTGACCGACAGACAGCTTTCTCACGGCATCATTGGTGTGTACGTTGATGGTATTGACCTTGACGGTTGTCGCTTTGGCGATGTAGCCAGTGATGTTTTTGCTTTCGTAGTTCACAACATCATTGGGAGAATGGACGTACAACTAGAAGTTCATACAACTTATTTGAAGGTGCTCTCCATTTAAATCAAACATATGAATATTGAACATTTCTGCCGCCTTGGCTGCCTATCCAAATGTACAGGTTGGTATATTGAAAGGCTACAATATATATCGTCCTGTGGGTCTGTCGGTTTAAGCACTTAAAAATAAGTCATCAGTTTAATTACATAATATCAATCTTTACAAAATTGCAATACCAGTTTCTCATTGTTTGATAACACCCATTTGTTTACCTTAGTAGAAATCATAGGAACTAGTGAAGACACTTGAGTACAATCGTAAGTCATTAAATATATGTTAACTCACCTCCAAGTGTCACCCTCGATGGGGACGCCGATTGGCAACTTACGAAGTCAAAGGTAAGTTGCCAATGGGCATCCCCATAGAGGGCGACACTTGAGATGAGTTCATGTTGCTATCACAGCCTTGACTGTGTTGCGTATATAACGCCCAATTGCTTTCTAAAGTTAGACCTCCAGGCTACACCGACGAGTCTGGGCTAGAGACAAAACATGCACGTCTATAGCAGGTCTGATGCATAGTGGAGAGCATACACTAAATATATACTTACATTATACTCGCCCATGATGTTTTTATTAACTCTTAGGCTCATAGATGTTTCTGTCGTCATATTGTAGAGGATCGGCTCAAATTTCTTCCTATAAAGCATGGAGCTGTTGAAGTAACTGAAATAAGGAAAAACCTGCTGGATGAATTTATTGCAGCCTTATGTTTTTTATTGCACTCCAAAAACGCTGTGAGAAACTAAAGTCCTTTTGACAGTAATGTTGAGTGCTGTGAATTGTACATATCGGGAATCAACTCCCCGGAATTGACGACACTGCGCTGATCTCCCGAAAGACTGAAAATTTACAGAGGCTCGATTGTTCATTGCAATGATGGCTTGTGTTGTGTTGTTTGATCGACATTTACCGTCATAGCTCTTCGATTTCAATTGCAACAGCATTTTTGGCTTATTATTGAATAGACGACTCTTCAAATAACCCCATTAAAATAAATCTGGTGGGCACAAATCGGGACTCCTGGGTGGCCACGGGAGGTCGCCTCACCTTTTTCGGAAAAATCCCTGGTATGGACTCGTTTGACGTATAAAAAGTGGCTCCATCTTGCTGAAACCACGTATTCTGATTGTATTCGTCAAATTCCAGTAGTTGTGGTGCCAGGTACAACATTTTCACGTACTCGGTAGTATTCACAGTAACCGTACAGCCATGAAAATGTTCGAAAAAATAGCTGAAATTGCTGCCCATGCAGTTACCTCAGGCGAAAGAAGAGGCCTTTCATACATTGCTTTAGAATTTTAACTGCTCCAGTATCAGCAATTTTGTTTATTAACCTGTCCATCAAGGTGGAAATGGGCCTCGTCAGTAAACAAGATGTTGTCAAAATTGCAGGACTGTAACGAGCTACTGGAAGTACCCCTCCCACCACGCCAGAAATTCAAATATATTTACGAATTCATTGTCCATCCTATATCTCAATCTCCATAGCTGGCAAACCAACGTGGATTTTCTAATAACAGTAGTTGTGAGTTTTGTTGTACTTTTCGCAGTCATTTTAAAATATCTATAATGCTACCTACCCTGGTGTATAGTATATACCAACATAGGGATTTATAACACCACATATTCCAACTTCAGTAAATATTGGCAGAACTGGTCTCGTCTGCTCCAAAGGAAAGAAAGTTCCTTGCTCATTAATAGTATATGTAACTTCCAATAAAACGTCTGCATAGTCCTTTGGTTGCAAAAATTCTTCCTTATACGTGAGCAGGTACTTCTCTATTGCATTGTAATCCAACGTATGCATCTGCCTCAGGACATCCATATAAGCCATTGTTGTTGCGTTGAATTCAATCATCTTCTTCCTGAAACAGTAGTAGGCATTATGTTTTTCTTACTTCAAACTTCATACTTGTCGATTGAATAGTACGCGATACTTATATATATAAGTCATTAAGCATGAAATGTCAAATTGAAATATCCCAAATTTCGTCAAAATGGTAACCCGCTATTATAAAAATATTCAAGACTTACATAATTTATGATCATCATGAAAAAAAAGGTTTTAACTACGTCCCACAGTCATCAGAAATCTGTAACAATGAGTTGATCGAAGATGATAGCATACCCAAGAAACGTAAAAAACTACAATTGATAATTTTATGCTGTTTGCTGGTTAGTCCAACGACAATGCAATTCAAAAAAAGAAACAGATCCCACTAGATACCCACAAAATATGTACTCCTTCCCAAATTACATCAATTCCCGTGCATTCGTTACTGTGATTACTCAGATAAAAAGCTACAATCAAACTAGCAGACAGAACAACGGAACTGAGGAACATGTATTTTCTATAGTTGCAGAGCGCGTATAGTAATGTAATATTAGTTACTTGAATATCTTCTTCAAATCTTCCTCTTTCAGTTTTGACTGACAAATTGTGACGCTCGGAAATTCCGCCAACCATTCATTGGTGTTCAGCTCTACATTCACCACACTTGGTCTCGTCTGATAATGAGTGTAGATTCCGTAGCTTTTGGAGAGTCCAAATGTAAGAGCTGCTGCGATTATACCGATCCACAGAATCCTGAAAGTAAAACTTGGAACATAATATCTACACTTGCACAAAAGGTATACTTCATCAACACCTCCTGATAGTTTAAAAGGTCTTTGAAACCATTTTACCAAGTCACCTCGTAAATTGTACTTGCTTGTTTTTCGCACTTTTCGAAATATTTGTTCAACGTAAGTATCTTTGATTATTTTTAATTTGTGTATTGATGACAGAAGCTCCCGCCTCCAAAAGAATTTCACTACATCAGAAAATAATTGTAATCTCGAGAAACATAAAAGTGGAAAGTCAAAGAAATTGTGATAATTTTTATTGTTCTGCTTATTATTCTAACTTCATTGTACCGACTCAAAGAAGTACTCCTCAACAAAAAATATAATTTTAGATGCTATCATTATCTCCATCACCGTCCAGATCACGTTCCGATTTTCACATATATGATCACTGCAAATGAGAAATTACCTCTCAAGTATATGCCTCTTCGGCGCCACGACATGGTTCATCCCATGGAACGCAGATATGGAGAATCCGAATTTGATATGCGAAATCAACCTTTCATGAAAACTCGATTTCAGCTTTCTATAATGCTTCATATTCCTGGCTAGTTTCAGATATGTGCCGCACGAAACCGTGGTCAAATTGTATCTGAAATATTCAGTGGTATATATGGCTTTACTGCGTGATACCATCGTACAGGGTTAAGCTGTTTAGAATGGTTCTCTAATATTTTATATCCGTTCGTCATTTCAATCTGGCTGACCGTTTCATATTACACATGTCTTCGTGATATTGGTTCGCACAATTCTACAGTAATTAGCACTAATTAAATATCAGACGAACATACTGTTAATTAGAAGTCAGGTAAGTGAAATGGGCCATCTGTAACAGTGGGTGTTAATAACACTGCTTTGGCCTTGCATGGTACTGAGAAATTTCTCGTTTCACAACATTTGGATTCATCAGAAGGTAAGAAACAAAACTATTTAAATATCTACATTGTCTACAACATTGTCTTCAGCTCATATTTGAAGTAGCAAAGTATTGAATACCTTATATGCAGCATAACCCCACAGCATCCAATTACATGTGAATAATAGAGATTAGGCTACGTAGAGGCGTTATAAATTAATTGTTAATTCATATGAAGTGGGATGAGGATTTACATACAATGAAGAAATAGTATTTTAAAAAATGTTCCCATTGAAGCGTTGAGTATTTAATGTTTTGTCCTTTATAGTCGTGGATCAAAGTCACTCAGTCGATTCACCACAAAACTAGCACATCACCTGGGCCATTTCATATGAAATTAACTTGAGTTTTATTATTTTGCTTGTGCCATGAACTAAATCGAGTGACTAGAATGCGGCAGAAAAAAATAATTCGTCTATTGTATGCATCAGACCTGCTATGAACATGCATGTTTCGCCTTTAGCCTAGACTCGTCAGTATAGCCTGGCATTCCAACTGTAGAGAGCAATCGGGTGGTATATCCGTAACCCAGTGAAGGCTGTGATAGCAACATCAACTCATCTCCCAGTGTCGCCCTCTATGGGAACGCCCATTGGCGACTTAGGCAGTCAAAGAACGCCTGGGCTGCCTTGATAGCAGGTCTGATGCATAGTGACGAGCATACACTCAATATCTGTTGACAGCTTCTGATGTGAATGAGCAGAGATAACGGTACATAGTAAGAGTGTTTACGAAGAACAAGGGAGGTCGCTGTAAATCAGTTCACCATTGTTGACAGATGTCGTAAGGGACATCCGTTCCCATTTCAAGGCAGTCCAGGTGTTAGGTCCTTTGACTTCCTAAATTGCCAATTGGAGTCCCCATAGAGGACTACACTTTGAGATTAGTTAGTCTATATATGGTACATGTTGGAGGGTACAAATACACTTAAATGTTGCGGAATGGGTTGCCGAAAAGATAGTTATAATTCACAAGCGTTTCTAATTCGCTATAGGATTTGTACCTTTGAGAGAGGTTATCTAATAAATATTTGAGTACCCTGGTTTCAAGGTACAAAATTCCTGCTGAATGTGCAACTGATCTATTGGATATTGTTTTCAAGTGTTTGCTCCTCTTCCAGGATCTATGCAGGTATTATGGCTTTCAACTAAGGCCTAATAGAATATTCATAACCTTGGCAATATTTTCAATTTTGTACAGGAGGTGTCCCTGTACACAAAAGCTGCTAGGTAGCACGTACCAGTAAATGCGTAGTGCTTCAGAATAATTCAGAGCCATTATTATCGTCCATTTTTCCACCATCAATTATAAATCATTGCAGTCGTGACATTTCCATTACATGATATTAAAATAAAACATATTGGCCGGACGAGATAATTATGCTGCCGTATTTTATGCACGTCACCACCTAGGACTGTATATGTGTATATGTTATATTGTATGTTGCGTCAAATCCAGTCGAAGTAGTAGAGGTGGTGGAGTGTGAAAGCTCGTCGGTTTTGGTTATTGCCTGAAGTAATTAAGTTCGTTCTAAATAGTTGCACATAATGAAGTTATGGATGTATGAGTATCTGCAAACCATACCAGTGTTTTTACATAGTAGTAGTCGAAGGTTTTTTTAAGAAGGGGAAAGCTTTTATAGCCGAAGTGTGGGAGTCACCACCTGCTACCATTACCGTCAATATTACACAGTAGTAGTTACTACACCCGAAGGCATACCCACTAAAACCGAAACCTCCCAGCGCCAACCGCCACCGCGGAACTGTTTAACACAATACTTCACGGTGGCTGCCTTGTAGCCAGCGCCTACAATATGAACCAGACTGCTGTAGGCGGGCACTATTGCTAGCGCCTATAATCAGGCTCACATGTTTTGGGCCACCTGCTGTAGGGCCCTTTCCTCAGACTTTCTCTCCCGTAGAACCATCTCCACGAATCCCGCCTCAGCATTCCAATTCTGAGGGGATCGAACCATGCAGCTCAATATGGTATCTGGCGTAACAACTTCGCACAGAGTCATCATCATTGATGATAAAGCCTAAGCAAGTTGTCCACATTTGGCCATTTTTCTGACACCAAGGACCAGCTCTAAAACCAACATGGTGTTTCTTAACATTAAACTTGCTTTGAACAGACAGTAGTTTTTCTACTGTCATGAAGGACAAGTGCCTGTTCAGGCTGCAGTAGCCTGTAAGAATCTTTTTCCGATAAGTAATTTGATTATTTGCACTTATCCAACAGTCGCACTTCCCAAAGTAATTTACTTTTCAAACGACTAATACTAAAATGTTTGCCGTCGATAAACAATCAGCTGGTTCAACGTGCAATTTCGGATTTCGGTCGTAGTGGGATCTGGACACATGGTTGCCAAATGTAAATGTATAATTTTCGGTCATACAATCACACGAATTACAACTGTCCGTTTGAAGACCCGTCCATTTCATAACGATTTTTAATGATATGGATGGTCCAAACATTTTTCTCCAGGTGTCCTTCTGGTTTGTTTTTGGATCCCAAATGGATGGATATCACATTGTTTCCATTATGTTATATTCAAATGTATGGTAATTATTATGACCCTTGTTTAACATTTATCAAAAATGTAAACGCATCATATGTGTGGATGTCGTCATAATTTCAAAATTTAATTATTCATAATTTGTAGTTTGCTGATAAAGGCTTTCGACACAACCAAAACATCAGTGAATATATTTCAGTCCAGTGTAAATATGAGATGAACTGATACCTTTATTGAATATTTGTACGAAGGCTTGGATAACATATTCATTGTGATGAATCCTCTCAAGCACACTCACGTTATTACAACACCATACAAGACCTCAGCGGTCTCCTGCCTAATCTAGACTAAGATACATTATTGCCATCGCCGGCTGTTATAATTAAATTTGGGGTCAATAGCTCGTAAGTTACAGTTATTGTTAATTAGAGCAGGTCGGTGTGGTATCCACAGCCAGCCGCAATTTATAATTTGCACCTACTATGTTGGTGTAACTGGATCAACCTAACACTACCTACTACGAAAAGGATTAATTAATTGGCTCTTAAGTTACCCTCCATTTATGTACTACTGATACAATATTTATTGAATCATTACGATATTTATTTGCTAAACCGCAAGATGGAAATAAAGTATGCACTGGAAAGCCATAACGAATTCCGATACTGGTGAGGATTGAGCACAAATTTCCAGGTTTCCGTTCTGATACCTTATTCCATTTGTCCACAGTACCCTATAAGTAAAAACGACCAAACGTCTATGTATAGTAGCAAACGCAGTCAATCAGACCTTATCTCAGAAACATCTAGTCGTTACCTGGAACAGTCAATTTTTTATAGAGAACCTCACGCTGCGCGACGATGAAGGTCTGTTCACATTGACCTTAAAACTCTTTAGAGACCCCGCAAATGTGGGTTTGATCCACACCGAGACCGATTTTTTTTACGTTATTGCTTATTTTATTAGCATAAGCACCCTTTTTCAGCTCTATTTCTACTCCATAGAGACACTTGATGAACGAGGGAAGATTTGATTTATCCAAACTCCAACATCTCCGATATGGATGTAGTTTGCCTATGGGGTACTATCATCGAATAGGTTGAGGCGTGAGGACGGCATCCTGAGCATATAGGTCGATCCCCACCGGTACAGGATTTTTCAGACTTCTAGAGGCTATGTATACTTTTTTATAAAAGAGAAGTATGAGATAATAGGTATTTTGGTTGTTGAAAACGGTGCCTCTTCATAGATGTTATTCAATAGCTTAAACCATTACTCGGTATCCACACAGCGTTGTCAATATATTAGCTTTATTTCGGAATTCCTTAACAATAAACTAAGTGGTATAATAGTCAAGGGAAGGCGTAGCTCTCAATCGTTGTTTTGTTTCAAGAGAAACTAACGGAAACACTTACCTTTACTAGAATGAAAATTATCTACATACACCTGCAATGACAGATCGGAGAAGATATCTGAAGGTGAAAACAGATGTTGGAAGGTTTCAATGTGCTATCGAAGATGATTACAAAACATTTTTTATTCTCGTCGGGTATCTATTATTTCCTGTACAATTGATTTTTTATATATATTTGAAGTCTTACTCACTTCAGCAATAATGGAGGATATTTGACCCACAATGCATTATTTTCTTTGCCAACAGTGGACTTTACTTGACTACTGCCATTAACTTCGGTTTTAACGCTCAAAGCATTCTGTACCGAGTGTATAACGCTGGGAGCTTTAGTTAACGTATACAGAGAGATTGGAAATGGCGAAGTAAGCTGGTGGAAGTAAAAAACAGAATGCTGATAAGTACGCGCCAAAACGAGGATTTGTTAGCTACTAGTTGTATAGTGCAGGAATATGGTGTGGTACAAGTATTTTACTATAAATCAGCAATTTGGCAACCTACCATTATTATGTCAATCATTACTCAAAGTATGGCATAAATATGAGAATTAAAATTGAAATAGCTTAGTGCCTGTCAAGGGCGTATATAGACCTCTATCTTGGAGAGGGAGATGTAGAAAGGCATGAAGTTGATGTATGCCACAACACACCATTTTTCGTAATACCTTTATCGAGGTAGTTGAGGCAACAGAAAAAGGGATGGGAAAAAACAAAAATAAACTCACGATTGAATCAAAACAGTAATAGAATTTAAAACAAAAAACACCTCAAATCTACCTTCGGAATTTTATAGTTTTTTAGAAGGGCTTCTGATATGGCCATGTCTACTATGGTTTAATTTCTGAATTGTCAAAAGCTGTATTTTTAAACAAAAAAAATCCTTCTAATCTTTATTGGTGACGTATGTTGCAAACTATCATATACGTTATATCACTTCTCGGAGCTCTATCAAAGATTACAAACTTTTTATATGTCGATGACAATCGTTTTCACTCAAATATTACCTTTTCCCCTAGCTATAAAGATTACTTATGGATGTTTATTAATTTGTAACTATGCTCAAGATATATTTAGACTAAAATTTAGGTGTATAGACCGACAGAGATACCTGGAAAACTGAGTGACATGATTTCTGTTACGCCTCAAGGTTCATAGAAAGTAACTTAAATTCGACAGTTCGCATATACACCTTATTGGGCCATTTTTTGACGAGGAAAACGAAATGGAATTTCATTTCACACTCATAAGTTCGGATATAACCTTGTGGACTGTGAAAGGATTTAAAGGTTAAGTGAAAATAAGGTTAGTGAACCATATACTTGGAAAAATAAAATTTATTGAGGCTATTTACACTTAACTCGGCAGTTATAAAACATTTGTACTAACCAAAACTATAATATAAAGCCAGGCAAGGTTGAATCTTCTTCCACTAGAATGTAATGGAGAGTCTCTTTGCATGGCTTCGGAATGTTCCCCTGGAAATGAATAAAATATACGATTACTCACTGAAATAATACTAATCACTAATTTGTTCTATATTAAAATAACTTGACAAAAAATAATCAAAACTCAAACATTTGAAAATAATGAACAAACTTAACTAGCATGTCACCTGTCACAGCAATCTTTCTTCAAATAAAAAATAATAAATATTGCATTTTGAAATTTACAGTGATATTGATATTAATTGATTATCGTTCAATCAAAAGGTTTCAATGGAATGTCATTCTAATTTTTTTTATTTAATCCGTATGATTTCCTAGTTAAAACGTTAGCAACGTTCATTTACAAGTCATATGCAGTCCCAATTTTCTCACAGAGCACGTTCAATTCACCCAAGAGAAAACCACAATAAAGATTTTAGAGTAATTGAATTTCTGCTCTCACCTTCAACAACAATGAGCTGCACAGTATCCGATTTGGAGGAGGGCTGCATGCATGTATATTTTCCGGCGTCTCGCCATGTAACCGAAGCTAAATGAAGCTCACTGGTGATTTTTTGATCTTCTTGGGAGTACTCTGTGTGGATGGTTACGTTAGTCCCTTCTTTGAACTGAAACAAAAATATTCAATGTTCAACGCTACACTGGAATTAGGGTAGATTCAAATTTAACACTATGCGTAGAAGGCACAAATCGAATTGCAAAGAAATCTGGGCATGCTGGCGGTCTTTTCTCTGAAGTGAATGTTCATTGAATATTTTTTTAATCTTAGAGAGTTTCAAAAAAGCTTTGAAACATCATCCCATTAATCCCACTCAGGTGGAGTATATGCTCGACGGAATTGCCCCATTGATCCAATCTGCCAGAAAAATGGAATTCTCGGCTTTCCTCCATACATCTCACCACGGTGTCGATTCTTGAATTTCTCCATGGTGGGTAACGTCCTATTATCATCCATGTTATATCATATCATGTCAAGTTTCGGAGAAATGAGGTTTTCACAACTAGCATTGTATACAAGTTCCTGTTTATATAAAGAATCCTTTCTGCAAGCACGTCACCCCTAAACAAAAACACCAGACTGATGGGCGTGAACAAAACATTACGACCCTTTCAGGTGTTAAATACTGAAAAAGCCCGAGCAAAAAGCACTTCTTTGTTATTCCAGATAGGAAAGTCGAATAGTCTGTTTTTGTTACCTTGGACCTTTTGGTTTTCTCCTTTTGTCTCTTCGTACTCCTGGAGTATTCCCTACGAGACCATTTCCTGTTACATTATAGTAAAACTCGTCGGACTTTTTGTATATCCGCCGCTTTATGTTTAAGAAAATAATTTTGCCTTTCTAGTAGGCCTCTTATCTTTGATGAAAGAGGTGTATAGAGGGACACTTCGCCTTTGGCGAATGATTTGTTATATATCTCGCAATTCGATATTCTTTTAAAATCAAATTAAACGTATTATAATTGCAGAACGTTCTAGATGATTGATGATGTTTGATACATAAAACCCTTCCTCTAATTTCAGTCAGACTGTCTTGCTTGACGCCCTTTTTTCAATGCGTCGCCACAGTATTCACTGTTTTATTTTGAAGCAATTTGTTAAGTCTATATTGGTCTATTTTTTAATTAATTGTACTTTATTTTGGAAAATTGGTTTACTGACAGCAGCGTACTTAGCAAAAAAGCAATTCGTAACTATCTCATGCATTCTTTGTTTATATTTAAAATGACCATTTGTTGACGTAATCAGAGACAGTTTCTTTTGAGGTGTGAAATTTCAAGCTTGATTTTATAACGTATTTGAGGTAAAATTTAAGAAACACCAAAAATGTTTATCGTTGTAAAACCTCTAGAAGAACTACCAGGAATTTTTTAAAACCTCTCAAGTTCCAAGTCATCATAGGAGGTCACAAATGTGATCATCTTTTATTGAATTCAAAATTTATTTTTTTTATTGAGTATAGTCAAATGAAGATTGTAGATGTTCTTATTTGGTGAAACTCTTCCATCATGTAGATAGAAAGTTGTGTATGTCTATAGTCAAATGTGCTTCTGTGCACTTCTGAATCTTAAATTTTGTCATCAAGAAATAATCAATCAATCAAAAATAATGTCTCCCAACCGATCCATTTTAATCGCGTTATTTGTAGACCGCCATCAGCAGTCATTCTGAATGGTAACTGTCACTATTCTGTAGATTATGCTAAAATAATAACATCAGAAGCCATAAGTTGAACGGATTCATTCTCAGCAGTTCGAACTTCGAAACCTCTAACAAGAAAGTCTCTTCCATAAGTCATTCTTTATGAAACACGTTGAGGAATGATCCAGCGAGAAGTTTATTCCCTAAAAGCTACACTTTACACCTTAAGACATGCTATCTCTCACAGCGCTACTGGAGCGCGTTAACTTTCTTGCCTTTGTGATAAGATATTATTAAAGGAATACTTTCATTCAGGCACATTTAAAAAAATTGTGAAGGGTAATATTCAACCTCTCTTTTCACTTGACCAAGGTAGAGATCTGGGAGATTTCTGTTGCCGCTAAGACTCACCTCGTAACTTATTTCCCTTCCATCGTGCAACCACCGCACCGGTGGCCTTGACACAAAGAACAGTGTCCTTGAGGTAGAAAGCGGAGTTACTGAACATCTGATGGCGATAGGTGAACTCAACTGGGCGTAGATAGTCGCTGAACTGTGTATTGTCGCCTCGCCTACGTAGTTCGAGCTCATATCGTTGTTCAGCTCACCTGGAACTAAATAATTCACTTGTAGTGTAAGAGAGATGAACTTGCTACACTACAAGCAATAATTCCTGGCAGTTGACTGCCTCTCTATTTCACCTTATATTTCTACTGGCCGCTGATCAAAACCACATGCGACTGACGAAGTAACTTTTTGGAGACGAAAAATGAAAGATCCAATTTTGAAATTATTTAAATTAACGTTGACTTCATCAAAAATTTTGTGTCGACATGATTCTCAAGTATAATTTTTCATTTTGTTGTCTTTGAGGTAGCCGAAGCGTTAGTAATGTTGGTTTTTGAAGGCAATTATATGATTTCTGTACCTTGTTGTGGCCTACTTGCCAGGATTTGCCTGCTCATTATTACTACTACTTGTCATATTTCGTAAAAACTTGTCTAGTGTCAATATTTATGACCGTCTACAGGGTAACAGTTTTGTTATTAAGCAAGTATGATCTATTATGAAATGCTAGAATATAAATGTTGAATTTGCAATGTTGATTAATCCAAAACAAAGGACATAATGCACGGCCACACAAGAAACATCCGTTTGCTACTGATATAAACTCAAAAAACACCCGAAACGCAAAAAGGTAGGATACTATATTTATTGAACTCCATAAATAACCCATTAATAAAAGTTAAACAATAAATGTTATAATTACAGTATCACCACATTGAAACTGAAGCATTTTATTATGGGACTATTAAAAGCCCCACATCATTACAGCAATTAACAGCTGGTAATTACAGTTGCAATGTTTTGAATTGCTGATCGATAAAAACCAGACAGATATTAAATTTGCATATGTAAAATTTGCCACAGCATGGCTGTAAATTGACAATTGGACAGCAATTGAATTGACCAAGAAAAATTATGGGTTTTAGAGTGATATTCAAAAAATGCGTTTTGAAGTTTTGTTCAATGCGTAGTTTCGCTTTACAATTATTTCTGAAAAGCAGGGCAAAGCTTATAGAAATATTCAAATTGTAGCTCAACTTTTTTTATTATTTTTTTCCAGTGTTTGTGCTATATATTTTGAATGCCGTACAACTTTATTTCGTTATATCTTTAACCATAAGGATTTTTGTAATGCTGGATACCTGTGCTGGACACCAAGCAGGCTTTGAATGACATTTATTTTTGTAGAATATGAATGAACCTAATAAGTAATAGAAATAATAAGGAAATTTGTGAAATGCCTCCTATATATCCTTTTTATTAACTGAATTATCAGGTATTTGAATTATTACAGTATTATGTAGCTTTATAAAAAACATTGCAATACTCTCCATTAGATTTTTATGAATTTGATACATCCGAAAACCGATGTCCTAATGCCTCACATTTCTCAAATCCTATTGGTGGAGAATAGCGATTCGTTATAGCTTGTGAAATGAGGGAAATAGCAATTTTCACTTATATATGGTGGATTGCCAGGCTCAGAAACTTGCTGTGAGGTTCAGAAAGTGCCCTTTTTCATTAATCATATTTTTCTTCACCATTTTGTGTTGAAATTCAAAGGAAATCAATGAATTTCAGACACTTTTGACAGTAAAATATTTAATGGGATTTCAGAAAGGTCTTATGTGATTGGTCAATCCATTCGTTATATCTCTGATGTTGATGAAATCGGCCCTAAGTATCGCAAAATTGTGTTTTGTTTTTCCGAACTCAGGAAAACGTCTACTTATATGTATGTGAAAACTGCACTATTACAATGTATAATTGCATGATGATTTTCTCTTTTGAATGGCAACCCATCCATTTCAATCAAACAACTCCGACAAATTTCGATCTATATGAAAATATAAGCTGTTCGTTATTAACTAAACATGCGGTACTTACTATACAATATTGCTATCATAATAATTATCGTCACAAAAAAGAGAATTCACCTGGATATCCAGTCGATGCGTAATGAGTTTTATTAATCAACCAACTACCAGTAACATCCGTAATTGAATTCCCGGCAACTAAATCAGAAAATCATTTCCTGTCAATAATTTGATAGAGATCCGATCTGCGCCGTGCTCGGCTTATATCTGTCTAATTATCGTCATAGGTAAAACATCGTTCTATCATAAACCATGGCAGTGTAATGTAATTCTGGCTTAAACGACATATTGGCTGGCTAATTCTGAATAACGTTTGAAATTATAAAACGTGCACGATGAAAAAACTAAACAATTGGCTAACGAGTTCTCTAAAATAGCAATGGATGTTTGCATTTTGCATGGGAATAGAATATATCTATCGCAAGCCTCATTATATATGTATGATCTTTACACTGAGGACAAAACATTCTATGTTTTGAATGTTTTGAATCAATATATAGATCTCAATAAATTGGGGATACACGTAAACAATCTAATTATGCATGTTTTGACATAAAATTGACAGCTGTCAATGTTGATATTATCACTAGGAGCAATTCTGATAAAATGTTCCGTACGATTGTGTAAGTCATGTACAGTGGCACCAAGTTTCAAAATGACAACTTGTTTTAACTGACTGTGAATTTTATTTTCACAAAATAAGTAAATGATATTTTCATTCTTTATTGATTAACCGTCGAAAATCTTGCTGATGATGATTGATGTCTCTTTTACCAGAAGATAAAAGCGAAGCGATAGTCATTCATTGAAGAGTTAATACGCAAGTTTCTTCACACATAAAAATGAATTCTCAGTCCAAGAATATGTGCTCTCACTCAAATATACCATATCTTCATATATGCTCAAAGCTATAATAATCTTAAAGTAAGAACACTGTATTTTTCCTCATATAGAGTAAGTTTACGTAAATATATTCAATTCAAAGCTGGTAAAGACTTGCAAGCGAGAATCCCAAAATCTCAAATTGAGCTTATCATAATCTTGGCACAAAACAGAGAAAACAAAACATATTCACAACTCACATATCACTCATCTCATCAACACCTGTACACTTCTATGAGATCCTCACAACAGTCACAACCCTAACTTTGGGTTGGTTGGTAAAAATTCAACAGAAACTAACGGGCGTGCAAACACACACACGTGTACCGCTGAATTGCCGTTGACGAATATGGAGATGCCAAACAAGTGAATGAGTTACTTGGAGGGAATCGCAAGATGTTCGTATTCTTGATTAAGGTAAACGGAGCTCCGTTGGAAAATATGATACCCGTAGAAAAATATGAAGTACTTGTTTGAAAAGCATTATATTTCTTTAGAATGAGTATTGAATTCGAAAATATAGTTGTCTTGGTTTAAATCAATAATAATTTCCTTATTAAGGAAATTGTGTGATCCTTGTCGTGACTATATCTTTATAATAATATCGAAATACTTGAATTGAGTATTTTTTCTTATGTGTGTTCCATCCTTAAATCACCGGTTCACCACTGAAAAATTTACTTACGGATCTATCACTGACTAAAAGAAGAGCTCTTATCACATAACACCACAAATCAAAAAATTCTACAACCAAACGTTCAAAGGGCAAAGTTTCTACGGACTGTCCGCGCTCTCTGACAAGGCATGAAGAATGGTAGTACCACAGTACAGTGATATGAGGTAGAAGCCGTGTATGCTCATAAGAACTACCTAACATTAAATAAGCAATTTCCCACACGACAGACTGAAAAAAAGCACATGGCACAACCAATTTCAATGTACTTTATGCCTACCTCCCACTTTGAGTACTATCCCCAAACTTTTCTTTGGCTCGGTGTTAACCTGACATCCATATCTTCCAGCATCATCCAGCTTGACACCCCTGATACGAAGGCCCCAAAACTCTTCGGAACTGTCTGTATGAACTGCTTCAAAACGGGTATCTCCTGTAAACGTGAAGCTGCCCACAGTTAGAACATGGACATCTTTGGAACGCATCCAGGACACCTGAAATAAATGTTATTCAATTTATAGAGTATATTATGATATATCATAATACACCGGCCAACTTAGGAATGGCACCTTTGCTCGAAAATTGAATGCATGGCTATTCATTTTCATACTGATATTATTGGCAATTGTAGGAATTGGACAAAACGAATATCCGTTCTGCTCCAATAGCTAAATCATTTTTCCTACATATAAAGTTTATTTACAAAATACGATAAAGTTACGAAAAAAATAAATTTGAGGGTTAATCGCAAGCAATCTTGTTACTTCGCCGACTAAGGAAGTCTCACGTCTTTACAAACAGTTTTCAAAAAATTGGTGAATGTGGCATCTTATGATCAATTACATTCACCATTTTTTAAGTAGCTACGTTCTGGTCACAGAATCAGTTCAAGTGCGTCTAAAATGGTGGGCGGAGGAAAGGGGGTAATTTCCCCCATCTCCCCCAAATATTTGATACCAACTATATAATTCATTTTTTCCCCAATGATTAAACATGTCGGATTGAATAAAAAATTACATAAGGCGCGACAAGCACAGGCATCTCTAATGTCAAGATTGTTCAAAATTTGGTTATGGAACTTTCAAGAAAGGCATTTTTGTATATATTGTAGCATCGAGCAGTGACAGCAGTCAGTCAGTCTTCAGACGTCAACCAGCTAAGAACTAGAAATCGTGGATACAAATTTTTGCACAGGTCTTTCCTGGCAGACTTCGGGGTTCCATCATCCCTTATAAGCATACTAAACGTGTGTGTAATTCTTATTTAAATATGCCATGATATAGGGTCAATTATCACTGGATCTTAGACTATAAATTCCATAGCACGATGGGAAATAAGATTCGACAAGTTAAGCGCGTATTTGTAGGTATGAGAGGGACAGAATGAACGGAAATGATTCTTTGCCCTTTTTTAAGCTGAAGCACATAGTATTTATGGGTTTATTTTCATTTAAAAAACATCACGATGCCTCTTTTGTGGCGGCTCGGAACTCAAACACTCAGCTTTACTTCCTCCTTCACTATAATTACTATCAACATATCCCTTTTTCTGTTGAACTACCGTGATGAAGGCATTAGAAATGATGTTAAAAGCATAAACAAACTCCATGCCCTTTTACCCCACCCCTAAGATTGAGTTCTGGATACGCCCTTGAATTAATTACCCAACGTTTCAAAATTGGTATGTAGGTGTATCTTCTAAAAAAGTCTAATGCTGACGATCCGCTGTTTCGTTGTATAGGTTATAATTTCAATGTGTGAAGCTACTCCACAAAAATCTAGAGTACCAGTACTACCCAAAAACTATTTCTCGTTCATCACAAAATTAAATACACTTCATTTTGAAAATATCTTCAAAAAAACAGACTACCAGATGTTCCAATTCGTCCAATTTATTATATATATATATATATATATATATATATATATATATATATATATATATATATATATATAAAATTCCTGTGCTATACAACCAGACCACTTGAATACAGTAACTTAATTGTGAACAAGTTTGACTAAGTGAAACTTCTAAACTGTCTACTCACCACTTTGGTCCCCAAATTTTTAACTGCACATGGAAGCAACACAGTCTGTCCAACGTGTGCAACAACCTCTTTGACGTAGTCCTCCTCAAAAGTGGGCTCACCGTACTCATAGGCCCGTCTTGTTAGCCTTGATCGACTGTATCCTGAAACAAAATCATACATATATCTAAGTGTTTAAGTTAATTTGGTGAAACTAATATCTTATCCATTTGAACAATAGATCCTTATTCAAATTATGCAAAGGTTAATCTTATATACTGAACACTTGGTTAAAGTACTTTGAATATGCTGGAAATTACTTTGAAAGCAAAAAATAATTTAAAGAACCTTGAAAAAGGTAGCATTTTTCCAAATTTAGAAATATGCAGATATTTAGGAGGCCACATGAATTGTGTAATTAGTATCAGTCATCGACTTCTAACGTGCATGATGACGATAATTGTGCATCATAGAAGGTGCTTACAGAAGACACAGCACAGATCACCGCTATTACACACATGAAAACATATTCTCAATTCAAGAATTTCGATATGCTTGTAAAGATATACTCACGACAAAAACATCTGATCTTACTATATTTATTTTTGGAAGACTATCATATTTTGCAATGGAACTCCGTTTACTTCGATCAAGAATATGAACAGCTTCCAATTCCTTCCAAGTAACTCATCTACATATTCGGCATCGCCATCTTCGTCAATGGCAATTCAGCGGTACGCGAGTGTCTGTTTCCGCGTCCGATAGCTTCTATTGGATTTAATTTTTACCAACCACCTCTCAGGATGGATGTGCTGCTAAAAACAATTATTCAACATGCTAAAAATGCCGACGGCAGCACAACTTGTCGCAACACTCAGAGAAAATGTTAGTAAAAGTTAACATTCCAAAGGTTCAGGCAGAAAAAACATCATCCACTGCCAAAAAGAAGACTATCGGGAAACAATCAGCTTGAATGGAGTTATAAACAATCGTTTCCAATGTAGGAAATCCGATCGTTTGCTGTCTCTCGGATTCCTGTTTTTTTTTTATTTTCGTATTTTTCCGCTACTTTGTTGCACGCTTAGCGTTGGCAGGAGTTTCATCATCGACGGCAAAAAAACAAGCCATTCTTGTCTTTTCCTGCGCTAATTGATAGGAAAGTTTCGCCTACAAATGAAATCGTAGTTGGCTTCCCACGCATTTCTCTTGCTAGGGGGATGAAGCAGCTACGAGTATATACAGATAAAAACATATTGGATACAGAGTACTAATTCATTTGAAATATCGCACAGGATACCTGCTAATATTTATCTATTTCATTCATTGTGACATATCTTCATAATAAGTAAATAACATGTTTCAGGACCGTTCGAGCCAAATGATCCTTAAAAGCGGGCGGCCACTTAAGCGAAACTAAGCGAAGATTTTTAAACGAAGATTATAACCTTAGTTTCGTTTCGTTCGATTTAGCTCGTGTCAGATTAGAATGGAGTTTTCGCTTCGGAATTCATCATTTATTTACCTTCTGCATGAAAACACGGTAGACAACTAAACGATAATCGTGCCTAGTGGCCGCTCAAACTTAGTTTAGTTTAGTAATCGCTAGCTTCGTCTAGCAAAGCTTAGTTTTGTTCTGCTCGCAGTGGCCGCCTGCCTTTAAAGGCATCCGCGGCTACTTAAGCGAAACTAAGCGAAGATTTTTAAACGAAGACTATAACCTTAGTTTCGTTTCATTCGATTTAGCTCGTGTCAGATTAGGATGGAGTTTTTCGCTTCGGAATTCATCATTTATTTACCTTCTGCATGGAAACACGGTAGACAACTAAACGAAAATCGTGCCTAGTGGCCGCTCAAACTTAGTTTAGTTTAGTAATCGCTAGCTTCGTCTAGCAAAGCTTAGTTTTGTTCCGCTCACAGTGGCCGCCTGCCTTTACCATTCTCGATATGGTTTCAACTTAGTAATTCTCTGTTATAATTGGGTTCAGTTGACATTCATTCCGGATAAACAGTAAATTCTGCTTGTGACGAAGGCAATTAGTATCAAGTAGAACTAGTGAAGACGCGTTCTACCTAAAAATATATTTTTACTGTTAACATGAAGTCCAAGACAGAGGTCAAGGCAATCCAAGCCTCATATATTGTAATATAGCAGAGAAAAATTGCAATTTAGTATCCCGAACAGCGCACAAAAGGCTGATGTTTTTTGTTCTTTTCAGTCCAGCATCTACAAGGCTGGTTCAAAGGATGCGAACAGTTTTGATGCAATGGCTATTGTTAAGCACTCTTCCATATATTACGTTATGTAATATTAACACGTAGTTCGCTTACTCTCAGAAGTGACGGGTACACCGAAAGGGTAATTTAGTGTTAATGATAAAAGGAGGAATGAATTATAGCTCAGGAAATTTTAGATCACACCATCGGACACAGAATTATTTACAAAATTATGAACACTGTATTAAAAATGTCCGTCAAATTCAATTTAACGCTTCAGGTAAGTTGAAAGGGTGATTTTTCCCCATGAAGCGCATCTGAAACTTACACTGATTGTTACACAAAATAAAACAATCTAAGTTGATGTTTGTTCGGCTCATCTCAAACTCAAGATCATCAGATCACGTTTTTTACATTTTGTGATGTCTGTGGATCTGTCGAACTGTAAAATATTTTTTCGCATCAATGTTTCCAGATCTAGCTGAACTTTTGTGAATATTCCATCCAACTTGGATTATAAATTGAGGCGTGCTGAAGCCAAACAAGTAATACAGAAATACTAGTAGTAAGTTTGCCTATTTGGTTTTTGACAGCTAGCAAGGTATCAAGTATAAGAGAACAACAATTCAGTTTTTTATGCGAATGCTCTTAAAGGAGTATTTCTTGGACGAAATATGGTTAATAAACAACTCGAGATGAACTTCTTCAGGTCATTAAGAAATAAATTAGCCGTACCACAACGACATAAAACGCAACTCAACGCGCGACATCCATTTCGGCGGTGGGTCCACATTATTGTAGTAGCTGCATCTGCTTCTAATTCGTCAAAGCATCCAACACCGCATTAAACATCAAACAAAATTAACGACGTTAGTTTCGGTGTAGCGCGTTGCAGAAAAAGTGACATATATTTTTCGTTCGGGTAGCGTTTCTTCTACAATGTTTGTCGCGTTATTCTGAAATAATTCCTATCGATTTGCCTGTTGACGCTTGAACACTGAAGCAAAACCACCCTTAAAAACCGATCGATCTGTTTCGAGACGATTAATTTGTAAAGAGATTAGGATTAATTATTTTAACCTTCTGGTAAGAGTGAATGCTGTAGAAATGCATGTTCCGTCTTCAGCCTAAACTTGTCAGTATAGCCTTTCTGACATACTGCAGAGAGCAATCAGGTGTTATATACGTAACCCAGTCGAGGGAGTGATAGTAACATCAACTCATCTACAGGTGTCGCCCTCTATGAGGACTTACGAAGTCAAAGCTCCTAACAGCTGGCATGCCTTGAAGCGGCAACAGAGGTCCCTAACGACATCTGTCAATAAGGGTGAACTGGTTTACAGTAACCTTTGACTTCGTAAGTTGCCAATGGGCGTCCCTATAAAAGGCGACACTTGGAGACGGGTTCATGCTGCTATCACACCCTTCACTGGGTTACGTATATACCACCCGATTACTCTCTACAGTAATACCGCCGGCCATTACTGACGAATCCAGGCTATAGATGAAACATGATGAACCCAGAACCTTCTACAATCTAGGCAGATGTTTTAATATTAGTCCATGATGAGCCATGTGGCAGTCTGGTAAATACGCTATAGAAGGTGTCTCCCCGAACAGCTTGATTCTTGGTTTAACATCTAGTGATTATTAACAGATGCTGTCTCCAATCGAGGATTGCCTAGAAGTGAGCATTGTTATGCGAACTACCGCTATGAGAATTTATAGAAGACACTAAACCCTACATTATAAAAAATAGAAATAAAAATTTTTCACCAGTGGGAATCGAGTACACAACTTCCTGCTTTTACACAGACGTCATACCTATTATTTTTTCTTAATTTCTGACACGTTCACAGCTTGAGTTTTCAGCTCTCTAGTGGCTAGTGACTAATGCTAGTCTGAATCGTAACGATTGAAAAAATACTGAATCAATCACAAAAGACTGTATCAAGATAAGTGCAAAAATACGTTAGCAGGTATATTCCGAGATAGAGCAAGTCTTCTATCAAAAACAGGAGGTACATAAACATACATGAGGTTCGTTGAAATTTGCCAGCTGCATATCACGTATGATGATATTCATATCATGTAGTTTCAATCACTAACCACTAGAAAATCTAAAAATACATACCATACATCAACAGACTGATCAGGCTGATCAGACCAATCCAGTGTCACACTTCTGTGATTTACTGCGCTCATAAAATATCTTAAGAATATTTAGAAGGTAATGGCTGATGTTCTCAAACATTTAACAACTGTACAATGAATAAAAAACGCCTTCTGATGCTAAATCAGCGGAAGCTACGTTGCAAAAATATTTGATTGCATATCAAATTAACAGCAAGTAATGGCCCATTCGATTTCTACATTTTCGTTTTGTTCCAATTGCTCATTAAACGGGAGTTACTGTTCCGATCTACAGCAGGCACCAACAGAAAAAACGGAATTTAATTGCAATTTCCTTACGTTCCTAGACAGCCATCAATTTTTTGCTACAATTTAAAGATCAGAAGCAGGGGAGCTTCTTAACTACATATCAAGGAAGATTCCATTATGAGAGCCTATAATTCGTTTTGAGGCACGCATCCTGGTTTCTCGGGCAGATCGTCACATTTCAGTGGCAATTCAAGTAATTTCGGTATTTTTTTAAGCTTTATTTAAACCTATAGAGGTTTATTTCACTAAAAAGTTTAGTAATATTCCACAGTATTTTATATACAATATTTTATATATAGATTTCTATACTTAGTGGTAACTGATATCTTAACAATCTTAAGCTTTTAATAATAACAATAATCGCTTATAAAAGTTAATGAAATAGTTTATACCAGTTCTTTCGCCTCTTATTTCTATATTATTGCATGTATCATTCATTGAATTTTTATGGTGGTGTTCAAAGGAATCAGTGTAAGGTATAAACAATATATTGGCATTCTCGCGTAGAGACGCTTCTTTAGCAAGAGCGTCAGCCTTTTCATTTCCTATGATTCCTGTGTGTCCTGAAATCCAGAATAGTTGTGTGTTTTTTTCTAGTATTTTTTTAGCTGTATACATTTGTTCCTTATACCTAATAACAAGAGTTTTGCAAAGCAATATCTAAGGCATCATTTACGCTATGCATTCGGCTGTATATACAGATGCCTCTTTTATAACAGTATTTGTGACATTAATATTTAATTCTGGGCAAACACAAGCAGAACCTACAAAGTTTGAGTTTTCCATTTTACCTCCATCGGTGTATATAGCCAGAGCATAGATTCCCTTTATAAATCCTTCTAGCGTATGATTAGGATCTCTAGACTTTTTGAGTTTCATACCAATTTCTAAGTTTACTGTTGGAGTCCAAACATTCAATCGTGTCACACCCCCAGCAGCAGCTATACCTACTGCTCATCACCTGCAAATATGAGCTCATCCACAGATGCTACGATGGATGTGTAGTAGCGCAGCCAATTTGCCTTCAAAGAGTCTGCCGAATTATTAAACAAACATTACAACCCTGCACTTTGGCATCAGGCTTGATCCCTCTGGCACACTACCAACTGTTTTTGATTTAATTGTGTATATTGTAGGTCGTCGTGCTGTAATAGACGTACGCTGTTCTCTGTACGGCATCTATTGTTTTCTCTCGGCATACGTGATTATAATTACCTACAGGATCATCTCACACGAGCTGCTGTCAGCGACTGCTTGACTGAATCATTTCAATTATTGTCACATAAAAGTGTGGATAGCAATTTTAGGATAGTTAATTTGACTGAAATCTACGCATTTTCGTCAATTCGTTTTCAAAATTGGTATAGATCTTTTGTGATCCCTACAAATATTATCTGTACTCTATGAAATCTTTGAGTATTTAAAAACCAGAATAAAATTTTATTAATCAAATATTTACACAAAATTATACAATTCTATATTCATTTTTACAGCTAACTTCAGAATAAACTATTCTTAAGTAATCTCATGAAGCATACTTATGGAAGAAGTAAATAAACAACCTAAATTAGAATGCAAGCTAATATGCAGATTTTGAGAAGCTCAACCTTTATATATGGTAACCTATAGTGTAATAGTGGTTTGGTACCCACTTTACGAGTGTGCAGCAGAATATTGCAAGCAATATTTACGACCCTCGATAGTTTGTATTCTACAAAGCACAACAATCTTATAAATAAAAAGATGCAATTCTATTCATCCCATTGATACCATTTCATCTCGGTGGAACAATACAGGCTTTGAACAAATAACCGAATGCAGACAATAGTACCTACTCGGCAATTTCGCAATTCTATTCGCAGTTTTTGAAATAGGTAGTAGACTAAAAAAATACTAATAATCACTTCCATCTGCCACCAAAGTTAAGTTCATACCTGACTGTATTTTTTCACTTTACAAGGGTACAGTAAAATATCTGTTTATACATTTTCTTGCACTGTTTTGCTATTTAGCATGCCAATTATCGCAAGTAATAAATTGATTATCAAAAAGAGGCATCAATTATATTAGTTCGGTATTAGCAATATGTAGAAGACTTGCTCGCTATGTCTGCACGGAACAAAACAAATATCCTATGACTTTAGTCGCACATCGAGAGACTTACATAAACAAAATATCGACATAAAGACAACTACACTTGATGCTGAAAGCACATTCAGGTTGAAGTGAGCCTTGGAATAATAATTGATATTCGAAGACTGCTAATATACGTTCTGTTCATTGTTTAATAGATCAAATAAAGATATTTGGTATGTTCAGAGTTATGAACTCGTTCAACTATTGTGTTGCTGGCATTTTGCAAATATTTGGCCAAATACAGCGATATTCAAACATACCAAGTGAAATTCCGCCATACAAATATTTCCTCAAAAACAATGTTATTGTTGGTGTAGATCGAAACTAATCTCCAAGCGTCGCGCACTAGGGCGTTGCCCTAGGTCCAGGTGTTAGGACCTTTGACTTCGTAAGTTGCCAATGGGCAGCGCCCTAATGCGCGACGCTTGGGGATGATTGTTGATGTTGCTATCACATCCTTGACTGGAATTACGTATATACCAAATAATTGTTGTCTACAGTTAGACCGCCAGGCTATTCTGACGAGTCTAGGCTAATGACGAAACACGCATGTCTATGGCACGTCTGAGCATACATTCAGCAGGTTTTCGCTTTATTGTGACTCGTTATCATCCTGAATCACCCTCTAATACAAAGATATTTTAAGGTAGCATCAGAGAACAGATGATAAATGGTGTATATTTTGGGATTGAAAAAAATTGGCAGCACGTTGCCTGACACATGTGTAATGATTCGTTGCGTTCCACCGTCCTTACGAGGGTTATTAAGCGATGAACAATGCATGGAATGTTGTTTGACAATGCCAAACTATGAAAGGTACAAGACTATGCATGTACTTTATTTATATTCTGAGAGTGATTGACTTTTCTTTTTTGTAAGCAGTAGTTGTAATAAGCCCAGTAGATGGAGATTTTTGAAAATTGAATTATAAATTAGGTAATTAATGAATGCAGTTACATTTTCTATGGATAACCTCTCTCACTATAGGTATTACTCGATTCTGAATTTGCAATAATAGTATCTATAGATCTACCTTCCTTTTAATACGTGTCGTCTGAAGACGCTGTCAACAACTCCTTATTAAATTTTTTACTACAATTGAATTTGCGGAGGATAACGAAAGGTTTATAAACATTTGTAAATGCGTGGTTTTCAATAATACAGAGTAATACTATTTTTATTTATCACATTTAGTTCTGACGTCATAGATTTTTAGGAGGTACAACTATATAAAACTAGTGAGACTAGCCTTCTTAGCAATGCCATGATCCAAAAGTAGCTCTGAGCATGACTCAGGAACAAGGAATATTATTGAAATAAAAATATTTTAGCTGTGCAGTTCTAGCTCATCTTATTAGGACAATTATAAATAGGTAACTGTTTTATGTAAAAAATATTTCTGCACTATACTATTCCAAACCCATAACGTGAAACAGCAAGGTTTTGAAGGTTCCAGTCATTGTAGATTCCAGGTAATACCTATGCACTAGAAAGTAAATTAAATGCTTTGCAGAACCAGATTTCAACCTGCATCAACAGCATATCATCTACCGAGCATTCATTTGGAACGTTGTACATGCACCGAAAACCGGGTATTGGATTCATTTGTGAAAAATCACGAACATGTATACTTTATACGCAGTATATGTTCTGTGCCAATGTTGCTGCATTTATTCGATAAAATCTGTCAGCTTCAGGATCTGAAATCAGTGGTAGTATTTTTCAATGGGCGTTGCAGTCAGAAATGCATTAATTGGGAGAATGTGGGAAAGCATGTTTTAGAAATATTTCAGAAAATAATGACGTACAAGAGCTATTTCTTATGCCAGCCTTCTCAGTAGGTGGTTCCCTTCCACTCCAGCATATTCTATTCACTGGAACAGCTACTGCTACTTTACAAGGCTCAGATGAGGCTGTCGGAGAACTGTTCGTGCTCAGATGCACTGACTTAACTCCATGGACACAACCTAGAAACGGACAATAGGTCTAGTGGTTGCGCCTGACCTTACAAAGGACCTTCGCAACCTATAACATCGAAGAAGGGTGACTAATCATCAAAAACACCAAGAGTGGCCAGTATAGCAAAGACCAGAGGAGAGCATCAGACGCATCCTCACCAGGACGAGGTTCCAGGACATCGAATGATCCTCCTCTAGAAATTGTTCTTTTAGAGATTCTCAGTGTCGTAGAATGACATGACATCGTGACATCAGTAGTTCATTATTTTAGAAATTGCTTTCTGACGCAAAAAAATTAGGACTGTGTCTTAAATTCGCCTTCCTCACACAAACTAGGTTACATTTTGAAGCATATCAACAGTTTCTCCCAAGGAGAGTGAACTTTTCGTAGTTACGTGACTGTTCTTGTGAGTTCTCTAGTAAGAACCACTTTCTGATCTTCAGGGTTTTAAAGGGCGGAGGATTTTCCCTTGGGCCCCGATTTTCTCTCGGAGGACCTGCACACACATTGTTTGATAAAAAATGGATTGGTCGGTGTCTAAGAAGCTCAGTATTCTTTTACACTGCTTCTTTCTATTCACCAAAACAACTCTGCTACTCTACAAGGCGTAGATCAGACCATCATTGGAATATGCGCTCTAAGGTATTTCCTGAAACTTCTGAACGCAATCTAGGAAGGAACAATACGTCTAGTGACATTACGAATGTCATCCATATTCTAGAACATTGAGGAAAAGTAAAAGATCTGCCGCGATTCTCTGGATTCCATCCTGGTGAAAGTCGGAACGAGTTGTCTCAGATTTTAACATCGAGATTCGCGTAAAACGAACACTATAGAAGTCTAACGGCTTCATCCTCATCAGTCGATCTTCCAAATACTCCAACGAGCCTCTTTCAAAAGTTATTATTTGAAAGGACCTCTCAATGTTATGAAATGAGCTATCAATGTTTTATGTCTAAATTCATCGTCGCACAGCGCTTATGGAGCGGTATAGGCTCCAAGCTTTTGTGACGGGCTATCTACAAAAAATTAAGATAAGATAAGACATGTGAAATAACGAGAAATAGTAATTAGAGATTGATTTAGAATGATGAATCGTTAGAATTTTGTACCGAATGCTTGATGCCCCTTTTTATCAGTCACACAGAAAGGGGCGTCAAACTAGACACCATGGGCCAAAAATTTCGCCGAGCTCAAAATACCCAATACTCAGTTTCGCAAAGAAATTGTTCATCCGAAGTGAAATGGCCTCTCGTATAATCATGTTGCAGCTTCCAGCAGCCACAACGGCGGAACAGTAATTTGTCCATGATATCTATCATCATGTTGGCATTATTGTGGGTAATGAATGGCTTGGGATCTTTCAAAGTAACGGCCCACCCCAACTTTGCATTTAACGGTGTAGGCCTGCTTTCAAAGAAATTTTACATTAATCACAACAAAAAAACACGAAGGAGGACGATACATAAAAGGGAGATAAAGAAGCGAAGGCTGCATACCTACTTATCTAAATTTGTATTTTGATGTGTACAGGGTGATCGGGTTATATAATCAACTCATCTCCAAGTGTCGCCCTCTATCAGAAGCTGACAACTGATATTTTGTGTATGCTCAAAATGCATGTTTCCTCTTTAGCCTAGACTCGTCAGTATAGCCTGGTTGTCTAAATGTAGCAGGCTGATGCATAGTGGAGAGCATACACTAAATATCAGTAATCAGCTTTTGATGTGAAAGAGCCGAGATAATGGTACATCGTAAAAGTGTTTTCGAAGAACAAAGGATGTCGCTGTAAATCAGTTCACCATTGTTGAAAGATGTCTTAAGACTTTTTAAGCTGCCAATGGGCGTCCCTATAGAGGGCGACACTTGGGGATGGGTGGATGTAATGTGATGTCAAAATAAATCAGAATGGCTCATAAAATATGCATCCCTATTCATCAATGTTGATAGTGCAGTCACTTAAATTGGTGATGACTAAAATGGTTCAAGTAGAATGGCACTACAATAGACTTCAAACCCATTAACCGACAGTTTATAAAAAAATTAACGTTCAAAATCTTTTTGAATACGTAGAAAGTGACTCAGTATTTGAAAAAAATCGAAAAATGGAGTTTGATGGATAATTTAGAATGCTTTTAAATGTGTGATCAGAAAGCAGCTCATACATTTATAGAAATATTTATATGTAAATTATAAAAAATAATTACAAATATAATTTAATTCGCATAAAAAGTGTATTTGAGTTATAAAATTAGGGACAAAAGACACATTTTTCAAAAAAACTAATATTATTTAGATGAAGCTTACCACGCATATAGTGCAAGGCACAAAGACAATAAAACTTAAAGATACAGACTTTGCGAAGAAGTTTACGATGCCATACCCACCTGTCACGAAAAATTTACATTCGTTCATTTAAAGAGTATATTCAAAAAATATAAATAAATTTTCAAAATTGATAGATAGGAACCACGAAAGCTCAAATAAATCAGTGACAATACTTTCAGTAACATAACCTTGTTCTCCATACTTATTTGCTCATTCAAATTATCTATTGATAAAAGCTATTTTCAAGCATTTTTTTTAAATAAATTAAACTGCCAGTACATCCTATTATATTTTACAATATTGAAGATAGTTAAATATTTATCTAATAGCATATACTAATTTGGTATATTGAATTTTGTAGCCTATTTGCAGATATACGCTGTTTTTCTCTTGTATCAATTCAAAGCAAATAAATTATAATTATTTGTATTTCCGCAAATTAATCAACCTCAAAAATATATTGAATGATTTTTAACTGTAAAGGTGTGTAGACTGTAGAGCGCAACAACAATAAAAAACACAGATTGGGTTCTAACGAGAGGGAATCCTAGCCGAATGTGAAGCTGAAAGCTTCCAAAGAGGTGCTCCACCCACTACCATCAGTGTAGACTCCGAAACTTCAGAAATTTCAGTACATAGATATATATCTAGAATAAGTGAGCTCTAGGGAAGCTACTGATCCAGACGAAATACTATCAATTCTCCTGATAAGCTGCGGTATAGAGCTTCCACCAGCCCTTTGCAAACAGCGAGGAGAATTTCCTACTGGGTGGAATATCGGTCTAGTCCAACCTGCTTTTGTAGACCTGCGTTCACATCTGACAGACTACCCAATAATTTTCTCACTCTGGGGGCGATATAGACAGACCATTTTGGATATCGGTGAACTATATAGCTTCAACGTCCTCCAGTGAACTGCCTATGGAGTTTTCCACACACAAAGAATCCCTATCGCCTGAACGCTACACCTATGTGGGATGGATCATCCTGTAGGTCTGTACTAAATAAGGCTATGTAGAAGGGAAATAAAAAATGAGCTTTCAAAAAAGATAGATGTGGAATACTTCATATTACCGACAATCGTACATCTTTCAGAGTACCATACGAGTCATGTATAGGAAGAAATTTTATTTAATTTAAAGAATAGCACTATAAATAACATTTCAATATGAAAACGCTGCTCGGATATTGCTATTAGAAAGAATTGAGATGACTGAAATTTTGAATACACTGTACAAGGTGCCAGTCACTATTAAAAAACAGCTGAATTTATATTTTATTATTCAGCAGGTAGATTGAAAAATATTTTTCTTTCAGTGACGCGTTTCGATTTATATTTAAATCATCGTCAGACTGTCGGGTTTGACTTTTAACAAAGGCTACACAGATTACTTGCCATGTAGCTAACTAGATCCTATCACGGATACAAAACTAGAGCCTTCAGAACTAGCATAGGATTTATCCTGTCTAGCTATTTTGTACTAATTATTTATTTTTATTTCTTTTGTCTTCTTAGCGAAATACTTTTTGGCGACTGCTTTTGCACTAATGCTAAGAGAAGTCATATAATGTACCTATAAAAATAATTGTTGCAAAATTCGATGATGTCTCATCAGCAATACAAAATTTCTGTCAATTAAAAATTGTGTTAGGCATGTGCGAGATACAATTTTATTGAACATATTCTAAATTTTACGTCCGCACTGAATACAATACATACCATCCTTATCTCTTCAAAAGCATTAAAAACAATTACCTCTTCAATTACCATGCCGCTAAAAACATCGCTTCGCGCTTTATAACATCCATCTCGTTGGACGTTTAACAAGACAGCCATGGATCTGGTATTTTCTATTTCCGCCTTTTATACGCTTGTTGCTGCTTTTTGTATGCTTCAGCTACATTCCTAATTATGTTTTTTGTGTGGATTCGTTGTCTAAATATAACCATCACTTGAATCTGGGTGTAAATGAGGATAGATCTATAACTTTTATTTGCTTCCCTAGAATGTTGTATTTATGACGGTGCATATACATCGAATTGGTGACACATCTATGAAGTTGGTATCTAAAATAGAAACGTATTTAAGAGCAAATTACGAAATGTGCGCAGACATGACCATAGAAGGGAAAGAAACATACCAATGTCGCAGTAATGAGCAAGGCTTTTTACCTTAGTTTCACAATATTGTGACAAGCTGGGTTAGATAAACTAATACCGCATGTGTGGCACTTAGAATTCACATTCAAATCCATATTAAAGGTTTTCGCTTTAAATATTTATAAAAAAGTTTTTATGTAATTATGAATACCTTAAAAAGTTTATCGATTGCTGCCAAAAATGAAGTTTTTGATACACAAATATATTTAAGCTGCATCTCAGAATGGCAAGAAATCTGAAAGGCACTCTAAAATGGAGCTGGGTAATTTGTTAATTTTTTATTCCGTTGAACAGGCTTTTTGACTATATAAAAATATATCAGATCATTAATCATATAGTTCTTAGATAGAACATATTCGTCAGTTAAGTGTATCCTCTCCACTATGCATCAGAGCTACTATAGACATGCATGTTTCGTCTTTAGCCTAGACTCGTCTGTATAGGCTGGTGGGATATACGTAACCAAGTAAAGGGTGTGTTAGCAACATCAACTCATCTTCAAGTGTCGCCCTCTATGGGGGTCTTGACTGGGTTACATATATACCACCCAATTGCTTTCTACAGCTAGAGTGGCTATACTGACAAGTCTAGGCTAAAGATGAAACATGCTATTCTATAGCAGGCCTGATGCATAGTGGGGAGCATATACTTAATATCAGTTGTCAGCTTCTGATGTGAATGAGCGGAGATAACGGCACGAAGAAGGGATGTCGCTGTTAATCAGTTCACCCTTTTTTAAAGATGTCATGGTATTGCCGCTTCAAGGCAGTCCAGGTGTTAAGACCTTTGACTTCGTAAGTTGGCAATGGGCGTCCCGATAGAGGGCGACACTTGGAGATGAGTAGATGATCCTTATTCAAACAATTTTTCCGGTGATGGTGCTGCCGTCGATGTTAGGTATAGAGGATGTACAGGAATGAAAATTGTAGTTTTTATCTACTTAAGTTGCAATCGGATTTCAAAATTTCGTGAACAAAATCATTTGTTTTTTTTCTCATTGCCCTCAAAAGCTTTCATCTGAACATTTTCATCTTAAAACTCACTGTTTTCGCGAAATCCATGGCGGTATGCTTATCAAAATAGCTCTAACTTCAAATACGAAAAGGCTGTCTTTATTCCGTGTCTCAGACTATAAACTAGATAGCTAAAACAAAATCAGAGGAGGGATTATCAAGTTTAGAATTACCTTCGTTAGTTTGTTTTCAGACAGATAGGAAAACTAGTGTGCGAAACAGGAAAGGTGTCGCAAGGCAACTAAACGGACTGGCAGACCCACAAACTTTCTAAAAAGTTTCGTCATTAAATTAGTTTTCCCTTGAGGTACTCCGTTTGCTTGACGTGAATAGCTTGAAACAGTGTTCAGGGAGCGCTTTTATAAATAGAGCACGATACACAATTTGCTTGACGTATGACGTCAGATTATTTAGCATTTATGCAGACTTCATGTTCAGAATGGAACAAACCACTTGGGTTTAGTTGATGAGAAGTTCTTGAGAATTTTAACGAAGATAAACTCAGATGTCATGATTATTGGAAAAAAAATTTTGCTTTGTGTGGAGGAAAAGTCTCGTTTTCCTTCTGCATCATTTTTGAAAATATGGGAAATGGAATCATTTAGCTTGTTGATGCTCTTAGTTGGTACAATTTACTCAATGATGATGACGTTTCAAAAGTTTTGAGCTACCTAATCAATCAATACGCTTGAAAATTATCAAAACTCGGAAAACATAAAAATCGAAATTTGGTGGTGTATTAACCCTTGAATGTAAAGACAGTTTCAAATACATATATTTATTGGGTCATCAAATAATAGGAAAATTAAAGAATTTTTTTTAATAATAAACGAGAAAAAAATCGTATCTTACAGGATAAAATGCCTGTTAAAAGTTCAAAATTTTTATTGTAGGTGATATGCCGTGAAGCAATTCTTTGACTTCTTTTCGACCACTGAACACCGTCTAATATCGCATTTTACGCATAAAATCGAGGTTTGGCTTTAAGTGTATAGTTTGCACCCTCCTTTTTCAACAAATTTTGGAAAATGACCAATTTGGTGATGATGTAAACATTATGAATCTTTCAAAATACATATCTCTAAAAATTTCATGATAATTTCTTCCCTTAAACATGCAAAATGAAGAAAATAAACAGTTTATTATTCAGGCCATAAACAGCATTACGTTCTACAACTCAACCTGAAACCTGGTGTAAAACATTAAGGATACTTTTTAAAAGGCCATCAATATTTTCAGTTTATCCGTATTGCTTTCCAGGTCCGACGAGTTCACACCTTTTTTATCAATAAATTTCACAACAAATAGTAGCAAGACAATGCTTCTCCTGAAATAATACAATCATCAAAAACAATTTCCTAATATTCATATAAGAGAAAATGTAAAAATATAAACGCGATGTATAATCATGTAAACGAAATGTTCCTGTCTTGCAGATTACAGAAGCTATGAAATTTAGGTCACTAATTCTTACATCTCACGTAAAGTTACGGTAACTCAAATATTAGTAACTTTAAGGTACTCCTTATAATGCCCTTCACGAACGAAAGAGTAGAAATTTAGTTCGAAGATCTCAAGGTGACTGTTAATATTCTGGCACAAAACTGCACCCAAATCATTATCAAAAATGGCGTAAATTTCAATGCCATTACTTGGCCAATATCTATTGTGTAATATTATGGTTTTCATATAGTGCTTCAATGGACAAATATTGCTTCAACGATAATGATCTACTGGAAAACACCTAAAAGTTCAAGCAAATGATCTCGGCCATCTTTTGTTGCTTTGCAAAAAGAATAACAATGCGACTCGTCAACTATCCACATATTATTCAGAGGAGCCGTGTATAATTTGAGAGGTTGTACAATTTTCAAGCACAGTGATTTAAATAATGAGGGCGCCACAGATGGGGTGGTCATCTAGTACATGAAGACATGTTGAATATGATATTCTCGCAATCTTTATTATCATAATGTTGACTGAAAGATAGAAAGTCAAGTGAAAGGTCTTTTGCTAATCTTTACCAGGAGGGAACTATTCAATAGCCGCATGTAATATCCTCTGTATGTACTAATTCTGCATTTTAAATACATTTAAAATCTTGGTCTGATATGACTTTGCCGATATATAGGCTAAACGTGGAGTCAGGTAGTTCTATTTGATCTTTAATATTGAGTTATTTCTGAATATGTGCTAATCATAATTTTTAAGAATTTCAAAAAAAATGCATATTCAAAATCTTCATTCCCTAATCATACTGAATTTGATGAAATTTTTTTGAAGACATTGATTAGCGGTGATGAAATGTGATGAAATCAGAAAAATATCAAACCATCACCAACCAAATCATCGTACACTCAATCAATAACCAGTTGGCCATCAATTAAATCATTGATTAAGTGCGCTCTCGTTACTAAGATAACAATGAAATAGATAATAAATCTTAATAAACATATTAAATCAAACATAGAACAGAAGGAAATGAAATGAATGTAAAAATTCAGTTCAGTAGATAAATAAGATGTACTTTCATGAGAAGTTTCTTTTTAGAACGATTATTATTCATTTGCTAGTCATCATGTGCTGTGAAATGCTGTCGCCAAATTTCAGACAGATTTCCCCTTAGTCAGACAAAAGAAATAAATAAATAAATATTTTAGTAGAAGAATAGCTAGACCGGATGAATGCTATACTTGAGAGCTCTAGTTTTGTATCCATGATAAGATCTGCGATAGTTGGCTAGTTGTCAACTAATCTGGGTAGCCTTTGTTAAAAGTCAAATCTGACAGTCCAACCATGATTTAAATATAAATCAAAACGCCTCACTAAAACAAAAAGAGTTCCATTTGTGAAACAGTGTGTTAAATAAACAATCTTTTTATCTGCATGTTGGAAGAGTTCTACCAAGTAAGAGCATCTACAATCTACATGATTATACAATTATTATCATTATTAAGTACACTATATAATTACTGATCAAATGACGGATTTGCTCCGACAGGCCTCGAATTTCTCGTCGAGTAATAGTGTTATTTCTTTACATCCTTTGAAATCCTATCTGCTACCAAAACTTGTCTACCCACTTTCGACACACATATATTTTATTTCCAATAGGAAACGTATAAATATGTTACTTTGAAGGCGCATACCAACACATGCACATCTGATGTTTATAAATACCACTTGAGAGAATTTTTTTCTCACGTATGCTTCAGTGACAGGGTATGAATGTTGGAGAGAATACACGTGCACCCGTATTGATCTCTAGAGACGACTAATAGGTAGATTTTTAAATATATGGGGGTAACTTGAGCTGTAGTAAAAAAAACGGTACCACGCGAAGTAACAGGGTACTTCCCACGCATTGATTTGGAACAAGTTACAAAACACGGACTCCATAAAGTCGTACGAAACTTCAGAGGCATTCAAAATAAAGTTTTTCATGTTCTCTAAATAATTATCCCTCAAAAGGTAGTTTAATTACGTCCTAAAAAGAAGCTTTGAACTTTTAAAAATATACCTTCAAAATAAAGTTTTGGCAGCTGAAGAGTATGTATGTAGCCATCAGAAAGTGTTAAACAACTGTTAGCTTGTATTCGAACATTGCAATTACAGTTTCTCACTATTCCATGGAAAGTAAAAGAAAATACAATTTTTATACGGTTTGAGCAGACAGTGGTAGTTACAAGATATTAAGCAGTTCTGGGATATAGGGAACAAAAAGACTCGTCCCTTTCCAATCTTAGCAGCCATTCTAAAGCTTCGTAGCAAAATCAGATTATTTTTGTATATCCTGAAAGTATAATATTGCTCATATAGATACACACTTCTATCTACTTGTCACTCCTATAGGAATTTCGAAACACAATTGTTCTCATCTGATTACCTGGCTCTATTCATGTGCATAGCATGCTGTTTTTTCAAGGGAGTTCTCCATATGGTTCAAATGTTTTCAAAATATCCTGAACATCACTTTTATCAGATTGGCCGGTTCACAAGCTTTTTTGTTCGTACTAAAATCAGAGTCAAGTAGCTTGACACAGGACTTCCCAAGGTGAAGGCACACCGCGTTTTCTGATGAAAACTTTTGCGTCGTAGCTTTTAAAATTGATGTAAGTAAATTATAGTTTAAACAACTAGAAAACGTGCTACAAGATCAAAGGGCACTGAGAAGTGAACTATAATTTTTTATTATCTAATTACTATGATTTTGTTGTTAATTTTATTGTAAAAACTTAATTGTCACGAATAGTTATTATCAAAATTAGCTACTAACTAGCACTCTACGCTTTCTCACATTAAAATCGACACAAATCTGAGTAATTAAAAATTATTTTCACTAATAATATATTTTTTTGTGCTCTTACAGTGTAAATTACGTTGAAGGATTCAGTTACATTGATACAAAGCTAATCATGTTAAGAAGCATGTTAATAAAAGTACACAAGGTTGATTTACAAAGTGAACAGTAAGTAGAATTGAATAAAATATTTCACGCGATGTGGTATCAAGATTTGGGGTAATTGTTTGATATCTGATATTTCAGATCTGACAATACTTATCTAATCTTTATCATAGACGTTATGTGAAGAAAACAAAATCTTGATCTTCGGCATGATGATGTTTATTGGCGTTGAGCTTTACTAATTATACGGCTAGAAAAATCAGAACTGAAGTTGGGTAAATTGTTGTATGTGTAGAGGAAATATTTTACTCGTCCAAAATTATGGAAAATCTTTAGCTCCAAATTCAAATATATGTTTGGTCACTCATCAGTTATGAGCTGAGTGAAAATACTTTTTATAATAATTCTGTAATCAAATATTCAACTGGCTCCCCACGTTTAGGTCTTAAAAATGTGAGTCGCTCAATGACGTTCAAATAAATATGCAATTTTTTTTGTATATCAAGAAACCCCTACACTGATTCCAGTATTTTATGAAGCAGAAATGTCCTCCAAATCACTGTTAAAATGAAACTTTCATTAGTTCCTCCTGATACTTCTGGCTTTCTATAAATTGCTACTCAGTCCACGCCTATGCACACACCCTTGCAGTTTTATCCTTTTTGCACCTTAGCTCGTCGTAACAGCGCATTGTAGTTGCTATAGCCTTTTTCATATGTAAATTCGATGTCCTCTTTTTAAAATTCGAAACTTCCATGCACGAGTACGTCAGCTCGTACCGACCCTCGCGAACAATGGTTTGGCGAAATTGATTGGATGACGACAAGAAAATATGCTATTGTTAACGTGGATTACTTTTCGCGTTGAATGAATGAATGAAGACTAGGGTGTTACGGTACGAGGGACAGCATAGAAGTTGCTGACCGACACTGAAAAGCATTATCCTTTGTAATATGGTCACAATGGCCAAATTTAAGTGTCCTTCCAACTAAACCAATCCTCAATTCACTTTCAAGAGGCTTGAAAAAATCTGGTATACGATGGGATTCCAACCAAACATTCCCCTACTGCACTAGCGAGTAGTAGCTTACAGATTGAAGCAAAAGGCCTGTTGTTTGTCGAATATATAAATTACGGAATTTTATTTTAAAGTTGGTGATCTTCACCAAATAAGAACAGCTACAATCTACATCATACACATTTGCTCGCCAGGAAGGTATTCTTACCAATTGAACTATGAAGTCACATCGCACAATCTATTCGAAACGCATGAATACTTCTGTAAAAGGCATTCTTTTTCAACATTTCAAGAGAAGCAGCTTTTACAGGAATGTTCCAATCTGTCGAGCTTCAGATTAACTTATCCTGGCCAATAATAATAAGTAAAACACCAAATATAATATTAAACAAGCTTCACTGACGATACGGCTGCCATCAAAGCATTTTACAAAGTAAAAAAATACACTAAAATAAATTTTGGAAGCTAAAACTGTTAATATACGAAGATGTTTCGTACAGCTTCAAGTTTATCCGTTTGAGGTTTGGATTTATAATTCAACACGTATTATGAATAGTTATTTGAACATATCTGAATTTTTCATCGTTTGATGTCAAATGCGGAATTCCCATGTCTGAATTAATGTTCACTGTTGCTGGATATAATGACCAAAAAACCTCCCACATTTCATTAAATTGTACCGAGAGACAAGGTAACCGCAACATAAGAATATTATTCAAATAACTAACTTTAATCAAGCAAACTGTCAATAAAGAGGATTGAACAGCCTAGCAAGTGATTAATATACAATGTTACAAAAATTCTAAAACGTCGTTTGTCTAGAGGCAGCTGCTAATGAACCAAATAAATTAACAGCTTCATTAAACGAAACGCTGATGAGATCTATTTAAGAGGAAATCGGCTGTCACGAAAATAAACAAATTCTCCTGGAGGCTACCATTAGTAGAGATTGGATGACGGGATACGTCAAAGCCAGAATCAGGGACGGATCGGTATAAATAAGACACAACGTATCGACAAACGATTACATCTTCACAAGATCAATCGAACCCCAGCTTTGAAGCACATCCAATTGGATTTACTGCAAAAAGACTTATTTGTCAAGTGCCACATGATCTTGAACATTGCTCAAGGTCGAAACATAATGTTAATCTAAAGCAATCACTGAATCAATGTTGGACTTCCAATTTTTTTTGTCATGACTGAGAGGTCCATAACTGTATGATTTTTAAGTTGACCATGTTATAGATGTTCGCCAAAAGGTAAGTGATTCATGCTATGAGTAGCAATTTCTAGCAATCTGGTCTGATTTATATAGTTGAGATATATAGTTAGGTGTCGAAGCTTCCACATCCTCACAAAATCGCAATAAGTCAACATATCAAAATAACAAAGATGACCCTCAAATGTTCTTTATTGGTATAGTCACTCAAATTCCGAAGATTATGAAATGAATACAAGTTGGATTACAAACCGTAAATAAACTTCGATTTGTCTAAAGCAAATGCCCTCAAGCTTCAAGCCGCTCTGAACCAACCACCTCATAAACATGGGACAGTGCTACCAAAGGCGGCCGTCTCATGATACTGGTTCTGTCGGGTCTCAGCAGACCTCGAGAAGAAGAGGTGAAAAACGGAGCAAAAAAGCCTCCAATTTCTTTTTGTAGTCATTCCGAAAACTTTGCTTGACTAGGTTCGAGAAGTGTGACGAAATGGAATGTTGAAGTGGATGTGTCTGTATGACGTGTCCAGGCCTTGTCCAAATGCAAATGCGCCGCGAATGCAGACTTATTATCATCATCTTTTTTAAGAACACCAAAGTATATTTTGAGCAATTTATGGGAGCAAATCTCGCTCGATAAACCCCTTCCCACAAATCTGGATGCACGCCTGATGATGACCATATTGGATACTGTCCGGAGTTACAATCTTTGAAGCCTATCAAGTTTTCACTGTGCGCATTCATTTCATCTTCTTTCTGTACCGTATTGCGAACCCGGCCATTGAAATATACAAAGCAGCAAGACATCTTTCAGCTGGCATGACTTCCAAACGATTGCAAATAAACCTAACAGTTTACAGAAATCTTTGTATAACAAACTACCGTCGTATTTCTGAGAACATATCCGAACTCCTTTGAAATCACATCGCGGTCCTGGTGAAAAAAAAACAAACTTTTGTTTTCTTCTGTAAGGCGAGCGCGCAATTTTAGAATCAGTGACAGGGTGGACGCAGTTCACAAATAAGGGTCTCATGTTAGCTGATTAACAATAAAAGCATATTTCATTTTAATGGGTCCTTTCTTTATTATTCATAATTTCGATAGGATAAAGTTTCATCATGGTCAAGTTAGTTACGCTTTATGTACTTGCCACGATCCCATGCAGTATCAGTTTTTTCCTGAAAAAATTGTGGATCAAATTTGACAAATATCATTTTTTGCAATTAAATATAATAAAATATAATATATATATAAAATATAATATATAAATATAATAAAAAATAACATTGAAATCTTTTAAATAATATTATACATTCATGTCGAAGTTTCTCAAATGATTAGTTATTTTCCGAAAATGTCTTACCCAATTGATGCCAGTTTTTAATAGACTCAATAGCAATTTCACATTTAATTACAACAACAAAGCAGTTGTAAAAATTATTAAATAGTTTAAATGTTTTGGGGCAACTACCCCAAACTCCTACTACCAATGGGTTTAATCCTCCCAAAAAATTAAAAACGATTGGTAGTAGATAAAAAGTTGTGTAGTTATCACACAGTTTCACAAATAAAACTCTTTCTTATTATTAAAATCATCGAAACGCGTCACTAATAGAAAGAGTTTTATTTGTGAAACTGTGTGATAACTACACAAATTTTTATCTACATGATGGAAGAGTTTCACCAAGTAAGAGCATCTACAATCTACACGATTGGTAGTGGAAACTTACGAAGACAAAGTTTGAGTGTTTTTTTTTAATTGATTCATTTTACAACAACTGGACAGGTTTTCAAAACCTATAAGGTTTGTTCGCCATTGCCATAGTGTTAACCTATTATAAACATTTAATCAAAATTTGAATTATCGAGGGAAGGATTATCGGACAGACAGACAGACGGAAACGGGTGAAATGGTTTTTCGTGATGCACTACAATATTTCCCCGCCTATTGGAGTGGGAAGCAATTATGATCCTAGAATTCTGATGCAAATTTAAGAGAATGATATTAAGGATATTCGACAAAAATACTAAATGAATATTTTATTTATACTATGAATAAAGTAATCAGGGTCTATCAATATTTGTTACATGGCGAGACGCATTTAACACTTTCTTGTATGAATAAATGTTTCTTATAAATTTAATATTTCAGATGCCGCAGAAATGTTAGTGAATGTATTCAATGAATCTGGTTTTATCGGCCATTGAAAAATATAAGACAAACCAGACGATACTTTCCATAAAGCTTCTCACGTCTACCTCTGTCCAACATATACTTGAATTCACCTATTTTATAACCACCTGTTTTCAACTTTAAGTTTTGGTGACAATTCAAATCTTGTAAATGATTTGATCCCACTATTTCCCCTGATCCCAGACACTGGCAGCAGATGTTTCAGAACTGTTCCCCTTAATAACTGCGATATCGTATTTTACTGTTTAGCACTAAACCATTAGAATGGTTCGGTTTTATGACTTTTTAAACAGAACACAGGAGTTATGTTTTCTTTTGGGAGATTTATTTGCGAATCGTGTAGGCATAAGTGCTTGGAAAATTGAGAATTTTCACTGCGTAAATATGACTGTGTTTACTGTCAAAATAAATATATATCTAGCTGATTGTTTCTTGCTTCACAAATATTGACATTCTTATGTGGAAGAATACAATGTATTTGAACAGAAGTGGATTTTTACTTTCGTATATATAGTTTAATAGCTTCGCCAGTATTTTGTTAAAAATTAGTTATTATATACTGAATTGTTGCTGGGACAATTTACTGTCAAGATGAGTTTTTGAAGAAGATATGCAACATGTACAGAAAATATGTTTTTGCCTCAATATACCACTTTCCGAAGACAAGCATCACAGACAAGTCAAACAGTCGTTTCTGAGAACAAAGAGCTCAAAAATGTCAACAGATTGACCGACAGACGCAAAAATATACTGAAGGAAATGAGGAGAGGCATGAATTTCCATAATTTATACATAATATAACATCCAAAGATTATTTTCTAGCAACTGTAAAAATTAGCTCAAAAACTTCAAGGTGTGGATTATCTCCAGAAGTTCTTTCCGATACGCTTTTGGCACTCTCGCTATGGTTAAAGACCAAATGATGATTTCATAGATGAACATAGTTTTCTATATATTCGCCGTAAATCTTCCACACCCATTTCATTATAATGAAAAGCTAATGCATCCCGAACGTACTTCCTAAAATAAATCATTTATCAAATCGTGGACGTTCCCCAAAAAGGAGCAACGTGAGCACGCTACAGGACCATGTGCACTATATACCTAGTTAATTCAATCTCCCTTCAGCATTGCACCCTTATCGAGTGTTTTCAAGGTACATCTGTTATCTTTTAGGGTAAATTTACCGTGGTATTTGTTGTGTTCACGCTCTGTGAATTATTATTTGGCATTCCATTGTGTTTGTGCTACTTTACGATCACCTTTGATGTCAACTGTGACTGTATCAAACAGATAATGGATAGTTGAATTTGTTTCCTTTTATCTTGATTTACTCGGATTTTATAGATTTTAGAATGACGTAAATAATGGTGTGAGATCTAACACATCTTACGTTTTTACTTTCAACGCTCTTGTAGATATTGTTTATGTAAAAGATCTACAGCATATTTTTTTGTTATTTTTGTGTCGGTAGTAACTATAGATACTTTATCGAGATATATGCCATAGTCTCAAATACAATATTCGCTGTAAATACAAAAGAATACAGCTTCAATAAACAACAGCAACGAAATATGAGTCATCTGAAAAATTATTAATGAAAATACGATATTCGAAATGCTAATTTCAACCGGTTTAATAGAGAACTACGTTCAGCAGTCGTATGACGTCATATTATAGACTAATTACAAAACTTTCAGTCAATGAACATTATCACAATTTCAACTCCACTATGATAATTTCAACGGTCGAAACGAATTGGAATAGACGTCCTGTTGTTTGTCGGATACATTCTATACCTTATTCAGATTTTATATACGCTGCGCCAATGCCAACACGGGTGCTCTATCGCCAAACTTTGGTGCGCCTTTTATTCAATAAAACTGCAATATTTTGGTAACCGCCCCAAAAAGTAAATTAATAAAAATTTATTATTTAGGTTATGATGTTGATTTTATTGTAAATAATTGTAAAATGTTTGATATTAACTGGTTTAAATATTTAATAGTCATCCATTTGTACAATAAAATCAACAAATAACTGAATAATTAAAAACTAATTCTTCGTTTCAGTGTGGTTTGCTCTTAAAGTGTGTTTTATTTGTTTTTTTATTTTATCTTTTGAATCAAAGGGTATTCAAAAGATTGATATATATATTATTGTCCATTTAAAGCGCGATTTATTCTCAATCGTCTAAAAATTTCTTAAACTTATACTGGTGAGAGCAAGAATATGTATCTGCTCTAAATTAATCAAAAAATCATGATCTTTTTGTAATTTATTCAAAAACTACCGAACCTACATTAATGAAATGGGACTTTTATTTCATAAATCAAAGACAAAAAATCGCTAATCAGAGATTTAGGAAGAGAAAAGAATCCTCAACTGATTCTAACTGATTAAATGTATTCACAGCAAACTCATGATTAGTGTGATTATAATAGCTCTGCATAGAAATACACCCTCTTACAATATATACTGATGAGAGTCCATACCTAATTGGCTTCATGATATATGCATTTTCCGTGACACTCCTCAGTTTATTGTTGGGTGGTCTAACGCATACATTTAATTAAGAATTAGGGGCGTGATAGTTTACATCCGAAACCAATGAAACGTGAAATGTATATACAACTAAACACTATTAGACCAGCTGTTAGGCTCATCATCTGTTCCACTCAAAATGTCTTGTGTTCCATATGCAGATGTATTGATAGGTCTTTCAGTATTTCTAATTTAATAATTGGTGGAACTTCTCCACAACTGACAGGAGGATGTGTAATAAAAACAAAAGGAGTTTTGACAGGCATGTTGAACTGCTTCTTAAGTCCTATATACTGTATATAAATCAATAAATATATAAGGGGCATCAGCCAAATTTAATGAATGAGAATAATTATAAGGTTCAGTCTCCAATTTATACAGACATAAATATTCTGAATGCTGTAAGAACTGTTTGGACTGAAATCCAGAACAGAAGTAGTATCAATAATATTGTGACGAGAAATGGGAAGACTTGCAAAAACATGTTTGAGGGTATCCTACAGGAATGTTTGTTCTACAATAATCACCACTTGTCCACCAAACCACTGATTTCCAAAAGTCCGACGGTACTGCCAATTATTTAATTGCCAATTATTTATTATAGGCTGTTAAGCGGATCCTTCAACAAATTCCATGAAAAGTCGATGCAACGCTTACTAACATTTTAGATAGGCGAAGCTAATAGGAGAAACATTCAAATAAAGCTTTCTGCTCGTTTCAAGACTATTGAGCCCAATAATAGATGTTTTAAGTCCTATGAATTCAAGCTTGTTAAACAAATATGTCTTTGTTTGGGCATTGAAACGGTCAGGAAACATTAAAATCAACGCTTGGGGATTGTTCACTTTGTTAATTAGTCCCCTGCCGGTTCGCGGATTATCAAAATTTTATTGCGGCTAGCACATATCGTCAAAATAGATATAGCGGTTACTGAGAGTACAAGGTGATAAAAACGCCGATGGACAGACATATAGACAAATGTAAGAGAATGGGTAAAAAGTACTTTGAAGAATTCTGAAATATTTGCAATCATAATACTTCCTTGCTTCCTACCTACCACTACTCTACAAGACTCAGTTCACAACACCTTTGCACCCCCTAAATCTTCTGTCAAATCAATCCAAGATAGACAGCAATAAGTCCAGTGAATGCTCCTGCAATCATAAAGAAAGTCTAGAACATCAAAGAAAAGAATCGGGTCTACCCTAAATTTGTATTTTGTGCTATGGTAAATGTTTGACCGATAGTAACACCAAACTAGAAAATCTCAATGAACCCAGGAAAACTAGAATGTTTGATTCAAAACCATGAACCTAATGTTACACTCATTCACATTTACTGCCTCGAGATTTGAAAGTATGAGGTACACTAATTATTATAATAAAGTGATTCAAACTCAAACATATAATTTCTTAAATTAGTGCTGCTAGTTGCGTAATCTTCATGTGACTGATGGAGGAGCTACTTCCAATAAGTGCACAACCTACAATCTACATAACATAACATTCACATGTACCCTCTTTGATCAGCCGCTGTGATAAATACTTGGGGCTTTGCGCAAGACAAAGTAGTATGTTATGTGCCATTTTTCTTCCAATTTTAATATAAGACTTTGTTCTTGACTTTTAAGAGGCAAGGATTTTATTAAAATGCGCTTTTTTATTAAAAAGCCCTCTTTCGCCGTATGCGATAAAGTATCACGCGATTCTGGATTAATGTCAGAACAGAGGAACGAGTGGCCTTGATGGCTGGAATAGATGTGATTCCTGCTTGAAGTTTTATAATAATTTTTTAAGGCAAGAAGAATCATTATGACCTAGAGTGATATGTTTCGTTCGTCATGTAGCATCATGTACTCGTGAAAGTTAATATGAATGTCTTAGTTTTTAGATAAGTGACCCCATGGCAGATCATCTGTGAAGGGGGAAATAGTAAGGGTGAGACAACGTGTGGAGTTCTTTAGTTGCACAATTTAGATACATATTACATATTTATATAAATTATTATCAGGACATATTTAAACTTGGAATCCTCTCTCAAAACAAGGTCTACGAACGATACAAATATGTATTACGGAAAACTATGAACATCAAAATCAATTTGTAAGTAGCTGCGTGTAAATTGAGGTTTCATATTCATTTCGTCACACTTAATACATGTCGCAGACCCTACTCTGCAACAAAAGAACAATTTTATGCAGTGAGTTGTTATTTTATACTTATTACGTCGTTTCTTATGCCTCTTGCTTTCGAACAATAAGTCGCGTTATCGTATTTCATAAGTTGAGCCCTTGGCACGCTATTCTGCTATGCAAAAATATAGAATATTAATGAAACAAAATCCACAGGAATCACAGTGCATGGCTGAGAATATAGATTTTCTCTGACTCAGCTTTTCAAACCCTCCACAATGATACTTTGAAAGGTATGTATGCATTATATTAGATACGATCAGATCAGCTTACACTTCATAGTCTGTTTATCCTCATTTATTATATTCATTTATTTATACTTAGGATAAATAGAAGTCGCTATAATGATAACAAACCAACCGAGATCTGATATTTGTCAAATGTTTACCAATATAGTCCAGTGATTCATTTTATATATGCCACCCGATTGCTCGCAAAAGTTAGACCGCCAGGCTATACTAACGAGTCTAGGCTAAAGACGAAGCATGCATGTCTATAACAGGTCTGATGCATAGTGAAGAGCATAGACTTAATATCAGTGGTCAGCTTCTGATGCGAATGAGCCGGTACATCGTAAATAGTGTTTACAAAGAACAAGAGATGTCGCTGTAAATCAGTTCACCATTGTTGACAGATGTCGTGAGGGACATCTGTTGCCACTTCAATGAAGTCCCTTTGACTTCGTCAGTTGCAAATGGGCAGCGCCATAGAGCGCGACGCTCGGAGATGACTTGATGTTGCTATCACACCCTTGAATCTCCTTTCTTGTACAGGTCTTTCCAGATAAATGATATGTCACATTTAATGACGCACCTGCGCAATGGAGATGGCGACTTCAAAACCTCATAACATTTGGGAAAAATTCAGGATGAATGGCGTAACAATCTGTATCTGAGTGAGGGGAGTGCCTGCTTGGTTCTGTTGCCTATAGCGTCTGATCGGCGATGGTGTGTGATTCGTATGGTGTAGTAGTCCATGTTTTTTCTGATTTTATAAAAACGTATTTGTATATCGACTTCCATCTTACGGATTATCAAATACATACATTTCTACATAGTGGAACTACGATTCTTTGGTGAAGTGGTCGGTCAATAACCACGGTCCAAGATTTTTACCGACCTGTACCTTGAGATACGAACGACGGACGCAGCTTGAAATTCGGAAGAATAATTGTTTCCAGAAGAGTGCAACATCTGCATTCTAGATCGAATATGAGTGTGCCTACTTAGCTCAGTTGGCATCTGATTGACAAACAGACGATGTACGATGGTTCGATTCCCACTGGAAGCTATGTTTTTTTCGATATTATAAATCCAAATCCTTCTTAACGTGTTTCATACAATACGTTTTCTATGTATGACATATTTCAGTGTTTTTATAAAAAATAGCTTAAATCTTATATGTTCAAAATTCATTCTGTGTGTTGTGGCGATCTTAAGGATAACAGCTATCACTGTTACCTAACAAACTGCAGAATTTTTTTTATTAAAAATCATGAAATTTTGTTGATTTATATATTTGAGAACTATCGTGTCTCTTGAAATGTTCCATGTCAAAATTATCTGAAATATTCTTATATACTGTACACTAAAAGCAACGTCCAATAACAATCCACCCACAAATTTCCTGTTATTGTTACCGAGAATTCCTGGATAAGCAACACCTACATCGCAAATGGAGCTTGACATTTGTAGCACCCAAAGGTGTGAGTTAAACTACATTAATTCGTACTGAGCGTTTAATTTTAGATCGACTGCTAAAATAGACGCTGTTATTGTTTGCACGGTTCTTGTTGTTCTGTTTGTCCCCAGTTTCTACCTTTATTTGCTGTTCAACTAAACACAAATACGCACGATCATACGCATTTATGTGGGCTCCACTGTTTCGGGAACTGTAAACTTCAAAATGATTGTTGCAATGGTGCAGTTTAATGAGAGTGAACGTTGAAATATTTACTTAAATCGTGTTTAATTTCTGTTATGGTATGAGGTTTGCCCACTCATGACGATAGAAATATATAGACATTGAATCAAAATTCTAATAACTAGATTAATGGCAACCGAATATTTTGAGCAGGTAATACCATCATGCGAAACAAAAGTAGTAATGCTAAGAAATAAGTCAAGTAAATTGACTCAGTACTTGTACGCTGTAATTCGTACACTGGCCAAATAAGTGGATTTGAATGCACCAATTATTTTAAGCTACTTATGTTCTCATTAATTAGAGAAATGGATGTACTCTGAAAAACTAAGATTCATCTCTAGAATTAGAAGCAAATGTCAAACCTTAAGACTAGTCTAATGCATTATCCTTGTTGGAGTTCAAGTTAATTTCATCCAATCTGCGTGGGAATTATTCTAATACAAACAACAGCCAAACTCGATTAAGAAAAAACTGTTGAAAGCATTGTTGGGATGTGTGATGGTCACCAGATGGATTAAACAATGCTCAGTATTTTAATGCTGCCACTATAAATAGGTGCATAGCTACTATTCGGGCATCGATATCTATTTTAACTTCACGCCATTTAGTACAGTAAAATACGTTCATATGAGTTTTGAATGTGTCCATATAGCTTAGCTGATAATAGGATGAGTTCATTTTAGTCATCGCAGTCTCCATAAACTTTACCATCCTTTTAGCTGCTTCTGCAGCCTTTGTAAAGCACAACACATTAAAAACATGTAAATTCCAATCTCAATTCAACTGACACTGATAAAAATCAATCCACTTTTTTTCATCAGGAAGCAGGAGTTGTATTCATTTTATATTTCCAGTTAGTTTAAGGGTAACACTTAGACTACAATTCGTCTTGTCTCATAAGCGCTGTGCCATCTATTTAATATTCAAACATTTTCAGGAAATCGTAGTGAAAATTACATCCATATATATTGACAATGCTCTGTAGAGGAAACTCAATGCTCAGAAAGCATTCATTGCTCATTAGTACAAATTATCTATATATTTTTTCACGTAAATTGTAGATGCTCTTACTTGGTGAAACTCTTTCGTCACGCAAATGCAAAGATTGTGTGTTTAACACACAGTTTCACAAATAAAACTCTTTATCTTCCAGTGACGCGTTTAGATTTATATTTAAATCGTCGTCTGACCGACAGACCTCCCCTTTTTCACTTATTCTATGTCACTCAATTTTAGGGTAAAGTAGAACCATACTGAAGAATCTTCTAGATAAGACTCATCTGGTATAACCAGTCAACTGCACTACCATTACCGACACCAATATCTATTTATGTAAGCGGTTTGGCATGTCGAACCTTGTCATCCATTCCCGTACGAAAATAGAGCAACTGTCCATCACACTAATTATCCCGGTCGTTATACACTGTGTTTACGTCTTAATTTTGAAACTCAGAAACTATGTGTCAGGCGCCAAGGCAGTTCAGTAGGTAGGAAATGAAAATATCCAGCACACCTTCGCAGGCGCATAGAGACAATCATGTAATGATTGAGAAATATAAAGAACCGACTCAAATTGCTTGAGAATAAAATTCAATCAACGTTCTTCAGAGGTAGCATGATATAAAAGTGCAAAAACGTTAGGAGGAGTTTGGACTTTATATAGGTAATTCATTCTGCTTGTTAGAAACGATATTACATTATGTTTTAGAAGATCTGTATTGCAAGGCGCAATACCATATAATAATTTCATACTATCACAAAATCTTCAAATAATCAGTAACTGTAATCTATGCATAATTAATTTAACTCTTTACATACAGAAAGAAGGCAATTTTTAAACTGAATAGGTGGTTTTCATGACTGAGATATGGAGGGCGTAGCCTACAGAAATGACCACATGGCCACGGACAAGGTAACTGGTTATCTCTTTTGCACTTTAATCACATTTTAGTCCCATATCTCTCGCATAAGAAGAACTTAATTATCAGTTTTAAAGTTTCGTCGTCATTATAACTTAATCAGCGTATTACTTCCTGGAGGATCACAGTCACACTCATTGTTACAGTCCAATTTTTATTGAAAATTAACTCAAGTAAAAGGTCGGTAAATGGTCGGTGCAAGAAGATTTTTGAAAATCGTCATCGTTCATTACGGCAAGACTAATAGCTGCCAAAAATATCCATCACTTAATACCAACTTAAACATAGGTCACAATAATCAACACCATCCATGTCCATGAGTTTGGTCAGTCAAGTGTGTTCTAATGTAGTTCTGTTAGTATGTTGACAAACTGCTATTACTACAGTTCGCCAGTATCCATGGGAGTCTTTCACGTCAGAACTAGAACACCCCTTGATTCAAAAGAATGTTCATTGTTCAATCAGGAGTAGTTCCGCAGAGACCTGACAATAGCTGTGGTTGGTTTATGTTTACCTAGTTGAGTAATGTATCTAGCTAGTAAGCACCCTCCATCGTCGTCAGGCGTAACCATTGTCTACCACCAAACTTACAACAAAAATAGAGTGCACCTGACCTTTACCGAAGTTTGCTACTCCATACCATATATAAAAATGACGTGATTGCGCAACATCATCATTATATATTTTCCTTCATGTCCTTAAAACCCAATGATATTCAAAATAGCACCTTCACCGATTTCAAGTAAAATCTTCGAATTCTCCGATTGCAGACGAGAAAACATGCCAACAATGTTTCCTATCTTTGTTTTCACAGTATCTATGCATCGGCATCCTGGCGCTTCCAGCGTGGTTTTTTGTTTTCTTTTTTTGTTTATTGCAGCGCTGCCCGTCTATCCAGAAATAAATGTAGATACGTTTTAGGCAGTTTGGCATCCGAAGAAGGCGAGAGCGTTTTGCTAAGGGATACGTTACATTCCTACCAGCCATCTACAGAGTGTCATCGAGAACGAATTTTTGATATTAAACTCATTGGATTCTCTCTGTGAATCCTGCGATAACCTTGAATTGGCCCTAAGTTTCAGTTTGACAACAAAATATTTCTGTCCTGGCAAAACTTAATAAATGAATGACAATATCATATTATGTGTATGCTCTCCTCTATGCATCAGACCTGCTATAAACATGCATGCTTCATCTTGAGCCTAGACTCGACATTATAGCCTGGCCGTCTAACTGTAGAGAGCAATCAGGAGGTATTTACGTAACCCAGTCAAGGGTGTGGTAGCAACATCAACTCATCTCCAGGCTGTACAGACGAGTCTAGGCTAAAGACGAAACATGCATGTCTATAGCAAGTCTGATGCATACAGTTGTCAGCTTCTGATGTGAGCCGAGATAACGGTACATTGGAAAAGTGTTTACGAAGAACAAGAGATGTCGCTGTAAATAAGTTCACCCTTGTTGGCAGATGTCGTAAGGGACATATGTTGTCTTTTGAAGGCAGTCCAGGTGTTAAGATCTTCGACTTGATAAGTTGCCAATGTGCGTCCGCATAGTGGGCGACACTTGGAGCTGAGTCAATGTCATTTTCAAAGCATGTAATTTCTTCTAATTTTTTTATTGGATAAAAGCTGCCGCGATTACAGGACAGTCCGAGAGGTTTGTTCAATGAATAAATACGGTTTTGGCTTCGTGGCAAATATTCAAATACAGCGTCGGCTACAAAGGATTTTTAAACTGCTCTGGAGCTCAATCAGTCTACTTGCTTTCCAATGCAGTACTAATTCGCAAATACCGGTTGCCGGATAACAATTCTAACGCATTTTTTGGTCGTTCAACTACAAATCGCAAATATTTTCCAGTTAGATGCATTCTGAATATCCTCAACGTATTTTATACACTAATTGATAATCGCCCAATAAATCAGGAATTTATTGGAATGCTTTCTGTTCCAGCACGTCATGTCATGTTGAAATATGCCGCGTAAATAAATTGTGAAAATTTAATGTTGTTTATTTGGAGCTGTCCGTTTCCAGCAACATGCAGTATTTTTTGCAATTAAATGAGGCCTTTTAGAATTGAAAATGGGAAATTAACTGGAATGAATTTAATCTAAGTTTTATTATTGCAATTACATTTTGATTAACACGAGTAATAAGATTTTATAAATATTTGTATAAACAATATAATAACGTTACCTGAGCAAATGCCCCCGAAAATACTATTTCCAAAATTAAATGCTCCTATCTTTTTAAATATCTTAAAGTATTATTGGGAATTCCCGAAAACAAGCATTCAAACAGTATTTTTTAGTAGTGTTTTTATAAAGATAACCATCCAGTGATTAGAACCTCGACAATCATGCTTGTTTCAGAGGTCTCCATTTGTTTTATGATCATTACAGATATGCGAAAACCCGAAAACATACAAAACTGGAATAGGTGTACAAATTTTCTGACTGCGCCCAAATATTGTCAAAGAGACAACAGTAAGTTTAAAAAACCAAGTGACTCTTGATTCAGCGTAGGTTCTGCCAATACCGTTCATTTATGAAATATGATGAGTACTCTAGGTTAACCAGTTCTGTAAGAATTAATTAGCTGTGACATTTCATCCATAAATAGTTCCTAATAATCCGCATTTCCACCAAATATCTTTTTTCTCCCCTTCGAAAAGAGATACGGGTAATATTATGAAATTACTTACACTATATCAAAGTGTAACATCGCTTATTTTCTATAATACGTACAATCTACAATCTAAACGTGATAATGCACAACTGCGATTACTACTCCACTACGAGTTGAAATCATACAGCCTTTACTCATACCACGTATCATATTTCTCGAAACTATGCTGCAGCAATGGAAGGCAATCTACCAAGAATGGATAATCAATTCTCACTGGCACTGGCAAAGAGGGACTGGTTATTTTTTTATCCATTTGAATGGCGTAAAAAGTGATCTCCAAATTGTTAATATGGCTCATTATTATATTAGTGACAATTAATAAATAATGCAGCTCTGACGAGAAGATCCGAAAACCGCCTTCTGGGTACGCCAATGAATTGTCTTAGATTGGTAGATTTATTCCGACACAGTTTATGACAGAGTTCGGCTCATTTACAAAAAGCCTGCATAAAGTATAAACTTCTACAGAAGATCGAACTGAGGTACGTTCAATCAAGAATGTTACAATGACACTGACATTAATCAATAACTGTCTCCAGACAAGTGATTTGTTTTTTGAAACTGCCTAGTCTGGAGATTTGAACATTTTAACTATTGAGACAATTATATGGGTATCCAAGAAATACATGCAACGTAGTTCATTGAAAGATACAACATACAGTGTAATCCCAATGCAATGGCAGAAAACACCTCTTATTCTAGATCGATAATATATTTCATATACAGCTCTAAAACAAAACAATGTTCCATGAATGGGTCACCTAATGACATTTTACCTGTCAAAATTTAATTTCATCCAATTTTTTCCACCGAAAAAGAGACAACGACAGGATAAGTTTCCAGAAGTTCCATCAGTAATGTTTGTTCTCTTAATATGTCGTTCTAATTGTCGTCCAGTCAAAACGCCATGAATCCTACTTACCTGTTCCGACCTTGCATGCATCCTGCAAAAATATCCAGCATTTCCGGAAAGACACAGATAAAAGTATTTGCCGTTCCAAAAATAAACTGAGATTCTTCTACTGGTATTCGTTGCTTTCTATTTCACCGAGATTGTATGTGTATCTTGGCAGTGATAGCGTGATGAGTTACAGAGATGGGGCAGAGACATTTGAACAGATGCAGTACATGAGTCACTCCACAAAATTATAACCATTTTGTAGAAAATAGAATCACAATAGGATAGTTTAATCGTTGTTAATATCTAGGAGCTTATCTTGGCATGCATGTACATAATCACTCTGGCTCAGTAGTTCATACAATCAGTATTATGAGATCTGAGCAGTTTGGCACTGGATGTATGCTATTCCAAACAATTCCATCACATCAAAAGCACTTACGATACGATTTGCCCTTTCCCTCAGTAGCAAACTACTCATTACTCGATGGATTTTTGCCCTATTTTCTAGGTTGTCCGAAAAAAGTGGAACGTTATTCGTAAATATCAATTATCTTTATTGAGATAGCTATCCAAGAATCTTCCTTCGGTCTTAATATGCTCATAATTTAGGCATATCAACACCAAATTTGAATTTTCGGGAATGTACGGAGAAAGACTAGCCGATGCCCTTTTTTGTCAATATTGATCCACAAATTTCAATTTTTAGGTATTATATGATTTTCAACAGTATATATTCCAGCTTTTCGACCTAAAGCTGGAATATTTACGCTAACGAACGTACGGCAGTTTTTAATGAATCCGAATGTGAGTTAACACGGTATTGTCCAATAAATCAGAAATTCATTTCCAATACTTTCCACTTCAACGCTGCAGATATATAGAATATCGTAATTTAGCGTTATGACATGGACCAACGGTGAAAAACTGTAATTTTCATTGGATTTTATATTAAATATAATTGCCTAGTAGGCTGTTGATGATAGATAAAAACACTTACATACTTCAATGCTTTTTCCAACAATTTGTAATATAATATTTTGGAAAAATTTAGTCAGGCACAGCGACATATTCCTCTCACAAACGGACTGCAATTATTTTTAAACATACACACATCCTACTCACCCCTGTAACTGGATGTTTGAAAAACAGCAGGAAAATTGTACAGTTTCAAATAACATATTTGGATTTTTCCTACAGTCAGACTAAAAAATTGACTAGTTAAACTGAATCTTAATTCTCGATGTCGCCTTATATCCACCCTATTTAAATAGTATTCCATTAGATGTATAGAATATATGTGTTAGAAATATGCTCTGTTTTTATTTTTATGTATATTTCAGGAGAATAGGGATACTTCCTTTCATCCCTTACCCCCAGTGCATCATACTCCTGTATTACATAAAAAGTAAAATCATTGAAAAATTTAAACATGAACAAACTGTGAAGCCAATTAAATATTACCTAGATAGAGCTGTAACAGTTGATTCAAAAACTTATACCCATATTAATATTAATTCTAAAGTGTTCGATCTTAGACAACCAAACACTTGATTAGCCAAAGTCTCTTTTTATTGGCTTAGAATAAGTATTTTTTTTATTAGATAGCATTGCAAGTTGTTTCACTCTCTCCCACACCTTAACTATTTATATTTCCGCCGAAATGAAAAATAACTCAATTATCCCTCATCCGGTCGTCGTTCGCTCTGAAAAATATGTGGACGCATTGCTCTGCTTTCAAAAACATCCACATTATATCTACGATCGTTTTAAGTTAACGGCTCGTTAATGACATTACGACTTCAGTCGAACTTCTTTTCAACTGTCGTTAATCATTGTTTTAATCTCCATAAGCACTTACATACCACCTCATAAATACAAAACAGATAGACCGAATGACAACTAGAGAGACTCAGTTGCTTTAACTTAAACTGTAGTACGTGAATTCAATCAAATGTGCCTTGAATTATACTTTGACTGATAACCAGAAATAGTTAAATTTTTTGTATTAACGTATATCGAGTAGTCCATTAAACTTGGGACAACCGTATAGCGCAAAAACGGTGAGTTTTTAGATGAAAACGTTTAGACGAAAATTCTTGGATGCAAAGGGAGAGAGTTAATGATTACTTTATTTTCGACATTGACAACGTTTTCAAGGCTTTTTACAGGTCATTCACTTTTTTTTAATAGGAAAATATCTCTTTTATTGTTTAATCTTACTCTACGTGAAAAAACAAATACCTTTTGTTCACAAAACTTTTAAATCCGATTACAACTTAAGTAGATGAAACATACAATAGTTATTCTTATTTATGATTTCAATAATTACATGGCTTATCATAAATGCTTTTCTTCTGAGAAAAGCATAAATAATGCAATTATCATATGAGGAAACCTTTAAATTTATTATAACAAATGTTTAAACTGATGCCCGCCAACATCAATACACTTATCAATCCATTTTATGTAGTTTTCATGACAACCAAGGATAGTTCCTCTATTGATTGCTCTACAAGCATTTCTTATATGTTACATCATATTTTCCAGCGTGGTGGGAGCTTTTAGAATAAACAACTTCTTTTAGACGGCTCGATAAAAGGAAATCGAGAGGAGTTAAATCTGGTGAACTAGCAGGCCACATAACGGGACCATCTTATCCGATCCATCGATTGGGGTATTCTGGATCCAGCACTTCCCGGAAAATTCAGACATAATGAGCAGGACAGCCACATACTTGCTCTTTCTTGAGGAGGCATTATCGTGTATTAATAGTTATAAATGGTATTGTGGAAAGTCTAGATATTTTTCCCTTCCAGTGTTCCTTCAATAAAACCGTAGAGTAAGATTCTTCAATAAAAAACATATGTTACCATTAAAAAACATTGTAGACTTGAAAAAACTCATCCAAAAACTCACCGTTTTCATGCTGTACGGCTATCTCAAGTTGAATGGATCACCCGGTATATCTTTCTCCAGCAGAATTGAACGATCGCCAAAACCAGCTCCTAAAATCGACCCCTCGCGGTAGCGAAGTGATCAACCCTTCCTTCCGTGACAGTCCCATCGTACTGATAACAATCGGGAATTCCCAAAACTCGCCAGACAAACTCCCGGTATCATAAAATATCATGGGTTGACTCACGCCCCCCCTACAATTACTGAGTCACCGACTTCCTTTTCCTTTGCACCACCGAAAAGGTTATTTATTTAAACTTTATTGAGTAATCTTGTTAATTGGGATGATCGTAATATATGCCTTTCTACCAGTTCATTGGTGCTGTTAAGTACATCAAATAATTATGAGGCATTCATAAACCACTTACTAACTGACAAGTGGTGATGGAATGAATTGTTTGAGTGATGACCGGTGTTCCCGTCAAGCTACTACATATTAAGATGAGAGCTTCAAATGAGTACGAAGCAAGAACGGTGAGCGGTACAGACCAACAAACAGACTGACTGACATAAGTATCATGGCGTTCGTGGGATAAACGCCATAAAAACGTGCAGTAAAAATATTATCCTTAATTTTAAAAAGCATTGTACCAGTACTTCGGTCGTCAGTTCCGGGAATAATAAAATGCAAAACAAAAACTGCAAACGAAATACCAACAGGCGTTCTCAGTTGAAGTGTGCTCTTGTATACATATTAACAATCATGACGAAATCAGATAAAAGAGCAGGCTACGTTTGCATATTCTGAGCCAAAAACAAACACGCGCGAGAAAAAAGCAATTAGCAAGTTTTAATTTTCAGTCGGAGCTTTGCATAAAGAAGTAAAAACACACTCGCTGAAAACGGTCTATGACAATACACACTACTGAAATGCTAATGGTCGAGTGATTTTAGGTACAGTATCTGGCCGTTTCAAGATTTGATAAACAGTTATTATCTCTAAAGCTGAGGAGTCGTGAAAATTTAGAATATGTAGTCAACAGATTGTATAATTATTAATACTTCTTTGCATCCTTAATTATTGTCCTTTACTATGACATGAATATGTCATAATCCGCATTTAGAATTGAATACTGCAAGAAATAAATTCGACTGTATCTACTGCATTAGACAATTATTGTTTAAGAACACTCGGTGATATGCTCACTGCTGATTACTTCACCAAATATATAAAATATAAATGGAGACAATTAGAATGGAGAATATTATGCTATGATGGATGCAAACTATAATTATACTGAACAAAACTGAGAGAAAATGATGCAAATACATGTGTCTCAGCGATTTTTTGATAAATGAAAACACACTAAAATACCGCAGTGGAGGAACATTAAAACGACGCTACCCATTACAAATGTATTTTCCACCTAACAATGGCTATGAAAAATTTATCCTAACTTCTATTTAAGTATCCAACGTTGAAAAACTATTACACATAATGTTGCGTTTCATGTAGGCAATTCAGTTATGTATCTATATGTATAGCTATATGAACTGATTCTGAAAAATTACTAATTGGTCTACAATTATGTGTACATCAGACCTGCTATAGATATGCATGTTTCGTCTTTAGCCTAGACTGTCAGTATAACCTGGCGGTCTAACTGTAGGGAGCAATCGGGGATACTTAATCCAGTCAAGGTGTGATAACAACATCAACTCATCTTCAAGTGTCGCCCTCTATCGCAACTTACAAAGTCAAAGGTCCTAACACCTGAACTGCCTTGAAGCGACAACAGATATCTCTTACGACATCTGTCAACAAGGGCGAACTGATGTGAATGAGCCGAGATATCGGTACATCGTAAAAGTCTTTACGAAGAACAAGAGATGTCGCTGTAAGTCAGTTCACCCTTGTTGACAGATGTCATAAGGGACATCTGTTGCAGCTGCAAGGCTGTTCGGGTTTTAGGACCTTTGACTCCGTAAGTGCCAATGGGCGTTCTCATAGAGGGCGACACTTGGAGATGAGTTGATGGTCTACAATTATTATCAGTATGCCAAACAAATTACAGTATGATTTTCTTTATTCAAAAGCTGTATTCTAGAAAGTTGTTTTAGTGTTCTCGAACTTTCCATCCATGTCGATCGATATCAAAGACGAGTTTGCTCACGACAAAGAGATCCATTGTTTGTATCATAAGTATATGTAGTCTCTTCGATTCATTGTACCGCAGTATAAAAAGTGTTTTCGCACGGTAACCCGCCAATAACAGGCGTTTTTCCTATTTTTACCAAACTATTACTTGTGCAGGGTCCGCGGCGGTATACAAGTCCCATAACTGCCGCACTAAGGGCAATTTAGTGACTGAACGCGTTTTGACCAGTACTCTGAGGGAAACAATGAGGGAATGCATACATAGTTTTTAAGCCAACCTTTTCTTTGTTTGCGTACTCGGATTCAAATAATCCACCAAGGAAATTCACTGCATTATCTATATTGCCATTGCTTTTGGTAAAAAAAAGGGTCAAGTAGATTGACTCGATACTTTTTACGCTGCACTGGTATGGCTTCCAGTTGTTAAGTAAAGGTATACAAAAAATAGTTGCAGGTATTTTATCATATAATGATAATGATATTAATTATAATAATAATAATGATCATCTTTATTCCTTGACTACAAGAAGTGGAAATATAATTCTGGTAATAGGAAAAGGCGAAGATCAGCGACTATTCACAAGAATGGCTGGTCTTCCACTTAATCAACGCTATCCCGAAGAAATCGAAAACTGTGGTTGAGATTGTCTCAACTAAAAATAATTTTCTGATTTACTATCAAACTTAAAGGAAACCTCATTACAGTTTTGAAGATAATTAGAATTATAGCCAATTAGCGGCAATGTATAAAGGGTATCCACTTCATCTTTGTCTAGCGAAAATCAAAAGTACGTTTCAAACACCATGCGGAATTTTTTTAATATATATTTATTTTATGACTAAATTGAATGTCTCTTCTAAAGTTTCAATACAATTTATCCGAGCTGCAAGATGTCCAGTAGATACCGACCCACATTTATATAGGGTGTCAATAAAACAGAAAATTAAGTATTGTTCATCGTCCTAGTCTTACCAGGCTATTATTTTGCTTAAAGTCCCACAGCGGTGTACAGGTTTCACCGCTATGGCACTGAAAGGCAATTTAGTAACTATGAACACGTTCCGACCGGTTCTCAAAGGGAAACAATTCGGGAATATATACTGTTTTTAATCCCAACTTCCCATTGTTTCCATTCTCGATTAATATTACAACTGATATCCACCATGCGGTGTTCGCTGCATTATCACTTCTGCCAGGGCTTTGATAAAAGCCTCATCGCCATTTTATGACCTTATTATATTTTCCCGATCCTACTCCGTACTTTCCACATGTTTCTTCACACGAATATGTTGGTTTTTAACTCGCTCTAGCGTTTCTAAAACTTTTTGACAAGCGGAACCCTTTTTAATGTCCAATTTTTTGTGGAAATGTTGGTGTCATTAAATGACAATCATTTGGTATAATATTGATTTGCTTCGAATACTTTAAAAGTAATTCAAAACGTCTCAAAATTACGTACAAAAAGTATTCCAATAGGATCTGAACTCCAAATAACAAAGTTTAAGTTGACCTAGGAGAAGATGTTCCATCTCATCAAAGCTTAGGTTCCTAATTGGAGTCCAAAAACGGTCAACATAGACTTTGAATCAGCTGCAGTAACGACTCTGAAGAGGATTTTACCAACTGTCCATGTTCATGGATGCTACTTTCATTTCGCTCAAGCTGTTTGGTGAAAAGTACAAAAATGCGGTCTGGTTACCTATTATCAAGAAGATTCAGAGGTCCATTCATCAAATCGTAAAAATGTGTATTGCATTGGGGTTTCAAGACCTGAGGATGTTCGAGATTGGCTTCTTAGAAATCATGGAAGATGCTCCAGAAGATGATCAATTAGCTGAACAAAGATTGCTTGCAGAAATAGATAAATGTCTGACAAAGTTCTTAATTTACTTTGTACAACAATGGATGCAAAATACACATGTACCAATTACAATGTGGAATTGCTACAAAAGAAGATAATCTAACTAATAATGGAGCAGAAGAGAAGGTGTTAGAAGAAGAAACAAATATAACTTTAAAAGAAAGAATACAATGAAACACATATGCATATCATAATCACAGAGACATAAGAAAATTTTTGAAGAAAATGTGTTAGATTATTTAGATTCATATGAAAAAATTCAGATGAAACAAAAAAATGCATTTTTGAAACCACTAGTCTTAACATCATCATGATGTCAGCACTACCAAGTCTGTATTGAAAAAAAGAAAAAGTAATAATCATTGTTTTATTTTATAATAAACAAAATATATTTAACAAAGGTGAGATAAAAAAGTGTGTACGCACATTGGGCAACTTTTTTTTCATTCGCAAGATGGCTCCGACTCCAATTGACCTAATATTTTATGTAGATAAAAAGTTGTGTAATTATCACACAGTTTCACAAATAAAACGCTTTCTGTTAGTGACGTGTTTCGATTTTTATTAAAATCATCGTCGAACTGCCAGATTTGACTGCTAACAAGGCTACCCAGATTACTTGCCAACTAACTAACTAGTCCTATCATGGATACAAAACTAGAGCTCTCAGAAACATCATACTATCTATCCTGTCTAGTTATATTCTATTTCTATTATTACACTTTGACGGCGATGGTTAAGGTTTTGTAGGGGTTTCCCTTAACACTAGTGTAAATGCAGTCGCCAAAAAAATATGCCCCCTAAGACAGACCCAACAAATGAAAACATAATTTAATAGAAAAATAACTAGACAGGATAGATAGTAGGCTAGTTTTGAGTGCTCTAGTTAGTTAGTTATTTGGCAATTAATCTGGGTAGCCTTGTTAGCAGTGAAATGTGACAGTCCGACGATGATTTTAATAAAAATCGAAACGCGTCACTAAAAGAAAGAGTTTTATTTGTGGAACTATGTGATAACTACACAACTTTTTATCTACATGATGGTAGAGTTTCACCAAGTGAGAGCATCTACAATCTACATAATTTAATGTTTTAGGTGAGATAAAAAGTGTACGCAAAGCGATTATACACGCATTCTGTGTAAACGCAAATAGGGTGGTACCTTCCTACCGACACCTTTATGAATTTATAAAAATTATTATCGAACAGCTCATTTCATAGATCCGTTTAGTAATTATTTATTTATTAAAACCACTTTTAGTTCTGTACGAAAATTTCTCGGGCATGGAACGTCCTACATTTAAGGGTTCATGCAAATCTCTTATTATTTCTGACGATAACAATGGTGATTATTATTACAAATCGTATTGGAAGGTCTTCATTCAAATTATCTCGGCTCTGAAATTAGCCAGCTGCAACTTCCTAACTAAAGACCGAAAAACGGAACACGTTGACTAACCTGACATCACCGGAGCGAAGACAAGTATTAGCGTCCACAGTTTGAGGAGTTCCCAGCAACTTGGAGGCGGTCGCACTTTCCAAACTCTGCTCATATTTCAAAAGTGTTATGCACTCCGACGCCGAAGCTACATGCTTATACGAATATTAAGGCGCGGTACTCGCTGACGGGATGTCTTGGAGCTACACGGCGCCCGGGCAGGTCACGCAAAGTTGCTCCTGGAATGTAATGGATATTGGTTAGTCAGTGGGATGGGGATAATTCGATTTAGCCGCTAAGTTGGGCGATACTTCATAGAAATCCATTGTTAAAAGGTAAACAAATATCTTATTTCTACACTAGTTTACGAGGGCCATGCTGAAAGTTTTTAGATACAGAAAAACCACCAGTCTTTGGACGGCTCTTGCATAGTTCTTGGAAGACTAAAGGAATACGTTTGGTCATATACCATTCAGAAGTAAATGTACTTTGATATTCCAAGGCTACCGTTGTGATGTATCCACTTTTAGAAAGAGAAAGCGACCATTTTGGAACGACGCATTTTCGTTGGAGGCTGCTCACTTTCAAAGCACCAAACTAATGACTGCTGTTTAGTTTCAGGATCATAATGATATAACCATGTTTCGTCTTCGGTTACGATATTCAAAGTGTTTTTACTATGCTCATTATCAAATTTTTCAAGCAGAAACTTAGCCCAATCACTCTTGTTGCTTTTTGCTCACTGGTCAACAAATGTGGCACCCTTCTGGAACGCCGCTTCCTTAGGCGAAGGTGATCATGAATGATTGTTCGTACCGCTGCCCATCCAATCCCCAGAAAAGCCTCAATATTAGTGTAGGTTATATGTCGATCTTTTTTCACCATATTTTGCACAGCTTCTACAGTTTCCGGAGTAACAGCAGTGGGCGGTCGACCAGTGCAAGAGTCATCATCGAGTGAGCCCCGGTCCCTTTTAAACTTAGCAAATCAATTAAAAGCCGTAGCCCTAGAAGGGGCAGAGTCCCCAAAACAACTCACTAAACTTTCGTGGAATTCCGCTTGTTTGAGTCCCTTTTTATAGTCATACTCCAAAATCGCGACTACCCGATTCGATTTTCACGTTAAAATTCGGCCAACACTTAGATTAATTCGAGACCGTGGCAAGGCAACTACTGAACGAATCAAACGCTGCTACAACTTTAGACCAAATTGATGCGTGATCAAACATGTTTAAACTTGTAAATATTATGAATATCTGTGCAAGGTTCATCATCGAGTGAGCCCCGGCCCCTTTCAAACTCAGCAAATCAATTAAAAACTGTAGCCCTAGAAGGGGCAGAGTCCCCAAAACAACTCACTAAACTTTCGTGGAATTCCGCATGTTTGAGTCCCTTTTTATAGTAATACTCCAAAATGGCGACTACCCGATTCGATTTTCACGTTAAAATTCGGCCAACACTTAGATTAATTCGAGACCGGGGCAAGGCAACTACTGAACGAATCAAACGCTACTACAACTTTAGACCAAATTGATGCGTGATCAAGCATGTTTAAACTTGTATATATTATGAATATCTAAAGACTTTCAGCGTGTCCCTCGTACTGCAGAGATAATGACTTGATGCTTTCCACGCTGTAATAATGACGTTATCCTCTTGAAGGTATAGTTCTCCACTACAATCAAATCAGAATTTCATGAGTTTGCCTCATAGATGCTTAGGTTTAACATTCCCGCTTATAGTCTATAGTCGACCAGGATTTATAATATTATCTTTCTCGGAAACGGGTCATTATTTGTCATATTCAACGTGGCTATTACGTGATAGAGACAAAATCTTGCCAATCACGTGTTGACGGATACTTGCTTTGGATTTAGTTTGGTCATTGAAACAGTTTCAAAATCTCTAAAAAAGTAATTATCCACTCGATACATGAGAAAGAACATGAAAAACATACAAAAATTGAATGCTCATTTCTTAGTGAGTTGTGATTGATATCACTGGTTTTAATATAAATACAGGTACAATTTCGCAATTAACAGTAGATTCAATTAAGCAATACCTAGAAGCTACTAACAATATATCCAAAACATTTTTTATAGATAGCTGAGCTAGAAAAAGCCCATTGAAAAGCAATTAGTATATTTTACGCTTAAAAAAAAGTTGAAAAACCTCTACACACATGCTCGATTTTGCATGCGACACAGTCTAAACAGTGTCGTACTGAGCCGAAAATACATTCAAAAACACCCCGGTTTATACTTAAACAATGCTACAAACCAATTAATAACTAACTAGCCAGGAAATTTATCATACCAGTTATTGTTTTCTGCCATGAATTCGTTAAAATAGTTCCATTGTATCTCGAGCTCGGTATAATTTAGGTATAAGCGATGAAAAAATGGTTTGTTTACCCAGCGCAGGTGACAGTGGCACCCTCTTAATCCCTGCCATACGTCAGAGTTCACACACACAGACAAAGAGACTGGGGAAATCAGCCCTATAAACGGAATTATGGGCAAACTGAATTTTTCCATGGACCTATGGCCATTATATCCCTCGCCGAACAATAGCTTGCTCAACCCCCCGGTGATGTGCGTTTAATTTCTATAATGTTCCACACTCCCCGCCTGCGGGTCCAAGCGCTAATTGGAGATGGCTATCATGCCTGAAACGTCACCTCGTCTCATCGGCTCAATTCTATCGGTATTAGTCTGGTGAAATTGTGATTTATTGCACAGGAAATTATAGAGAACTATTCATATTTTTATATAATTATGTAGCCGTAAGGGTAGAGCCTCAATACCGGAGCATCGTAACTGCTACAAAGAAATTCAGGGAAGTTTGTTTATAAGAATTTTGAACTGATTTAAGTTACGATAGCCTAGGAACAAAGAACCGGGCGTAAAAGTCAGTATTCTACGGATTATAGAGAATTACTAAGTTAGAACGAAAAGTAGTATTCTAATGAGGCCGCTCAGTAAGGCCAGAGAGCTGCAGCCTCATTGAGGAGAGCTCAGAAAGACAGATATCTTTGGTATAAACGCATCATGTATCTCAACGCTCATAGATGAGAGAGCATCATGTTATGAAGTCATCAATAATTCAGATTACTCTCCTTTAAACTGCATCAAGCATGGACAGTGTGGTCGGGGTAGCAGCATTTCACATATGAGAGCAGTATTTCAGACCAGGTATCTTGTGGGTTATAAATAATGTTTGGCTAGCTTTTCCTAATAGCTGCTACAATTGACGAGATGAGCTTATGAGGAAGCCTTTTTAGCCCTTCTCAGACTAACTGGTTTCCTGAATATAGATTCACTATATCTCCCAGCCCCCTCCACAGCCAAAGTGCGAGACTTCGCAAAATCCTACATACTCATCAAAGCTCCTCGATCCTTTGCTGTATGTTCCATCACGCCTGTTCGTAATGCATTTCGTCATGGTGGACAGCATTATGTTATGAGCTGTACCAGAAGGCATTGTTGTTTGCTCGTTCACCTAGCGTCAACTGCTTCTTCTTCTAAACATCTATCCATCTACTACGTTCGAGTTTATGGTTTGGGATATCCTCCTTGACATATTGACATAAAGAAATTTGGATACCCTCTCTGACCTACGAGTATTCTCTTAGTGCACCCAAAACACGTAAGGAACTTTCCTACCCATTTGGAATCAATTTTCTGGTCCACATCCCAGTGATTATTGTCTCGCATCGTCTTTGCCATTTAACGAGAGACCCATTTTCATCTGTCCTTTTAACTTAACTTTTAACTGTCAACGAGGTTAATTTCTGTCTTGCAGAAAAAATAGCTAACTCGGTTTGAGGAGAAATCGTCAAATCTTTGAGGCGTAATTGGAGAGGGTAACTGGATCTTTGCGTATGAAACGTACAGTGTTGCCTTTGAACCGCGTTCGATTTAACAACAGTCTACAGGACCAAATCGACAAATTTGCCGTATCCTGCGGAACGTGGACTGCAAGGACTGCCTTGACACTTGGCAATTCACGCGCCGTAGGATTACATTTTTATTGATTTCAGGATTCTATTATTTTAGGTTAATTATTGACTGAATTACTGAAGACAAATGCTGTAAAAACCATAACGTTCGTCTAGGCATCAAAGTATCATTAGGCGCGTTCGTTTTAATGAAAATTCATGCCCATTTGTATTGATTTCTAGATAGTAAATTACTAAGTAGATTCAACAAAGAAATGACCCATTTGTATAGGAACATCATAAAAAGCTCATGATTCATTCATCATTCCATACTGATATAATTCATTATCTGTAGAGTCCTGATATTATTTCGCCTAATGGAAAATATTCGTATAAATATAGCGAGAGCAATTGATGAAATTTATAAGTTTAATACAAATGTCCCAAAAAGGTCAATGGAATAAATGACCTGAATAAGAAACAATACCAAATATCAAATCAAATGATTTTCAATTAAAACAATGCATAAAAACTGAACTATTAGATGTATGGAAGAGATTTGTCGTCAGATATACGTGAGGCTAAAGTGCAATAATTATATTATAACAATGAAATTAAGGTAGTAACCAAAAATATTTATGTGACGGAACTGCTTGATATGCACCCGTACTCTTGTAAATCGAATTATTCTCAGTGGTATTGTAAAGTTGGATGTTCGGAATAAAATTTACGAAAGCAAGTGACTTCACTCTCCAATATCCTAGTAATCATTTTCATCATCTAAATATAACCAACTAATTATGAATATTCTAATTAAGCTCAGAGTATTCCCCAAATGCATTCCGACCCAAATTTACATGATATTCATTAATTATGTATTATTAATTGTTTCTAGCGGGAGCTATGACATCAAAGTGAGTCAGTTTGGAGCTTCCAGGGAGATTTTTATTTTCGGCTTATCTCTGTAACTGTTTAAATGAAATAGGAATCTGGCGATTATTGGATGGAACCAATTATTGAACGATACCTTGAGTTCACAAGAGTTATTAACTGATTTGTTATCGAAGCAAGACATTTGATTAATTGGTAGGTGAATTTTTAATGAGCTTCTGAGAAAAATGAAATGAATATTAGTCTCCTGGCAGAGCGATATTAGGCCAACAGTAGGTATGCTGATACATTCAAACAAGGTCTTTTACGATAGCCTTAGGTTGTGAAGCACATAATAACTCAAAACAATTTGAACTGCATTAACTTCCTATTTCCTGTTCATTGTCATATGGGAATGTCATAGCTGACAATGGAGCACTTTGAAAACAATCAGAAAGCTGTTTCAAAGTTTGAGGGATATCAACTCACGCGGCCATGTTTGAAACAGTTCCTTGGAGAATAATGAATAGCGAAGAGTGTGAACGCCAACTGTGTAACATCACTAGGCTGATGCTTCAATCAAAGTTTATATACGGGTTAAATACATGTGGTCATTGCGCTCAAATCCTTTCATACCCAGAATTCTAAAGCACACAACCCGCTTTTAAGAGGGTTAGACAGTACCCTCAAAGGTGATCCTCAACGGAAAAGGTAGCATACACTTTACAAGCACGGCCAACACTGTCTTGTAAACTGACCACTGACCTCGAACAGGAGGAAACCGAAATGACTGCTACGAAGACCGAATGATCCAACTTTTATTCTTCAAACTGCACTCCAAACCTTCTGCATAACTATGGTAGATATTTTAGACGAACACAGAAACCACCACCTGAAGCTGGGTAAAAAGGTCATTGTTGAAAACTTAGTTAATAGGTAGAAATATGTCGATGTTCTGTTAAGCTTTGAACATTGAATGTTCAAATGTTTATGTATTTGTATTTGTTCTTCTGTGTCTAGTTAATAGACTCGTTAGACATTATTCAGTTCAAAACAATCATTAATAAATTATTCCTATCTATCTTTATAGCGATCACGCGACGTTGACGTCGTCTTCGTGATCACTTAAGTCTGAGAAAACATTATTGGTACACGTGTATGCTGGCTTTACCAGAAAAGAAAAATTATGGAATCAAGTAGATTAGAACACGCTTAGAAACTTTCCGAAACTTTAAATCCCCGTTAAAATGTTCACCGCACGAATTTGAAGGAATTCAGAAAATGATTCTTTGTTGCTCATTACTGCGTCACCAATTACGTCAACAGTCAGACCATCGGAAAAGATTGACATGAATTTTCTGTATATATAAATCATATAACATCCATAAAAAACGTTTTTTAAATCTTATTCACTTTAAATAGTATATCTCGTTGCATGTATTATTCAAACCTTACAAGTGATTGTGGAAGTCTATATGGGGATTACTCACTTTTAAATAGTCCTTCCACCAGTCTGCTACAAAAGTCAGTCATCGAATCTTTAAAAATCAAATTTCACTGACTATTCATTTTCCTGATATATAAATAATACACTCATATCGGTTTCTAAATTTCTGTTCAAACATTCGTACACAAATACGTCAAAACTTTCGCGCCAGATCGCGTTAAATCTCTCATCAATCACTAGCGCGGAACCGGAAAGTTCTCACGCACTTCTGCAAACGGACGCCGCAGAAGCCTCGCGACGAATTCGCTACAGTTCTTCAATTGTTTTATTTCCGGCAGGACCGATTACGATTTCCGCTTCGGGGGTACGTGCGGCCACGTGCTACCAGCGCGCTTTATTCCTGTACCTGCACCGATCGCGGTCGGCGTTGGAACAAAACACCATCGTCGTAGTCGTTGTCGGGGCGCAATTAGCGAGAGGTGGTGGTGGGAGTCAGAGGCGGCGATGGCGACCACAACTAAAGCTGAAGGCGATTGTTTCGGGTGAGGTTCAGAAGTTGGCTTGAAGCCCCTGCAGACAAGACCAGTACAACGGTACTAGTCATGACTTGACTGGGTTACAATCACAGAGACCAGTATTTTCTTCCACAACACTTTTCCAGTAGAAGCCAGTACTGTGTGCTTCTTGGTAATTTCAACAGTATCAGAAGAGTATATCTACAACATATAAGTTGATGATTAGTATCTTGGAAAGAGCCGCTGATAAGGTTGTTACTTAAATTAATCATTGCATTGGGCTCCAAGAAATATCAACTATAAATACAAGAATATGCAGGACGGGATGTTCCTTGGGAGATTCGTCAACAATAGTAAGAGACCTTGTCAAGGGGGATCATCTGGAATTCAAGAAGATATTGAGGAAACATTATGACCGGTTAAAAAACGTTAGATGTATGTAGTCAATTTGATATAAGCGAATAGTTTCCCTTGCACTTCCACAACTGTTGAGTAGATTTTGCAAAAAAACTCGCCAACAATGAAAATATGACCTTGATCACCTTTCACCAAATGCATTATCGTGGTTATACGCTCCTAGTAATAGGTTAGGTGAACTGCTCTCTAGGCCACTTACTGCGACTAAAGTCGAGCATATTTTGGCTTGTTGGATTGTCATTAAACTCACAAAACAAAGCGAGCTAACAAAACAGGAACATGACCAATGGAGAGAGGCATATTCTCGCAAAAAAACAAAATATGCAAAAGTACTAGGGGCATTCCTAGGGTAAGGGCAAGAGAGGCCTGAGCGCAGTATTTACAGGGCGCAAAATCATGAGATACTCTTTTTGCAATTTGAGTTTTTAGTGGGGGGTTATATCCACGAGGGGGTGCAAATGACTGTCCATGCCCTGGGCTCCACAGTCACTAGATACGATATTGTATTGAGTAAAACCATCGTTATATGAATGAATAAATATAAATTTCAAGACTTGTTCACCAATTTCTGTAAAGACAATATTAGATTTCTGCTAGAAGCTCGTAATTTATCGATCTGCGTCCGAAACATGAAAAGCTACAAATAACAAAATCACAACACGTGTAGTGTATGAAAACTTTGTAATTTGATAATAAATTACTGAAATACATGATACGGAGTAAAGTAATTCTGAAATTTATGCCGTAGTTATCTTTCTTTTTCATTATATTTTTTACTGGTGACTAATTGAAACCAAATACGATTAACTCTTCACCAGCGTTTGGGCTGACATAAAATAGATAATTGTAGATGAAAGGATTGTGTGGCGATGGTTAAGGTTTTTTAGGGGTTTCCCTTAACACTATGGCAAATACGCAAAAAAAAATTCCCTAAGACAGATAAAAGAAAGGAAAAATAAGATATAGATATTATAAAGAGTATGCTAGATTTGAGAGCTCTAGTTTTGTATCCATGATAGGATCTAGTTAGCTGATTGGCCAGTAATCTGAGGCATTGTTAAAAGTCAAATCTGACAGTACCGACGATGATTTAAATATAAATGGGAACGCGTGACTGAAAGAAAAAGAGTTTTATTTGTGAAACTGTGTGTTAAATGCGCAATACTTTTATGTGTATAATCAAGGAACTACAAAATTTTTGTAATGCTGAATTTAGTTTTCAATTACGGTACTAAAAGATCAGCAGAATAAATCAGGTAGTGCTTAGTCTGAGTCTTAAACCATAACCTCTCTGACTATATCTGGGGTTGAACCCAATACTTAACAGCGGAAAAGGAAGCTAGTGAAAGGACATTCCTCTTGCTCCAAGCCGCCAGCACTTAACGTATTCCCTTCGTCTCTTACACTCATAATTAATAATGCGTCTGCAAAGAAAAGCTCGGCACTCTCGAGCGGCTCTCGATTCGAATTCCGACAATTCTCCCTCTGCCCTCTGCCCTATTCATGCCACTTTCACACCCCTCATTGGCGCATTGTCATCACTGCCCTTAGGACGTATGGGGCAGTGGCGGGTAAAGCTAATTCAGTGGGAACTTTGCACTGAACCACTCAACAAGGAACTTTGTACAGAGTTGAAGTTGATATTGATGGTCCAAGGGGAATTGTTTTAAGATATACCATTTGCTCATCCACATCGAAAGCTGACATTAAGTGTATGCTCTGCATCAGACCTGATATAGACATGCATGTTTCGTCTTTAGCCTAGACTCGTCAATCAAATTTGCACACCGTAAAAATAAAACGTACATAATTGTTTTGAATTACTTAAATTATATTTTCGGTGAAGTGGCCTAAACATGTAGAATATAATACTCGAATAATTTAAAACAGATTTGACTAGAGCCTCAGACGTAATTTGAAATTTAGTGAATACCGAAGAACAAGTAGTCTCAAATATGTTTTTTCTACAGACTTATTACATGATCAGTTACTCTCAAGTTTTTACCAAAGGTTACACCAAGAATTTTTGCTGAATCAGTTAACTGTAAAATTTGGTTATTTGTTTGAATTTTTAGATTTGAGATTACATTTTCTTTATTTTTCCCAGTACAAAACAATTATTTTTTTGATTTTATTATATAATTCTCTATTTCTGCATTTAGTGTTTTAAGCCAGACCCAAAAACCGCGCTATTAATTATTTATTTTATTTATTATGCTACACTACTGAGTATTCCAATTTATTTTCTATGCATCCTGGGGTAAAATTAGTGATCTGTGTGCTCTAACATTTCCAGATAGGCTAAAACCAAATATATGAACTTCGAAATGATTTGCACTGATTAGTGTGTGAGAAATGAAATTATTACTGTTATAATGGCCAAATATAAATAAACATCCGTAAACGTTAGAAAACATCATGTATTTATATAATAAGCAGATAATAATTTACGTAGTTCCATATTTATCGTAAAATCGTTAATTCTGATTATAATTAATAATACACGAATCAATAAGGTTAAAATACAAATTATCAAATCAAAACCGAATAGGCAGTTTTGCCACAGCCTAGTTGTGCTACATCTACTTGCGTAGAAGACTTTGTTCTCAATACGTCTTTCTTTGTGGTCTTATCAATCCAGTTCGATAATACACAGTGTAAGATATACCTACATTTTATAAAATTAAACCATCAGTGATCACTCAGTTGTGTAAGTTGAGTAGCGACAGCATCAAGTTACGGTGAGTAAATGGTTAATTGATTGGCCTGTTCCCTTGAAGAGTGGGATATCTAAAATTTCATAATAGACCAGTGGTCTAGCAACGAATTCGACATGAATCAGAAAGACCAAACACCATATGAAGATAACACAGTGTGTGTCGACATAATTCTATTATGTAATTTTGACGCATATATTGTTGTATTTGAAACGCCTTGAAGTAATATCTTCATAACCCCGTAAATCATTCACATATTCCAGCTGAATACTGAAATACCTATTTGATTTTTATTAGTCTGACTATAAATACGCAGTATCTTATTTTTTCACGGTTCATCACAAGAAATAGGAAAGGAACATTGCATGCGACAATGTATAAGTGATGTTAGCGACAAACAATATGAATTTTACTTCTCACGCATTTAGAGAAACAAGATGTTAAAAAAAAATCCCAAAACTTGTCTTTTCTGGTTCCTCATCATCTTAGGCTGTAGTCAAGAAGCATTCAGAGCGACTCAAAAATGTTGAAATTTATGAAAAATGTATTCCAATTTTTCTAACCACATTGATTCGCTTTTACTTCCCACGCATAAGTGAAAGTAGTATTGTAAAAAGTTTAAATTTGAGATGATATGTGCTTTTGACGTTTTATGATTTATGAAATCTGTTCTATCGTCCTACCTGTCTATATGGATTTGGAGACGTATATAATGTGCGTTAAAGGCGGTGAAATCGGATTTTGGAGCTGTTTATGGTTGAAAAAATTTAATGTGATTCTTGATTCAGAAATTCCAGTTTTTATTTTCGAAAATTTACATAGAAGATTTACAAAAGTTAAATCAGTAGGTCTAACTCCAAATTTAGGCCTCACTCCCTAAAAAAATATTAGTGGACTAGGAAACGTCCAGGAACGAAGACTTTGGACGTCTTTGGTTTTCCGCTCATTTGCGTGAGAAGTGAAACAAATTATGATCGATGTAGCAAACTTCGTTTTTATTTATCGAGTTACCATTTTCTGGCGTAGTAAAAAAAATGGGGTGGGTTGAGAGATTTTAAATAGCATTAAAACCTCATTCTTAAATATTTAACAAGCTTCTAATGGATTTAGGGTGGGAACAAAATGATCACGCACTAAAAATTCCTTAAATATACAATTATTTATTTTTGCGACAATTTTCAAGTAGCAGATTTCTTATTATGTGTTCTAAAATAATATGACTGAACATTTTTCCCCCTGTTTATGTTGCTATTCTTTTTCACCGCGTGCTTGCTTCGCCAATGTCGGTGAACCTTAGAAGGAAATATGCACACATTACATATAATGATAATACTTCACGAAGCTAAACGAGACTCTACAAAAGGCAATAAAAACATAATTTCCAGTCAATACTGTGAAAAATACTTCCGCTTTAAGAAAATAGTGCTGTGATTTTAGTCAGCAAAATTCAGTAACACTAACAGTGTCCTAGATAGAAATTACGGCACCAGCCCAGGGCAAATTTCTTCTTCCGCGAAAAACCTGCAAAGCAGAAACAGCTTTCCTAGTTTAAGCATTTCTTGCCTTTTCAGCCCAAGATTTTGCCTGCCCTGCCCTAGCTACGCGACTGACCACTACCTGCTATAAACAAATACAAATACGTGGCAAGTCCATATATTTTAGTCCTATAGAACATACACACAAAAATAAATTCTCGGACCAAAAATATTTGCTATCTTTCAAGTACACCATATCTTCCTATATGCCAAACCTGTCTCTTGGAAGTCAAAATACCAAAATCTCAAATTGGGCATATAATCTTGGCACAAAACACAGAAAATCTAACTTACAAAAATAATTATGGTATTCTGACTGTATCATGTCGTTATCTTGGCGCATATAGTTCAACTTCATTATATAATTTATTATTGGTATAAACATTCTGTAATTTTGATGAGCTGTTATCAAAGCTACTGTTGGTTCCTCAGCCTTGAAAAGGAGAACCAAAGAAGTATCAAAACTGTACCAATGTGATTTCTTTCATACATTTATCTGCGTCATATAGTATTTTTCCTAATTCAAGTTTGAAAGGTGTTGTACATATAAACAGAATATAAAAAATATGTACCTGTAGTTGAGCCAAAATATATACGCCCAGCATTTGTAATAGAACTTATTCAAAAATCTCATATCACTCATATCACATTACGACCTTTACACTTGCATGAGCTCCTCACAACAGTCACAACCCCAACTTTTTAATAACACATTCATCCTGGGAGGTGGTTGGTAAGAATTCAATCCAACAGAAACTAACGGGAGCGGACACACGCGTACCGCTGAATTGTCGTTGACGAATATGGCGACGTCAAGCAAGTAAATGAATTACTTGGAGGGAATCGCAAGATGTTCGTATTCTTGATTGGAGTAAACGGAGCTCCGAATATATTTCTTTAGAATGAGCATTGAATTCGAAAATACGTACTACATGTATATAGGGAATTGCAAATGTATTTAATATTTACATCTACTGATTGTGATGTGCCTTGGAATACTTAAAACATATATTCAATATTTTCAGATGTTGTTAACCTCATCAATACCACTTGACGTAGCTATCTTCTCTACACTCGCTATTTACCTCTTGTACAAATACATTACCAGGAACTTCAGCTACTTTGAGGAAAGAGGCATACCATACTTGGAGCCTTTGCCTCTATTCGGCAACTTTGCTGAGATAGCCCTTTTCAGAACAACAATAGCTGAATGGCTGAGATCATACTATGATAAGATGGACGTACCATTCTTCGGAATATTCGTTTTTAACACTCCTTGTATGGTTATTAAATCACCAGAGTTGGTGAAGGACATACTCATCAAGGACTTCAGTCACTTTTTTGATCGAGCTACGCCGATGCCTAAACATGAGCAATTGCAGCAAGGTAAGATATTGAGGAATGTTTTGTATCATTGATTAGAGAAACCTAATATGATTTCAGATAAAAGGATTGTATAACCAACACACAGCTTCACAAATAAAACTCTTTTTAATTCAGTCACGCGTTTCGATTTATATATAATTATCGACGGACTGTCAGATTTGACTTCTGTCAAGGCTACCCAGATTACTTGCCAACTAGCTAACTAGATCCTATCATGGATACAAAACTAGAGCTCTCAAATCAAGCATACTATTTATCCTGTTTAATTATTTTATCAATCAAATATTTTTTTTATTTTTGCACCAGTGTTAAGGAAAGCCCCTACAAAACCTCAACCATCGCCGTGAAAATGTATTAAAGATATTTCAGGTGAATCATTTTATTTCTTCAGATATTTCACGTTTTTTGATATTTTATTTCATTATTCTTAATACATTCTATACCTTAAGATATTTCAAGAGTAACTTAACCTAGAATCCAAATAAACGCATTACTGAAAGTAAATTTATTATATTATAAATATTTGTGAAACTGTGTTAATAACCTAATCCTATTATCTGCATGATGGCAGAGCTTCACCAAATAAGTGCATCTACAATCTACATAACATGATTTCATCACTGAATTTGAAAATTTTGAATGGAAGCTTAGGCAAAAATTATTTTCAGGATATACAAAAATCACAATCAAATCTTGCTCACAGTGTAGAATAAGAATACGTATTTTGATATATTTCGGATTACTCACAAATTAGAAGGACAACTCGTGTTAGCTTTCGCACTATTTTAATATCGGAAATATTTTCCTTGTGGATTTATTTGACCGATATATAAACATTAAGTCATCCATAAAAATAACAGATAAATAAACCTATTACAGTGTGTATTCCTCTTGAGTATAAATTCTATATGAATGAATGTCACATCGTCATTAAGAAAAATCAGTCAGGAGGTCAACTTTCCAGACCTGCAAAATTTGTACTCCAGGTCGAAAACTGTACAAAGAAAATTAATGATTTCCTCATTATTTGGATAGAAATTCGGATTTATGTGTTTTCTGTCATGTCCTTACATGAATATTATCTTCCACTATCATTAATTATTTTTGTTTTTGTAATTCCGACTCATTATCGAGTATTGAGATTGCGAATTTTTCTACGAATTTCGAAAATTTGTTTGGATATTTTATCATGGCTACACGCGATGACGAAAACAACTACAGACAGCCCGACACACATATCGACGAAAATGGGTGTTACATGGTGTGAAATGTGTAGGCTGTAATTTATTTCACATATTTCCTGGAGATTTTTTTAGATTTATATACAATTTCCAGAAAAACAAATATACATATACATATACATTTTGGAAAAGAAGGCGAGGCAGTTGAACCACTTTTGGCTTTCGTACATTCCCTCCCCTCCTCTAGGTCAAACAGGACCAGACGAGCCAGTGTCGGGCTGGTGGCTGACCGCCTTTGATACTACTGTGCAATGCTTGTATTTCAGCTTAACGTTTTGCTTCGAATTTAGGTATGATGCTGATTAAACCTAAAGCATTGTGATTCAAAGCTCGAGGTGAGGTACTATTTGATTTCTGTACCCTATTGAGCCTAAAAAGCGTAGCGTTCATTTTTTTTCTTATTTATTTGGCATCTCTGGTACGAAACGTAGCATCCAGTTCCTTAACGTTTTGCTTCGAATTCAGGTATGATGTTGCTGCAGAAAGGAATAGAGTGGAAGGAAACCAGAGAGAAATTCACAAGTGCTTTCACATCTGGCAAGCTGAGACAGATGTTTCCAGAATTGAACACTTACGCAGAGAAACTGGTCAAATGTATAAAGAGCAAAGATACCACCAAGATCGACATTCAAGACTGTTCCCTGAGATACTCTACAGACACACTTCTCAGGTAAAGCAAGGACGCGTTTCACACCTGATTTCCACAGAATCAGGTTCATGAAATGTGTCTCTTTAATAGTTCAAATTACCTGATACGTGATGTCGCAGCATTAAACCTTTCTGGTAGCGTAATTCTAAAAAACAACACCCAATATTGGAACAGTTAGCTCTTATATTTGACAATACGATCAAAGAGACAGAGGTGTTTGCCATGAATATGATGACAGAAAGATTGAGATAGACGTCAATGGGAGGGCTTGGATTGTCCAGTCTTCGAAGATTATTTCATTACGACGCAAATAAAAACGTCGTCCTGGTATATAGTTTGAAGATTAGACCGGCCCAATCTTCCCACCTTCTGCCGCCTTCTGCTCAGCTATTTGTAGTGTTTATTGACCAATAGAAATCACCACTTCACCAGAATCAGCAGAAGAATTGTCATGGGACACCATGAGTAAATATACAGCAATAACTGATGCGTATAATGGATTTACAGGGTGGTCATGGCAACATATCGCACTCGAAGTTGTGCAAGTTCTATCACAAATTACAACTTAATACATATTTTCCAAATACAATTCATAGAGTACAGGCAGTTAATCGTCTAACGCATTTTTATTTCAGGAGTTTCGTAGGAGTAGAAGCCTATTGCTTAGAAGAAGATAGTGACGTTTACCTCAAGATGAAGTCAGCCATGACTCCATCCTATGAAAGCGGAGTCAGAGGCTTGAGTTTCTTCTTCCGCCTTCAAACACTCATCGAGACTCTGAAGCTCTGCTTTCCCAAAAGAACCGCAGTTGACTTCTTTGCAGAGGTGTTCCAGCATTTGGTTAAAGTTGGTAGTGAAGGCAATGGGAAAGTTAGTAATCTCATTGATATAGTCAATAACTTGAAATGTAACGAAAGTTATACAAAGAAGTTCACGTATGGTTAGTATTGCGAAGTCATCTCTCTAATAGGTTATGAAAACTTTCGTTTCAAATAAAAAATATTCACAGATATTTAGGTCCACCTGGAAGGCATTTTTTGTAGAAGCTTCATCTGATATATGAGTTTTTAGGTATAAACAACTTTATAGGTCTGCGAGAAACAGCTTCTTAGGCAGAGAATTACCGATTAGTGTTTAGCCATTTGCTGAAAGCCCGGCTGCCTACTATTCGTCGTGTCTTATCAGGGCGATCCGTGGAACCTTTTCCCTTAGCCGGTCACTAGATCCATTTTTGGATTAAAACTACTAATTATCACCAAATTAATTAACATAAAATACTTATCGTCTGAATTTCCTAAAAATCACGTTTCATAATACCTCTTTCGCTTATGTATCAGACAGATATATAAATATATTTACTTCTAGGTGATCGGAAAGCTGTTGGTCAGCCGTTCATGTTCTTTATAGCAGGAGAAAACACACTCATAGGTACATTAACTTACGTGCTTTATGAGCTGGCTAAGCACCCAGAAGCCCAAAAAAAGTTGAGAGATGAGATTACAAAGGCCAAAGGTGATGATACTGAATTCAGCTATGAACAGATCGTCGGAATGAAGTATATGGAAATGGTAGTGCAAGGTAAGCTCAATGTGAGATATCCACAAAGTCAGCTGAACAAACTTTGGAGAAATTATTGATGAGTGTAATGAAACTGTTGCAATTATTTTGCACCAGAAGGTCGTGAGAATGTTAATGACGAAACGTTTCCTGATTTATCATAAACCCAATGTGAGTGGATTGATGCATCTTGAGGATCAGAATCTCTGAGAAATAGCTGTTTTGGTTTTATCTGGCTAATTATTCGTCAGAACACTTCTGCAGACGATTTAATTCATTGTGCTAGCTATGTGATTGAGCTATTGTATTTTTTGACTGAAATGGTAGGTTATACTGATCTTACTAGAAGTTAGTTTTTGGAGGCACTTATACGTTTTCTGTACCTTATTGTACATGCTCTAGCTGTTTGACCTATATAAACAGCATTACAGAAGGTACATGGAATCCTATAAATACCTGACCTATACATAGCTGGTTATTTCTCCTTTACATTCATTAAATATGATCTTAAATAAGGTGCTGACCTGTTACCTATCCTTATTTGATCACCGTTTTGGTGATAGTATTGATCATAGGTACCTTCATTTGGTAAAACTCTATTTCAGAGGTCATGAGGATGTATCCTCCACTACCATTCTTAGACAGAGAATGTACGAATGACTATACGATAAAGGGAACTAACGTCACAATCCCGAAAGGGCAACAAGTATATATACCATTGTTTGGCTTCAACTTTGATGAAAAGATATTCCCGGAACCAGAAAAATTCATCCCTGAAAGATTCACCAGCAAATCTAAGTACAACCAAAATGGCATCAGGTTCTTTCCATTTGGTGAGGGGCCTAGGATCTGCATTGGTAAGTAACCATATACGATATCAAACCTACAGTATAGTTATCTCTGAGAAATGAGAACTTTAAAGAATGTAACAATACTTTCGTTTTGGAGAGTTGCATGAAATAGAGTCATTAAACACTATAAGATAATTCCAAAAATCATTTAAGCTGAGCTTTATAATATTTCTCGCTTCGTCGTCCAAAAGGGAAGGAAATTATTTGTTGGAACAATGAAAGCTTTTGAATATCGGGCGTGACGTCCTCAGACGTTCCGTAAACTTCTATTGCTGCACGTCTAAGTGCCAATTAATTATATTTTTTGAAATCATGATCAAAACTGATTTTTCAGGTGAACGATTCGCTATACTGGATCTCAAAATTGCTGTTGCCCACATCTTGACCAACTTTGAGATCGAGACAACACCTGAGACTCCGGCAAAAATCAGGTTCACACCGTTTTCATTCAGTGTAGTGTCCAAGGACACTATTTATCTGAATTTCAAGACAATCACCAAATAACATCCAATCATATGTTTGATTACGCTTTTGTATTGTAACATCAAATAAACAAATAAATATTCACTCGGTCGACCATAATCTTCTTCCTACGGAACCCGAAGAGAATATTTCTCAACCAAAGGCTGGAGCGAGGTGGTAACCTCAATCAAAGCCTGACAAATCCCACAATAATGTTTTTATGGATACGCCACTGTATGGGGTTTGGATATATCAAAAAGCAGCCACAGCTTCATGTCTGTATGACACTCGATCATTTTTTGGTAGCAAATATCCGTAAATTATCAAGATTGCTCTGTGCATATGTATGCAGATGATACGCAAATCTATCATTCGTTTCCTGTATCTGATCTGGAAGCAGCTAATAAAAAAGTGAATGATGATTTGAATCGTATAGCTGAGTTTTCAAAGAAACATTCTCTTTTTCTCAATTCAAAAAAGTCAGTTGCCTTAGTATTTGCCAAGAAAACTGTTCGAACTTTCGTGAATTCAAATATTAAGGTAAATATTGGTGGCGATTCTATAAAAATTGTCGATGAATGCAAGAATTTAGGACTGATTATAGATCACAAGCTAAGATTTAGAGAGTATGTGTCAAAAAATATACAAAGAGCTTATGCTTCGATGAAGCTGCTTTATCCGCATAAGGCGTACTTGTCAATTGATACAAAAAAATCATTGTGTGAAACTCTGGTGCTATCACAGTTCAATTTTTGCTCTGCTGTTTATATACCGTGTTTAGATAGTGAAAGCTTAAATAGGATTCAGCGAGTACAGAATTCCTGTATAAGATTTATATATGGAATCCGGAAGTTTGATCGGGTGTCACACAAATTAAAAGAATTAAATTGGTTGAATATAGAAGACAGGTTTGACGTCCACGCTTTATGCCTATTCCATAAAATAATTGTACATAAACACCCTCCTTATTTGTATAGTAAAATATTATTTAGAACAGATATACACAGTGTCGATACTAGAAATAAATCGTCTATCACTGCTCCACCACATAAAACTACACTATTTGAGAGAAGTTTTACGTTCAATGTCTATAGGCTATGTAATTCCATACCTTCTCATTGTAAATGTTATGGTGCTCATAGATTCAAAACATATGTTCGTGATCAATATTTTTCTAAAAACTAAACAGCAGTAAATAGCTGTTGATTGGACTCAAAAGGTGACCCCCATGCATGTTTTGTTGTGCTTCTCATTTTAGAATAGTTTTAGTTTTACTTTTTCATGGTACAAATGATAACACATACAAGGGCTGAGTGGAAGAACGCTTTGCGTGAACTCCCTCTTGGGGTTTTCTCTTTGCTAGTATTTATTTTGGCTGAATGTGAGGATTCTATAATTTTTCTTTTCCACCAGCAGTGTACTGACAAAGGGAAAATAAAGAAAGTATTATTATTATTTACTATTATGAGTTCCATCATTCATTAAAAGTTTCCGATGAGGAGTTGGGATACCGGTGGCTGATGAGTCAAAACATAGAATGAAGCACACGTTGAAATGAAAATTCATCTGCAAAAAATGATTCGCAAAACACATAATTTCTGGAACATCATGTGGTTGTCATTTTACTTATACTGCTAATTGAAACCATATGCGACTGACTGAATAACTTTACCAACGTTTCTGTTACCACATCCATCTTCTTCATATATACGGAAAGATATTCTGATATGGAACATTTTTGCGTAAAATCAAAGTTCTCATTGTCTTCAGGTGAAGACTGTAGTTGTCAATTTATATGTAAACAACAGAATACAATTAACCTCCACTCCTGCATTCCATAGTTCTCCAGTAGCCACCAGGACTGCTGCACAAACTTTTTGAATCTCCAATTAAACCTCCTATCAGATGAGCAGTTTACGGATGACTTTGTTGGAATTTAATGCTTTTACAAAAATAGATTCGCCGCATTCACACAATTCATTGTTACACGTAACGCCACGCTACGTTGGAACGCGGAAAGTTAATATTTGTCGGCGGGATTTGTGATGGAACTGTCAAAACATAAAGTAATTCATCACGCGCGCGCCGGTAGATGCGCCAATGTTTGTGTTTGTTGTGCATTTATGCGCCCAACGTCATTGCAGCCGTCAAAAACTGCGGCCGGGCTGGGCGACAGTTTTATAGAGCTGTCGTATCATGGCTGAATCAGATTATCGTACTCGAATACGACAATGTAGGAGGAAATCATTATTGAGGGATCCGAAAGATGGAAAATTGTCGCAAAATACCTAGACATACTTAATTTTGTAAAGGAAAAAAGATGAAGACGCGTGATCTACTCGTATTAAAATAACGACTATCTATCTGAGTTTGACAGCTAATTCAAAATAGGGATTTTAAACATAATAATATCTATCAACCCATCTCAAAGTGTTGGCCTCTATGGGGACACCCATTGGCAAATATCCTAACACCTGGACTGCCTTGAAGCTGCAACAGATGTTCCTTATGACATCTGTCAACAAGGGCGAACTGATTTACAGCGACGTCCCTTGTTCTTGGTAAAGACTTTAAGGTTGTACCGTTATCTCGGCTCTTTCACATCAAAAACTGACAACTGATATTAAGTGTATCCTCTCCACTATGCATCAGACCTGCTATAAACATGCATGTTTCGTCTTTAGCCTGGAGTCAGCATAGTCTGGCGGTCTAACTATAGAGAGCAATCCGGTGGTATATACGTAACCCAGTCAAGGGTTCAATATTTTCGATCCCTCCAAAAAAATCACTAAGGATATGATTGGCATGGACTTTAGTATGTCGATATTATAAAATAGTCCAAAGAGCCGATTATCTGAATTTAAAAATGGGAGCATGGGAAGGCGTACCTAGTAGATGAAATCTGATCTAAGCTTTTTTGTTCTTTTACTTATTAAATTTGTTTATATAGATGATCTAAAACTGCGGAAAAAATAAACGTAAACTTCAAAGCCCTGTCAATCAGGCGACATATTGTATCCAAGAAAAATATGTAATAGTACATGTTATACATGGATTTTATCAATAGAAGTGGCACAAAAAGTTCCTATAAATCCAATTTTGGAAGTTTACATAAGATTCTAACATTAATATGCATTATTTTCTTATTTTATGGAAAGTTTTGTGTTCAAACTGCTCATAGAACAATTTGCAATGATAAAGAGAAATTTTCATTTACCATCTTATTCAAATACGCATAATATGCAGTATCATCAGGCAACATAAACATTATGTTTGTCCAGTTCAAACTGAAGATGAACAATAGTTATACAAATTTCACTATAATATTTCACTGGGTACTTGATACTTGAGTTTCTATTGAAGTTATCGTTGTTATCAAATACGAAAATGTCTAAAAATACATCTTAAGCAATAGTGTCCTGATCATCTAGATTAGTAACTGACGACATCACGTCCTAATACATCAATGGCATAGTGAACATGTATTTCAACGGGAAATTACGCTTTTCCACTCACAACGTGGCACCTTCTTAACACTTACTTGAGAACATTACGGAATTACGTTCTAACTCACAACTCAATTTCGTGACAATTTCATGAGCTTAAAACCCGTTCCAAATCCTATTTCAAGGATTACCGCAACAGCTGTACTTTAAACACGGCCATAAAGATGGTTGTAACAATAAAACCTATATTTCAACACTTACCGCTGTTTCTGCTCATAAATTCGAATAACGACGGTTATTTTCATTTGGTTACTTCTACAGCGCACGCCTAAAGTTCCCAGCCACCAAATAGATATTCTCATTGTTCAAATAAAGGAGGGCAATGACAGATTTTTATCGATCCCTCTGCAATTCTTAAGCGAACTAATAATCGGAAAATAGAAATAAAAATGTATTGCCTGTTATGATCCAACCCACAACTTCCTGCATCCTAAGCAGAGGCTGCTACTATTCATCCATGCCAAGACCGCTAAGCAGAACGGCAAATATACTATGGAAGGTACCTCCTCCCATGCAATTCTTCCTTACAACTTTCTAATAGCTTAAGTGACGATGACACTCAATCCTAGTAGTAGTAGTAGTAGTAGTAGTAGTAGTAGTAGTAGTAGTAGTAGTAATGAGGAGGCAAAGCCTGGCAAGTAGGCCACTTTTAACCCTTTTTGCCAACCCCGAGCACCATCACTAGACCTTTGGCAGATGGTAGTTCCTTTGTGTCGAACCTTCCAGACCTTTTAATAAAGGTAATGATGTCCGACCATTCCTCTGAGTAGCTCTCTTCCCTGTCAAACTCTGCTGTGCTGAACACCTGTACACAGCACACTCTCCCAGGAAATGGAACGAGGTCTCTCCATCTTCCCAGCACTTTTGACAGATTGGGACTTTCACCACTCATATGAGTAACAGGATCCCTACCAACAACTGGAGTGAATGCCTCCTCCTGTTCAATGGCCATAGCTGCCTACGTCTTTTGGGGCCTGCTATGAACCTCTTGGACTGCCTGCAGTCATCTCTCTCCAACCATGCTTTCGCCAGTTCGATATATGCCTAATCATCTAGGGCATTACTGACTCGGCCTCTACTAATACCCAGCAAGGATTCTGTCTGTCAAAAAAAAATTATGTGATTCTGCGTTGTTCTAGGAAACAATTTTTGAACATTCTTTCAATCAATCTCGCATTCCATCTGGAATAGTTTGCTCAGATGTGTGGAGTAAGCTTTTCTGTACTTATATAATGGGCACTACGATTTTATAATATACGCCTTCCGATCTGAATCATACTTTACCAATCATTCCTCGAAAGATGTTATTATGTCTAAATGCATTTGTCATCATCAAATACAATGATCCTGAAAGTATCAGTTAAATGAATTTCCAAAATATGTAGTAATATGAAGAATATTTGAGCAAAACAAATAACTTCCAAGTGCTCTGGAAAATTTATGAACAATCGTATAAAATAAGTCTATTATGAATTATTATTTACGGTTGAACCAAAGTTAATATTTGACCTCGTACCCGGCCACTTAAATAATTTTTTTTAATTTAATTTGATTAACAAATAATCAGTAGAATCAGAACTGAAATTTCCATTTTTACAGTAGAATAACAAAGTCAATTATTTAAACCTTATGTTAAATGTGAGCTCATGTAATGGCCTTGAAAGGGTTTTCCTAGACGGAGATATCTTGAGATCGCTTATGTGTTTACCATAGTTTTTTCACCTAGTTAAGAACATTTTTATTGAGATATTTTGATAGAAATTTTCAAGTGATCCTAATAACTCTGCGGAAGGCTGCAACCCGGTGTATTTCTTGTGCCACTTCGAACGATCCTCCACTCAAAATCTTATTCCGTTCAAGACTGTTTGACCTTCTTCTTCCCTTGCCCTCCATAAATATCTAGAAGGTTATTTATGTGGTTGAGTTATAGGTGTCATTGTATTCACTCATATTATGACAAACCGTTCACAAATCATTCAAGTAGACCGAAACTCTTGGCGAGCAGTGTACGTCGAAGTGCCGATCCGATCAAGGCGACTAATCTAAAAGTGATAAAGAAGAACCGATGTGACGCCGACGGTTGATACCCCGCCGCGAGGGTAATGTGGCTTTGTACCACCTACTCGTAGAAGAATCCGAATATACAGGGTTGCTTGGTATGAAGATACATGCCTCCGTTAGATCACACTAAAATGTAAAAATGAGTAAATTTTTAATAAATGCTTGTTTAAAAAAAAAGTTGTTTCTCCATTAATTTATTTTTTACTTTTCTGGTATTGCTGGACAGGTCTTCAAGAATCCCAGTATGTATGAGTGCTTTAAAAATAACTAATCGGCCATCTTGTGTGTACCGCCATGTTTGATTTAGAGAGACGTCACTTTATTTTTCGAGTTATTTTCAGCAAGCCCTTTCATTTGATACCCATATTGTATGATTGCATTAAAAATAACTAGTCCGCCATCTTGTGTGTACCGCCATGTTTGATTTAGAGAGAAGTCACTTCATGTTTCGACTTATTCTGAGCAAGCCTTTTCATTTGATACCCATATTGTATGATTGCATTAAAAATAACTAATTCGCCATCTTGTGTGTCCGTCATGTTGGATTTAGAATGACGTCACATAGCTAAGTAAGCATTGTCATCCAAACTAAACTTGTATACAAAATTTCGGCTCAATCGGTTGATTCAAAATTGAGTTGCAGGATTTCACCGAACAAACATAATTACATAGATACATTCATACATTGTAAGTTAGATGAAAGCTTATAAAAAGTGGAGTCAATTTGATTCAAATCAGTAGTTCTCACTCCGTAACGATATAGTTCTGCGGTTGGTCAATACGAGATATCATTTTATTTCCTACGCCAAATGGCGATGAAATATTGTTATAAAATAGTATATATTGTATAAAAATCGAATTCGTGATATTGTTTTCATTGATATTCCAAGTCGATTACAAAAAATCATGTCGTTCAATTCCGTCCGTCTGTTTGTCTGTACTCTGTCCAATAATCCTTGATCCAACTACAACTCAACAAGTCCTTTTTTAAGTTTGATTAAACATTGACACTGGGTTACTAGTGATACAAAGACCAAAAGCCTGCTAGTTTCTGAAAGTCGGTTCAGTGGTGGCGGAGTCAATAAAGAACGAAAGTCATTCTTAAGTTACATTTCAATATAAAAACATATGCACCAGTATATATCTCATGTAACAACATGCCCTCTCTGTATTTCAATAATACTGATGGTAAAAACGCCAATGCGTGAGTACTTATAAACATATAATACCTGCTTGCACGGTTGCCACGTCCACCTGAATTCGGATAATATATAAATACAAAAGTCATAATATTCCAAGTAGGTGGACTCGATCCACATGCAATGAAGTTACTTAGTTGTCGAAATAATTGACATTTTCTAAAATTAATCATTTTTGGATTTTTTAAATCATAATATATTATCTGTTATTCTTATTGCATTCAAAGGATCGACAGCTCCAAAATCCGGTTCAAATCTTTATTTCCTGTGTAATGCGATTGCGTGGTGAGTAGGCATCGCCGTTATCGATACTTACAAATTGAGACATTTTGCGAAACGTCTCACGTCTTAGTACATCCGACTAATAAATAAGGTAAAAAGTTCTGAACATTTTTAGTTTTTCGAAACGTATTTTTGAGGCAAATCAAATCTTACAAGGTAACCAACTAAACAAACTAGGCAGTTGAGTTGGTAGAGCGTCTGATCAGCAATCAGAAGATGTGCGGTTATATATACCACACTGGGCCATTTTTTCCAGATTTCAAAATGCGAGCTAATGTAATATTATTTATAAATAAATTTGAAGTAAATTGAATCGACTACAAAATTTGAGTATAAGTCCTTATAATCAGGTACAACTAAAAATTGCGATAAAAAATACCTATCGATATTTATATTTCTATTTTTATGAAGTGCTAGCAACCAGCTCAGAAAAACTAGAAGACCTATGCAATTGGATTGGTTTTTCTATTTTAATATTTTTACTATTTAGTATGGGAACCTAACCATATCAACATTTTAAAGTGATTCACTTATTTTATTTCGCCAATTTTATAATATAAATAAAGTAAGTATACAGTGTTTGAAAGTATATAAATATTTTACCCGATTTAATTTTTTGTGTCATAAATCGACAGCGCCCTTATTCAGTAATCGATGGAAACAAACTTTCCGTGAAAATGGTAGCCAAGTATATATGCAAGCACAAATTCATACAGTTATGAAACTAAATAAATTTGTTAAGATGCGCTTATAGACTAAGCATTTGGCTATTATACAATAATTGTAAAAATAACATATATACTATTTTTTCTTTAATAACCTTTTTCTAAATAGAGCAAGTGCCATCGTACAGCATTCCACGAAGTAGCATTCCATGTTAATATTCTAAGATATTAATGGTTTTTGATGCGAAGATCAAAGATACATTCAAATGTATCCCCCCTTGTATATCGAATCAAAAGCGTAGGCTGGTGATACATATTAATAGCCCGCTTAGTTTATAGACTGCATTGAAAGCCTTTGTTAATGGAGTTTATTGTGACATGTGATGTATAGTTTTAAAAACACATTTTATGGATCATAAGTCAAGATCTATTTAAAATGTAAAATATCATAGCGTTCCTAGATTTTGGGAGATGTTCGTTTATAACAGACCGGAAGCATTTTTATATAAGGTAATTCTATAAATGGAACTTAGCTAAAAGCATTCAAATTCACGCACCGGGTTATTGGTGTAGAAGAAAAATCGGTCTAGTGACTGTGAAATACTGATCAAGGAAAGCTAAAAATATAAGTTGAACATAAAAATGCCCAAGTTTCACTTTTAGGCGTTTAGAATATCTTTCGTAGCCTTCACAAATTTTGATCAGATTTTAAGAGAAAGCGTTGGAGGTGTTCTTTGCCTTATACTTAGTTAATCTCATATACTTTTCAGCCTAATACGTACCATCAAAAAAATAGCACAATTATATCCGGTAGATGTGGAATTTTTTGATGCAAGTAGCCTATCCTTGAAAGCCTCGAATCCCTATTGAACTAATACGTTGGGGAAAAAATTAAAATCCTAAATCTTCTAAAATGGTCGTTTTCGATGTCGCTGGTTATTTGACTAAAGCTGTGAGCAAATCTGGGAGCTTCGGAAAAGATCCAAATGTTTCCCAAATATTTGTGCGTTCATCGATTATCTATTATGCACTTGTGCATTTTAAGGCGTAATAAAATCAACTTTAAAATAAGCCTCTTGCTTCAAAACTCCCCAGATTTTGAATAACATTAAACGCCGTTGGATGAACATCCCTTGGAAATCTAAATATTTTCGATACTCGTCTCTATCCATAGCATTTCATGGGCATAGGCGAAAATTGACGTGGCGTTCAAAAATTATATACGTGTGTTATTTTACACGGAATATACTGATTTTGGAAACATCTATATTAAATGTGAGCATTCATTTTGGCTATTCTGTTTGATAGTGAATATCCCAAATGCACGCCATTGTTTTACCGATTTTCCCTATAACGTTACTGTAGGCGGATTTGGCTGGAAGTCTGTCGCGTCGAAATTTTCAATTGTATTCTGACAGGTCGATTGATCAGTGGAAGAGCGGTTATTAATGTAAACAACGCCAACTGCGATGCCGCGACGTCAGTTTCGTCACATAAATACGTCGACGCAGCTAGCGGCCTGGACTTCACGCCACTCAATCAGAGGTACCCAACCTAGTGACTGAAAGTTTCTCAAAAATTACCATCAGCCGTATCCCCAAGAAATACGTATATCAATTTTTAAGAATTTGGAATCTAAAATGTGTTGAAGCCCCAAAAATTGATAACTACCTTACAAATTATTTTAAAAAAAACGAAAAACATGATATATGAAGTCATCTAGGCTGAAATGTCTATCACAAAATAGGCTACAAGCAGCTCTAGAAAAAAAATGGTGTAATCAGCATGATACGAGTATAAACTACATTTGGGCAAATTTAATTGCCAACATTTTTTGTGGAAAAGTTTGTAGTCAAGTGAATTGAAGAATGTACGTGATATGTTTCCGATGCCATAAAAGTATTTCTTTGAATATGATGGCAAGATGTAAGGACTAACGGTGTTCATAGGAATAAAAAACAATCAAAGTATGTATAGATCTAAAAATATAACACTGACGCGTCAGATCACAAATCATGCTGTATCTCAAGGGAATAAGTTAAATGCATCATCCCTTTTTTCTCTCATCCGTGACTGTAACCGAAGCCAAACATCTGAAGCAAACAGCGGCATGCCTCATGAGGGCCGTAAATCTTTATTTTCAATTTCCGTGATTGTGAAGGGGAGTTTCCCTTCTTTACGGAGTAAAGTGAATTGTTGGTCAATCGATCATAGCGTTTTCGATTTTCTCGAATACAATTATTTGTATGTTGTTATTATATGATTACTCCACTGACGCGCAGAGTAACATCCGAGGTCAAGCAGGAGTCTGAACTTTACACGAATTTTTATCTTTTTGTAAGCTATGAAGCTTCTTCGTCCTGGTCGTGGTATATGTTTTCTCTGGATCCTCTGGTGCAGCAAAGTTTTAATCGTCTAGTTAGCTACTTCATAAATATTGCATGTAAATGAATTTTCATCACCTTATCTCTGAATGCCATTAGAGTTAAATCAGGCGCGAATCTCAGTGACATATCAATACCCGCTATTTATCGAGTACAATAGCATACGATAGAAATTATTGATCCAGATGAATAATTTCTATCGGAATATACATGCCTAGGCGGATAATTTTATCAATTTGCCGTGAAATAGGATTCACCATTCAACGCATATCAATCACATCCAGATACGATGATATATCATCAAGTTGTGCCACTTTGATCCAGGATAGGAAGCATTGAAAATTTTCGAAATATGCTTAAATTGCTAAGTGAATAGCGCTTTTTGTTTTACCACAATACGAGGTTCACGCTGAAAGTCGGTAGATATTCCTAATCTATACAAGTTTAAACAAGTTTGAGCACGCACTTATTTTGTCTAACTGTTGTTTGAAACTTGTAGACAAGGTGGATTTATTAAAAGTTTGATTTCGGATTTCCATTGTCTATAAAATTTTGAGTATCACGACGTTTCGATTGATGTGCTATCTTCAATCGTCTTCAGGTGAACTGGCGAACACGGGCATGAAAGGAACGTTAAATTTTCAACAGGTTTGAAAGGCAGGGAACATAGGATCTCCCAAAAATATAGATGCATATATGAAAAATGTAATGGTATAATTATTTTTTTCACATTAAATTCACCTATTTTGACTTTAACTATTATTCTAATAATGATAAGTCCAGTCCCAAATACTTCATATAAAATAAAAACTTTGTACTGGTTTACTTAAATGTACACAACTGGATTTTTTCATTGAGTATCTTTACAACTAATCAATTCTTAAACTTTTCGTGAGACTGAATAGATTGCTTATTCATTGATTCACTCACTTTCAATATTTAACAACCTATTCTACGAAATTATGACTAAATAAGCCATTATTAACATTAAAGTTTCTTCGAAAGAGACACAACAGATTATCCATAAAATCCAAAGACGTCATGACAATTCATATGATGAATATTATTTTCTCGAAATTGATAGCACTCGATGTCATATATTCATTCTAATCTTTGGTTGTTGAGAAGTCCTCTTCTTCTTCTTCTTCTACTACTACTGTTATCTTCTCGACTTTCTTTCCAATATTCACAGCCTGTTCCACCGTATCTGGTAACTTGGTATTCAGAGTTTCTGGAAATAGCAGCGCTAGTGCCCCTGAGATGCAACCAATGCCTCCAAAAGTTAGCAAGGGAAGCAGTCTTGATATGGTGGCCTGGAATTATACAAGGAGATCCATCTGAAAGACTGGTCACTTATTGAAAAAATATGTCTAGTGAGTAGCAAGGCCATATTAGTCCCTTATATATCCTTTTGAGGGTATATGAGATAATCATTTCTGAGTCTCACCAAAAATCGAACTAATTATTTTCCTCAAATCATCTCAATGGAGTGCCCTATATAGAAACGCCCATTGGCAACTTATGAAGTCAACGGTCCTAACACCATAGAGGGCGACACTTGGAGATGAGTTGAAGTTGCTATCGCACCCTTGACTGGGGTTACGTATATACCATACGCTAGACCGCCAGGCTATACTGACGAGTCTAGGCTAAAGCCGAAACGTGCATGTCTACAGCAGGTCTGATGCTAGTGTAGATCATACACTCATTATTTTCCATTATTTATAATATACTCCTTTAGCATTTTCATAAATATTTTCTCCCCCATCTTTAGTAATATTTGTTTATGCTTGAAAAGAATTCATATCTTTATTATTGTCTATCACATTGAGCAGCACATAATTTTTCCGAATGAACTGGCATTATCAAGATATAATTCATGAAATCCTCACGTGTGTATATAACATATGACTCATCGCATACTTACCAAAAGCGGTATCTGAGGTGCCAGCATTGAACCAAATCTGCCAAACATGCTGCAAATGGAAAACATGGTGTGCCTGGAGCAAGTTGGGAATATTTCTGTAGTGTATGAGAACAGCACTGTGAATGCCACGGTGGAAGAGCATTTTCCCCATAGAAACAAAGCCAACTTAAGGATCTCGAGATCTGAAATATCAACCAATTTCTAAGCTACAATATGGAGGAGTATCATCTCAACCTTTCTAAAATATAACCATTACAGTCGATGCAGGTCGCGATTTAATTATCTCTCAGCTCATTCCTTTTTTTCAGTATTAGGGTTACATAAGGTATGATCCAATACTCACCTTCAGCTATAATCCCCACGGCGAGACAGGATAACCCGGCAGATATCAATGAGAAGAACATCATAAATCTTCTGCCAATTTTTTCATTTCCATAGTAATATATTATGTAACCGGGCACCTCCACCATTACCGCGAAGATGAAACTCAGGTAGACATTTTCGGACATTGCCGTCTGGAAGGTAAAGCTAGTCATACACCTTCAGATTGTAATAATGGAAGTAGCAGAAGTCACTACCAAGGGAAACATTCAAGGACCTTGTACACAATCAAACCAAAGCAAATTGGGTAAGCACCATAATTGATGTTAGAAAGGACTATGGAACTCCTAGATTTATGAATGTTTATCATAAGGTAAGGGATATCCATCAACCTTCTTTTATGTATTTTTTTTTTAATTGACAGTATATAAAATATTGGTTTACGTAGCCTCGCAACCAGTAATCCACTGGATTGATATCGGGTGATCTTCAAGGCCATGTTTTTATAAGTATCTCGTTTGAACACCATCTTAGAAAAGGTAGATAAATCTTTTGTTAGTAAAAATCTGGGAGTGCCCCATCCTGTATAAAAATCACGTTTCAAATTCATCCGTGCTCGGTTTTTATCCGTAGCATGGCACAATCTCGTAGTATCTGTAGGTATCGTACAAGTATAGTTACAGATTCGGCCTCTCCAAGGATGGTAGGTACAATAATAAAATCAGCTGTGAAATCATGACTTTCTTATTATGAAGTCATTCTGGAACGATTTCATGTAATTTATGGATTGACAATATCCGACAACTTTGAGTATTCAGAAACAAATGGGCTTAATATGTGCATAAAATACAAGATAATAATTCGGGTGCAATTGGCATATGAGGGAAGGTTCGTAAAGAAAAATCATCCTTGATAGGAAAATCTACTTCTTTAATCCAAGCGGTAGTTCCAGTTTGTAAGTAATGAGTTTTGGCTAAGTTCTGATTTTCCTGAAGATCTTCTGCAAATTCAATATCACCAATACTTACACATCGTTCGTTCAGTGTTTTTTTTTCAAAATATGGTACCTATAAAAATTATGGTAAAATTTTATTTTACAGGATCATTTTCATAAACCCATTTTCGTGATCCATTTAGTCGACTTTTAATTGAATCCTGATCTGAATCCGGTAACTGTATTGAAATCTGGATACGGATACATCCACATAAGGATCTTTTCTTTAAGGATCCCCAATCCGTCAAAAATTGGGATCCGTGCACTACTAATTTTAAGTACATCCCTTACCTTATGATGGCCTGATATGTGAATCAAAATGTGAGCAAATAGATACGACCAACTACTTACTAACCGAATGTATGGTCAATCCAAAATAGAGAAACGTACAGCATATCCACGTGAACGAACAGTGCACCATCCTAACCAACAGCTTTCTGTTTCTAATGGAATCAAGAAACCCATTTGTCCCGGCTGGATCCACACCAGTCTTCACTCCGAGAAGGCTTATGCTAGAGAACATTATTTCTCTGTTGTTCTCTGAGGCGATCTGGGAAATAACCTTTTTGGCTTCTTTTGTGTTGCTCTTATACAGCAACCATCTGAGCGACTCCGGAATAGCCCAGATGAAGAGGATGGAAAGGAAACCCGGTGTGTAGAGGATTCGCAGCATGATTCTCCAGGATGGACTGAACCAGGCTGCCAGGCCCACCAGGACACTACCCAAAGCGTACAGACAGCTCAGAGCAAAGTTACCTAGAGTACGGTGTTTGGATTCTAACATTTCCATGGCTGAAATGAAAAGAAATGGGATCAAGTAGGTTGACTTTGTCTTAACTTAACATACAGGTAAATAATTTTCTAAATTTCAAAGTAGTTTTCTAACTACACCTACACACAGAAAAATAAATTCTCAAACTAAGAATAATATTCTTCACAGCCAACAATGTTTCGTTGGTTGACCTCATGTTAGCGCTAATTAGATTAGAGATTTTTTGCATTCCAAAAATATACAAATATCTTGAGCACATTGATACTGATGAAAAGCATGGAATTTGACAAGCTTTATTGTTTCAAATTCAAATTCGAGATATTACTTCTTCTTCTGTAACTTGAAAATCATCATGTGATTGTATCTCTGGTTCATCGTATATTTTATACTCACCGCTGATTAAAACCACATACGATTGACTAAATCCCCGCACTAACATTTCGGCAGCCTTAATCGATGTACAAAATTAAATTTTCAAATTACAATGACATCGGCGTTATTCACTGCTTCCAAACTGACAGATAGACGATACTTTTTTCTTCAGGTTGCTTATTGATGCTCTCCACTATCTATCAAACCTGCTATAGACATGCATGTTTCGTCTTTAGCCTAGACTCGTCAGTATAGCCTGGCGGTCTAACTATAGAGAGCAATCGGGTGGAATATACGTAACCCTTGAGGGTGTGACAGCAACATCAACTCATCTCCCGCTACTGCTATCAATTTCAGCTTGTGCCCAATATGATGACGATAATAAATTTCTGAATATCCAGAAACAGATTTTTTACTCTGTGACTTTTTTCAATTCCCGGCGATAACCACTTCCCAGCATGCTAGTTTTCTTTTTGGCCATTTCACCGACGCGAGGCCTACATTAGTTATTTTCAATACAGTATTGCGCAATGCCAGACATAAGAATAATTTTGAACAATTTCTGATTCCTTCCATTATTTGTTTACTAACTACTACTACTAAGAAACTAAACTTTTGACAACGCTGTACGTGGGAAGCTGAGCCCAGATCTGGCTTCCTCTTTCCATTACACAGTAAACTTCCGAACTTCCAACACAAGATTCATTCAGCGGTGGGCGATGCAAAGCCGTAAACTCCAGGGTTGTTCAAAGTTGTGTTAAAATCTTGTTTTAATGCAATGCAAGTGCACTAAACGTAAATTCCATGCAAAGTCTTCTTGCGCTAGGCATACAAGAACTTTAAACTACTGAATATATCGCGTTGGTTGTAAGCGGATTCCTTCAAGTGTGGTCATCTCTTGTCTATAGAGCGATCATGCTTACAAGCTTTCATAGATTAAGATCCTAGAGCCGTCAGGCCTACATAACTCTCTTAAAAACTATGCTAACCTAAGTGATAATGTCATGGTTATTTTTTTACATAATATAGTTAGAAATCGCTTTGCACTATTTTTTGGATATTAACTTCAGCATACTGTCGCCAACCTCATCGTAAAGTAAAACTCTAGCCATGCTTAAAAATTACTGTAAATATATATTGAATCTATGGCTTTTCCTTATTGTCCATTATTTACAAAAAACACATTTTCAGATGCTCATGGTTAACTCAAAGCATTCTGATTTCCTTATAAACAAAACCTGAAGAAAAATCGAAAAAATGGGGGAATTGGAAAACTATACTACTACTAAACGCATTCGAACAGTTTTAACTGTCTTACATTTACAACACAGCCCTTTATAGGAAAACTGGATATTTCGAGACCTAAGCTGAAAACTGGGTCTCCAGGACACTGTAAGTCTACAGTTAAAACTGTAGGGCTGACTACAAAGCTTCAGCTTCAATCGAACTCTTGAAGGAAAATCTCCTTCAAAATAGCGCATTCTACATTCAAACAGTTTCACCTGCCGTTCTGGACGTCCTACAAGATTTGTGATTGACAGAAAAACTGTTGACTTACCACTTCTCATATTTCCATTCTGTGATATCACATTATATTTCGTATGGAACTTGTAGAGGATCAATACAGAAGCAGAAGCCTATAGAAGTACTGAGGGTAATGACCTTACCTTTCTATAAGTTATAGATGTATGTTGAATCTGAAATTACTTGAGTTTCTAAGCTCTAGCTGTACTGGAAGTTACTTATCAATTTGTGTTTCAACCGATTAATATCTATTTGATTGCTTTAATGGATGTTATGTTATGAATATTTTAATAACAAGTATACAATGTCCTGAAATGAGGAAGTATTGTTCTTCGAAAACATACCCGCGTATGTTGTAGGCCATTAAGCCTATGTCCATCAACTGCAAGAATATATTGGCCTGTAATCTGGGCACCAATCGATTTAGTTTTGGTAATATTTGTAGAAGTTATTTACCGGATGTTAGAACTGTATTTTTGTATTTCGTAGATTCATAAAACGCTTGAAATCCCTATTATGTCAAATTATACACCTTTCACAATATCTCCCCTCTCACTGGCAGGTAGATTTCATTATTAATTAGCGACATTCTCAAAATATATATTAAAAACTTGATTAAAAAAATCCCTTACTCCAATTTATGTGATAATTCAATTATGAATTATGTTCAAACAGACATATAAATTTATTGATATTGTTCATACCAAGCGATACAATGCCGATCCTCTAAATCGCTATAAAATACAAGAGGACCATTATGCCGGATGAAATTAAATTTTGTAACTTTTTTGTCTGCACAAATATAATAAATATACCGTTCGGATAACGCTATTCGTATAATTAATATAACAGGTGAAATACGTTCGAATAATGCTACGAGGCGTATGTGAATGATATTAAACCTTCTATGCAATGTAGATATTCGCTTGAAAATGCTAGCCAGTACATAGATACAAACAAATACAAAACATGATCGATATTCGTTCGAATAGCATACTAAAAATAAAGACGAAATTGAATCCACTAACTCATAACTATAAATGAAATATTTGCAAATCAAAATGAGTTTTTACTAGTGGAAATCGCATGGGGCTTGAACTTTATTCTAATAGATATTCTAGAACAGTAGCCTTTCCACCAGAATGTTGCGTGCTTTTGATACTCTATTTCACATCCTGGTGTCAAAACCGCGATATTGTGAGTTCTCTAAATCATATGGAAGTATTTGCTCTCTAATATCGACCGAGCTGCAAAACAAGTGCCTAGGTTATGACCGAAGCAAACATTTATAGCAAGCAACGAGTATATTTTAGGGTATGCACATACTATTTGGTATTCAAAATTATTTAGGATGAAAATAATCATCAATTACTTGTGGAAAATATGAAATTACAACTTGGTGAAGAAGTATTGGTATTGAAATCTGAAATCCATTAATATTTAGCACAGCCTCGTACATGGAAACAGAATAATCATAATGAGTACACAATCCGATGCAAATAGATCAGTTTGACCGATGAATTATACATAACAGCAATTGTTTTTCTGTAGTACATTATATGCGCGATGGGTATGTGCTCAAATATGACATGAGCTTTGCAGATTTCCAGATTATAGCAAAACTGCTACACAATGTATTTTACTGCTCTGCAAAAAGATAATCAATCACTTTTTCTATTCGATACTGTACTAAGGATGATTTTAAGTAGACTGATCAGTACTTCTGCCACTTTGTGTATTGATGACTTGCAAACTAGTCAGTCCGAATGTTTATCATAACTATTAAGAGAAGCCAAACTTCGAATAAATTAGTTTGTAACATGCGCAAATTTATGCATATCTCTGATTGGATTAAGGCACTGTGAAGGAGGTACTCTCGCCATTTGTGTCCATTCTTGAAAACCGTCATAATGGGCAAATGGATAGATTAGCTTTGACCAGATATTCCAGAATTTTAAGAATCATCAGATACAGACACCCAAATAAATAAATGAGATGAGATCTCTAAGCTATGTTCTAAGCTAAACTGGTTTTAAAAAATGAATAGGGCGGTCAGAAATGCATTGTTGGACATAACCCTATAATATTAACAATAGACATATCTTCATCTGGTGAGATCGATTTCTGATAATCTGGTTTTGTGACGCATACTGTGCGAAGGAGGGTTGTAAAATTTGATGCATGCGTGAAGTCGAAGAACTGTAATCGATATTGCAGAATCAACACATCTCTACAATGAATGGACTTGAAATGGCGGACGAAAGTTCCTTGAATGTTATAGATTGGATATTATAGATGAAAGAATAGATTAGATTGAATATAGAGATTACTAAAATTGAATTAAATTAATCTACTAGTTAAAAATATGTTTCATCAGAAACATGTAAAACATGTGTAAATGAAGTTTTGATACATTACAAAAGTTTAGAGCCCTCCCAAAAAAAATTCAACTACTCTCCAATATAATCAGAAACTAGGAATACTCAAAAAGCAGGATTTGAAAAAACTATGGTAATTGTTTATTTCTTGTTAATCACTCCCTTCAAAATGAAAGTACGAGTATAGTCGCGATGGTGATATTATAGCTTTCATCAAGGTCTAGATGACTGATCTAACCATTCATATTTTGAATCTGACATAATTTTGGGTTGCAATCTGTTCTGAAAGCGTAAGATAACCATGGATACTAATACACCCAGTATTAGTTTTCAAGCTTCTGCATAAACCGTATTTGCCGCTCTTGCATGGTTGCCGAACTGGCCTTCAACATCGTCGTCATCAGTTTCCATGCACGAGCTGCAATAGACGACCTTCTACACTTAGTTCACAAGTAGTTATTACCTAAAACAAACGCAGCTCCATATGTGCAACCACTGAATGCAGTATCAAGGAATTCGAAGATGGCATATGCGTAATAGGTCGTCGAAAATGATCTCAGCAGTCCTACCATGGTACTTAGTAACATTGACAGGATGAGTAATGTTTTCCGTCCATATCTGCAACGATAATACCAATTAAGTGTATACTCTTCACTATACATCAGACTTGCTATAGACATGTATGTTTCTCGTCTTTAGCCTAGACTCGTCAGTATAGCCTGGCGGTCTAACTGTAGAGAACAATTGGCTGGTATATACGTAACCCAGTCAAGGGTGTGATAGCAACAACTCATCCCCAAGTGTCGCCCTCTATAGTGACGCCCATTAGCAACTTACGAAGTAAAGGACATCTGTTGTCGCTTCAAAGCAGTCCAGGTGTTAAAAGCTTTGACTTCGTAAGTTGCCAATGGGCGTCCCCATAGAGGGCGCCACTTTGAGATGAGTGGATAATATTAATGTCGATTGTTTCCAAGAATAATGTTAATTTCTATGTACGTATATCAGTCGCCAAGAGGAGTACTATAAATTATTCTCAAGTTGCTGTAATATCTGCTAGAATGCATCAATTTCCACATGATCTTCGTTCAATAATGAAAAACTTCACGTATTTCTAATGGAGCTTACTATTTTAGCTCAATTTGTTAAGTGGCTCAATATGGAGACTGCTTTTTGAATATGTTGAAATAGAAAACCATCACTTCAAAGGTGTTTTTTGTATTAGTTGGAAGGTGAATTACAAATCTTACAAATAGGTGCAATATGGTCAATCTTTTTCATTCCATAAGTTCATGTTACGAAACAATGGAAATTGTTTAATTTATGGTAGTTGTAAAAAATTGATTAATAAAATTGTGTGCTCTCCATTCTTCTGAAAAAGAGCAAGGCTATATCATTTTCCTAAATATTCCGCATAATTTTCAGTTTTGGATATTGAGCTGAAAACCATTATATATACGCTGGTATAATGTAAGATTTTTATGAATAATATTTAGAGAGAAAAGCAGTATTTTGGGTAAGTCCCAGTATGCTTGTTCTATAACATTGAGCTGATATGGTCTAATGTTCAAATAGTCACTTCTATACTCACATGTCTGATATAAATCCAGAGTAGGAAAGGCATACTAATTCTCCAGTTACACTCAGTGTTCCAATGATTGTCAACTTCCATAAGTTTTCGCTGCATTTTATATTGAACTGTAAGGATTATAATTTTCATCTATTATTTTCAAACCTCGATTCACGGTTCAGTTTTCTAACCATGATTCATAATATAGATAAGAAGAACATCAATCTCAGTATGAATTGATGATTACTTCTTGCTGGTCGTCGTCTATTATTTATCAGTGATAGTGTGGTCCAAATTGGGCAATGAATATTTTCAAAATATTGAGATTTATATTTCTTTATTTTTGATATATTTCAAAGTAACCAAAAATATCCGTTTTTGAAAATATTGTGTAATTTATATATTGTTTGATAGCAAATTCATGATGAAATTTAAACTCTGCTATAAGATCTCTCAGTTTTTTGATACCAGCATAAGGATCATTTATTAACACTTACTTTTATCTCTTGTTTGTGTGTTTGAAGGTACTTTCTCCACACAGGTGTGTTCAATTTTTTATAAATTATTCAAATTTAAATACAAGGTTCACTCAAAAAAACGGCAACCAAGAAGGGTTAAACTACCTCCAAATAGGAATTTTTCAAAACACATATATTCATTGTTTAGTTTTCACTACAGACATTCAGTTATCGTTTAATATATATTTTACAATTTTGCGTAATCGACTAACTGTACTTACATCGTGAACTATAGTGATTTCTTTTTTCTGATATACAAATTGATCACACCTAACTGTCACGTTCTTTAGGACCGATTCCTTCGAACATGTTGTCGATTCCGATCTGGAAAAAATGAATTCTTTTACTGTATAGTTCTCCTTCTTTCAAAAGTGCCTTGCACCCATACATGCAACACAAAAGGCAAAATCAAGTAGATTATCTCTGTACTTCTCACACTGTAATAATTCACTTCTCAGCTTCAAATGATCACTCTTCTTAAATTAACCATGACATGCATTTTTGTAGCCTTCTGTGTTCCAGCGAGATAACATTCAATTAATATAATGTTTTGTAGAATGGTCAGCCTTTTTGATCACTATAATGGCTGTTAAAAATGCACTATTTTACAAGCTTTTTCACTAGCCATGTATGTATGTAACTATGTTTTTAGGCGGAATTTTGCAACTCAATTTTGAAGCAGATATCTTCAACCGATTGAGCTGAAATTTTGTAGACACGTTCAGTTTGGATGACACTGCATGGTTAGCCGTTAGCTGACGTCATTCTAAATCCAACATGACGGGATATTCAAAGATAGGAACTACAAAAAACTGTTATTGATGAACGTCTAAGTCAAATGACTGAACTGTTTTAATATTTAAACAACTAGTATTCAAGTGAATCCATATGTATGTGAAAATTTGGCAATTTGTTATCTCCAGAATATTCTTTTATATGAATTCTGATGAAAATTTTATTTCGATATAGTTTGTCAGAGAGTAAGTCCCAGCTTACTCAAATAATCAATGAATAACTTGTTTTTTGTAACGGATTTCGATTTAATCTTCAATTATAAGTCACCCTGTCGAAATTGACGTTGAATATTTATGTTCGCCAAAGAAACAAAATTTGAGAAAAACGTTGCCCAAAATAAAATATGCTACCACCAGTATCAGTTTACAATGGCAAAGGGTAGTTATTGTTATTAAAAATAACTATAAGGTTCATTTAACATTCTGTTATTATACTGATGGCTTAAAATATGTCTAGTATCTTTACATTTACATCAAGTAATCGCCAATTCCATAGAATACACCGTCCATATACCCCTTAAAGGTGATATTTCAGCTCCTTGCACGTAGATAAATCTCAATATAGCAATGGCGAAATCTCAGGAGCAAAGCTAGCAGTAAGAGCGATATACAGAAAATGAATAGCCGAGAATAAATCGGTGGCGAGAAAGGAGGCAAAATTGGCCTTAAACTGTGCAACTTACTGCCTCTGCGGCTTAAAGCCCTCCTTTCAGAGACCGGAGCCGCGGTCCGCGAAATACTGACCACAGTTATATATTGAGAGAGCACAGACTCAATTGAGGGAGCGTTTTATCGAGCCAATTTAGTTGAGAATGGAATAAACGGTATTTACCCCGGCTTATCAAGGATATGTCATCGACAAGTAAATTAAGTCACTTTCCCTTGAACCTACCATTGAGCATTGACAATTGGTTCATTTCATTACAATTCGATCACGATTAGTCGGACGGAATATTATATGAGGTGTTTGTTCCACGGCGTAGTTATTTTTTAAGTCCCACGTATAAGTAAGTGAAATTTTGGGACCCTGGAAGTTTTGAAATTTGTTACAATACTTGTTTTAGATATTTTATAATCACGAGACTCCGTATAACTCATTATTACCAACTGTTGGTCTATCGAGCTGTCAGTCTGTCTGTCTGTCGGTATGCCCATTAGCGTCTTTGTCACTGCGTAATCTCAGTAACTCATTAAACATTTTTTCATACGCTGTAACTAATGCTGTATTGTTTTTGGAAACGATACAGTGGCAACAATGTGATTAGTAAAATATCAAAACTTCAATATTGTGAGAGCTTTTCTAATTAGAGCTTCCAAAATATTTCATTTCCAATCTCTTTAAGTTTTATGTCACTACGCAATTCAAGATAAAGTTATAAGCAAAAAACAATGAAACAAAATACTACCAAATTTTGTTTCTGCGTGTTTTCGTACTTTTTCATTTTTGGGAATTTTCAAAAAGAATTTGAGGACAAATGATTTTTAAATGGCCTAAAATTCATTCCTTAGTATTTCTGGAATTGCGACCTGATTTTCTGTTCACATTTTTGTCACCGAGTTAACTCAGCAATTAGAAAAGTGGACTTCCTAAGAAGTTCAGAAACTTTGAACTATGTCTAACTTTATTGCTGCATGTTTTTAAGGTTTTATGTGTTACTAGAATACACATTTTCTGGAGGTTATATACTGAATTTGCATTTCTCGAACGGTAGGAATTCTTATTCTTAGTCAAAACACTTTTCAAGAAGGACAAAATCTGAATGTACGTATGATTCAAAATCGATCGCTGTGAATTCATAGAATTACCATAATTCATACATTTTAATCACTATCGAATATCTGTGTACCCTGTTTGTGATATGTAGTAATACTGAAAATCAACATTTTGCTGCGTGATAAACACACACACACCTATAGTAATTCATGCGCTGTCAATTAGGAAGGTTATGGTTAATTTTCAGTCGTAGAATCAGATACTACTATACGTATGTCACATATATGCATACCATCAAGAGTTAATTACTTAGGTTTTGTAGAATTAATTTTAATACAATTAAAACCAGTTAATTAAGAATGAATAAAACTTGTCACTTATGCTTGATGAGGTACCCTCTTACATTACGAGTAGATCATCTCCTTACGTGAATAAGTGTGTAACTAACAGACATGTTTCTGTTTTGTGTTTGATTTTTTATATTTATTCGTGCAGTAGGGTTTTAATATCCAATATAACGACTTTGGCTAATAGTGAACCATTAACAGATAAAATTTTTGAGTATCACATCGTTTCGATTGATATGCTATCTTCAATCGTCTTCAGGTGGTATTCAGACAATGGAAGTCCGAAATCAAACTTTTGATAAAATAAAGCGTATATCGTTCTAGGACTCCAGCATAGCATCCACTTGATTGTCGACCGTCCCTAACTTTTATAGTGCAGTATATCTTGTTCCTATTATATAGGTATACATACCTGGAAATGCTGGTATTTACCGAGCCGTATCGCAGACACCTGCTCGGGGATTTGTCCTGAAATGGAACGAATTCCTGCAGCCAGTCGGGATTGTAACTGGCATCTGTAGGAGATTTTTCGCACTCTGGAATATAACATCTGTAAGAGAGGAGAAAAAGAAGTGAATGTATTGCTGAATGCTAGATAGGAATGTTGTCAAAATGAGGAGCTGACAGAACAGCATGCCACTTCTTTTCTTCAATATTTATGCATTAATTGAAAACATTTCATCATCTATGAAATACTTACAGAGCAATCTTCCGAAATTGTTAGACATAGATGAATATTCACACATTTATCTTCAAAAAACCTAAGCTTGGGAACAGTAAATTTAGAGGCATTCTGAATGCTCCAAGCTGTACGTCATTCAATTTTATTACGGAATTGCAGGGCGAAATTGGCCTTCATCTCTTGTGAGGGATAATTTATTCCAACAACTGCATAAGGAATAAATACTGAAGTGCTTTTAGCCACATGAAAAATGATGTCAAGTAGGTTGAATCTGTATTTTACGTGCATCAGTATAATGAAAATTTAGTTGCGAAGTTGAATAACAAAATTAAAAATTAATCAGCTCTGTTTCTGAGCGTTTGCAAAGAAGCGGAGCTAACGAATCCTTCATAACTTCATCCTTTACTTAAAAGCTGACCTAAGCTGCGTTAATGTTGTTTCCTAATGAGCAAACGCACATCGGGCCATATGCTTCCCCACAGACTCATGTATCTGTTACTGTGAAAGACCGAAATCCGGTGAATGTCGAGATATACCGGAGAATATCAACATTCACCAAGTTACTTGGCATATGTCCGATATATTGATCAAAAATAATTATTTCTAACTTACACCGGCGAATGTCAACATTCATCATGCACTCATGGTGTATGTTCAAAACTTCAAAAGAAACATTTTTTTCTAAATGAAAACAAAATAAAACATTATAGGTTATCATTTATTTATAAAATACAACATTATGACTTCATAAGCAAAGCAATTCTTTAAGCATTCGTGTTCTTCCTCCATGGCCTGTTCGTATGTGAGTTTCGGAAAGTATATTAAACAACTCTTCATTTGTAACATAATATTGAATATTCGTTTCTCCTGGTTTTAATGACACAATTAACTTTTGTTCGTCACTAACTTTCAAAATGTCAAAACGTTTTAAGCGTCTGTAGTCCAAAGATGTACTGCACTTACTTTTAGCTGAAATTACTTCAGATACGATTTTTGACTGCCTTTCTTGAGAAAAATAAAAACAATTGTCTTCTCGTTTACTTCTAATTAGGGTATGAAACTTTTCAAGAAACATTATTTACTGTAAACGCTATCGAACACAAATTATTGAACACCTAGCTCATATATATTAAAATTGAATTAGTAGGACTGCACACACGCTTTCAGTGAAACCTTGAGTAAAACTGACGACATGCCAACACGGAAGGAAACCGAAAAAATCGCAAAAAGCCAGTTCTAACCTGTCATTTCCGACATCGACCGAAACCTTTGTGCGTTTGTCGATATACACCGGTGAAGGTCCGAATTTTTTAATAAAACTAATAAATGTTCGGTCTTTCACCAACACATTTGGTGTCTGTCGACATTAACCGGTGTATGTCGACATTCCCTAATTTCGGTCTTTCACGGTAACATATCCAATCAAAAATATTACATCTCGACATGAAAAAAACGCCTCCCATATTCTTAGGGGCTGTTTTACTTTCTCCATGTTTATATTTCATATGCTCTTGGGAGTATAACAAGAAAAACGTAATTCAAAGTAAACACCACCTCGTTGAGAGGAAAGAAACAATTTTCATTACTACAGTTATGTATCTGACTGAAAAAATTCAAGGTTAGTGTCTTTTCTATATAGAATACCTGTAGCATTTTCAGGATAACAGCATGTATTTGTATCCTAGCATTTCATGAAACAATTGTTCATTTATTCTGATTTATGAATGTCATTATATTTACAGATTTTGATTCTTTTAAGCTTTTGTAATTTGTTGAATAATGCCGAGGAAAATGTGAGGTTTGTGAAGTTATTTTTTCAAAGACATGTGTATTAACTAATCCAACATAAAAAATACGATAAATTATTGGGCAAGTTATATATATTTCATATCGGGTAGTCCATTTAACTTGAAACGGCCGTATAGCGCGAAAACAGTGAGTTTTTAGATGAAATATTCATGAAAATTCAAGATCTACGCTTTAATTCCACAAATTTTTCTCCGTAGCCTACTCACCTTTAGTTCAGTGAAACAATATAATAAAAAAATATTTTGAGTAATTCACTAACCTATTTAAGTGTCTTGATCAAATAATAGATAATCCGAAATCCGGTGAATGTCGAGATATACCGGAGAATATCAACATTCACCAAGTTACTTGGCATATGTCCGATATATTGATCAAAAATAATTATTTCTAACTTACACCGGCGAATGTCAACATTCATCATGCACTCATGGTGTATGTTCAAAACTTCAAAAGAAACATTTTTTTCTAAATGAAAACAAAATAAAACATTATAGGTTATCATTTATTTATAAAATACAACATTATGACTTCATAAGCAAAGCAATTCTTTAAGCATTCGTGTTCTTCCTCCATGGCCTGTTCGTATGTGAGTTTCGGAAAGTATATTAAACAACTCTTCATTTGTAACATAATATTGAATATTCGTTTCTCCTGGTTTTAATGACACAATTAACTTTTGTTCGTCACTAACTTTCAAAATGTCAAAACGTTTTAAGCGTCTGTAGTCCAAAGATGTACTGCACTTACTTTTAGCTGAAATTACTTCAGATACGATTTTTGACTGCCTTTCTTGAGAAAAATAAAAACAATTGTCTTCTCGTTTACTTCTAATTAGGGTATGAAACTTTTCAAGAAACATTATTTACTGTAAACGCTATCGAACACAAATTATTGAACACCTAGCTCATATATATTAAAATTGAATTAGTAGGACTGCACACACGCTTTCAGTGAAACCTTGAGTAAAACTGACGACATGCCAACACGGAAGGAAACCGAAAAAATCGCAAAAAGCCAGTTCTAACCTGTCATTTCCGACATCGACCGAAACCTTTGTGCGTTTGTCGATATACACCGGTGAAGGTCCGAATTTTTTAATAAAACTAATAAATGTTCGGTCTTTCACCAACACATTTGGTGTCTGTCGACATTAACCGGTGTATGTCGACATTCCCTAATTTCGGTCTTTCACGGTAACATATCCAATCAAAAATATTACATCTCGACATGAAAAAAACGCCTCCCATATTCTTAGGGGCTGTTTTACTTTCTCCATGTTTATATTTCATATGCTCTTGGGAGTATAACAAGAAAAACGTAATTCAAAGTAAACACCACCTCGTTGAGAGGAAAGAAACAATTTTCATTACTACAGTTATGTATCTGACTGAAAAAATTCAAGGTTAGTGTCTTTTCTATATAGAATACCTGTAGCATTTTCAGGATAACAGCATGTATTTGTATCCTAGCATTTCATGAAACAATTGTTCATTTATTCTGATTTATGAATGTCATTATATTTACAGATTTTGATTCTTTTAAGCTTTTGTAATTTGTTGAATAATGCCGAGGAAAATGTGAGGTTTGTGAAGTTATTTTTTCAAAGACATGTGTATTAACTAATCCAACATAAAAAATACGATAAATTATTGGGCAAGTTATATATATTTCATATCGGGTAGTCCATTTAACTTGAAACGGCCGTATAGCGCGAAAACAGTGAGTTTTTAGATGAAATATTCATGAAAATTCAAGATCTACGCTTTAATTCCACAAATTTTTCTCCGTAGCCTACTCACCTTTAGTTCAGTGAAACAATATAATAAAAAAATATTTTGAGTAATTCACTAACCTATTTAAGTGTCTTGATCAAATAATAGATAATCTTATTGTGTATGGTCTCATTCAGTATCATCAGGACAGATTGTTGATTAAAAAGAAATAGCTATAAAATTCTTAAATCTTTTTATTTGTATGGCGCTATCATAGGAAAGTTTTATACGTTAAACAAAAACATACCTATAAAGATACAATAACCTACATATGTGTCCTGGAAGAAAACGATAATAATATAGTTGTTCATTGTCTCAATCAACAGATTTGTTAATATAATATTATACATGAAACAAACAATCTACATTAGGTACCCAAATTATATAGTGCAAGAGCTGGTGGCCCTCTAGAGGTATAACATTTTATACCGGGTGGAATAATAATATAAAGATAAATATGCGATACTCGAATGATCCGTGAAATAACCATGAAAGTTCCGGGAGTTATTTACGTGAGTCATTAAATGGTTGAATCATTTTAGCTGTCAAACAGGTCCACATGTGTAAATATTATTTCGACACTGAACAGAATATAATAAAAACAACCCACTTGCTTAGTTAATCAAGTTGTTCAGCCTGTATAGACGAAGAGCTTGTGTTCCCCTGTTTTTTGTTATACCAATTAAGCTATGCTGGGAATTTTTCAGTCGGTCAGAAGACTGTTTTTACACGCATAAAAATAAATTCTCAGAGCAAGAATGTGTGTTTTCATTCAAGTATACCTTATTTTCCTTCATGCGCAAAGCTATAGTAATCTTTAAATAAAAATACTGTATTTTTGATCACATAGAGTGAATCTAAGTCAATATATTCAATTCAAACATGGGAAAGTCTTGGAAGTCAGAATATCAAAATCTCAAATTGAGCATATCATAATCTTGGCACAGAGCAGAGAAAATCCTAGAAGAACACTAAAGTGTTGACTGAAGCATTTCATGATCTTGGCGCAAATAGTTCAACTTAATTATATAATTTATTATGGGTATAAACATTCTGTAATTTTGATGAGCTGTTATCAAAGCTACTGTTGGTTCCTTGAACTTGGCAAAAAAATATCAAAAATGCACCAATATGACTTCTTTCTTACATTTATCTACGTCATATATTATTTTTCCTAATTAAACTCTGAAAGGTGTTCACCATTTCTAATAGAGCGTATTCACAACTCACATATCACTCATATCACATAAACACCTGTAAACTTGTATGAGATCCTCACAACAGTCACAACCCCAACTTTTTAACAACACATTCATCCTGAGAGGTGGTTGGTAAAAATAAAATTCAATAGAAACTTACTTCCAGGGAAATAGACACACGCGTACTGCTAATATGGCGATGCCAAACAAGTAAATGAATTACTTGGAGGGAATCGCAAGTGTGTAGATAGACCCCTCTGAGAACAATTTTTCTACCGAATTTCAAATTGTGCGAGCTTTTCGCTCCTAGTCTCTATTGTGGAACAATCCATATCTAAAAGCATATTTCACCGACAGGCCGATGCATAAAAAACCGTAGTATACTATATGAATTGATCTACCTAGGCCCGTCTCTCAATCAGTCTGAATTGTTGGGTAGCCTCCCCTGAAAACTATTTTTTACGATTTTTAAAATGCTTTTTGCTAATTCTGATAAGTAAAGTGAGACATTTCAAAACAATTCGTCGTTCTGAAAGTATTTCTATTTGAGAAACTTAGAATAGTACGCTACTAGCTATGAAAAGTCCGTTTCACAGCAATAACTTCATTAGTGTATATTGCTCTTTTTCGCAATTTTTCAAAACAAATAAGAGAAATAAACAGAAAAGTATTTGATTGCCAGATATTCATGACAAAATATGTGCAATTGGACTGTGTAATGTGACAGTGATAATTATCTGCCAGACCATTACAACTCAATGAATTACTTTTGAAGACATATTGGAGTTATTTTTTATTACAAACTATGGATTTGGTCAAAATTTCAATTATTCATATTTTATTTACAGCTGCTAAAAAATCTCGATTTCCATAGTTAATAATGTAATTTCTAAATAACTAAAATCAACGTTTAGTCCTTTTCTGCGTGGAGTCCAGGCAAAAACTACTTTTTGCACATTTTAGGACCCACGGACCCCCCCATGCCCATGTTATCGAGTCTTTGTAATAAAAATTAGTTGTGCACAGCAAGGTGCGGAGCATGAAAGCCTCCTGCATGAGCATTCTGTCACAATTTTTAAATTTCCTTCTTGTTCATGTCATAGAAAATTTAATTTTCAACAAAAAGGATCTTATTGATGTTTAACGTAGGTTTGCAATTTAGCGAGATAAATGAAGGTTGAAAGCGCACCCCCTTCAGCCGCGCCGCTATGAACTTGTGAGAAACTATTCTAAAACTACAATGAAATTACTATACTGCCACATCTATTGTACTCAAACATGAATTTGCAATTCCGAACAAAGCAAGCAACAAAAATAAACCATGGCTATTTGCGCGCCAACATAAAGAAACTCTTCATAGAAATCCAACCCAACTTTCGCTAAAGAAATTCCCTTCCCGGAGAATGTTTACATACTGTTCAAACATCGTGCATGTTTACATTCACCTACCTGTACTTGATATCCCTCGCCGTGAAAATATAACTCAACGAAAACGATGAAAATAACGTTGCTAGGAGCAAACACAGGAAAACTCTGAGTTGAAACTTGCCCCATCTACCAGCCCTTGCGAGAACTTTGTCTACCACGTCCTCCCCCATTATCACCCCTGTAACTGGCTCACTTTGAAGAACTGTGGTCACTCACTCGTTTTCTCTCCAGCATTCTCAGCGGTGAGGAATTTGTATTATTTGTTGTTGAACCGATTCGTAAGTTTATTTTCGGAATCGAGGACGTAGAGATCACTGTACAGCCTAGAAACGGTTTATGATGTGAATCGATTGGGATGATTCCGGATTCAGATAGTACGTTATCTTGTCCCGAGAGGGGGTACGGGATAACACGTGCTGATATCGCTCCCAACCAACGAATGAACTAAAACTAGAAAACGAACGTAGAATTTCGTTTAAAATCTTCTAGTTGCAGAGCATATCTACATCCATATAGCACAAGCGAATGAAGATTAAAAATGACGACAGCAGGTTGCGCTGTAATTATCACACTTCTCTGTTTGGAAATGAATAAATGATCTTTTGGAATTGAATTTAATTCAAAAACTTCCTCTTCCCTTGGAACAATTTAAAAACTTCACTAAATGCAGTAAAAAATGATACATCAGAGACTTACCATTTTCATAGGTTGGATGTATTGGAAAATTTTAGGTCCACAGCTATTAAAAATGAATATATCATTTGGAAATGTGTGAACAATCATCTATGTCTGGCATGTATCGAATATTAACGGAGTCGAAATTTAAAAAAAAAAACTAAAAAAGATATCGCCATAACCCCATATTTTTGATGCACCAAACCTGAGAATGTTTTTGGAAAATGATGGGGGCTTCGGAAACATGCAAAAACAATAATTGAGAGAAACACATATTTTCAAAAACAGTAAACCAGTATCAATATTTCAAAATCCGAATGGTACAACAACGAGAGGGCATCGGCAATCTGCGATTTTTTATGAAGTATCTCAGGAAACATCAAATACATAATATTTTAATTTCGAAATTTTCTCAATTAAAGAAACGAACCTCCAGAAGAATTCAGACTAAGTGCAATGTTAGTAAAAATATGCTGTCAATATACCGTAAAAAGTACCCTTGGGAATATTTTTCCTGCAAGAATATCGAAATGAAAATTGAGTTCTCGGAGGGTCGGCAATTTTGAGAGATATTCACATTAAACTACAATTCAATGATACTACAAATTTATAAAGGAAGCAGCTGAGATGTTTTCTATCCCTTTGTCGACACAATTACAGATCGGAATAGTGGGAAATAATAAATTGCATAGGTACTCGATGGTACGGTGCTTCATCTAAGGAGTCATTCTTAGATAAGTTTAAGTACCGAGCATTTATTAAATCAGCTCCTCCGATCAATAGGCTCACATCTCAGGGTCGGAAACTTGTTGAATGTTTTCCTTCAAAGGATCCGAATCCATTCCTGGGGTCAAAAATTCTGCATCCCTCGACGCACTCATAATCATTCGTTAAATGGATTATAACATTAATTTGAGGAAATCTATTCATTATAATCAATTCTCCGTTGTGTGAACACGTTTTCTATGAGTGGAAAGCCAGCTAGTAAACATCTGACGTAATCAGCTGATATGAACCTATTAGACATAATTCAAGCATTAGACGTACTGTAGGTTAAAGTAAGCGCTAACTAATTTTAGCCATAATCATGAATCTTATTGAAAAAACTTTATTCAAAAAATGTATAGTCAATAAAATATGTAATAAGGATCAAGCCATTGTTTGGAACAATCAATTGAATAGTATTATTGCGCAAGTATACCCACTAAAGATTACCGATCTATTTCCCACACAAAAACGAAGGAAGCGTTCTGACTGCGAAAATGTTCGAATTTGACATAATGCATTTTTTAATTATTTAAAATCGTGTCATTTATATTCGTTTATATGTCGGTTCGTTGTCGTTTTTGTCACCGCATGATATTTTAATCTAAACGCATAAGGTTTGATGAAATTCGAAAAGCTATTGGGTGGTAATATGTAATACTGCTATATTTTTTTATATCGTTGCATTGGTGGTTGAGTAATAATAATCAGAACAAGAATATCTAAATAATTATAAGCCTCGCTGATTATCGGGGTTCAGCATTTTCATAAGAACTCAAAATGAAGTTTTAGAGGCTTGAAACGTGTTTTAATATTGAAAACTTTATTTTATACATTACTTAATTTTTAATTATTATATAACGCAATCGAAACACATTATGATAATCTCAAAAATTTGGAAATCAATTATTGAATGATTCTCCAGCAACGGGTTAATACACATAATAATAAAATAGGTAGATATTCAAAGTACGTCAATACAAAGAATTTTATTACGTTGTTTAGGTCACATGGTAGCCCCTACTACCATACAATATTTTATGGTCTGCTATTAAAATTTCTGATTTTCAAGAAATGTTTAATTAGTTTCAGGGTTATACCTCTGATTCCCATACCCACGTTCTATAGTTATCTCAATCATTTTTCATGTTCTATCGTGTTTACAAAATTAAAAAACCATCACAAAGCACTATTGTATAAGTTTCTTAGAATTTTGCCCTGAAGCTGTCTGTAAACAAGATTATCTTCTGATTTCTCATATAACATGTCTTTGAAAGTAAACAACATTATCTGATTTGGTTGATACTGGTGTTTACTAGTTCCAAGGAATTTGTCGTTATGATTATCCGCATTTTCAAATTCCGATAAACGACAGAGTAACAACTTTGACTAAGCAATGCAAACTGAGGCGATTTATGGTATATAGGTATACATTTTATGCTCGCACATGCGTATTTTGTCAATATTTTATTCATATATCTGCAAAATGCTATAAATTTAACATTAAAAATACACAATTATCAACTGTGCACTCACTATATCTACTTCGGTCAAAATCGGTCTGGCCTGGTCATGGAATTTGCATTTTTTCGTGAACAATTTTTTTTTGATGTAACATTACTAGTCAGTAGCCCATTATAGAGATACAACCACAGTAAAAGAAGAGAGTAAAGCCACTCGGCTGTTAGTACAACGAGCGCAGTGCGGACGACCCCATTGGGTGTCCTCGAAGCACTGCTGAATCTCCCCTCACTAGATCTTGTGATAGGGGGAGGCCAGGGTAACTGCATTCCGGTTATGGAGCTAAGGCAGTTGGGCTTCTATCAATCCGGGTAAAGGGCACTGTGCGATACTTTTAGAGTTACAAAAGGAGACACCCATATTGCAAACAAGGAGTGACATAAGTACACCCAAGTACCTTTTTGATTGCAAATTCATGGTGGAGTATCCAACAAGCGAGGAATGGGTCACCGGAGGCTGACAGCTCTTCGAGAGAGGTGGGCAATTCTGGTACACAGATGGCTCACTGACCGAGGAGGGCTCTGGCTCCGGGGTCTTCGGACCCAATACAATACTCTCATTCCCCCTTGGGGAACACCACTGTCTTCCAGGCTGAGATCTTTCCAATTTTAGCGTGTGCAATTCGCATTCTGGAAAAGCAGGGGTCTAGGAGACGAATCACTATTTGCTCCGATAGTCAGGCAGCAATCAAGGCAGTAGGTCCTGCAGGATAGTATCAGGGCTGGTATTCGAGTGTAGGAGAGCTCTTGACGAGATCGCAGAGAGACACAGGGTCTCACTAATGTGGAGATTCAAGGAAACATTATGGCGGACGCTTTGGCGAAGGCAGGATCAAAAGGAAATCTTTTGTAGGATTATAAAAGCTACGGAGGAGTGGATTGAAATTCAACACTCTTTGAGGTGGAATAGCATCCCAGGACATCTCCGTCAGGCACGGAAATTCATTACAGGGCCTGTAGCCAGAGAGGGGCGATTTTGCCTCATTCTTGATAGGAGTCATCTTAGGTTGCTGATGGGACTGGTCTCTGGTCATAATACCTTTAGGCGGCACCTGCACCTAATGGGGATAGTTAGTGACCCAACGTGTGCACGCTGTGGCGATGAGAAGGAGTCCTCGGCACACATACTATACCGTTGTGAAGCCCTCGAGCACCACAGGCAGGCCATACTGGGGTCCATGATTCTGGAACCAGGGGATATGAGATGGTCAGGACCCAAGGCCATACTTAACTTTGCGAAAAGGGCTGGCCTTGGGAACTAGAGCTGACAGAGGCGCAAAAGGGCCAGGCGGTGGCCTATACACCAATAGTCCACATCGGAATGCCTCTTTCTATTCTTTCATTAATTCAAAGGCACTCGGTCATCCAATATTATCAGACGCACATTACATCCCTAGAATTTCGTTAGAATGTCTGTTAAATTGTATAAGGACTGGCCGCTCAGTTTTCGGCTAGCGCATGTGTGAAAGAATTATTGGATATGCATCAGATATTTGTCAACATAGAGGCATATTCGTTTCAGTTAACAGTCCGGTCAATTTAGGCTTGCTTAAAATCTATTTCCTCTCTCATTATTACTCTACCAGCCTCCCAATTTCATTGAAATGTATCTGCTCCTCTCCTAGAACAGTCTTGTACATCGAACATCGATGTATGTTATATAATATCGAATTTGTTAGTATCACCATCCCTAGATTATACCAGTGTTTTTGATTTTTTTCTGTCACTTGTTGCCTGCAATCTGTAGTCTGTCATCTGTCAGTTCAACAGTAAACAAACCGCAAGCTAAGGGGCGGATAAGGCTAAAAACGCGCAATTTCCAATTTGTACCTTTTTTTGTAGTGCTATACACATCAACAATTATGAAAATAGCTTGCAATGTTTTCGTGGCAAATAGAGTATACTCATCAATAGCATTCAACAAACCGAGGAAATACGCCAAGTCTACATTAGCCCTTTGTAAACATCCAAATAGCAGGGAGTATTGTGTGATTCTCTTCAGTGGACAAGACAAAAATGGTGTGAAATACAAGATACAGAGCAACATAAAACAAGTTTTGACGAAATTTGTTCATGAGGGCAAATGCACCTTTCAATTCAAACAGCCAGAACATGATGTTTATGTTACAGGAGATGTTGTGCAACTGAAGGGCTTTTTACATCTATTCAGACGAATTTTAGAGAACAAAGTGTCTGAAAAAGAATTGAGTGTTTCAAGTATGAGTATAATGCCTATAAAAGATGTAGCACAAACGAAACTAACCATAACAAAACGTTCTGATTACCCAGTAAAGGGTTTTCCAAGAACTTTGGAGGAACTCCACATCAATGATATCAATCGAACAGCCGTAGATCGAGGCATCATGCAGCTAACTAGACTGAGGATTTTGGATTTGTCTAATAACAACATTGATTTTATCCCAGATGAATTAGGGAACCTTCCAAATTTGAAGGAGCTGAATTTATCACATAATTTCCTAGGAAAAAATCCCAAACAGTGGAAGTGGATTCAAAAAAACATTGTGAACTCTTTGTTATTGTTAGATATGTCTCATAATGAACTCACATTTGTTCCTAGCAGTATATGCAAGTTCTATAAACTTGTGACACTAAAATTAGATTATAATAATCTAAGTTGTTTACCAGATGGTATAGGCAATCTTAGAAGATTAAAGTTGCTATCTGCTTCTCATAATAATCTCAGCACATTACCTGGTAGTATAAAATTACTAAAGTTAGATATGTTAGATATGTCAAATAATAGTTTTGAACCTCATGCAAATAGACAACTAGATATCATACAACAGATGCTACCAGTATGCACTTTGAAAGAATATGCTTCAAGAAAAATATTAGGTTCCAGAATACCTTACTATCCAGGTATTTTACCTTTATCTTTGATTGACTATTTAGATAATGCAAAATTTTGTGTATGTGGTAAAGCATGTTTTGAGATATTCTTTCGTAAACCACAATTCATTCTATTGACAAATATTACAGTTAGTCTCAATAGATTAGATAATGATTCCACATATGCTCCAATTGATTGTTATTTCTGTTCACTGAAGTGTTACAGAACTTCCTCAATGAATCGAATACGGAATCCAGTTGTTAGGTAGGACGCAATAGATTTGTATAATGATACTTAATTCTTACAGTAACTTTTGATGGAACTGTAATGTGATATATTTTTATTGAAGCTCAAGTGATAAACAAGAATAAATTTAAAACTGTGTGGAGTATGGTAATCTATTTATTGATATTGGAAATGAAGAGTACAAAAGTAGGTTTAACATAATGTTGATTTCTGGTTGAATATTGTGAACCTGCCCCTATGCTAATATTATTTAAGAAGTGTTTATTATTTATTTCCAATTTGAAATCAGCTAATGTGTGCTATGAATGTTCATTCTGTGCTTGCTGTGAAAAAAGATTAGGTTGGCAGAAGTAAAAAGATCAACATAGCAACATCTAAATCTTATTGCAAAGTGTCCTCTCTGGAATTCTTACTAGCCACTTATTGATAAAATAACTTTACTAATAATGTTTCAGCTGCCTAAAAGCACAGAAACATTGATATTGACTTTGTCAGTCATTCATTCAAATTTTATTTTCATGTTTTAAGCATTGATTAAAGCTGTTGAGACATCTCAAATGTTGCATGGTATGTTATTTTATTCAATGCATTTAATTTTTATTTGCAGCCAGTACTAATATAAGATGAACCAATGTCTTGAGATTCCATGATCGAGGATTATTCTAATGATTTAATAATATGTATAATCTTTGCTTTATACACACAAAAATATGTTAATGTTGATTCTAGATATTGTTAAATGTGGCACAAAGTTGCACAAATGAAAATATATAAAATTATGATGTATTCTCCCACATTTAATAACAGTGCATTATGCACTGTCAAACAAACAATGCTGTAAAATATGGCTAAAAATGTTGAATTAATTTATTTTCATTTGTGACACTGTTTCACATAAGCTCAATTTCGTCAGAAAATTATTAATGTTGATAGATTCAACAGAAAATATGTAAATATTGCAATTGCAATCACAGAATAATGATAATTACAGATAAAACCTTTTTCCAACCACACAATATATTTACTTATACTGAAGTTTTCATATGTTATTTTTACAAACACTTAAAAGTCTCTAGATGGCAAGTGCCTGTCTACACATCCTAGAAATAGGCCAATGCATAATATAATTATTTGTATGAATGCTTACAGACAGCAACTAATATGGCCTTGTTTGTCTGGCTGCCATTCAAATTTGTTCCGTTTTCATCTGTATTCCTCTGAAATAGTGCATGTAGGTAAGGACTTCTTTCCATAGCATACTATAGAATTAGTCATAAATATTGGATTTAGTGAAATATACAATCAAGTTTTTTGTGATGTGAAACTCTACTCGAATAACTGTACATTCGAATATTTTGGGCGATTGTACACCAGCCTTTTAATCTTATATCCTCATATAAAATGGTAGTTTTAATGTGGGTCTGCATACTGTTGTTTGAAATTTGTATACAATGTAGATATTTTAGTAACACCTCCATTTTGTCGGAACCTGTATTTCACTGTGAAGTAATGCAGTGTTTTTGAAAAGGCAGCATCCAATGCAATTATTTTGACATTATCTATATTTATTAGTTTGAAATTGGAAGTTATAGGAAGAAAATAGAACTTGTGAGACAAAGTCCGGAGCAACATTCTTAAAGAAAATAAAAATTCAAACATGATATAGCTACCATATCTTTTACTGTTAGAGCAAAATTTTCGAATTTGAGGTTTCATGTTCTTTTCAAATTCCCATTAATAATAATATAAAATCATTGATTTAAGAACATTCTTTATATAGTTCGAATACATTTTGGTCCAGTGGAGGCAAAGCAATTAATAGTAGTATATTCTAAAATTAGTGAACTTCATTTTTCTTCCTAATACTTGATAATATGAGAATACGTTTGGCACTTAGTACACACAGTAGTTACTCAGGTATAGTCTAAATTCAGACACTAAACAAACAATGAATGCAAATTTCATGAAAACGTTTTGTACCAATCATCACACGTTTTGAATTAAATAAAGTAAAACGGATACTATGATGATCTAAATGTAAGATAAGACTTCACAACGAGAACTTTCCAAAATTATAAACTGAAGTCATAGATATAAATAGACATTTGAGAGTTTTTAATACGTCTTATACTCATAGTTTATAATCTTTTTAAATTTTGCGGCTATTTTATTGCATTTTTTACACGCTGTATTTTTCTACTATTCGATTTTAACAATAAATATTGCTTATAACAAATTTTACATACTTTGAATTTCCCGAATCCTGTGATTAATATTAAATATGAATAATTCAATTTTTAACATAATCCTCTCACTTAAATTTTATTAACGTACCTAAAACTTATATAGATCTCTCCACTCATCTCTATTTCACCAATCATCATGATTTATTGTAAACAAATATATGTAGGAATGTTCCCAAATCCAAATTGTAAAAAAATACAAAGTTCAACCCAGCACCAAACATTTTCTAAAAAAAAAAACATTTATCATCTATTACATTTTCAGCTGCCCAACCAAAAGGGCACTGAGAGCATAAAAAAGCAATTGTAGCTGTTATTTCATTTGGATAATCTTCTACAGATTGCGGATACTTGTTGCCATCTAACTTGGATGTATCGGTTTGCGGAACGTAGTCACCAGTGTTTGACTACATTCGATAACGTCTTAATTTGCTACACGTAGAGAAAAGTAGGGTCAAAGACTATATCTATGTTTCTGTTGTCTACACAAGCATGGCATGTCACTCAAAACAGTATAACCTCTCGCCACACAGAAAACAGCACCTGATAGTGCCTGACAAAATTTACCAAGTTCCTGTGACTTTATATAAATGTTCAATACTTATACATAGGATACATTATATTATATGTACAGATACTGTCATGGTAACGATGGTATCCACAACTGGATTGGATTCTCAACGTTGGAAATAGCGCATAAGTAGTAAAAGTCAATTAAAAAAGGTAAGACAATTTATTTACTTTAATAATGTATAATGGATTAACCATACAATATAAACAAAAATATGTGTATAGACGTACGTTACGATTTGATGTCCAGTTCCGTAGGAAGGGAGTCTGAAGGCGAGACAGTACGTGCTTCAAGTTTGGAAATCAGATGATTTCTTATCACAGTTTTGGCTGAAAAGAAAAACATCACATGAGATTTGACACACATTCCCAGATATAATTCAACTCGTAGATTATTAGTATTATTCTTACAATAATTTTCCAATGAAATGACCATTGCGAATAATCTATTAATGAGCATTTCTTTTAATTTAATTTTTTTTATGCGTTTTGATCTGTTCATCGAACAAAGTACATGTTTTAGATTTGAAAGTGGGCTTAGTTTCCAATAGACGCGAGGCGTAATACGCCAGTCTTTTTAATAGATAACACTTCTACAGGCATAGCTCAGCCATTTCAATAACATTGATTCTACGAGCCGGCTTAGCTACGACACATTCTCGGGAGGGGGGAAATTATCCCCATTGTCTCATCCCCGATCCACAAGATTCAAACCTGCTACAATTGAGATTTGTACGAATGTGGTTTTTATTAAGCAGGCATGAAAACAAATAACGAACAGATTCATTTATGAAAATGATCTGTTCACAAAAACCTTCTATGAAATACAATCAATCATTCACCTCTATGTAGAACCTGATTAACGGACATTGGGTGAAAAAGTTTGTGACGCCTATGGAAATTTTTGTAATAAAGTGGAAAATGTCCTCACACGACGTCATGTTCCTGACAGATGTCTATCAGACATTTCATCAAGATCATTTCATCCATCACATCATCAAATTTAAATTGTAGCTTTTGCAAATGCAACATGTAGAAAATTTGAAAAAGAACGTTTTTGTGGCGCTCATATTCACCGAATCTACAGCAAGCGGTCTAAACATCAGTTTGCCCCATTTGGATCACCTTCATCCCGACAATTCTAAGATATGTGTAATTACTGCCAGTGAATACAGTTACCTCAGGAAATGTAAGGAAAAGCCTAAAAATACCAAAGACCACCACGAAGACCATGTTGCCTCAAGTAGCAGTAAGGAGAATAAGCAGTTGGAAGAAATTTATCTAAAACTATCATCAGACATTGGCCTCTTCACCACTGGTAACTATTCTTCATCATCTTGTGTAAATGAAACTTCAGACGAAGAAATAGACTACCCGTCCGATCGATCTGCGATTTTTGAAGTTACCAAGATCAACAAACTCCCACTAGTAACTGCTAGAAGTATGGCTCATTCGAACAAATTGGACATCCAAAATAAAGCAATACACGTATCTTTGCTGGAAACAGATTCAAAATCATCTACAGAATTTATTTGCCGCATATGCCACGGCGGAGACAGTGAAGATGATCTATTAACGCCATGTAGATGTAGGGGAACGGTAGCTCTGGTGCATCTCAAATGTCTTGAAAGATGGCTGAGAGAATCCAATCACAGCACTTGCGAACTGTGTAATCACCATTATAAAATCATCCGGGAACCAAAATACAGCATACCATGGTCCATTCTGGTATTTCTAAGGCATCCTGGAGAACACTGGAAAGATTTATTGATAGATCTGTTCGCGTTCGCATTGTACACACCATCGGCAATAGCTTCCACCTACATGCTGATGATGATTTGCGAATCTTTGGTAAAGTCGAATATCATAGCAGCAGGCACAATTTCATCGCATTTAGTTGCATTCTCAGCTGTGTTCGGAATGGCAGCCATAGATTTCACTTATTCTTCATGGTTGTTACTAACTTTGCAGACACATATAGAAGCTTGGCGCCATTGGTACAGAAGCAATTCCAATCTGAAGATTATTTTACCGAAGGTCAAACTCCGACCGCACAAATCGAAGAAGAAACAACATGAAAAATCTAAGAAGACCACGTTAACAAAAAAAACTCCTGTAAAATGTAAAAGCTCCAATAAATAGCCACTGTTCACATAAATATAACATTTATTGTGCATGCCCTTCAAAATTTATATATTAGTGTTAGTCTAAATTCACCACAACATAGTATCAAGCGTTACATCTGATCCAAAATATCCACCCAATAGGCCAATAGGCGAGAGAAGTATTGTAATCGCGATAAATGTCTATTGTGTAGGAAGTACAGCATTACATGCTTGGCCTCATTTTTTGCGAGTTGTAGTTTGTATGTTTTCTGTAGCTACAATTAAGTTTTATAATCAAAATGACTTACCCAGAATGCTGTTGTTATCCACAGCTATTGTGTGTGCTGTATCGTCGTTTAGATTCACGGCAGAACAATTAGCACCATTGACTAGAAGTTCTTGGCAGGTATGAGGATGATTGCCTTTAGCTGCATACATCAAGGCAGTGTTGCACATCTATCTTAAAAATACAAATGAAATGTAGCTTCTAAACCTTTTTTCAGGATTTCCCGCTGTTCCTTTTGTTTATAAGGCTACTTGCATTTTGTCTGCTACATATATTAGTAAAATCATACGTCCCTATTCATAAAATAGATCAAATCAAACATAGCAATGAGACAGAAGAATTGGAACTTAATGATGCTGAAAAAAATTTCAAAGTATACATAGAAATTTCTTCTTCATTCTATTTGAAACAAAAAATCGGGACAATATTTCTTTATAAATATGCAGTTAAGCAATTTTTCCAAATATTGCCTTATAACTGAAAATTTAATTTCAATGTTAGTGTAAGTTTTGATGACAGTGTATCATTTGAAAAAATATATGACAAGGGATACTGTGGAAAAAGAGCAAGTGGCTGCAGGCCCATAAAAAATACTTAAGAGCTAAAGAACGTCTGTTACAATCTATAGCTTGCTCCACTGTTAAAAATGCTTCAAGAAGTTTTGTCACTTTTGAAAAAAGCAAACCAGTTCCAGAACTGAATATTGTCAAAACACTACAAAAATGTTTTATTAATACATAGGTACCTACAATTTTACAATAAGTACATGCTGTAATGATATACTTTAGTCCCTTTTGAACATGATTTTTTAGCTTGACCTGTAGGTATGTATCTATCAATGTAAGGAAATCTAATTAATTTGAAAATTTACAGACATATTAAGAACCAATGACATTACAACAATTGCTGAATGAATGGAAATGTATCACACATTTGACTAATTTTTTTTGCTCTCTATCAAGCAGCACTATGTTGTCGATCTGCCTCTCTTGTACTTCTGATATGACCAAAAGTGCTTGATCAGACTCAGCACAAAACACGAATGATAAGGAATAACACATGTTCAGTCAATGTTGAAATAAATCTAATGTGTTTCAAATAGACACTTTTAATTTGGAAGGTTGTTGCTATGTAACAGATGCTCAACACATGCCATGTGAAGTGATTAGAAAGTACCTGATTCTAAACTTTTAGTACATGTAGGAAAGTGAAAACTATTTATGTAGATATGCTGTAAGCTAAAAATTAGCCTCACAGTTGTCAGACCCATTCCATTTTAAGCCTTATTTATTTCCCAACTCCTAAAGCACTTTTTGTTAGCTGTGGGCCACTTATTTTTTCAATAGATAGATCAGACTTTACATACGTGGTCAACATGATTGACATCTGCACCTGCTTTTATCAGCATCTTGATAATTTCATGATGTCCACCACTTGCTGCTAGATGAAGAGGAGATTCATCCTCAGGACCCAATAAATTGACATTGGCTCCACAACTTAGAAGGAGATTAACTGTACTGACTTGACCATAATAACAAGCCCAGTGCAAAGCAGTCATGTTATGTTTGTCTCTAAAAAAAATTATATAATTTCAGGGAATGAATGCAGAAAGTTTATAGGACATTAAATTTAAACATGATCAAGTACAAAAAGGACAATTGTGTTAGCATGAAATTGCACAGATTTCTATCAGTTCTAAAATAGCTCTAAACAAGGATTTGCTTTTTTTCATTTTGTACCCTATCCTAATTAAAAAATTTATTACTACACTCAAAAATTATTAGGAACTGAAGTGCATAAAACAATATATGTTGCTAACTACACCAAAATCCTAATATATAAAAATGGGTCACCTTAATAATATACAAAGCTTAAAATAATTGGCAGAATCTAAATCCAGCCCCATTTGGATCACTCCTCCAACTACTTATTGATTCATCATACCTTATATCAACATTAGGTTCATTGTCAACATCTTGCTGAGTAAGTTCTCCCTGACCAGCTTTGGCATGAAAATTAACATCTGATATCTGTGGCAGAGGATTTTGAGCCTGTGTATTACCTCGTTGAAGGTTAGTTAATACTGTTGTGTTACACTTATTTTGCTGTCTGTATGGCAAGAATGCACTCTTTCTGTAATAATAAAACAATTGTTTAGCTGAATCATTAATGAACATTTTAATTACACTATCTATGAACATGAAGGTGTTTGGGGTGAAAAAGTATGTTATTATTAACTTATTCATTTTAAAGAATATCTTTCTGAAAGAAGAATATGATATTTTCAGATTAACATTTAGGCACTAGAAACCAACAGTACAATTAATGAGTACAATGAGTTTGCTATTATGACTTATCAAATTAATACTAAGGTGACCTGTGAATGTATATCAATATTGCACCCCGGACATCTTAGCTCAAAGCTCAAGGAATTGGATGAAACATTTCTTACCTATTCACAGTCCATTGTTTAGAGCCGCCAACTAAACTAGGTGATAAGTTGTAACCGATTGCTTCAGAGTTGATATCCTGAGATTTCAAACTATGTGTAACACTGGGCAAAATGATTGGCTTTATGTCTTGTTCTTCGCTGGATGAACATTCATCTTGAGGTTCCATTTGCAATTTGGAAACAGAGTAAGTAATCCTTGTTGGTTTTTTTACTATTTTAAAATAGTAATGAACTACTCATTTAAGACATTCTGCTTTCTAAACTCATAGTAAATATAATATAAAGTTATAGCTGGTTATAGGTTATAGCTACACATCGATTAATTATATATCAACTGGTTGTCAACGTCAATTAGATAAAAAGATAGGTTCGGGCAACAGCTTATCAATAGTAAGTACCACTTTAGTATAAAGCCGGGTACTCATTGACGAATTACAAAAATTGTAGGTACATGATTCAGATTTTGGATATTTGCAGTTCGCCAAGGAGTACCCGGCTTAATGTGTCGGCATAACTGATGTGTCACATCACCACTTCTTTCGACAGTTGTCAGATGATTGACAGACGCTGACATCCACAACTGACGGTTCCGTATCCGTTCCGTCATTGTCACCTGTGCTGTCATTGTCACGCGATTTTGGCCATTTACCATCATTTTCATAACTTATAAGTTTGCCCGTGCCGTTTATTGCAAGTTCACATTCAGAGAACGGAAAACGACAGCATTTTATTTTTATCGCTCGGTAAGTGGTGGTCGGTGCGCTGTCAGTATCGAACACGAATGCGGTGAGAATCGGACTTTGTAGAATATTTGTCGTTACTGGTTTACCTTCGCAGAGAAAACCCGGGAAAAATGTCTATTAACGGCTTGAACAACGGCTCTCCTCGTAAAAGAGCGAGAGCAGAACCAGAATCTAAAGTGACGGTCATATTGGGGGCCCAATGGGGTGACGAGGGCAAAGGCAAAGTGGTCGATATGCTTGCTGCCGACGTTGACGTCGTATGCCGCTGCCAGGTACACATTTTTTCCATTATTAATTGTTTATCAATAATCAGTCTTGCATCCTTTGAACTTTCCATTTACGTACCAAAAATACAAGTGTACAGGGGTGTTTTGAAAATTTACATGTTGAGGAGTGGATGACTATTTAAAGGTCTTAAATTCATGAGAACTCACATATATTGAGATAAATTGGAAGTTTTATGACACTAAACATTATTTGGTATTATTACATATGTTGGATAATACAACTGATAAAAAATTACATAAATAATATATCCATTGCATGGCGAGTGGAGTGACGCGCCTGAAGTGTGAACTGCCGCACCACACGCTTTGTGCGGGGGTTGGCGCGACGAGTTTCACAAGTCTGGTCAGTTGACGATAAAATTTGTCCACTTCAAAAAAAATAGAAGAATGAAAAAACATGAAATAGCAACAAACCTTGAAATTGTTCTGCTGTTTTATATTTTTTTTATAAATTCCTCTGCAACCATTTAAATTATTTCAAATACTCTTCCCCAAATTCCATCAAAATCAAAACAGCAGGTGCAGTGTTCATGTGCTTCCAAAAATAGTGACTGGCAAACCGATGAAAATTCTTGACATGTATGTATATCAAATAAAACATCCTGAGCATATCACCATTTTAAATTAGTATTTTTTGTCATCACAATACTTTCCTCACATAAACATTGGAATCATATGTGACAAGTCAGTACAAAATATTTTATAATAGTTTGGGTGAAAATACGCCAGAAATTTTTTTTACTGTTTATTACAGTCCATGCCCATGAAAAATTTGCAAATACACAGATACAAATATATATATCAAAAAAAATACCTACTGTGATTTAGAACTGTGAGCAAATGAAAACAAACACTTGTAGAGTTTTTTTTAGCAAACGGTATCGCGAGGCGGCAAATAGTCGCACATTACCTAATGCTTATAAACAGTTATCACATGATTTTGTATTCTAAAAATATAGATGTGATACACACCCACACGTGTTGTTTGCAGTCATCATAACACCAAAAGGTTTTGATGCCGTTACAGTGGAACCTAAAAAGGGATTTGTTCATGCTTCTCTCCAGCTCATCTAGAAACAAAATTTACCCATACTGCCTCTCTGGCTTGGTAGGGAAAATATGCTTTTATCATCTTTGACCTATTAACACAACACAAATTTTACTATGGATATAAATCAAGGAAATTCTGTTTATTACAATGAAATCCATTATTAAGATTTAGTTTTTAATCATGATAAAGCTAGCTCTTTTTTTAACATGACCTTTTTACCTTCTCTTATTTATAAGTAAGTCATACTAGTAACCATCTTCTAATTATTTTATTGATATGCAACTTTGCAAGTATAAATTCGTATGATGATGATATTTATGGCTGCTAGTAAACTGCATATAGTTGAGCTTGTTTGATTCATATTGATTATACTAATACATTGCACTTGGTGATGAGGGTCTGATGATTGGGCAGATGAAAATTTAAGAAATCAATATTATGCAGATTCTAGATGCTCTTGCTTGGTGAAACTATTTCATGATTCAAATAACAATTATGTAATTTCAATTCAAGGTTTCACAAATAAAATTATGTATTTTTGTGTGTGTCTTGATTTAATATATAATAATCATCTAAATAAACATGAGATGTGCTTTCATATGTACTACAATAACACTGAGTGAACAATTGTTAAATATATATTGTCTATCCTATTCTTGATTAAGTATAGTATTTTGATGTAAAACCACAGAACACTCTGACTGAAAAAGAAACAATATTGCACCTCACATAGCTTAACACTATAGACCAAGTGCATAGTTAGAAAACTATTTCGGTGGGATCTGGACTGTTCTGTTGGCGGGAGGGGTTCTAATTAGCTATATAAAAATGTGTGTATAGTTTTGCTGAAAAAAAATCTTGGAATTTCGGTTGAGGGGGTCCGGACCTCCCCTAATTATGTGCCTACTACAAAACTAAAATAAGCCTGCTTTCAATTCATTTGAGAGTAGTATAATGATGTTCTTATCTGAACTTATTTGTTTGAGTGAATATAATTTCGAAATTTCGATTTAGTTTACTTGAGGTTACTTTCGACACAGATTCACATTATGTCATTGACCCTGCTTAGCTGTATGGGCGATTATGTATCTGACATTGCTAAAAAATATTCATGTTAATAGCTGAGTCAATAGCAGTAATGTAATTATGATTGATAATGAAAAAAAATGATATGCTATAATGTGAGTTGCTGATAACATTTTCATATGAACAATCTTTGTTTACATAATTCACACATATTTAATATTAATAGGTATCTTTAATCAAATATGACATGTATTCAAAGATAAATCCTTTGAGTAAAGCATATAGTTGTGGCCTTAAGCTCAGTTTTACGAAAATAACTAAATTAAACGTCACTGGAAATTTAAATATATTTCTGGTTACCACCTTAATATGTTTTATGTATCTGTTTATACATGATGGTCCCAAATTTCGTCTTATAAATCTGGGATTATCACGTAAAGAAGAAGCGGCTCATTTCGATCATCATAGATTTACATGTGGTTGTAACAAGCTGCCAGACTACTTTCAACCTGAAGTACATACAACATGCTTGAAATGGTTGAATATCATCAGAGTATAACAAAGTATTTTTCGATTCTTTTTTAAGTATTTGCATTAGGTATTTTATATTGGGTATATTAGCAACTATCAATTTTATTATAATGATTTCTCTTTTGTTCCAGGGTGGAAACAATGCTGGTCATACAGTTGTTATTAATGGAGTTGAGTATGACTTCCATCTACTCCCAAGTGGGATCATTCACCCAAAATGTAAATCTGTCATAGGTAATTGTTTTATTTTGTGACAATAGAATTTTTTCCAAAATTTAATTAAGATTTTTTTAACACCGTTGAGTACTGAGACTTAGAATATACCAAGTGGGCCCTTCCACTTGAAACAGCCAAGAAAACGGTTTTTAGATGAAAACTTTCAGGTGAAAAGGTCAACAATGTTTTTTGAATGGTACATATATTTTTCATTGCAGAATCTTACTCTACAATAAAAATCTTTTTTTGTTCACAATTCAGGAAACCGATTGCAACTCAAGTAGATAAAGAATACAATATTTATTCCTTTTATAAATTTTCCAATAACTAAATGGTTTGTCAGAAATGCTTTCCTTCTCACGAAAGCATAAATAACGTAATTATCATATGGGAAACCTTTAAATTTATTATAACATATTCAAAATGATGCCCGTCAACTTCAATACACTTATCAATCCATTTTATGAAGTTTTCATGACAGCCAAGGAGAGTTTCTTTATTGATTGCTCTACAAGCATATCTTATGTGTTACATCATATTTTCCAATGTAGTGGGAGCTTCTCGAATAAACAACTTCTATGAATCGTTGACCTTGAAAACGCTGTCAATGTCGAAAATAAAAGTGATCATTAAATCTCCCCATTGCACCCAAGAACTTTCATTTGAACGTTTTCATCGCTATACGGCTGTCTAAAGTTAAATGGATGACCCGGTATTTTGACGGTGATTATGGTTTAATAGTGGTTGCCTGCAACCATGGTGCAAATGACGTCGCCAAAAAAGCTATCCATAATGCAGGAAATACTTGAAAAAATCATATTTCAAACGTATACGATATACCATCGACTCATTTTTATATTGATGCTAGTTTATAGATAGTGTGGCAGTAGGCTGCTCTGTAATTTGTGAATAGTAGCTATCCGTACAATTCCAATCAGTATTTAGGAAAGTTTTATAAAATAAGAGCATCTAATACAAATCCACACAAACCAGGTACTTTTTAGGCACAGTTTCTTACAGAAGCACCCACGCCGAACTTACATTTATTGCTCAGAAAAATGTTCTAGGAAACCAAACAATGCATTATTTCACCTAATCTTTGTAATTTTCAATAACAAAGGTTCAAACATCTTATCACTATGCGTAGCATAATAATTATCAACAAAAAACAAAATATTACTAATACTACTACCTACTAATACTATATTGCGATCACTGTGTACTCATTTTTATGGGTGTTAAGTCATTGTATCATATAGCATTGGCATACCCATATAAAAAATAGTTACGCATGATTGAACTGTAGATATATATTTTTGGGTCATTTCCATCCAGAATGTGAAAATATATTGCGCCAGGTGACAATTTGGAATTTTACGCTGTTTTTTTGTAGACACAAACCGCTTACGTGAAAACTCATAGAAATCAGACCATTATTCAAGTGTTGCTATTAATTTTATTGCACAAATAAGAGTGCTAACATACGATACCAAGCGTTATCTTAGGTTTATGTAAAAGATCATCACGTTGGTAATGGAATGTTCAACCTATTTTTAATTTTTTGTTATTGAAATAAAAAAATAGAATTCAACCCTGCATTTCTAATAACAAAATAGCTTTAAAAACCAAAGTAGGTAAATGTATATTCTGACATATATTTAGATTACAAGGAACGTTTGTAAGTTGATTTTTTTTAAATCTTTCAATGTAATCTTATTGAATCCTACTGAAAAATGTATTGTGACCGTAGATTTTTGAGTCATTTTGTTGCCAGTCTTCATATGGTTACAACATTTTTAGTTCATTGCACTATGCAAACTGAAAAGTAATAGATATTTTATATTTCAATCATTGAATATGAGCAGTGTAAGCAATCGGGATATCATAGGTTTTGCGGCAAAAATATATTTGGTTTCGCTATATAAATACTCTGGAACGCTCTGTTATCGAATTGTGCAGATATAGCAGGTCTGAAGAGCGCGATACTTATTCACTTATTGTCGACACGATTTCAAAAAATTCAAAAATATGAAATCAGAATCTGACCAAGTTTACACAGACAAAAAATTATGTTGATATTTTCTCCAAATACTAACGCAACATGGACTTGAAAACAGTCACTTATCCCATTTTGTGGCGTTTCAGGAAATGGCGTCGTCATACACTTGCCAGGAATGTTTGAAGAGATTGAAAAGAACGAAAAGAAAGGGCTGAAAGGTTGGCAAGAACGACTCATCATTTCGGACAGGGCTCATCTTGTTTTCGACATGCATCAGCAAGTAGATGGGCTACAGGAGCAGGAAAATAACAGAAAAGGTCAAGGTAATGAGTTCTTTCTGTCAACCTTGTTATTAAAAACGGCAAAGACTGTAGACTTAACTTTCCGAATGATAGAGTAGCTAAGGATTACTAGACAAACTGATAAGACAGATAGATGGTGAAATGTTGCTTATCAATTATCTCGGATATTAAAAAGTTTATAAAAACTAAAACTGCATGTTTCTATGTCATATGAATTCCTTGAGCACAAAAATTTATCAAAATCCTTGTTCTGTTTCGTTTGAGATATATTATGATGACTCAAAAGCAACAATGGTTATCTAATCACTGTTTTTATACCTACATGAAGGCTAGCTTATTTAATTTATTTGAGTACATAATATACTACGGATCTGTTATGAATGAAATAATGTTTCAAGAGCTCTCAGAATTTTCCATCGAGGAAAATTTGTCACTTTTATGATGCATCAAATAATGTTATCAAAACATGTTATTTGGAAACATTTAACACGAAAAGAGATGAAAATTGAACATTGGTTCCAATTTATGAGGTTTATTGTCCCTCAGCCGTATTTTTTTTTTAATAGTAATAGAATTTCTCATATTATCTAATTCGATATAAAACAATTCTCTGTCATTCCTCTTCCCTACCTTTTCCCCATACCTACCACCTTCCTCCTCACTTCCCCTATCTACCTGTTTCCCTACCTCTCTTTCACACATACATACAATCTCTCTTACACTTAGTCAATCCAAAAAATTTGATGCCGAACTTTTAATAAACGGTTCTTGTATGAATGTTTTTCGTTTGATGTTCCAATATTCTTATTTGTTTCAAGGACTTGGTACCACTAAAAAAGGTATAGGACCTACATATTCTTCCAAGGCTATCAGAAATGGTATCCGAATTGGTGACCTTTTGGGAGACTACAATCACTTTTCTAAGAAGTAAGTAATTACACTTCTACATAAGACATTTACAAGACAACAGAATTGCTAGTCGCAATTCCATTATTTTCGCTTTACTATAATACTTTTATGTTCATTTACCAAATTATGAACACGTTAAATAGAGATGTAACATTCATTTCTTTGTTTTGGGCATCAGATAAATATAAATAATAGATTATACGACAAAAAGTAGTAATATTTTAAGTTACAAGCACCTGTATTACAATAATTGCAGTATTGAATTTATGCTTGTATCCATGTTAAGAAATTAAGTTTAAAAGTAGTGAGATTTCCAATGTCGCTGTGTCTATCTGGTTACATGATAACATAACGAAGTTGTGTTATATTGAGTGTTGTAATTTTAGAAATAGCTGATCAATTAATTTCAGTGTCAATTGGACTTCGGTTCACTTTATATTTTGTACTTTGAAAAAGGCTGTAGAGGCATATGTTTTCCATTGTAACATAATTATGCAGTAACAATTATTGACTAGGTAAGGCGCAGCGAATCATAGCGATAGCCATTGAATAAATTTTATACCTTAGTAATCCAAAATAAGCAGAAACAGTAACATAACTTTTAATTGCCACTTACACCGCGTAATCGATTCTCGCACTGACGTCATGCGCCTGCTAGTCTTATTTTTGCACCAGAACTGGCATTCCTGGTATGAGTCTATAGTGGTTATCGGTCAATTCGCTTTTCAAAACTTATGAATATAATTATATAAATGGTAGGTTGTTTATTTATGCATTGAACTGTATGGCAAGAAACTGCAGTAAATAAATGCATGTGACATTGTATGAGCGCGTTGTATATTTTTTTATTTTCAATTGAGTGATACTTATATACAAAAATAGAGATCCGTGTTTTGGCAAATGTATATCCACATGTTTTCATCTAGTTAAATGTTATGTTGACATATGTTGATGCTATGTTGCCAGAAAATGTTTTTAGGGATAAAACTTATCTCGTGTGTCTATGTATTTTTGAATAATTTAACTATTTTGGTTCAACTTATGTAGTAATTTGAATTCATATTCTATGCAATTATTCTTGCACTATTGAGAATCAATGTTGTTTGCAGAATGATGTTCGGTTTGAAATTAATCATCTTAAGTGTAAAAAGTCAAATGCATCGTAATTATTTCATTTCCAACGTTTTTCCAATGAGTTTCCGAAGTAAATTAATGTTTTCAATTGGGGTTTTTCTTGTTTATGTATTGTGACAATAATATTTAACTGCATTAAACTGGACTACTTTGCTAAAAGTATAAAGAGATGTTTAACATATTCTACAGATGCGTAATGTTTGAAAAAATTATTCAATGAACAATTAGATTGATGTAGTGCGCTCGTTGAATTCTATTGAATCTTATCCTGTGTGGTCTACTGTCTCTTATACAAATGACCAATAATTAAGAACCTCATATGTTTACAGAACAAACTTTACTGAAGCTATTGTTCCACATGGTTCCAGTTCTTAGTCATGTAAAGCACTTTGAATTCCTAATTTAAATTTTTATTTTTGCAGGTTCCATGAACTAGCAATGATGTACCAAAGGATGTTCCCATCTCTAAAAGTGGATATTGATGCTGAACTGAAAAGATACCAGGAATTCGCGGAAAAAATAAGACCATTGGTGTTTGATACTGTATGTTTCTTGGATAAAGCTTTAAGGTCGGGCAAAAAGGTGTTAGTTGAAGGGGCAAACGCGGCTATGTTGGATATTGACTTTGGTGAGTCATTAAAGTTATTCATAAATATAGAACTATCTAAATGAGGCCTTTAAAACAGCATACCACCGATTTCAGAGGGTTTACAATTTTCTCGACGTGATTTGAGCACCTAAATAATTAAGGAGATCCTATCCAGAGCGCTCCAGCTATGAAGTCAATAGCACCATTAATTTATCTACTTAAAGATACAAATTTGCAGTTTAAGTTGAAAGGAGGACGTAAAATTGTCTCTCGGAGAGCGCAATTGGGGGACAGTCGTGAAATGGCCTCAGAGAGCGTTCCTTGAATTGACATTTAGTTCGGTTCGTATTTGAGGTAACTAATTCGAACCCCGCCGATATTTAAAAAAAACAGCTTTTGACATCACAGCCAAACAAAATTTTCCAGAACGAAAGGATTTGTCTGACTACAGTAATTTGATTCTCAATCACTTGGAATGTTATCTCATTGATCACCACCTGTATATTTATATCCAATCCAATTGCTTCTCAGATATGTGTTCTAGTGTTATCAGAGATAAAACCACGGTTACCCCCCTTGCCCTGGTCCATTTGCAGATGATGCGACTCAAGTAATTTGCTGTCATAAGTCAGTGGACAACGGCTGCGTAGTTGTCATAATATTATCAAATTTTGGCGGACTTTATTGCATTTTTTTTTTCAGGAACTTATCCATATGTCACGTCGTCCAACTGCAGTGTAGGTGGTGTGTGTACAGGATTAGGTATACCGCCTCATAGGATTGGGGAAATCATTGGCGTGGTGAAGGCGTACACTACCAGGGTGGGAGATGGACCCTTTCCCACTGAATTACCCAACGTAAGTTATTCGATTTCTTCGGAATATAATAGTATTTTTCAATACTGGTGCAACATTTCATCAAACCATGTAGTGTAAAGTTTGATACCTTCCATTGAATTATTAACCAGTACAGCTACTATATTATTGTGCCATTATTGAAATAGATGTTCATATGAGATATGTACATGTGGGAACATTTATCTGCAACAAACCTGCCATTTTGCATTCGCAATAATATAAAGCGAAGTACATTTTCCATCAGCATGTAAAGAAAATAATGCTATAGCTCCTAAAGTGTGAAGTTACAAATATCACCAGTGTTTTTGTCTTATTTTCTGGTAACAACACCTTAACCAGGAAATTATAAAGTTGAGATTTTCGAACTCATCTTCATGCCGACACTAAATCGGAGAAGTCCTGTATAACATTTCAAGACATTTTCCAAGCCTGCTGCTTAACAAATAAATATTGATATTGCGGCAAAAATATGGATCTTATTAAATTATTTCAGTATGTGTGTGGAAAGATCTGCTTTTGCTGTTCTAATATGAAGCTTCTTTCGGAATTACTCCCCAATTCAAGTGTTTACCATGAGCGTCGCGCGTAAATCTTTCCAAAACCATAAATTATTGTTTAATTACATACGCGGGGTAATTATCAAAGTTGTAACAGTAATTACAGGCAGGTCTATCTATATTGAAATGTTTGATAAATGGACATTAAAACGGTATAATTGCTGTAATTTGCACCTGATTAAAGTAAAATTAATCTTATTTGATATATAAGCATATCAAGAATATCTACGGCCGCAGTAAAACTGTAATTAATAATTTGGTTGTTATAGGACGTATACCATATGTATCATAAAAGCCTAAGTGAATCATTAGTGAGTTTCACCAATTCATATTTGGAAATAATACACACCTATATCCAATAGTTGAGTCATTCTGTGGTTTGGTGTGGAGTTATGAAAATGTGGGCCATACAGACTCATTCCGGGCAAAGAGTAGTTAAGCAGCTCTACTAATTTATGCTTAAAGGAAGAAAATACATGTTCATGTGTCAGTATTTATTGAAGCCTAAATAAACGAACCATTACCGTTTTCAATATATCTATGAATACAAATAATCCCATAATTTCGTAAATCAATTTCAAAATTTAGTTTTTTTCTTTATTCTACTTTGAAACAGGGAGCCGAAATGTTAGTAAATATATTCATTCATTTATGTGGTTTCAACTAGCGTCCATTAGAGAACATGACGGGCCAGATAGATAAACATAGGATAAATTTCAGAATTTACATTAAACAATGCTAGTTTGTAACAATTTATTCGCTGAAAATATTTTATCATAAAATGTTCTCATTATGACAGATAAATTGCTCATTGTGATTGTAGATGCTCTCACTCGTTAAACTAGTTTTTGGCTAGTTCTTAGGCTCAAACCTTTTTCAAAATTTATCACAGCTCGGTGGGCACAAAATAAATAATACACTGCTCAAAAAAATTAACGGATCACTTTTCAAAATATCTGTAAAATTTTAACTTGGTGTTTCATGGAGGTGAAAATTATATTTTCATAATAGTTACACATTTTATTCTACCAACTTCACAGAAATAATCCATATTTGTGCTCGCTATTTAAGATACATTTATGATTTCAAACACAGTACAAGAAATAAGGTGATCAAGATAATATCCACATTTAGATTTTATATTGAAGTAGGCTCTGACAGCTCCACTAGGCAACGGCATGACAGTTTTATATTGTTGAATTCATTGTGTGTCACAATGAGAAATGGTGTTAAAATCCGACAAGTCGCAAGAAATTTCAATCGAAGCCCTTCAGTAATCAAACGTGTGTATGATCGCTAAAGGGTGACTGGAGAATATAAAAGACAAGCCGGACAAGGTCGGAAACGGCAAATCGCACGACATCAAGACCGGTATTTAGTAGTTTCTTCTTTGCGTAAACGAACATCTACAGCCAAAGACCTCCAAAATGCTCATCAAGTAATGATTTCTGATCAGACAGTTAGAAACAGATTACGGGAGGCTGATTTAAGACCAAGATGACCAGTACGAAAACCTGTTTTAACTCGAGCTCATAAAACTTCGCCCGTGATCATTTGCAATGGCAACTTACTCTTCACAGACGAATCAAGATTCCGTCTAACCCGTTGTGACAGTCGGGTACGTGTGTACAGACGTCCTAATGAACGTTACTCCGCTACCACTGTACAAGTATCTAGATTTGGAGATGGTTCGGTAATGGCCTGGGATGGAATAAGTTTGGAAGGAAAAACGGACCTTGCAGTGATACCGGAAACCCTTACAGCTGTAAGATATGTTGATAAGATTCTTTCAGATCATGTTATTCCTGCAGCATATGGATAATGCTAGGCCGCATACTGCTGCCATAATTTTCTTCGTAAGCATGACATTCGTACAATGAATTGGCCAGCGTTGAGCCCCGACCTCAATCCGATTGAACATTTATGGGATATATTGGACAGGCGTATTCGCCGCCACCCAATTCCACCTCAAACTCTTCTTCAACAACTAAAAGAAGCACTTATCGAAGAGTGGGACAATATACCACAGGAAGGCATTCGACGGCTTGTAGGAAGTATGCCAAAGAGATGCCAAGCAGTAATTCGAGCTGCAGAAGGACACGCCCGATTGTAAGCCTCATAACAATCAAATAACCAGACACTAGCTATAGAAAACGTCTTTTGTAATTTTTTCAATTTGTAAGTTTTTTCTTAGAAACAAATGAAAATTAAATGCTATTTTCTTCAATTTATTCTAAGAAAATGAGTATCTTTTCGAATATGTATGCTGCATCTGATTGTAACTAACACTTTGAAAGTTACAAGTGCGCAAAGAGGTGTTCCGTTAATTTTTTTGAGCAGTGTAGAATAGAAAAACCGACCCTATTTGGCATTTTTGTTTTCAGGATATCGGTGACCTGTTGCAGTCTCGAGGTGCCGAGATCGGCGTGACGACGAAACGAAAACGACGTTGCGGGTGGCTGGACGTTTTTCTGTTGAAATACACCAACATGATCAACGGTTACACTGCTGTCTGTATAACCAAGCTGGATATTCTGGACACGCTGCCCGAAATTAAGCTGGCTGTCGGCTACAGCTTGCGCGGAAAGAAGATCGATTACTTTCCGTCCAATGTCTCCGATCTGGCTGCTGTTGAGGTATATTCTTTTTTCTAATTCTAACGTTTCGAAAATAATGACAGTTATAAAAGGTAGTACTTTCGAAAAGTCAAATATCACACAGTTACGAAAAGTTTGTCACAACACAGTAGGAAAAAACTAAGTAGTAATTGCCATAATATTGAAAAAAAATCCAGTGAGTAATACTCTGCTCAGAATATGTCTGAATAAAAAAGTGAATTGAACAGAAACATACTCATTTTATTAACAGATATATACCAGGTATTCAAGACACAATTTGTGTAATTCTTTAGGTTACAGTGACAAGCTGTCCGATCCCCACAGCTATTAAACAGCTTATAAATATATGAAATATAAATTTGGAAGACATAAAATTAGTCGAAATTAGGAATAAAATTGCGTGTTCAATTTTCCATTGTATTTGTTGTATTAATCGCACAAAATCACTCATTTTATGACTTATTTCACTTATGAAATTAGATGCATAAATAACTATTACTATCTTGTTTTAGCTACATTAAAAATAGCATAGTTACTTCCCATGTATACCTTGAGGAATGTACAAAACCAAACTTGGGAGTTTTCCATTATATATTCCTGTAGAAAAATATTTTTGACTGCTCGAAAATGATCTGAATAAAATACATTTTAGGATGTTTGCAGATCGTTTTTTTTCACAGCAGCAAATTTGGTCACAATAGATGCAGATGACGAAATGCCAACAGACAATGCGTTGAAAACAGCTGAATCGTCATGCTGTAGACATCATATAACAACGTCCAATAGAGTAGATTTTAGAAAATCAAATCCTCGGGCGGAGCATAACCTAACCATATCTCTTTTATTTTCAGGTTGAGTATCTAACTATGCCTGGTTGGAAGACAAGTACGGAAGATGTAAGAGAATTTTCTGACTTGCCAGAGAATGCCAAAAATTATATAAATAAGGTGGAGGAGATTATAAACGTTCCAGGTAGGTCTTGTAATATAATCCGGATATTTTCTTTTAGGTCGAGGAAGTGTATTTATATATTATTCTTCATCTACCTCATAGTTACTCTGACCTCTGTGGATCATACCACGGTACTGTTTGCTGTATTTCGCCATGGTCAGTACGCCGTGTTATTTTAATTTCGCAAGTACGTGTTACATCATACGATCCATTTCAGTATAGCATGAAAACTGATATTTTGCTATATTGAAATGCCTCATTGCTTGCTTACATCTAGGCAATAGATTTTCGGCTAGCCTAAATGACTAGACTGTTAACTGGACGAAAATGCCTCTATGTAGCCAATGATGATAAACATATATATTGTAAAATATGATCTCAAAGTTAAACTAGCCAAATTCGTGGACATCTTTTAATCTTCCATTTTTGTTTCAGTAAAGTGGATTGGAGTCGGCAAAGGAAGAGAATCAATAATTACAATCCACGATTAATGTTAGGTGTATTTTAAACTTCTATTATGTATATTATGTTTTTAGAACATTTTTAATATTGTGTATTGCAATAACTAATCGCTAATATCAAATAAGCATTATAATATTGAATATTTGCTACATAATATGATCTGTAGGATTAATATAAGCCAACTTAATTGATATAAGCAGTTAGCCATTGGTACACGAGGCAGTATTTCGAATTAGAATATTTAGATCAGTACTTTATTTTGTGATTTAGTTTATTAATTCTGATCCAATTTATCAATTTGTATACATCTTGTCCAATAATTTATTTTCTTTGTTTTGTGTTAAACACACGTATATTGATGTAAGATGGATAAATATTTTATTTTTAATGTTCACTACTACTTTTTATGTAATATTTTCTCTAAATACAATAGCTGTCTAACAGCATAAAAGCACATAATAAATTTAAGAATGCTTATTGAATTCTTCTTCAGTAAAGACTGATTCAGCTTGGTGTTTTGCATCTGAAACAGATTATCATCATACATATAATGTATATGAGAATTATAAAAAGACGTAATTTAAATAAGTAAACAAAAAGACGTTATGCAGAAGTAATACAACATCTCTGATTTTTAAGTAATTTCTTTGAAGTATTGGGAAAAGTTGTTCTCAATCCCATGATTGAATCTATCATGAAACTAAATACTTTACTAAGCCAGTCAACTTAGGCTGTGCTTATATTTGTTGCGAAAAATTTTGTTCTTATTTCTTAAGGATCCTGAAGCAACACAAGGTAAGAGATGCATGCACAAAACGATATTCTAACGATTTTATGAGGAAATCACCTAATTGAGTTATCATTGTATAATTGTGACTTTGTACATTTGCTACAACTATAGAAAAGTATTGTTCATTCATGTATCATCATCATTTCTTATTGTGTATAGTACAGTATCGGAACCTTAAGGAGCTGTCACATCTTACAGATCTTTATTTGTTTAAATGAAAAAAATGATACCCATATTGCATTAATGAAAGATCTTGTGTTTATAACGGATGTAATACTCAATCTCTGTACACACTATAGATTTCTTGTATAGCAGGAAGACTGGCTGTCTTATTTTAAAAAACTTTGTTATTCTTCCATTTCCAAGTTTCCTACACCCGGCAAAGCTACTTTGTTATATAACATACAGAAGGTTGTGGCGGAAGCGAGTATTCAATCTTCTGCTATTACTAAAGTTACATGTTGAGGTTCACTGACATGGTGCCTGAATAATATGAAAATGCACAAATCTTGCAGTGCAATAATTACAATTTTATTACCAAATAATAATCACTGCTTGTGGAATTTGATTATGCAACTGGAATTAGGATATGCGTCTTGTTTTTCTATCCAGCTTGTTTAGAGTTGAAAATGTCTTTTAGAGAATTTCGACTGTTGGAAATATATTTTTAGCAAATCAATGTTGTATGTTGAATATTTTTAATTAAATCTGCTGCATAGTGTTTTGAATTTTATTTAACTAAGAACAGTGCTGTGTGACAGAATGTGCATAGAAGGAAAATAATAGTTGGAAGGTCTATCTAAGCGAACAAATAACTGAGCAATGGATAGGATTGAGGTCTAATTACACAAAATTTAAATCATATGCTGTTCTGTTTTTCTTTGTCTTTGGTACTACTCTTTTGGATGTCAAAATAAGCTCTCATTATGCAAAGGGAGGAGAAATCTGGTCATTCCAATATACTCTTTATTTACCAATGTGATTGAGGATACACGATGGGCATGGCTGAGTGGCAATTCTTATGGCACTGAGTAATCCCATTGCAACGAAAAAAAGGTCCTATGAACTTGGCAGGTCAGCTTAATGTATTTGAATTCCGTCTCAAACCAATAAAAGTGTGGCGTGGTGGGTTAGGTCTTACCACATTACTGTGAGACCGTTATTTCGCGTAGAGTACGATTTGCACGAGGTGAATCAGTTTTAGTATTCTTTAATAAAGAATAAAGAAATGGGTGAAAAGTTCTGAGAGACGGGGTCGACACTAAATGAATAGGACTCTAGCAGACCACGGACCTCTTAAAGTGGAGAGAACGTGCAGACAGTATCCGTGTCTGTTCGTCATGTTCCAGATTTATGAGCATTATGAATATCCAGTACATCTTTACGGTCTATTTTGATTTGACTACTAGTCTTCTAAGATCCAGCTGGTGCAGGGACTAGTCAAATGATGTAAATCTAAGGATGTGATATGACGAAACACTTGTCACTTCTGCAATTTTGATAACATCTTGTTTTCTGACAAGGCCCATTTCCAGCTTAAAGGACATGTTAATTAACAAAATTGCAGATACTGCAGCAGCTAAAATCCTAAAGCAAATCATGGAAACTCTCTTCATTCGTCTGAGGTAACTGCATGGGCAGCAATTTGAGCTAGAGGAATCATTGAACCATATTTATTTGAAGATTATTGCGGCTGTATGGTCCCCGTGAATTCTACAGAGTATGTGAAAATGTTCAGGCAGTACCTGGCACCACAGCCACTGAAATTTAACGACTACAATCAGGACACGTGGTTTCAACAAGATGGAGCCACTGATCATACTCAAACGAGTCCATACTAGTAGTTAAAGACGTTACTGGAAAAGCTGAGTTCCAAGAGGTGATACCCCTTGGCCACCCCGAAGTCCCGATTTGTCTCCACCAGATTTTTTTATGGGGTTATTCAAAGATTCGTGTGCATACTCGTGAAAAACGATGCTTCAATTGAAATCGCGAATTCGAGATGTCTGGTATCTCAGTCTCTTTGCAGAATTTTCAAAAATCTCTGCACCCTACAAAAAAATGAATTTTAGTTAAGTTCCAACAGACTAAATAAAGCTGTGCACGTAATGAAATAATATTTATTTTATAAAAACATCTCCAAAAAAATTTGATCTATCCTTAAATTATATTCTACAGAATCTCCAAATCCAGTACCAATTAATTCAATATTTATAACAGAAAAAAGTTAGATCAATATTCAACAAATATGCACAACAAAAACGGTTGTTGCAAAGATTTTATTTTGTTTCATTCAACATCTGCTACAGCATTTTACACCACACATCTATGAGTTTTAGTGTGATATCCACACTATCTATTGTAGAATTGTCTCCATCCCTTAGAACATGTTGATAAATGATTGTATCAAGGGAAGATATTGATAAAGGTAGAACCTCACTTATGCGTCCTTTTGGGGGTTAAAACTGTATAGGCCAGTTGTTTGTCTACTAGGTATCATTGCACAAAACAAATCGGAAATGTGAAATCTGGGCACCTGTTCCTCACTAAATGTGTCAATAACTCATGAGGTTGGATTCAGAAAATGAGTTCAATATTCAACTGCAAAATTATTTCAAAGTGACTTGTCAATCTGTTGCTGAACACAATTCGTGTAAAAGGAATATCCCTTCAAATATCGATTTTATTAGTTCCAAAAATTATGTCATGCAGCCAGTGTGAGCATATTTAATGCTCACAAAATTCTAAAATACAACCCTGGAAATGCATTTTATAACTTTTTGAGCAGTATAGTAAGTCTTCTATCAGAAAAACGCCCTGCTTGCATACTCCCGTACCATGTTCAAAGTACGTATCTGAAAAATTATTAAAACATCGATTTCGAAGTTAAATTTATAAAACAGTGAAGCAATACCTGGCCTCCCTTCCAAATCTTCGGTATAGCTCAATTTTGAACTATATAATTGAGAGACCACCTTTTAGATCAGCATTATAGTACATAAACTATGAACAATTGTAAAATTATGAGTCCAGCATTCATATTAATTAGAACTAGATAGTTACATGAAAAAGATATTTTACAACCATTCGCAAAGTATCACATGGAGTGTATTCTGAGCCAACATAAGTTCTCCATTTTATGTACTTATCTGTGTAATGGTAACAGGTTTAATTAGAGGCTTATATTTTATATGGCAAGATTAAGAAAATAACAGCCTTCGGAAGATTATTCTGCTTTGGAAACAACTTTAAAACATATGAGACTGTCATTCCTTTAAAATATATAATATTCAGAATAATCATATGCATAACAATGAACAAAAAATATAGAACAATGAGGTGCAACAGAAAATTAATTTTAATACACTACAACCGCAGCCTAAAAACTAATTTCTCATCTCAAATTAGAAAATACCCAACACAAATATCAGAGCCATTTGTGTCATAGAGATGCCAAGCTTATTAGCTTATTTACCGACAAATTCTGCTTAAGATGATTAACATGCAGTTTATTATTATCCTCCAAAAACACTGACATAAATTTATACAAGGTATTGGAGTATCAATTGAAAGTGATATTTTTTTAGTTACATTGTGATTTGCGTTCCTCGACTATGGTTAGTCGAATGGAGGAGAAGCCTCAGGTTGGAGCTGATCTAATACACACTCAAGTTTGATAATTGGACCAAAGCATCGTAAACATCTAAACTTATATAGAGCAAATATGATAAGAATTATTAACAAATTCTAATCATAACAGCTGCTGCTTTGTAATGCAATGTGACACTCAGTCCTTAAAGAAAACCAAGTTAATAGTGCTATGATCATAAACAGAATGTATGATCCGTGGCGATATTTTGAAATATTACTCACTCACTCTGATTATTGCAGTTTAGACATTAACGATCACGGAATAATGTTTTAGAATCTAAATCGGCATGTAATATTCCAATCTGCCTATGTTACATTAAACAATGAGACAGTGTTTTGATCTCTATACTGCAACACTGGTAGTGGCAAGTTTCATTTTTTGTAGAGCATACACAATATCTGGAAAAGATGTAAGATTTAAATCTATTTTGAATATTACTCACAACTTTTTGAACCTCCACGAAAACGACCATTGAAAATTTCAACAATACCAATAAATAACTATGGAATCATTTTATTTGAAATAATGTTAGTTCATATGTTATATATTTTAAGGTGTAAATCATTTACTTCATAGGGAATAAGTTTTTAACAGTACATCATGGTTTAAATATGGAAGCCACATTATAACCCCACAACATGAAAACAATTTTATCTTTTGCAAAATTATGCTACAGTAACATTTCCAAAAGATTACTTGTATAGTTACATAGAAAAACAGAATCTGATAAACACTGTTAAAGGTCACGTTTTTCATTAGTTAATTTTGCAGTTTGTTGAAAACCCCATGATTATATGGGTCACACAGATTTTTTTCAAGTATAAGCACTATTTGCGTTTTATTTAGTTGTAATTTATCCGAATTAAAGTTTTCAAAAACCTGCAAATATACCATGATATCAAAAAAGATTACTAGTTTATAGAATAGAATAATCAATTCTATCCAATATTCATCGCACTCCAAAGATACAAGTAATCTTTTAAGAACTCCAGTCTGTATGACGTGAACATTTCCTAACATAAAGTTACAAAAAACAGCTAATTTCGCTATTTCATCTGTCCAAATATATGAACTATTGCCTATATGAGGGAGGAAAGGACTATACCTCCACCTTAAGGTCATGTTCTTGAGACCCTACTGTATGATTTTTGAGGTCCGAAAGGTAAGTCTAACCTAATAACAAGAGCTTGCTATTGATATGACCCATGTCAATATTGAAACTACTATAACTAGGAGATGTTCGAAAATTAATGTCCTACATTATTAAACTGGTCAGATTTTTCAAGTAATCTGCTCATTCTGGTGTTCCTGGGACAGCCTGTGTGTGGTGATATTCCATGCACAATAATCAACTTATTTTAAACAAATGAATACATACGATTATAAATAAATTAGTCCAATACCACTTGTTGGCTTCCTAATAGCAAGTACTGCACATTAAAGAACCACATTTGGTTCAGTATACACTCCCCACAACCCACAAACGACCGCGCAGCGGTACGGATGAGTGGATTCTCATTCCAATTGGAAGAATATCAGAGAAGAAATCACAATTTAGACAACGTGTGTTTGTAAACAAATGAACAGAGTCTCGAACAATGGCCACCACATGAAAGAGATACGATGTTAAGTCCCTAAAATTAATCACTGGAGCAACACTAGCTGTCATTGCTGAGAGTATTGTAGCGGTTCCCCAAGTTCAGTTTGGGCCCCTGGGAAGTGTTCATTTTAGACTGTTCCGCTTGCCTGTAGTTGGACATTCTACTGTGCTGAACCATTTCAAAGGATCCTCCCTCATTACGGTTTCTATAATAAAGGATAAAAAATTAAAACTATATTCATTAGATACGATTACATTTTCAATTCTAGAATGCAATCTACTCACCCATTACCACATTATAAGTTTGCTATGAAGTGTGTGATAATAATTTTCAGTTCATTTATACCAACACCAATTTACATTTTTTACACGAGTTTGGCTAGATGTAGAATTAGAATTTCACAAAGCATGGATGTTATGTACACAATACTTGTGAAATATGAAAAACGTCAAACACAATTCTATGTACCATGCCATAGATAGGATGCTTATTGTGATCGCAAAAAATTCAAATTGTTATTCTGTTCTTAAAAGATGTCTGCCTATCAACTTTTTATTTTCTTCAATGTGTAACCTCAGTAAGCACTGTAACCATTGTAACGGCTAACCTCATACTTTAATAAAATTACGGGAGAGGGTGGATTGATGTTAGACCGGATGACACTAGGAGTAGCTTGAGGTCAGTGTGAAATCTGATGGTGAGGTTGCTTTCATTACAATACATCATGCAAAGTACTGATTTGATATACATAACTCTTTTTATATTTTATCCTACATTGATGGAGTTATGTTTTATGAGAAAACTATAGCATACAGCCATTACAAGTAACTTACTTCTTATGGTCATTCGTCTTTGAGAGAGTGGGGAAGAAATCTTCATTGTGGATATCAGGCGCGACTTTGGATTTCAGCCGAGTGGGTTGCTGTTGTTGGGGTCCCCCGCCCCCCGCGCCAGCGCGCATGCTTGGCGGCACGTAGGCTCCTTTGACTACGTTGGGCTGCTGTGGCTCGGGCCGTTTTTCCTGTTTGGGAGGCTCTTCTATCTGCGTTTGAGACGTCTCGTTTGATTCGATGCGTTTCCAAGGACCCACTTTTCTGTCCGACTCTGAGCCCTGGTCGTCTTCTTGCTGCTGCTCGTTGCTAAGGAAAAATTATCGTGAAGTGAAATAACATTTTTGCAATCACTATTCACTTTTATTCCCCCGTAGAAAAATAGTTACAGGATTAGAATTGTTGGAAATTATTCCTATGAGAGAAAATGACCCCTTGCCTGCTAACAACTTCCTAACATAATAATAATTTCCAACAATATTCCTCCTATGAATATTTTTCTGGCCAGGTCCAAAAACCCTAAACTACCGCCTTAGGCTTTCTAAGGATGAAAACAACCCTATCAATGGGACTAAAGATCACCTTTTGTGTGCTAACAACTACCTATCATAGGAATAATTCCCACAGATTTTTATCTTGTACTATTTTTCTCGTAGGGCTAGAGAAACCAAAAATTACCATCTTAGGTGTTCTAAAGGTCAATACAACCCCTCCGACAGGGCTGAGGAAGATGACTCTTTGAGTGCTAACTACTACTTATATTTTAATACATAAATTTTCCACCTAATTTCATCACTCTATCAAAATTTTATATTGACATAGAGTTGAAGAATTATTAATGTAACAGCAATCCAACAGGGAGAACTTTTCAAGATTTAGAATACCCCTATCCCCAATTTTCCAAAATGTTCATAAACTATCATGAATTATTGATATATCAAGTATGTAGCAATTCATTTATTTGAATGAATAGTACTTTTCATGTGTGCAATGGTCAATTGAAGTACTCTAACAATAATAATGGACCTTTTAAAACACTACTACGAGAACCTTTTTGGTTGAAATTTTGACATAAATACTATGGACTACTATAGGTGGTCACATTTATAAGTTTCAAAGGACCATATTGATGTATAATACATGTAAAAAATTGATAAATATACATTTGGCACAATATGTCAGATTACATATAGAATTTAAAATTCATAATTTTAAATGCCAAATTCAAAACTCAACCCTTAAAATTTCAAAACTATATTTATTTTATACAAATTTTACCCCATAAGAATCCTTTCTAGAGATTTGATTTTTTGACTGATTTTTAAGGCTTTCATGAAATAACTGAGATTTTTTGTCATGATCCAAGCAGGTACCAACACATTTTGATAAACAGGCTTCTATTCAGACAGGATATACCAATTTTTTTTGTGCTTTTAATAGAATTCCTCCTATTTGACAAGCTTAGAAAAATAAAGTGATTATGCATCAATATCAATGATTAATAATTATGCTGGAATTAAATTTATGAAATCATCCTATTCATACAAAAATAATATTTAGCAGCCGATACTTAAAAATGAAATAAAATATGCCAAATTATTGCTTGTAAAACGATACTTATATCATGTAAGAAGTACTTGGCACTCAATCAATCTACATTGACACAGCTTATATTTCAGGTTTGGATTAAATCTAGGAAATATATAAACATATAAAGTTTTGGATCAATATTACATGAAGTTTGAGTGAATCTATCACAACTTGAATAGTAATTCCATAATTGTTACCTGGAAGTTTTTGTTGTACTGGCATTGTCATCAGTATTAGAACCGATGGTCAAGTTGCCAATTTTCAGGCCGGAATAGTCTTTCTTCTCTTCTTCAAAGTCCTTCCATTCATCCTGATCCTACAAGAAATAGATGGTACAGCCCAATTAAAAAAACGTTGCAATATGGCTACTACTTTAACCTCAACTCTTCAATTTAACACGTCATTTTTATTGTTTTGATCATTGAAAGACTGAATACTTACATGCGCTGAAGATTGGTTATCCTCGCCTTCTACATTTCTGGGCTCTTTCTTCACTTTCTCAGTCTTTTTGGCACTATCTTCCAGTTTTTTAGCCACTTCTTCGGTAGTCGAGAACTTCTTGGAACCCTTTGACTTCTTGCGATCTTTCTTTGCGAAAAAATCGTCTAGATCAGCCATAGTGTTTTCGAAACTAAAAGTTTGAACTCGCAAAAGGTTAATTTGGAATTTGTTAAAAAAAGAGTAGTTTCCTTATGGGAGACCAGGCCACAAAAGACAAACCAGAAAACGACAGGCCGCTGTCAAATTGACACCGAATAATCTGATACGTCACTTGGAGGCATTGGAGCAGTCCGTGTTTCATCTTCTTCACCAACACAACACAATGTGCCGTCACGGACTTGCGCAGCATGCCTAAAGCTTTCCACACATCTCCGTAAACTGTTCCAACTGAATACGAATTTGATTCAACATTGTTGCGTTCGGTAAGGTTTTATCAGTTTGGGTAACTGTATGATAATTACACAACTTTTTATCTGCACTGGATCTGTTTAAAAATAAGATTTTAGACCATCCTGTCTTCTAAAAGAACTACAAAACATTTGAATTTCTGGGGCACAATTGTGTACAAGCGCCTATTTCTCAAATATTGGGTGCTAAAATTAATCCAAACATAAGTCGCTTAGTGTATGTTTTTTGTGCTTTGATTTCTCGTTTTGAGGTTTTGTGATTTCCTGTTTTGAGTTTGGGGTTTTGTGTGTGCACGTATTCAAGGCCGACTCTACTCATAATTCTCCTGTGGCTGGTCTGTGACGTACTGCCGCATCTGTCCTGCGTCCTTCCGCGTCTGTACTTCCGTGTGTGACAACTGTGATCGCCATTTTGCAATTTTTGTGAAAGATTATCCAAAAACCAGAGGTGAGAAAATATTAAGAATAAGTTTATATATCACCCATAGCAGGTATTGCTTGAACATTGCTATAATTGCAAATCTATAGTACTTGCCTGTTTTGTGTGTAACATACCGTACCGAATATATCTCCAAAAAGCATTACAATGTTACGTAAACGCTCTCAACATAATATAAATCACCTTCAGAACCATCTATCTTCAATTACTTCTTTCTAGTTACTCTGTCCTTTCCATAACTTGATTGATGCATTGCATAATATAACCTAACTTTTCTGCTTCAAGGCAATGGCAGGCACACTTGTCGCCCTGGGGTTAAGGGCTATCAAACATATCCCCAAAAATGTCCCTCTACAGTCATCGGCTGCAATGAGCAGCTACACTCGTACATTGATTGGTAAAAGGGAGATTGTAGGATTTGGATTCAATGGTGAACCTTCGTACGTTGACCGTTCTGACTTCCCTCTACCTGCCATCAGATGGAAGGAGCCCACCTCAGATATTCAAGTGAGTATTTGTAAGGTATACCATATAATATTATATTATAGCTACAAGTAAATAATAACTGGTTTCAGGTAATTCATTTTGTGTGATTGGCTGTGAAATGGAAATATTTACATATATCAAGTATACTGGCATATGCCATACCCACTTGATAATGAGCTGAGAAAACTGCCAACTAAAAAATTTAAGGCTGATCAAATCTGGAAAAAATCGATTTACAGCAGACATAGGTGTTCATATAAATTTTAATCCATGCTCCTCAAAACTATGTAACTTCTAAAACTAACTTGTGATTATTTTTTCAATTCACCTCTTTAGTCCTGGCTGAACCACATCTAAATGCAGCTAAAACCTCAGTAAACTTTGGTATGGTATGGTTTTAGATAATAACCAATATGAGTAACATGCTTCTTGAAATTATTTGTCATAATTTCTTACAACCGTCAAGTGAAGTTTCCTTAAGCTGCTCCACAAAAAATTTAATCAACTGATTGGCTAGTAATATATGCTAGCTACATTGATTTAATAATATACCATACAACTTTTACATAATTCACTATACAGTGATTCCACATGAGGCTCTCATGTTAGAAGGTGATCACTGGTTATAACCTATGTAATAGAATGGGCTGTTTTGATTGTCTTACAATTATGGGAATTACTGAATTCTTGATAATGTATTAAGAATTCATTATCTCTTGTTTATGAGATTTTAGAGTTTAATATTCAGTAGAAAATTGAGTTGTTCCATACATTTTATAAAATAACATGCTACAATGAATACCATTTCCAATATTTTCAAAACTTGGTTAGACAATTTTTTTCTTTTTCAAAAACTTACCTAAAGTAAAACAACTCTGAGAACTAAGAATCCCAATTATGTATAAAAATTACTTATTCAGTTAAAATGGGTTTAAAATCCATAAGTAGTCTTAGTTCCAAATTAACTTCTGAAAGAGGTTACCTACACCCAAAAATTCTGTATCAAATATTTTTAAAGGCCCTCCGTGAGAAGGAAAAGGGAGACTGGAAAAACCTCTCTGTTGAAGAAAAAAAGGCACTGTATAGAGCATCTTTCTGCCAGACTTTTGCTGAATTCAAGGCACCTACAGGAGAATGGAAGTCAGCCATAGGAATTTCACTGGTATTTGTATCAATGGCTCTCTGGCTGTTCTATGGTTTGAAAACATTTGGTAAGTTAAACACAATATTAAGCTTAGTTAGTCACAATAATTTTCTGTGATTTTGTGACATAGACTTGAATGAAATGCACCAACCTGTTTGCTGTGACAGAATATAGCCATTTGCATTTCTGAATGAAGTGACCAAGTTAAAGTACTCCACAAAATCTATAATAGTATTGGTAAACATGAAAGTAGGATGCTTACAAACAGGTTGCCTTTTCAATACAAGAAATGTAGTTTTGTCTTATCAATACAAACATGTTTAACCATACTCACAAAAATCTTATTAATCCAAAATGATTCAGATAAAAGATTGTGTATTATCACACACATTTTTACTAATAAAACTCATCTTTTTTGTTTTGTATCTAGTATTAATCATGGATTTTTGCAGTATATGGTCCTCTGCCAGACTCATTTAAACAAGAGAATAGGGAGGCACAGCTGAGACGTATAATTGATCTACAGGCCAATCCAATTCAAGGTATTGGATCCAAATGGGACTACGAAAAAGATGACTGGAAGAAGTAATTTTTTGCATCTTTTTTTTTTGTTAATTTTATGTGAAGGAAACTTTTATCATGACAGCCGATAAAAGTTTCTTTTCTAACAGAAATAAAAAAGTTAGTAAAATTGTCAAAATAGCATATTATTTTATACCTTGTATTATTTGTGATCTGCCATCAGCTGCTAAGGAGTTGATTGTGTTAATGATGTACCCATGGGATTAAGTATTAATACAATAAATTATTTGTTTTATTAATCGTTTAATTCCATTCCTTTATAAGAAAAAGCTCTTTGTATTACTGTATTGGGTTCACAATCTGTGGATTATGAAGTGGGCATGATTGATGGCATTGTAATGTTGCAGAATGTGTAAGATGCTAAGCTCTGTTGTAGCTTAGATATAGAGCTTAGATCTGGTTCCAGCACTATATTTTGTGGTGTTACTAGCAGGGCCATATCTATCTGGGTTAGATTAGGCCTGGAATTAGGCAGGATTCCATACATGGGAAAAACAGTGAAAACTTTATCATTCCATATCAAGTAGTGTCCAAAATAGTTCAAGCCATCAGAATATTTAAAAATTCGGAGGTCATGTCTTACATTTCAATTGTTCCAGGCCATATTTTAGATAGTTAAAATTTTTTACCTGAGAGAGGTAGCAACCCAAGCATCATTATGACTAATATAATCGTATAATAAGACTGGAAGAAAATAAATTCACTTTAAAATTACATCCTAATATATTTATAATATTTATAAAATATACAGTTTTATACATAAGAAAAAATAGAATAACAAAATCATAAGAAATCCATGTCTAAAGCGTTGTACAGCGCAGCGATTTCACTATGGCTGGTTATCCGCCAAAATGGAAAGTTTAAAGCTTTGGCAGCTGCTTCTTCATCTTGTCCGTCACCTATTACAACATAGGTGCATTCCCGCCCGAACCTCGCCACTATTCTTTCGAAACAGCTTGCCTTTCCTGTGAACAAATTAAATGATGTCAAGTAGGTTGACGTTTTGATTCCAATCAGACTAGTTAGGAGTAGAAGTCTAAGCAACATTAAGAAAGCATTGTGATTACATCCTTAGCATTAGGGTACAAAAGAACTTTAAAAAGATGATACCTAAGGAAAGTTATGAGAACACTAGTGGTGTAGCTACCGGGTGCCAAGAGAAAATTGGCGCCAGAGGATACTCGTGCTCCTGGGCGCCCATATGATTAGCTAAGCGACTGGAGATCGTCGACATGGAGGAGACAAAACTAGTTCAGTTCTCAATGCAAAAATGTGCACAGTAGGCAAAATTATGTTCCTTTATAAGCAAATATGTGAATTATCATCTATGTCTACTTATAAGAATAATTTTCTTAAGACTTAATAGAAATAAGTTACAATTCCTTCTGAATTATGAATGCTAGTTTGATATTACAGGTTATTCATAGATTACCTATTTTTGTAGCAGAATAAATATTGTCGATAGGAAAAACCCCTCCTAGACCAAAAAGAAGTATTTTAGCCAGGGCTGGAACGAGTTGAGTCGTTGTCACCAATACGTTGACACAATTGCTCCTAGAGTTAATCAATGTTAAACATTTGTTCGCCAACGTCAACCAGTTATCTGTCACAGCCTCTATTTCGGCTCTAAGTTGCAGCCAGTCGTCTCGTTTGGAAGCTCCCAGCAGACCCCCAACACTGAAAATAAATAAGTGTTAAGATTGACATTAGCAAACACTGAAGTATGATCAAATAGTTAAAATTTTCACTGGAAAACTTGGACCTAAGATAGGTACATGTTAATAGCAAGCGGGATTTCACGATATCAACCTTGAAGTCACCAGATAACAGTAATGTTGATATAACGATAAAATAGTCTTTATTAGTCACAATATTTAATACCAAACCCAACATTTACTCTTACACTTAACAGATAATGCTTTTCAGACAGACATAACTTATGGTGGCAATCAGTAGAGAATATATGATTTATCTCCTCCAGAAAAAAATGAATATAATAATACATAAAATAAGAGGTTCACCATTTACCAAGTAAATTCAATTTTGTAAGAACGGTAACTTTTAAGGGCAAACACTGTTGGAAAAATATAAACTTTTTTGAAAGCTGAAATACAAAACTAACTAAAATCATTCAACCAATACTCATATATTGAAGGCCACTAGGGCTCCTATCAGAATTGCAGGTAATGTTGACCAGACTGGGGTTAACAAATTGTTTGCAATTTGTGAAAAGTATGACTGTGATTTTTTATTACGCATATTAAAAGGTTTTTTTTGTAGTAATTTTTGTTTTTCTAAAATTTATTTCCGCCATCTTCCTGCACTTTCCACCTTCCAAAAAAAATCCAAATAGGTATTCAAAACTTTGTCCATTTGGAATATCAATTCGCATAGGTGGCAACAATGAGACTTATTAGGTTATTATATTTAAATATTAGAGTATAAGGAAAAGATCCATAGGAAACATCTATGAATTAAAATAATTTTAAGTATATCTTTTCCAATTATATCTTTTAATCATCACAATTTTATTAAAAGGTTTGCCAAACCTGATCATTTCTCATTACTTCCATCCTCAACTCTTCAGTTCTCTGACGCACAAATACATGTATTGATTGTATGACTGTACTCGTACTAACCTGTTTCTGTAATTGTTGTACGTCTCCTTGATCTTCCTATACCTGAAGGCTAGTTTCCGCATCCAATCTACACCTCCTCTTACCCCTGAGGCAAGACAAAGGCTTCCTCCACTCCCCGCCGTACCTGCTGAGCTGGTCTGGAACCCATCAGCAGCAAAGTTGTAATTGGACAAATCCTGTCCATTGTCGTCCGATGACACATCATCTATGTGCACCTGGTCGCATTCCTAATAATAATATAATAATTAATTGCTGTTAATATTCCTCAAAATAACGTCTATTGTTTTTATTCAGCATAGTCAAATTCATCAGGTGAGCTCAATATCTAATCAAGGTGGGATCAGCTCATCTCTAGTCTACAATCATTACTTATATTTTCCATTTCCTGTTTAAAGCCGCATAGTCCTGAAGGCTAGGGATGACAGTTACTTTATTAACCTTTAAAGCTCCAAGATAGAGAGATTAAAAATATACTCACCTCAATATCATTGAAGAAAAAATGTGTATCTGCAAGGTTAAAAACCATCTCTTCCATTTTGAATCCAAGTTGTACAACACTTTGAGTATCCTTAGACAAAAAATGAGATGATTAAATTTTAATGGCATTAGCCAGAATATATTATCTAAGATGCAATCGTTCATTGATTAAGCCACAAACAAGATCAAAATATTATCTTTGATATTGATTGATATTGATATCATCATACAAAATAATAGAAAGAATAGGTGATCCTACTTTTTTACCTTTTGGTATTTAGTAGCATAGCTACCAGTGAGCAAACTATGGAATATTATGATAGTCTCATCAAGATCCCAGATGAAAACTCTGTTTGTGGCAGACTCAGGCTTTGTTGGAGATACTGTATTTGTCCTTCTACCTCTTCCCCTTGTTCCTCTTGATTCCCCACCAGTACTATTTGCTGAATCACCCCTTGATCTTCGAGCACTATCAACTTTCAAGGGTGATGTAGATCCGCCATCTCCTAGAGAGATGCCATTTGTTGAATTTTCTGAAACCAAATAATTATTTATTGAACCAATGCCCATGTTTATTATCCTACATTTGAAATCCCTTAAAAGCAAAATACTGTTTGCAACATTACCATCATATTCTGCATCTGACTCACTGCTGGTATCACTGTATACACAAAGAGACATTGTATTTAAAAATCTTTGGTCGATTTCAATAGTTGAAAGAGATTTCCATTTATAATTGATTTAAAATGAAAGAGAGAGCATCCCCGAATCTTCCTCAAAATAAAATTATGGTTATGGTTTGTTTACTTTCTAAATGCAGCATTGCCAGATCAAATTTACAAAATGAATGTTTTCTAAGATACTTAGCAAGGTAAAAAAAATACCAGAAGAAAAATTATGACATAAGATACGAGTCAATATTTCAGCCCTGACTTCTGTAGTGTCTCCTCTGGGCGACGTCTATTCTAATGAAGTAGGATGGAAATGCCTGTCTCTCTGAAGTTAAATTTTAAATTAGGCAACAGTGTTCAGGGAACTGTCAATAACAGCTGAGTTCCCAACGTATATAGGTGGCAGTTTTTCGGAAACCATCCAAGCTTATATATCGATAAGCATCTCCGTCATTACCTCGCCGATGTCGATATATCGGAACGAATACATCGATGTTACGAAGAACGTTTATCAAATATCATGAGTATACGTTTCACTTTAGTACGCACACGTCAACATTAAGGAATGGAAAAACATATAGATATGTTTAGACATCGTCGAACTGTTACTTGTATCCTAATTTAATTTCTATTATAAACTCTCCGTCATCTAAAGATGTGAACGTATACAGGAAATAGAGAAAATGAAGATTCTGTAGCGGTATTAATGCCTTAATAGGTTATTCTATGGTATTACTCAACAAAGCTCTGCCCTATTCTACCAATGATGGCACACAAGTTGATAAACTGTCAACAAAAAATGTATTATATACAAAGACAGTTTATTAATGTTATTGAAAATTCTCTCTCAACGTCATATTTTCCTAATTTGTGAAATGAAGTTTATATGGCTATGTATATACGAAAAGTAAATTCAGTATTCCATTGTTTTCAAATATGTCACTTTATATGTCAAATTTAAAAAACATGTAGGTACGCTTCTCATGTTTCCGATCTTTTTAGGAAGTAGTCAAATAATTTTTTATGGGGCACATACATTTTGGAATTTAGCACTCGTCATGTCTATTGTCTACCTACTTCCCCCACTTGTCTCGACACCTAGCGTTTAACTAATCTCCGCTGTTTCCTTGGGCCGAATAACATCTACAATGAACATTACATACCTAGTTTGACCAGTCTGGGGAGAATTTCATATTAAATATTAAACCCCTACAGCACGAAATTATGTGTTACATGTATCGACTCGAAATTTTATAAATCACTTGCAAGACAAAAAAGCATTTGGGGTCCTTTACATCGAATGTATATCGATCAGCTAAAAAGCAAAAAATCCAATTTGTTAGTGCCTATTTTCCGTAAAGGAAGCAAATGGGGGCTACGAGGGTACCTCGAATAGTTCTGTATAAAAAATACATACATGCAAATATTTTGTCTTACCTAAAATTGATGATGTGGTTAATTGGTAAGAACTAGCTCCTATACTGCCACTGGAACTGGGCGAGCTGACGTAGGGTGAATAACTTTGAGCATAGTAACTTGAAGCGAACTGAGACGTTTGTGAGTCTGCGTATGTTGTACCATATGAGCTGTATTCTACTCCCTGAAAAAAGTATGATATTATTGATATCATGTGGTAATATACAGTTTTAGAGATTCGCAGATGATAGCACCCTTATTTTCTACACAGAACGGTTCCCAGAGAAGCCTCAATCTCGATGTAAGTTATATGTCGATCTTTTTTTACCATATTTTGCACAGCTTCTACAGTGCACAGTAGTGGGCGGTCGACCTGTGCGAGGTTCATCACCGAGTGAGATCCGGCCTATTTTAAACTCAGCAAACCAATTAAAAACGGTAGCCCTGGAACAGGCAGAGTCCCCAACCCAACTCACTGAACTTTCGTGACATTCCGCTTGTTTTTGTCCCTTTTTATAGTCATACAAAATCATAGCTCAAAAATTGCGACTACCCGGTTCCATTTTTACGTTAAATCACTTAAATGCATTTGAGACCGTGGCAAGGCAACTACTGAACGATTGAAACACTGCCTTTGCGTGTAAGCACTTACAACTTTAGACAAAATAGCTGTGTGCTCAAACTTGTTTAAACTCGTATAGATTAGGAGTATCTAAAGACTTTTAGCGTGACCTACGTATTGAAAGTACTTCATTATTAACACTCATCTCCAGGCGTCACGCACGGTGGTGCTGCCCATTGACATCTTACGGAATCCTAACACTTGGACTGCTGTGAAGTTGTGACACAGACCCCTTACGACATCTTTCAACTAGCGTGAACTGATTTACAGGAACATCCCTTGTTCGTCGTAAACACATTATACTTACGATTTCAAATGTTGTGTTGTGTAATTTTTCCCAGCAAGAAGAGTATAAATAACTGCAAAGCTTCACCTGCAGACGATTCAATATAGTAAATCAATCGGAACGTCTTGATACTCAAAATTATATAAACAACATTTAAAATTGTATCATGAGTTCACAAAGAACAAGGGATGTCGCTGTAAATCACTTCACCCTTGATAACAGATGTCGTGAGGGATAAGTGTGTACTGGATTACGTATGTACCACCCAATTGCTCTCTACAGGTAGACCGCCAGGCTATACTGACGAGTCTAGGCTAAAGACGAAATCTTTAGCCCTATTTAAAAGTCAATTCTTTTTACTAAGAATTTCAGCTATTTACATAAAAATGAAAAAGAAGTACTATAAAGACTGTGCCCTGGAAAACTCCATATTCCACAAAACAAACCTCGGTTGATGTATTATTTACATTTAAATATTGAGGACGTCTATGTTAGTATCTTCTCATCATGATCAGCTCGATTAACTATCAATATGTCGGTGATATACTCATATAATTAAAGTTAAGTTAACTTTTTATATAAAATTGATATGAATTTACTCGGTCAATGCTCGTGAGACATAAATTATGATTTGTTTTTTCTCACCTGAGCCGCGAATCCCTGCGAAAAAGCCGCTGTTGTCGCGGCTGTAGGCGCCGTGTACGCAGCGTACGCGGAGTACTGCGGCTGGCCACTAGGGGTGGCGCTGAACGGCGAAGGGGCGGAGCCATACCCAGGCGCCGCGTTTACTTTGCACGCCGGATTCAGAGTTCCGCCTCGCGCGGCCGAGTAGGAGGCGTAGGGGGAACCCCCGTAGAAAGGGGAGGCGGCCGCCGCTGCTGCGGCTGCGATGTAAGCGGAATTCGAAGCGGAGCTTGCGGAGGAGGCGGTGCCGTACGTGCCGGCTGCCGATTGCATACTGGAAAAATAAATTGTAAATTATTCATATAAAGGAAAAATAATACGATTCAACACAAAAATTGAAAAAAAGGTAAATTGGAATCGTGTGCAAAGATTGTCATACGCTCCTTGAAGCATACCGATAAACAAAGGTTTCATATGTTCAAAGACGCGGACATATTCTAAGGATCTTTGATTGCCTGTCAAATATTTATTTATTTATGAATGATTTAGAAGGTTATTATAATATTAAAAGGATACATTCCAAGTTATGTATTTTTAACGAATTAAGTCAACAATACAATTTTGAAAGGAATACGAATGGCTTAAATAATATGCCGTTGTCAATTTTGCTACTCTATAACCACCAATCTTTCCTTTAAATTGTACATAGCGTTGTACATTTCCATATTCAATATATTGATTCTTTCCATTCGCGACGCTACATAAGTTTCGCAAATTCTTGTTGTACCTACTGATCCGATTTGATCTGCTTTTGTCTAGATGTATATACATGGTTGTTTCACATATTTGCTATATTCAGTGTGAAAATAGTCAACTCAAAGACAGCATAAACAACGTAATTGTATTAATCTTCCAAAAAATTAGGAAAATTATTCTAAGCTTCAGGATTATCGTCTCTGATAAGCTTCAGAACTTAAAAAAGGCATCAGTATTTTGATCAATAAGTAAATCAAATTTGAAGTGATTCAGATACGGGATTTTTTTCAGCATAATAAAAAAACGAATTAGTGATGATATTCAATACTTAGTCAATGACATTTCTGCTCTATTTCATATATACACTGACTTATACTGATGTTGATCCAGAAATATGTTATCACATAAAAATTTCTGCAAAAATTTAATGTAGATTGTAGAAGCTCTCACTTGGTGAAACTCTTCAATCATGCAGATCAAATTGTGTACTTAATACAAAGTTTTACAAATGATATTTTTTTTCAGTCACTCGTTTCGATTTATATTAACTCATCATCGCCGGTCTGTCAGATTTGACTCTTAACAAAGGCTCTCCAGATTACTTGTCAACTAGCTAACTAGATCATATCATGGATATAAAACTAGAGACTGCATTTAGAGTAGTGTTAAGAAAAACCCTTAAAAACCTTAATCATCGCCGTCAAAGTGTCTCTAAGATATTTCATGTGATAAACTATTTTATTTTTTAAGATATTTCACGTTTTAGGATATTATTTCACTCTTCTTAATACATTCTATGACTTAAGATATTTCTAGAGTAAGTCAAACATAGAATTCAAATAGATGGAAACTCTAGCGGATCGAAAAAAATGTATTTTGAAAAATCATTCATTTACAACAATGAAATCATGGTTTCGCAGATATTTTTGAATATCTAATGTTTTCATGACGTTTAAATCATATATTTTATTACAAGTATGAGTACACTCATTCTATTTTCGTTGCCGACTTTATTATTAGTAGTGTTTGGCAAAATTATTAGATACATCCATTACTTTTAATTCAACTAATTTTTTATTCTTTTTTTATTTCGTCCACAAAACAACAGCCTCAGAGAGACTGAAACTGCCCTAGTCTTCTCAATTCCCTGAAGTTGTGTCGTGCAATCATGGACGCAACCTCGCCAATTGAAGCAGTTTCTTACTTTGATACTTTGAGCACATACAATGTGAAGCCATTGGTGCAAAATTTATCAACTATATCTCACCTGTTATAGTAGGGATGAGAATAACCTTGATGATAATCCTTATCGTAGATATTGCCTAAGTCCAGATGTGAACTGTAAAAGGAATCTTGCGCTGATCCGACACATTCGGATTCGGTTAGGCTTGGGCTCCGAATTTCAGTTTTTACACCTACAACAGAAAATGAAAATGAAAATGAAAAAGTCGTGGTTCTTTCTCGTTACAATTAAAAGTCGTAAGGTAATGTTTAAAAAAACTGTATATGTTTCAAGATCTCATATAAACCCGTCTATCTGTGTGTTGGTCAGTCTTGCGAAAGTGATGATAATCTTCTGTGCTTTTCATAGGCTCAGTCTGTTTATCTTAATGAGAGAAGAGCTAAGTCCTGTAGGCGGGGAAGTGAAGTTAGAAAATATACCTTTTCATCGTTCAATGATAAATTGATGCTGATTCTCTTCTGTACTATTCATAGTTGAATGTGCATTCATTTGCCTTCAAGGCATAAAAGTTAAATCCACTCTTGATAGGTGGACTATTTTGGTATCTTTGATAGACCTGTAAACTACCAATTTGATTGTAATGAAATGATAATAGATTTAGGGGCCGCTGTTGATTTGCGGGTGATATTATCTAAGCCTCCTTGTTTTCATGCATAACCCGGAAATATAAGAGAATTCCACATACCTTGTGTATCAAGTAGCGGCCAGGAGGAAGCGGCAAAATTGGTGGGCGGCAACGCTGGTGCCGGCGGCAGCGAATCGGGGGTGGCGTGGGCAGGTGGAGCGGGCGCGGGGGCGGTCGCGGCGGAAGGGGAGGGCGGAGATTCACACGTCGAAGAGCTGCTCTGGCCACCCAACGGGCTCCCTCCTCCATCGGATGGCAGTCTGAAATAATGAATAGAATGTCGTACTACAGAGGAATGTGCTCAGACAAAGAACCCTCTTTATGGTAGCGGAAAATATATTTGATATTTTGTTTCATACAAAGTTCATCGTGAAAAGCTAATGTCACTTTCCTAAGAATTTGTGAACATTGTTAAAGATAGCTTAAGGCGGGTATGGACCTTATTCACTTCGTTCTCCTCTTCGTCCTCTAGAGGGGGTGTGGAGGGGTGCGCCCCTGCCCCTCGCTTGGTACGCTCGTGATTCCTCGCAGAAAACATCCCAGCTTCCACTACCACACGACAAATAGTTTTGTGGGAATTGGCAAAATGGTCTTTTCCACCATACTATATTATGCAAGTAGGCGTTTTTCAGAAGTCAAATCACCAAAACGTGAGTGTTACGTAATGGATAATCTGACCTTGTCGCTTCTTCCCGTCAAGAACAAACTGGCGTCTGGAAATGCGGGCAGAAATCACGGTATAAGCGGAAAAAAATGCGGATGGATAGCTGGCGACTGCACGACTTTGTTTACTATGCATATTTCAGCGACGTCAGTCTCAGTCTCTGCTGTTTGTCGACTTTATCTCCAGGAGGATTAGATTTCGCATGAAACAGCGAGTATGCTAAGGCATTTGTGCTCGAGCGTGAAAAAACCTAGCGATACAGTTTATAGATGTGTTTACTGGGATAACGATAACTACGAGGGGTCGTTTTTATATTTGCGGAATAGTGATAACGTAGCGGACAGACTGTTTGTTTGTATTTCTATCTACTTCTCTCAAGTGCAGACGTCATTATGGGCCCTTTTTCCTTTGTATTGACATCTAAGAACTTACCTTTACATGATTCAATTTTAATGGATGGATGAGGTACCTTATCTAAGAGCATGTGCAGTTTAAATTATTGTATAGTCAATACATTTTTTTATGTTTCCACTATTTAATGACGTGCCAAAATTGATACAGTTCACAACTGATGACAGTTCTGAAAGTGAAAAATTAAGTATTTTGCAACATGTTCCAGATGAGAATTTGAAGAAAATGGTTTCTTTTTAATGTTTTTGACTATGCCTTAAAGCAAAACTATACACTAAAATAAATTCCGAAACATAAAAAAGGAGTCTGAGAAAATTTCAAACCTATTAATACCTTAAACATTTTTGTCACCGAGTGAGTGAGTGTCTCATAAAATGTATTAAGAAGGATGAAACAGTTTGAAGGATAAAATATCTTAAAACGTGAAATATCTTAAGAAATAAAATAGTTTATCACATGAAATATCTTAAGGACCTTTTGACGGCGATGGTTAAGATTTTGTAGGGGTTTCATGTAACACTAGTGCACATGCAGTTGCAAAAGAATGAAAAAATATATAATTTAATAGAAGAATAGCTAGATAGGATAAATAGTAAGCAAAATTTGGGAGCTCGAGCGTTATATCCATGAATGGATCTAGTTACTAGTTAGCTAGTTGGCAACTAATCTAGGTAGGCTTTGTTAAACACTCCGACGATGATTTAAATATGAATCGAAACGTGTCACTGAAAGAAAAAGATATTTATTTGTGAAACTGTGTTAAATACACAACCCTCTTATCTGCATGATGGATGAGTTTCACTAAGCAAGAGCCTCTACAATCTACAGAAAAAATTGTACAAAATCTAGGAAGGTGGTTTTCCCCCGAGTTACGCCGACAAACTTTCAGAACGCCTGATGGTTCTTTGGCGAGCATATACCTATAACCTACTAGCTTTTTTTCTGCAAAATATAAAATTGGTCAAAAGTAGGACAAATATTATATGAAACCCGTTAGGAAATATAATTTTGTTTAAGTTGTGCAATATAACAGGTCACGCTTGAGCTCGTCCCGCAAAACCACATTCGTTTGATGAAATAAATCATTTCATAGCTGGTTATTCAAATCGCTATTATTGAACTCTTTTATTCAAGTAATGATATTAAACTTATTTTTCAATTTGTTACGACAAAAGCTAAAAGCTAAAAATATATCATAATTAATTTCAACTGTTTCTCTTTGTTTCATTCATAAGGACAATGCAAACATTCTAGGGTATTCCAGATCCGTAAGTTTGTAACAGGTTTACATTTTACTGATAATAGGGCATTCAATCAATGTCACTGTCACTTTTGACTATAAAATAATAAATATTAGAAATGAAAAATAAATATTGACTTATATTTAGCTCAATCCTAGACCTAAAGCTATAGTTATGTTCTTTAAAACAACTAAGAAAATGTCATTCAAGTGAACGAGTGACGTTTTCCAAAATCACATATCCATATCGTGATGTGTCACTTTTGCAAAGGGTATAACACATATACATCCATCAGTGGACTACCTTTCTCTTGATCGCCCAAATACGCATTCCACCCTGTATAGTGTATATACCGCCGGATAATTCATAACTGAGATGAAGATAATGCCGCTCCCCATTCACCCATCCAGCCGCATTATGCTGCCCAAATTGGTGTATAAAATTAAATGTACAAAAGTGACAATCTCATTATCCGAATAGAAAAGCCCCAAGGGTTAGAAAATAATAGGTGCATGCGTGCATGGTTACGTTAAAGAGGAAAATCAGGGGCGTGCGCGATTATGGCATTTTCCAAATTGACAAGGTGGTAATGAGCTTGTTAATGTCGGTATATAGCTGGAATCACCAAATAGTTTCATTTGTAGACCGTTTTTTTTTAATATGCATAAACACAGTGAATCAAAAACATGGAATAACATTTTGTTGAATATAGACTGCAGGATTGAATGCACTTATTACTGGTATTTTGTTCAAGCCTTCGCTAATTCAATCGATGATAGTTGCAGGATTTTGGAATATATAGAATGATCAAAGTATGTAGTCTCAATATTTGAATGTCTCAATTGTTGTTACATATAAAGCATTCATCAAAGCCAAAGTTAATTTCTCCTATTTAAGCCTCACATTTAGTATGATTCAGTGACAGATACATTTTTAATATACCTATATTTTATGAAGTGATATCTGGAATTAAAAATCTTGATGATTTTTCATTCAAGCTCACCTTGAAATATGTATCTGAATAATACCTGTTTTTCCAAACTAACCTGGAGAGGCCGCCATTGATGGTTACTGTACTGTACTGAGGACTTCAAAAATCGCATCCCCTCTCTATACCTCGGCTCCCCGTTTTGACAGATCTGCATTTGACAAACGTCAACGATGTTGTCAAAGTTTAATGATGCGTTCCCACTTCTTCAACTCACCTATTTTGTGCCCTAGGTACGCCAGTGAACGTGAGGCGTTACCAGGGGTACCGTCCACCCAAAGTTGACTGGGTATATCAAGGGACGCTCTCACATAATAATGATGATGTTGAGAGCACCATTGAAAAGTTTCGCGTAATGCCATTATATCATACGAGTGCTGTTCAATAACTACACGGACAAAGTGGATATAGCATGAAAGAGAAAATAATGAATATGTTGCATTGAAACGAGCTTTATGTAAACCAAGTAGCTATCAGTTCTATGGAAGATGGGAATGAATGAACAAATTTTAAGTGAGTTTTGAAAATTTGAAAAAACTCTAAATTTGAATCTTGAAGGATTTTCAATTTCATTACTTTAAAACTTAATTCTGAAATATCAACATTTGCACAATTCGATCCAAATATTTGTTTCTGAACTGCTACCATTGCGTGCGAAGCTGAAATTAATAAGCCAGAAGGGATGGGAATGTTGTAACTGGATTCTGAGCAAAGCGCATAGAAAAGGCAATAAGTAGTTTATAGAAAATATTTGAGTATCATTACAGAATTCACTTTTTCTTGAATGTCTTGATGTTAAAATTTTGACAAATATTCAAGAGATATTCATTACAGAACAAGCTTTTCTTACAAGATGCTCAGCAAATATACCTTCATTCCAAAGCTAACAACAAAAAAAGGTAAGTCGAAACCGGATCACAAAATTTCATGTTTATAATGGATATATTTTATCATCGAGGTTTAATTATTGACGCCGGCGCCGCACCGTTTAGAGCCAACTACTCAAAAGTTGTCTCTTTGACTTCCACTGTCTATTATAACGTCACAACTTTCGGTTGAATCTGAAGACGATAAAAATAATAAATCAATCGAAACGTCGGGTCGTGACACTCATAATTTACACTGGAAGTCTGAAACACAACTTTTGAAACATCTAGGTTGTGTATAAATTTTAAACAACGGTACTAGGTGTTTCGGCATGGTGATCTTAACCAGTTCATCACTATTATATTATTGCAATTTAACTAAAGTATTTCTAAGGATATTAAAATAAACATCGACTTGGAATGTAAACTGTAGCTGATCTATTGTGGTTAGATTACATAATCACATCCCTAAACTTCACGTCGATATTTTCATATAATGTTCTTGTGACCTTTAATAACCCTATTGATAATCTCTCAGGAATGTTTTACAATCAACCTCGTAAAAACTAGCAGTAGCGTTTATCGCGTCCGCAGTTTGTTATTCAATGTTTCCTGTACGCTACGGGGGGTGTTCACCGGCCCTGAGGGGGTGACGGGTTGTATAGGAACAGAGGATTTATCTTGTTATTGAAGGGTGTTGAGAAGCCGGTGGGTAGTATTAGAAATACGCTCCATGAAATCGTGCTATGGATAAAGAGATAAAGCTCCGGGAAGGACGAATTTAGATTGGAAATGTGGACGTTTTTTAGACTTTTTCATATACAAAAATCAATACATGTATATATTTTCCTTATTTTTCTTTACAGGATCATGAGTTGCAGATAAAAGTATTGTGTATTTGACACACTGTTTCACAAATAAAATTATATTTCTTTCAGTGGCGCGTTTCGATTTATATTTGAATCATCGTCGGACTGTCAGATTTGATTGTTAACAAAAGCTACCCAGATTATTCACCAACTGGCTAACTAGATTCTATCATGGATACAAAACTAGAGCTCTCAAATCTAGCATACCATTTATCCTGTCTAGCTATTCGTCTATTAAATTATTTTTACTTTTTTTGTCTGTCTTAGGGAAATCTTTTTGGTGACTGCATTTGCACTAGTGTTAAGGAAATCCCCTAAAAAACCTTAACCATTCTTTTTAATACATTCTATGAGTTGAGATATTTCAAGAGTAAGCAAACATGAAATACAAATGAATGAGGTCTTTTAGTAGTGTATCGATGAAAATTGAGTTTAAAAGGTCAGTTTGTGCATTTACTACAATGAAATAAAGAATTCGCAGATATTTTTGAATCTCTAATGTTTCCATGAAGCTTAGATCATGTATTTTATTACAAATATGAAGTCCACTCATTCTATTTTTGTTTCCAACTTTATGATTAGTATCTAGTGAGTGTTTGGAAAAATTTGATCATTGTGCATTAAAGCACTATATATGTTCTCTTTACTTTGTTGTAAGTGCTCTAGCTGTTTGACCTATATATTCAGCATTGCAGAAGGCACATGAACTCCTATAAATACCTGACTTACAGAGCTCTTGGAATATCTCAAGTCATAGAAGGTATTAAGAAGAATGAAATAGCCTAACGAATAAAATATCTAAGAACGTGAAATATATTGAGAAATAAAATTTGAGGGCGATGGTTAAGGTTTTGTAGGTGTTTCCCTCAACACTAGTGCAAATGCAGTCGCCAAAAAAGATTTCCCCTAAGATAGACAAAACAAATGAAAAATAAATAATTTAATAGAAGAATAGCTCGTCAGGATGAATAGTATGCTAGATTTGAGAGCTCTAGTTTGGTATCCATGATCTAGTTAGCTAGTTAGCAAGTAACCTTTGTTAAAAGTCAACAGTCCGACGATGATTCAAGTGTAAATCGAAACGCGTCACTGAAAGAAAAAGAGTTTTATTTGTGAAACTGTGTTAAAAGCACAATCCTTTTACCTGCATGATGGAAAAATTTCACCAAGTAAGAGCATCTACAATCTACAGGATCATATTTTATTTAGTTTTGCAAAATTAACGCCTGTCGTAAATTGATTGGACTATCTACAACCGACAACTGGGTGCGACACGAAAAATCTACAAAATAAGTGAGCCATTCCGCCCTTGCTTGTGTTGCGGCTGTTGTTTACTGGATTGGCAAGTCGACGTGTAACAAAGCAATAATCACCACAGACAATGGACGAATGCCTATAAAACCATGGGCTGTTTGTACGACGTTCAATCACTTCGTACGAGTGCACTAATGATTTGGAAGTAGGCGGTAAATGTAGATTGATTCATGCCCGTTAACAAAGAGCTCAAAGAAACATGATTTTCAGTTCTCTATTTGAATGATAGCATATTTTTATGGCAAGCACGTATAAAGGAGGTTTGTATAGCACCAGGAAAGGTTTCTATATGATAACGTTTCAGTTCATTGCTTATTTTGTCATGTTACATAACTGAATATTTTTTACTAACAAGCTAATGATGTGACTAACAGATGGACTGTGACAGATTAACAGACAGACCAACAGACAAACCGGAACATATAAACGGACAAACAGATCGATAGGCAGACCGACGAAAAAGTTCAAAATGGATTTTTGTGATGTCGACATCTTAAAATATGTAAATCACGTATTATCTTAAATTCTAAACATTTCCTAATCAAATTTTTTCTCTCGTTTCTGTGTCGGAAGAAAAATCACTCGTTATGCGAATTGATTTCGTATTTACACGAGATGCAAATGTGTATTACACCACTTTGAAATCTATATTACAGGTACCTTTGAAAAATATTTAGCCACTGTGGTTTTAATACTATTTGGTTCCACCCAAGAAACTTGGACTTTTAAAAATATATTTACCAATGTTTAAGCTGAACATTGAAACTCAGATTTTATTTTCAAAAAACTACATCAGCTAATCACATTATTCACTGCATATCTGTTGATATAGTCTATATATAATATTGTAAGAGAAAAACACTGCGAGATTTCATTTATTTATAGCCAGCTCAAGCAGCCACGCAAACTAATGTGAAAAAAATCGTTTTAAATATATAGTATGTTATATATTTTATTTTGAGCTTCCAATGTTTCTATTAAGCTGTGTTTCCCGATTATCGACTTTTACGGGGCGCACTGTATAACGATATGAATGCTTTCACGAAATTTTAACCATTTTATTTTATTGTTCATATATGGTATTTCAGGGTGTAGTTAGCTTATTATTCTAAAGGAGACGAATTTGCTCCGTTTCTAGTTTAGCGATTATAACTATAGTTTGCTGCATTTTCGTTGAGTATTCATCATCAATAATGAGGAAAGTGCTATTAAGTCTCTTAAAAGATGGCGTCAAGTACGACAACTTTATATTTCACGTGTAGTTATCAGTTTTTGAAGATTTTCGTCGCATTTTAGAGCTGCTCTACCAAGTAAGGATGGTTTTGGGAGTATTGGGCATTATCTAAATTTTCGAAACCTTTTGTGAGATTATAGACAGCGTCAACTTGTCGCTATTACGCCTTCATCTTCAATAATACAGCTGTACTACATACTTAAGCTCGGTAGTGTACACGAATTGCGCCCACCATAGTGATCAATGTAATAACAGCCGTAATGACTGATTAACCACATATTCTATTTAATGAGCCGCCATATTTCACAGGGACACGTCGTACCACCCTGTAAGCGAAGTCACAGAGAGAGCCAGGTCGCGCGCGAGCCGCCTCTCGAATTTTGACACATCCATTAGTTACCGTAACGTATGGCTGAGACGAATTATAAATAGTCGACTCGAAAGATCGAAAAAATGAGATAAAATTACGAAAACTTTAGATACAAGATATATGGAGTTGTCTCTTTAAAGAAAAAGCGAATAAAACTGCACAGTGGTGTAGATTAGGGGTAGGCACGGCCCTCGGAGGCTGGAAAATTGATTTCCACTATCAAGACGTGGCTACAGTAAAAACAATCGGTTCTATAAAAAAAAACAATAGATTGAGGGCTTGCTTCCTGGTTGGTTTAAGCCTTCAGGGCCGACGAGATTTTCCTAACCGATATCAACAGTGATGTAACAGTATATTTTCCAGTATGGCAACGCTAAGAATGTGTTTATGATACATTTAAGAAAGCAAAAGCAGTTGTTTCTATAATTTCCTAAAATTACTAATTTCCCAGATTCTCGGATATTGGAGCTGGCTGAATTAAGAGTGCTTTAACTACTTAAAATATTGCATAAACCTGGAAAGGGTAATTAAGCATTGAAAAACCAATTAAAAAACGCCGTTCTATACTGCTGGATATCATCAAACAGCTTATTATCGCTGCATTCAACAAAAGTCAGAAGTGTTTCTGCCTGTATATCGTTTATGTTACGCCCCTGTGTATTAATAACACCTAAATCCTGTTTTAACATCGCGGTTGGCATTCTTTCGAATTAAATGTGCGGTGATAGGTCAGTTACCGTCGTCGCTCATTTGTTTTTAACGAGATTTGATAATAATTAGCTGGAATGTGACGTTTAAATTAAGAACGCCTGGTAAGTTTACGACGATTCAGGTGTAGATCATCTGTCCGTGATTCATGAGGCTGTGGATATAAAGTTAGATTTGTTTTTATTTAATTGCGTAATTGATAAATTGATAAGCCCCGTGAAATTTGTTTTCGCAATGCTCAGAAATGATCATAAATATGGATAATGCACGAAAATAAAGTTTGACCATCTTGAGAAGATGTTGACCCTTAAAATAATATTTTTGGTCACTCCCAAAAATTTGTAGTTTTGGATGTTTTGTATTTTTTGATGATTTTTGTGCCTACATGGAGGATACCATAATAAATGTGCAATGCAAGGACCTGTCAGTGTTCACGTCTTCAAAGATCTTTACTATTCACTAGACTAGGCATTAATGATACTGGGTCCCTAGATATCAACAGCATGCGTCGTTAGACATTCCGAAAAGGCTGATTTTTGGGAGTCTAACTTACATCTTCACTGAGACTGATTGGGTGTCGTGCCTATGTAGCTCAATTGGTAGAGTATCTACCCGGCAACCGGAAAATACGTGGTTGGAATCCCGCCGTATGCCAGTCATTTCCGACTCGAATCTGTATTTTATATGTAGTTAATTATTACCCCATTTACTTTTATACCAGCTGTTTCAGATTGCAGAGTCTCTTGCTGTAAGCTTTAAATACAAGTAAAGGCGATAAAACACATCCTTATGTAAATCCTGTCTGTATTTTAATTTCTTCGGACATTCCGTGACCCCTGATAATCTGTGTAATTAATTTAAATTCCTCGGCATTTTGATCGGCTGCCCATTATGCAGATTGAGTAGTGTAAATAATTAGACATACACACAGTGCCTGCTTATTCGACGGTAGCGACGAGTGGAATCACATTAAAACTTCTCACCATCAAGCTTATTCGTGCTGAAATATTAAAGATGCAGAGATGCGCATAAACATTATGAGAAAGAAACAGCCTAATGATAATATTGTTTACATTTTTATAGTTTAGTGTATCTAGGCCTATCGGTTGAATCAGAGCAGTTCCAAAAAATTGGATAGGTTTGATTTTATCCTGATTAGCATTCCAAAGTGCCGGTGCCATAGAAGATATTTTTTTCTAATATGAGGGTTATCACTAACTTTTGTACGATTTAGGCGCAGCTACATGACGAATTTTATATTCACAAAAAGGACACATATTTTCCTATTAATATTTCTATGTAAAAAATAGCTTACTGCCATATGTTGTGTCTATTCCCATAGTTTTTAGGATCCCCAACAATTCAATTCTGTAACAATATTCTATAATAGACTGCGTCAAAAGCTTTTGAGATATAAAGATCACTTCGCTGGAATGATCTCTTCTTCAATGTTCTCATATCATACGATGTACCACCTAGTGGCAGTGAAACTTTATCGTGGAGGTACCGTACCCAACACACAAATGAATTTTATACATGTCCCGCATATCTCTCAAAATCTCCATTATTCTTTTCGCCACAGTGGGTGGTTCTTCATTTTATCGCCTTCATAGAAATTGTTGTAATAATAAGAGTACTTTATGGCTCATCTGGGCAGAATTGAACGGTTATATGGGCCCTAAATTTTCATATATCCATGATTGTTTTTATTGCTTAAATAACTAATAATAATTTTGATTATTAGTATGATTTCGGGTGTCTTAAAATTCTCCATGTGTGGGCATCTTTTTTGATAACACGAAAAGTAGCTTGATTCAGTACTGTACTGAATATTTGATGGTTTTTCTCAATCATTGAAGTCATGCGCAAACAAAATGGTGGAATTGTTGTTGAATAGTACGTTTCCAGGAATTTTATAATGGAGAGAAACGGATTAAAAAAAAATGTTAGTGACTACTAGTAATGTACGGATCTCAATTTTTTAGGAATCGGGGATCCTTGAAGTAAAGAATCTGGTATCAAAACTTGAATTTCTATTGTGAAATCAATAGTTTGTCATTTTTATATATATCAACCCTGTATCAGAAACGTATCAAATTTGAAGTAACACCCAACAGTACCATTTGCAATCAGATCCAAAATTAAACTAAAACATTAATTCATAAGTTGCCGAGATCAATAATTGAATTTACGCGAATAAAACATTTCCCATTCTCTCTCCTATTGTCCCAAACTTATTGGACACTGTCTTGTGAATAATCATCATTCCTTTGTTCAGGGACTACCAAGACTTATTGAGTGAATCTACTTCACACCATCCGTTATTTCAATTCTTAATCTCTGAGACACAAAAAAGCAACTGTTCTTTTTCAGGCCTGGTCACTTCAAATATTAGTTGCACAGACTTGCATCTGATGACGGGTTTTTCAATATTGATAGGACGTGACAGGTTGTCACATACGGTGGTACCACAGCCAGAGCAGGTAGAACCCCCCTCGGAATGAAGAAAAAAGCATAATTTCAAGTGAAAAACGGTCCGTTGAACAATTAAAAATCCGTAGTGCGACGGTACCAGACGCGGAACCCGATAATCTTGATCGATCCGTCAAACCGAAGTCTGTCCGAACGAGTCGCGTGAAGAGAGGGACCTCCTGGTCCGCTCACCCAGCCCACCTACCCGACCAACAGAGACGGACACGTGCATTTTACCCATTGGTTTCTCACCCAAATGGAACCAATAGAGAACTGTCTAAAGGAAAAACCCTGCTGAATTCCTTCCATAATCGGGTTCCATCTCCATTTGCCAAGTCCCTCTAAATTTTAAGGAATATATTATGAATATATTTGCTGAATGGACTCATCAGATTGCTATTTCTGATTCAAATTCAATCACTGTCTATTAATGACCCTTCGGATCCACACAACGATAGTGAAAAAAGGTGGTGGAGATATTTTAGCCAGTCTATGTCCGTTTGTCTGCGGGTCTGTCTATGAGTTAGTTTGTCTGTCTGTCTGACTATCGGTTTGTCTGTTTGTCGGCGTGTTTGCCTGTCCGCCTGTCTCTTAGTCTCTCCGTGGCTATCTTGTCACCACTTTACCGTTTTTGATGACATTTAACGATTATTTTTTTGGGCATCTCTACATTTTTTGACTGTTACTCTTCTTGTCTTGTCATGTACCAAAACGTAAATTCAGATGTTTAGTTAACGTAGCATCACATTCCCAAAGAATATCACATGAGCTGATTAAGGAATCGCATAGTAAATATCAAAATCTTACTAAACGAAACCATCCAAAACACGAACGACAGACAAAATCATCTGTAATTTTTTAACAGCTCAATCAAGAAAAGAGGCAAAATAGGCATTACGATAACGAAGAAATCTGGTAAGAATCTAGCTTCACAATAACGGACAATAATATGTTAGCAAGCAGAATAACTCTTTAGTAAAACACATGAATGTGTGGGAAATACTGAGTTTATACTTTTTTATGTTTCAAGCTGTATTGTGGAGTTTCGTTTCGTTACGGTCCTGTTTGAGTCTTGCATCTCGTTCGTTTTATTTCACACACGGCAGATCTCGCCAGTTGCTGTGGATTAATAACTTTACAACTTCATATCTGGCTTGTTATCTGGCGATTCGTTTGTTCGGGATTTAAATGTACACGCGTACCAGCACCACCTCGAATGATATATCTACAGGTGTGTAGCGTGAGTTGAACCCTCCACGGGTCCGCGGTCCGAACACATTTGCTTTCCACTTTCGACCTGCCTTTTGATGTTTATGGAGATCTGCCGGGAGAATTGATATTCTTTTCGGAATTCTTGGTATAATGTCTTGGACTGTGTTATAAATCGATCCGCGCGGGGTGAATATCTCACTCAAGGTGACGGTGGTGATTGGGATAATTATTTCCCACGTTATTAGCGTCTTCTTGCTGTACTTCAAAGAATTGTTGAAAGGGGATAAAGGAAAAGGACATTTTAACCCCCAGAAGACTCAAACAACAACTCTGACAAGGAAGTCGCATGCCCAGCCTTGAAGATGGAGGGAAAACCAATACTTGAATCATCTTCCATCAAGCTTTTGATAATTAACATAATATGTCATAGCACGATCATGTTACTGGACTCGCTAGGTCGGCGACCTAGATGCTGTGAGTTCTCTTTTGCTTCAGAAATAGCTACTGCTACTATACAAGGTCCAGATCAGACCATCGCTGAAGTAATGCTGGCACGTGTGGGGATGCGCCTCAGAGCACTGCTTGAAGCTTTTGGGCATAATCCAGAAGCAAGCAATACGTCTAGTGTCATATTTGGATTTTAATGAAAATCTGACACTACTGTTTGATGTCACAAATCAAGCAGTGGCGCGAAAATTGTCACTCCGGAAAGGGTTTGATTTCCAACAAAAATAGAGCTGTGCCACGAAATTAATAATAATAATAATAATAATAATAATGACTTAATTATAACTATTTTACAATTAGTTATAAATGGCGAAGTCTAGCTTCAAGCTACTCATACTTAACCAGTTGTGGGTATTTGACCACGGTGGTCTGCCGGACTTATTCAACATAGACGATTATTCCTAGATTACCTCCAAAATAGATGGAGATTGAATGGCCGAAAATATTTATTGAATTTTATAAAAACTCGGGCAAATGATAAATAACATTAACTCCATGCGAACTCACAATGTGGTTTATCTACTTTGCGGTTTAGAAAAAAAATGCTATTTCTGTACCGGCTGAAACGGATGCACTTTTTTTAAGAACGATTTACATTAAAATGGAGAGTTCTCATCGTTTGATCTGACAATTCAACATATTTGATTTTGTTTTTGAATCTGGGTTCGAAAATCACTAGTTTCACAGTTTTTTATCCACATTCAGTATGGTTATATAGAGTCGTTATACTATTTACCGCATTTTCATGAGGTAATACTAATTTTCTATCTTTACCCTCTCTTCTATCTTCCCTTCCTACCGACTGCAAGAAAAGAAGCCTTGTAATAAATAAGTTTATATGAAATTTTCTGTATATTTTTAAAAGATCATTTATTTCCTAAATTTACCGGACTACATACTCAGATATTCTAAAGTTATTTAAGTAAAGGTAAACGAGAATATTTTTATTTTGAGTAAGCTTAATACGCAAAAGCTGCAAGATTCATAAAATATGTATTTTTAAATAAAAAGCTACCTAGTTCAGGAACAGCTCTGGACTAGGTGTGAACCCAATTAACAGAAATTACCCTTCATAACATGTTGAGATACAATTGTTATTTATCAGTTTATACACAAGCTTCCACAAGTAAAACTTTTTTACGAATGTGTCTTGCTGAACTCATTAGCGTATCGTTAAGATATTATTAATTTACGCCTTAACTTGAGGTACTTGGTAAAAATATAGTTAGAGAAAATGAGTTTCATCAATGTATTTTGGCACCAAACATAGTAAGGAGTCATTATTCGGCATACGCATGTGATTGTGTACTTTTCTAGTGAAATTAGGTCGAATTATATGTTACTTAGGAAACACCCTTTACATAGGCTCCAATTTCAAATTAAATCACTATTACCCTGGAGACAGTCGATCGGTTGATTTGATTATGGAGCGAGGCATAACTATCTGCAATATCACTGACGATAGAACACTGATAGACCTCGTATGTTTACAAAAACTTTCGTCAGACATTGGTGCACAGTTGCCAGAATTCACCAAAGGACTACAATAACATTAATTTTTATACATAGCTAGTTCACAAGATCTCATGAATATGTTCTACAATGAATATCTTAGCCATTGAATAGTAAGGAAAGTTAAAAATAACATCATAGTTTAGAACAAACCTGCGATACCTCACACACTAGCTAGCAACATGGCTTTATAGTAAATTCTGACTGCTACAAGCCGCTACGTATCATTTTTCATTCATATTTTGCAAATTTAACGTCTGTCGGCATTTGAACAGAACCGAACCGTCAACCGTCTACGTCAGGTCGCTGTCAACCGCTTTGAATTTTGACGTGAGCGTTCGAATCAGACATCGTAGTTTTTGTTCGTTTTCTCTGTTTGATCTGGTTCGAATTTTGCTTATTGTTGCCAAAATGATGATATATTGTTATGTGTGTAAGCTGTTCAGCACCCAGGCTGAAGCTACAGGTGTAACCTTCCATCAGTAAGTAAAATTGTGTACTTTTTCAAATTTCCGCCATGTCAAATTTCGTGATTCATCCAAATGTTATCGATGTTTACAAACAGAAATTACGGTCCCCTCTCCCCGCTGGTCCCCTCGCCCAAAGTCATGTCAGACTATAGACATAAATGAATTTATGAATGAGATGCCAGGTCTTCAATTGTTCTATCGTCGTTGTGCAATATAGAATCAGGTTTCGGAATATGTAGACACCCTGTATAAAACACATTGCACACAGAAGCATCGCATACTGATCCCATCGAGAGCAGCGCTGCCCTTTTCTCCCAAAAAGGACAATCGCCCCGGCTACGGCTGCATGCAGGGGGCGTGCCGCTGGGCTATTGTCAAGTGCACAATGGACCACATGAGGGCCCCATTTACTGTCATAATACTAATGCTGCCTAATACCCTGGGTACCCCGTAAATAAATGAGATAGTAGAAGCAGCTTGTGTACCTCTCGAAACATCAGCGGAAGCTGATATTTTCGACATTTATCGGTTTTCTGAGTTTGTGGGAATTCGCAGACACTTGACATATGTCAAAGGCAGGTTGAAAGTTGCGGGCTAGATATGGTGAAAATTATTTTTTTCGTTTCCAGGGTTTGATGCCTGCATAACGGCCATCCATGTTAATGATTTCTGTCGGTTTGTGTATCAGTCGGTCTATAGTGTCTTGATCACAGCAGCAGTGAAAACCTGCATTCCCAAACTTCATTTATGGATTTTTCTGAATTCCTTTTAAGTTGGGATTTATTCATCGTTTACATCTTTTCGAAGATCGGGATCTAATTTTTGTTCGCGTCTGTCATTTTCAGACATCTTTAATTCCTATTTTTTTTATAGTTTTTCAATTTTCAACAATTTCATTTCTGACATATAAGCTCAATATTTGCGGATCTCTATTTAAGCATGTCAAATATAAATTCCTAATAATTTGAGAACGACAAAAAAAATGTCAATTGTATGCACGTTAATAGCTCAAAAGTAATATGTCAATACGGTCGTGCCCATTTTTGTATGTACACAAAAAAAAATTTCTCGATTCTAGATTCTCAGGCCTGCTTCCAAACTTTGTTAAAATTGGATCTCTGGGTGTAGACACAGTAGAAATACTGTTGACAATGAATTGGCTGCAAGAAATATGAAAATCTAAACATATATTAAACCATGTAAAATCTCTAATTTGCTAGCAAAATCCTTCATGAAACACGCCTTAGCGCCACATAGCGTCGTCTATCACTACCGCCATATGCGATTTGAAATCTAACGTCTATATTTGGTGCGCATATTATCCGAAAATGCCCAAAAAAATCCTTTTTGATAGCTATTCTTGTAAGATGGAACACAGAGCTTTTGGCAATTCGATTTCGACATATCACTGAAAGACTAAACGCGAGGCCAAACATGATACCAGAATGTGTTTCGATGTTAGGATATTTCTTAGTTCGTACTAAAAAACCTGGCAGTGCAAATTTATTAGATCAACCCTTTTTTGGTTTCTTGACAATGAAATCATTTTGGATCAACTTCTTATTGGCACAAAGCTACCTGTTTTATGAGAGAAAACACGAGAGTTTAGAGCAGTATCATCTGAAGGCAACAACGCAAGATCCCCTCAATTTTGGATCCCAGACAACCTGGAGCAAAAACTTATGGACGAATTATATTACCAAAGAGGAAGGTTAAACAATCTGTCACTATGACGTTAAATCATGATTATTTTTCCAATTCTTCAGTCGACGGTGACTCATTTTATTAATTCAGGTATGTTTGTGGTGTGTTTTGGGATCCCAAGTAATAGGACACTGAGTTGCAAAGCTGTTTGTTTTGGATTTTTTATCTTATAAAATGTGATCTTTTCCAGGGGAACCGTGAATAAAAATGTAAAATTATTCAGAAAAAAGAATTTTGTATTAAACACACAGTTTCACAAATAAAACTCTTTTTCTTTCACTGACGCGTTTCGATTTATATTTAAATCTCGCCGGACAGTCAGATTTGACTGTTAACAAAGGCTACCGCGATTATTTGCCAACTAGCTAACTAGATCCTATCATGGATACAAAACTAGAGCTCTCAAATCTAGGATTCGATTTATCCCGTCTATCCATTGAATATATCTTTCAACTTTATTAAACTCCTTAGTGCCTAACGGTTCGGGAATAGGAAATCCAATACACTTGAGCTTTCTGTATTTCCTTCTTCTCTTTCTAATGCCTGTGCCAGACATTTAATTGCAATTTTTTTCATATTTCCAGGCAAAGTGTTTTTAAACCTAGGATCAAGGATTCAATGCATGCCATGAATTGTTAAATTTGCATTTTCTACACTCGAAATGAGTCTTGAACTTATTTCTTCAGTAACAGTAGTTGGCGAAAAATAACAAAAGTAACACACCGAAGTTGGTTCAAGGTGGCTGTGACAGAAGACGGAAGAGATAAAAGATCAGCAAGGCAAAGCATACCGGGATTAGAGACAGACGCGGAGACAAACGGTCGCTTTACCTTACGGTAGAATTTCTTATCAAGATCGAAAGCGCCCACTGAAAAGAGCGTATAGAAGACACTCTCTGATTTTAAACTGATTTTAAATACCTGCTTTTTCTTGGATTATACACATCAAATGTACTCCACGTGACGTAGTGAATCTTCTTGAACTGACGCCCAGTTTTCAGGCTACTGAGATAAAAAAATGTTTTGATAAAAATAGGTTTTTATCGCACATCCTAAACTTACTCTGTGGTTGTCTTAGTAATTTATAGCGATTTTATTGTCCAATATAAATGAAACTACATCCAACACCTCACTTGTTTCTAAACTACACAATGCAGATAACAATTTCAAAAGAAAGGGCAAAGAATCTGCCTTTAACAAGTTGAACGATGAATATAAAATACTACAAACTTACAGATCGGCCGTGGTCGGCTTTGTTCCACAATTTCTTCCTATGATTTGTTCTTGGATTCCAATTGGGGGATATTGTATTATGTAGATAAAAAGTTTTTTAATTAACACACATTTTCACAAATAAAACTCTCTCTATTTAAATATAATTCGAAACGCGTCACTGGAAGAAAGAGATTTATTTGTGAAACTGTGTGTTAATTACACAAGCTTTTTATCTACATGATGGAAGAGTTTCACCAAGTAAGAGCATCTACAATCTACAGGATATTGTATTGACGTCTTGAGATCACACTGCTACATGTTCCGTTTCATCTCATGCATTATTTCTATTCTAGCCATCTATAACCTTTCATACTCAGGTGTTTGAAAACCAAACTGTTCTTTAAGCAGTCAAAAATGTCAATGTCATTATAATTTCAAAATTTAACCTATACATATTTTTCACTTTGATACAGACGAAATGTTAGTGAAGCTATTGAGTCAGTCCCTATCACATCCACGTAGTTCAGTAATAGAGATCGAGGGTTGTTCAATACTGGAGTCATCTTTCATAAGCTTTAGAAGGCTAACATCATGAACACCATTTCTAGGCGCAACCGTGTTGCTGGTCTTGCTAGGTTCCAGAAGCTGGTAGGTGGCGAATTACCTGGCCATTTTTTTACATTTTTTTCGTCATATATCACTCTTGCACAAGAAATTTATCCTGTGCTTGTTGCGGTAGGAAGCAATTTAGTTCCTTGGAAATGCCCTCGTCTTCTGAATCTTTCATGATGAAAAGGTAAATCAGGTAGAATAGATAATCGACATTCTTATACATTGATGTAAATGTGCAGCTAAGTATCAAATCAAGTAAAACAAATAATATAACAGGCAAGAAGTAGGTAGGCGTCTCTTTCCTCTGGAATCGCACACATGTAGGTTTGACGTGGATGTGCCTTACTGCTGGAGTGGGTTGGCACACTAAAACGTAACCGCTCAAGCTGCTGCCAAGCTGGAGCCATAAAACGGGAACAATCTGAACGTAAAAGCTCAAAATGTCATGGAAGGTGCTTGAAGGGCAAGAAGACTATATTATGCATGTTTTGCCTTCATCAATGGTACTATGCATCAAAATAATCGAGAATCTGAAAACATGAGTTTATAATCTATAACAAACTGATTATGATGAAATGATAATTGGAAGAAAACTTGAAACATGAAGCTTAGCAAATCTATTTTCCATATTTTCCTAATTTGGTTCAATACTATCAAAATTGTTTTGACCGCAGGAGCCATACACGTACGTACAACTTTGATTCATGTGAAACTTTGTACTTGTTAGACATATATTATTGTTCACACAATTGCATTCAAATAGATAAAATTATAGATTCTCATCAATAGCTGTGGACTGTTGGAGAATTTCTACTTTCGAATGTTTTAAACAAACATTAACCTTATATTTTTTCTACTTTTTTTTAATTATATAGCATTTTAGGGCGCCATTAACTTCTTTTTGCAAAGGGGGCTAATTTGTTCCGTTTCTGTTTTAGCAACATTTACTGCAGATTACTGCAAATAATGACGATTGTGTGATATTTAGCTCCTTGAAAATTGCGTCAAGTAGGTGGCCTTTGTATGTCAGAAGCAGTCTTATTAGTTCATTGAGGTAAGGGGAGGCAGATTTGTTGAACCATTGAACATATTGAAAATTATGAAGTTTTTTAAGAACTGAGATTTTTTGCAATTAAAGGATATATTTTGAATTCAATTTCAATTATCAAGATTAGCACAGCAACACCATTTTTCCGAAGGAAAAGTTTTATTGTCGAGATAAAAAAAATTAATTCCTTTACTACTTTCAGACTGTCAGTCAAACTGACTGTTTTAAAGGCTACTCAGGTTACTGTGGCTCAATCATCAATATAAAACTGAAGTTTTTCAATTTATTATTTTGATAATGTTCTATTATATTTGCCTTTTTATTGTTCCTGTGCAATAGAGAAATGTAGTTTTTTGCGATTGTATTCGCACTGGGTAACTGGGTTTGATGGAACCTCCTAGAAAACCTCAATGACGCTAAATGCCAAACTTCCAAGACTTTTCAGCACTTGAGATATTTCATGACTCCAAATATGCGATAAGCCGCAATACCACGCTGTGGATCGGGGGGCTAAGTTGGCCGAAGTGCGGGAAATCCTACAACAAACGAGGAAGTTGTGCACTACGGCCAAAATTAAGCTTTCTTCAACCTGCCACTTACGGAAGTTGAACGTCAACTACTCCTATGTAGACATAAATAAATGTACACACTCGCATATCACTAGCTGGGTTAAATATAAAGTTTTTATAACCGTCGCGAGATGTGAATGGGCGGAGGACGAATGTTTGCGGGAAAATAAACACGAACGTACAAACAATTTAAGAAGCGATCGTAAACGATGAGCAATTACGACGAGTCTGTTTAGTGCCAGAGCAGATCAGACAATGTTTGAATAAACATAAGTCGAGAACATATTCACAGAACAATTACAATTTGATTGCTTTCGATACGAGAAGAATTGTAGTTAAAGCAAGTAGTTTAACCTGCTGGTCATTACCAATAAATTGTGATGATAATAAACATAGGCCATGTAGCATGCATTTGAACGTATAAAAAATTTCATCTTAGATTTGTGAGAAGTGACAATTTCAATACCATCCAATTGGTACGTAGAATCACGGGCTTTCCTCTGAATTAATTTTCACAGATGTCATTCAGGCATAATACGATACTCAGCATTATTTAATCTAAGGGATGTTATGGTCCAAAATGGTTTGCGTCCTTTTATAAACCAAAATCAATTTATCGAAAAGTTCTTCATGAAGACTCAGCTCTGAGACAACGTCGTAGTGTAAGAGTAAATACAGTGCTGTTAAAAGTAACTTTTGGGTGTTCAGGTGCTTTGGGAAGGCACAGGAATCACAGCTTTATATCTTTGAAACCTTTCGTCAGGTATAGACAAAATCCTTATGTTTGTACATATTACCTAATCCGAATCCAGTTAGTGATCCGTCGATTGGTATCAGAAGAAAGGATAACCTTCGGAGCGGAAGAATGCTTCAGTCTTTTTGTAGGCAGAAGGCAACGTCGAAACAGATTAGTGCAACCATGCGCGAAAATAATGAAAACTTCGACCGGGCAGGGAGGCCAATAACGATGTTTGTATTGGATGGTGATTTTGCGGTCTCGGGTTCCGATTAGGCCTTTTCCGAACCATGGTCCGTGAACGCTGCACGCTGAAAAAGGCAGATTTTTGTGGTTTTGAATGGTCTAGTCCACATCAAGCATTGAGGAGCATGTTTACAAAGAACAATGGAGTCAAGTAGATTGACTCGCAATTTCTGACGCATGATGTCCAATATTCATTGACCATTAAACATTTTTGAGATAATCTGGTAAATGGTTATAAAATAATCAGTGATTGACAAAAAGTTTTACAGTTTTGGTACCTCCAAAACATTCTGATTATACTGAAAATGTGATCTGGTGTTAGAGAAGCATAGTAACAAAGCTTGAGATGATTATTTACAATCAGAAATAAGTTGATTTGAATATAGTTTGATATGATTGTAACCGATCCCACAAAAATCGCTCTTGTTGTTGTTTTTTCATTGATGGTCACATGAATATTTATTAATGATAACTAAAGGCATATTTTAACGTTAATTAAGATTTTATCATAGGAATGAGAGAAACTCATTAAATGATGTTGTTAATCAATGGCAATGCACTCTTTGATACTCAACATGCTTATTATACTTTTACTTTGCAGTGATATAAAACCAAAAAAACCTCAAATAATGCCTCGAAAATTGAAAGCTAATATTTTCAAACTCTTGAAAGGGTTAGGAAGTCTGTGTTTATGAGTCTCATCATGGTAGCGGCTTTAGCTTAACTTGCCATTCGCCGTCCAGATTTGCCACCACTCAACCGGCGAAAATAAACAAGCAGCCATCAAAAGTCAATACATGCAGAGCGAACTGTCTGTCGACTAGAAATAGGCGAAAATATTTTCCGAAATAACACATCAAGCCAACGACGACATGAAAGGAACAAGTGTCAAAGTGAAGAGCTGAACATTGCGACCGCGGCTATGAAAAGATAAAGACGTAAAAACAAATCGGAACGGTTTGTTGAGGCAGTGACGGCACGGGTTTGAGGAATCGTATAGACAATAGAATTTTTATTTTAATCATGGATTGCCATGAAGGTCGTGCACCGAAGTTTGGAAAAATCCATGTTTTAGGTAGTTAATAGGACTCCAATTTTAAAAATTAATTTTCACAATTATTATTGTCGCAAAATTCAGCAAAAAAATGTAATAGCATCCTATACTTTGAGAATAAGAATTCATGGCTCTAAACTCTGTTGTGACTGTTGGAGGAAGAGAGGGCACTTCCTTAAATAAAACTCAGAGCGCTTACAATTTGAAATGATTTTTTTATACCACTGCCCGAAGCATTGAACTGCTTCGGCCCTTGGTATGAGAAAACAACAACTTGCCTCTCAAACAGGGTGGTGAAGACGTGATAAAAATTTGGACTAGAAAATTTAGGAAAAATAGTATGTAATGTGTTAATACTTTCTTTGCCCCGTTATTAACCTGCAACATGAATTTTGTACTTTTGGAGTCTTGTTGCTGTTTCCTGATCCAAACAAGGACAGTATATCATACATCCACACAACATGCCTGATATAACTAGACTTTCACATTTCACACAGCCTTTTCATTATATTTACAGATAATAAGTTTCTGTTGTTATACAATAGTTTTAATTAAATAATAGATAACATATTCTGAGTATTTTATTGGCGGATCACTGAGAATTTTTATATCGTTATTTTGGAATAATACTCTAACCTTATACAACAGGTGTTGTATTTCTGAGGTGGAGATACACTTATTCTCATTAATTTATGAGGTAACATACAAGTGATTCACTGTGTATTCAAACATTTCATGATACTGGGAAAGTTCAAAGTTGCAAAATGAAACACAGTTATTTAGATATATCACGTAATTCAATCCCAGAATTTGAATTTTAGCTGGTATAGGCACTCGAAAATTGAAGTCATTTTTTCACAATAAAGGCGCAGTACTTTCGAAGTATAATAACAATTGAATTGAGTCTTTGAATGACAGCATTTGATCGTTCAAATATCTGAACAACTTCTTCAAAAAAGCGTAGTTGCGTACAAGTCAAATATGCTTGTGTATTATTGTACCAATATTCAAGCCGCACGGCACTGGTTACTTCGCCTGCGAGCAAGAAAGACGGAACAGAACGACCATTTGGTTCACACATGTTTAGGCGCTAATAATGCTCTTTAATATATTTTCTTTCAGACAGTTTTTATGGAAAAAACGAAGGCTAAATAAACACCAGTTATTATTATTTTCTTATAGGGCTGACAGATTTAGCCGGCGTTTATGGGCTTCAATATTACGGCTCTTATCAATCACATCCTCACTTTCCTATACTTTATTTTAGTATTATCGGTTTTTTATAAGCATTTGGTGAATATGTTTGTTGGTCTGTAAGTCTGCCCGTTTGTCTGCTAGTCTATCTTCCCGTCTGTCTGTATATCGGTATGTCAGTTTGTCCTTCAGTCTATCTGTCGGTCTGCCTGCCTGCTGGACTATCGTTCGGTCCGTCTGTTTGTCGTTATGCACTTTTTTACTCCTGCAAATGAGCTTTATTAGGAAATTTTATACAGAAAGTCAAATTTTGACGAACCAACTTTTTTATATTACTTTGTCACAATGCCCTGACTTTCTGACCAGGATTATCAGGATCAAATAATTAATTTTACAGGTTATACATAAGCCATTTATAGTTTGTTGCTACATATTTATTGTATACCGTTAAAAACGAAATGGATGCTTTAATAGCAGGCCGAACTAAACTTGTGGTGGTGGATGGATATGCTTGCGATGCACACACCATAAATGTGGGTGTTCCTCAAGGATCTATCCTTCCTCCAACGCTCTCCTGGCTGTACATCAACGATTTGTTGGAAATAACATCTAGTTCTATCTACAGCTTTGCTGATGTCAGCACCTTTATTTCCTGCTTGAAACCGGACCGAATGGGATCTTTTTCCATAAAGCTTCTGGAAATTAACATCAACAATAACACGTCATGGCAAGCTACTGCCCAGATCAGACCATCTCTGGCGTACTGCTCGCATGTAAAGCACTCCTTGATACTTCTGGACACAATCTAGAAGCGAGCAATACGTCTAGGGGATGCTCCTGATCTCAAAGACGACCTTCACAGTCTGGAACATCGAAGATATTCGACCAAACTCTCTCGCATAATAACAACAAGACAGTACAGTAAAGACTAGAGAAGCTGAACGAGCATATCCTCACCAGGTTGCCCTTACAACGCTTCTTTCAAAAGTCGTACTTTTGGAGAACCTCGTCGTTGTGGGATGAGCTACCGGGGACGATGTTCCCCGATAGTTACAATCTACAGCGTTTCAAGGTCAATGTGAATAGACATTTTTATCATCTTGCAGCGCTTATAAAGCGCTCTAGGTCATCTGCCTTTGCGTGAGGTCTATAAAAAAAAAGGTTTTTGAAAAATTATAGTTGAGCCGTTTACCTCGGTAAAACGATTTTGTGCTGCAAATTTCCAGTTTTTTTCTAGCTGAAGAATGATAGATTAGATCACTTCTGGATGTCATTTCGAATTGTGGCAACGCTGTCTTTCTCTGTTGGTTCCGCTGCGAGCGGCGATACGAAGTTCTGCATTTCCGCAAACTTGCTTTTCCAAAACCGATCTTTCAGTGGCACAACTTCCGACACTGTGCGATAATTTCTTTCACAAAAAATATATTGCTACTATAAGACTTTAGTTCAACAACGATACAAGAACCACTGTCAGTATAATTAAATGTTTTTTAGTTACAAGTGATTAAGTGATTTCATCGTAAATGAAGAGTGTGGTACTTTATTTCATCGGTAGGTATTTGTAAAAGTAGATTTAGTATGAAAATATAATAAAAAAACAATACTGGTTTTTCAACAATAACATAATTTTTTTGTAAAACACTTCATTTATATGTTCCGCTTATTCAAATCATTTAAGTGGATTTTCAATCCATGTTGGACAGAATTATTCAATACATTTTAGTTTGATTTGCAGTGAAGGCATTTTTTTTTTAAATTGTCATTGAAGTTTACTCCCAAAAGTAATTGTCATTACCTGTTTGTCTACGGAGAGCGTGAATCGAGAGCTGTGAAGAATGGAACCTCATAAAATGTCCCATTCGACCTACACTTATAAAAGAAATCGTGTGTGGTTAACATCCATTAACCAGCAAAGCACATTTTTTCGCATACGGTCAGAGCTTTTTCTCCGAAAACGTCAATGGTAGTACCCGAGGCGAGCAGGCACCCAACACAAGACGATCTCTCTCACTCCGTTCCATTATCAACTGAATGGCGTTGTCCTTGTCTCTCACTCGTATTGTGCCTCTTCCCTCTCTGTCATTTGGGTGCGAAGGACGTGAGAGGTGGTGCACAGGTGAATTATGGCGAATAAACCTTGTCAAGTTGCCTGTGACATATGTCTTTCAGGGTAAACAGCGGTGGGGAATATAATTTTTATGGGGTCTTTGTCAATATTTAGAAATCATAATAGCCCATAGTTTGAAAAAACCCCTTAAACCAGGGCGCATATGTCAAAAAATAAGTTCCATATTTTCTACTGTCTGCTAGCTATATACACACATAAAAAGAAATTCTCAATTCAAAAATTTCGATATTGTTTTGAAGATATACTTAGAACATCTGATCTTACTCTAAGACAATTTCCTTCATAAGAAAATTATTATTAATTTGTATCAAGGGAAGTATATTTTCGAATGCAATACTCATCCTAAAGAAATATACTCTAAATAAATATATAATTTTCTTGACAACTAAGATTTCAATGCTTTTCTAACAAATATTCCATATTTTTTTGTAAGGTTATTATATTTTCCAACGGAGCTCCGTTTATTTCAATCAAGAATACGAACACCTTGCGATGCCCTCCAAGTAATTCATTTACTTGGTTGGCATCGCCATATTTGTCAACAGTACGTGTGTGTCTGTTTCCGCGCCCGTTATTTTCCATTGGATTTAATTTTTACCAACGACCTCTCAGGATAAATGTGCTGTCAGAAAGTTGGCGTTGTGACTGTTGTGAGGATCTCATACAATTGTACAGTTGTTGATGTGATAAGTGAGTTCTAAATGAGTTATATTACAAATGGTAGACGTATATTTTTTAGCTTATTTACGGGTATATATGTTTTAAATTCTGTTTATCTGTACAACGCCTGTCAAACTTAAATTAGGAAAAATACTATATGATGTAGTTGGGCTTGGATGAGTAAAGATCTCCAATCGCGGTTGGATCATAGAACCACTATGTAGGAAACAACTGTGACAATTATTTACTAGCTAATTCGCAAGAGGGAATCCGATATATAAATTTTTTTTCTGCTACTGTTTCGTACGTTTCTTGAGCTTATTTTCCGCTGATGAAATCAAGATATTGCATTTTCTTAATTTTTTACGAAGTTTGCATCGCAGGAACCAATCCTAAACATTCCTGTTGGTAATAATTGACTTTTTTGGCTCAGAAAGTGCTGATTGAACTAGAGTGCGGTGTTGTCAGATTTATTGAATATATAATAACTTCATTTGTCCGTCACACTACTTACTAAATATCAGTGCCTAGGCTCGTATATTACGTCAATAGTGTAATATAATTAAAATAATTACCTGTTCGGGGCAAAGGTTGAAAGTTGAAGCTATTAATCAGATTATAGGTCAAATCTTTCAAATCACCTCTTGTGTATGAGGTTAATAATCTTCTATATGGAAACACTGCACTGTAAGTCAGTACAATGAATACTGTGACAAACAGGGTAGAAACAATAACAACGTCGATGAGATTAGAGGGTTATGTCGCAACTCAATGGTACTCCTGGAGATTGACGAAACGAATGGAGAGCAATTTGCGTGTCACAACGGGCAAACAGATTCCAAAAACAACTCCGCAAAAGAATTTCATCCAAATCACTCCAGCGGTTACTGAGATCACACGGGTACAAAAACGCTAACAGACAGATTTAGATCGATCGAAGGACTAAACGACATGACTTTCGTGACGTAGGCATTTAACAGATGTAAACAGATTCCAAAAACAACTCCGCAAAAGAATTTCATCCAAATCGCTCCAGCGGTTACTGAGATCACACGGGTACAAAAACGCTAACAGACAGACTAAGATCGATCGAAGGAAAAAGCGACATGACTTTCCTGACGTAGGCATCTAACAGCTAGACTATCTCAAATTCGAAAATTTTCGCAATAACAATACTTCCTTTGCTGATGCGTGGGAAGTAAAAGGTGTCTTGGTGTCATGCCAAGTTGCACATGTGGCACATGTTGACGTAATTATTTGGTCCAAAAAGAGCTTTAATAAAATTGATTGATGTGAGATTAACTCGAAAGGTCAACCGCGGCAAACACAACAATCCAGCTACCAAAACGCATTCCGTTCTTGTACGATTGAAACAAACCGTGCAGATTTTTATAGCGCCGAAGAATTTGTACGTTGTATTTGTACATGTTCCCAATATAAAGTTATGGTTCGCTCCGTATGTTTTATGACGGGGATTGCGCGCTCTCTGTAATAAAAGTTAAAAGTGGCATTTGAGATGTCTCACGTTCTTTCATTTGCCGATTATTTTTAATCTGTACACGTTAAACAGCAAGATTGACATCTAGTCCAAACAATATATTTTTACATATTGTTAAATTCAACTGTATGCTCTCCACTATGCATCAGACCTGATATATACATGCATGTTTCGTCTCTAGCCTTGACTCGTCAGTTTAACCTGGCGGTCTAACTGTAGAGAGCAATCGGTTGGGATATACGTAACCCAATCAAGGGTGTGATAGCAACATCAACTCAACTCCCAGTGTCGCCCTCTATGGGCACGCCTATTGGCAACTTACGAAGTCAAAGATCCTAACAGCTGCTGTAAATCATTTCACTTTTGTTAATGTCGTAAGGGACTTCCTTCAAGGCATTTTCCATAGAGGGCGACACTAGCAGATGAGTTGATTGAATTGCGTTCAGTGTGACTGTAGGGGTAGCCCAGGAGGCTTTTCATCAAGGAAAGTACCATCCTGATTTTGATGACGATTTCACACAATATGCTAAGAATAAGAAATATATGTGATTTTTAAAAATCATTCCAGAGGCCACGGTTTAATCATCAAAAAGCGAATAGATTAGAAAACTTTCAAACTTTGTTTTTGAAGATTTTTGAGGGACTTGATCATTTTTCAAATTCTTCTGGAGTGTGTGGGGTTGGTTGGAGAGTAAGAACACTCATTTGCCTTTATACCAGATTAATTATATACAATTTATTCAACTTCTGAGCATAGTAGATTTTAGGTACATTTGGGATGTTCTAAGTTGGAACAACTTGTTCTGTTTCTTTTTTTAGAAGCTTTGATTCTGAAAATTATGGATTTTCGAAAAAATTTTAATTTTGGGTATTTTTTAAATGACAAACTATATTTTATATTATGGCAGTATGAATTAAACTCCGAACTTTGCAAAATACCATTAAACAAAATTTCTAAGAGTATTGTGATTACATATAGAATTGTTGCTAGCAATAAAACCAGGCGGTGTAAAACATTTATTCATTAACATGCCATATGTTTCAAGTAGCCATTGGTCTGCTTCCCAATCCCACAATGTCCTTTATTGCCGCTCTAGCTTCCGAGGATGATAACATGATGAGAGGTCCCAGAAGTAGACATAACAAGCAAAGAAACAGCATCAGATAGTTTTCCAATATATTTGGTGACATCATCACGATGAGAGGAAAGAATACTGTCAAAATTACCGCCACCATCAGTATCATTAGCAGAGCGTCATCATCATCTACCTATAGCAAGTATTTAATATTATGTATGTATATACAGAATACAGAGTGTTCCCGCTAGCCATGCACAAAATTACACACAAAAAGAAATTCTCAATCCAAGAATTTCGATATCCTTGTGAAGATATATTCACAAGAACATCTGATCTTACTCTGAGACAATTTACTTGATAAGAAAATTATCATTGATATGGTCCAAGATATTTCCAACAGAGCTCCGTTTACTTCAATCAAGAATACAAACATCTTTCAATTTCCTCCAAGTAATTCATTTACACTTTTGGCAAAGACATTAATGATTGCGTAAAATTTGTTTCTACAGTTTGTGGTGGAATCGTAGTAACTTTCTATTTTATGATACCTGTGATACCTATATTTTTGTACCTGGTTATTGGCTTTCTTTCTAGTTACATGATACGATACTCGTACTTTGAGCGTTTTTTAATCCTACCTCTCCTACAACGTATCTTGTGAAACGTGGTCTTATCACTGCACATGTTGCATTCCGCACATTCCCACCTCGTTTTCTGACCTCTTGTTCAGATACAGATTGAGAACAATGCGATTCCTCCGGTAAATTTTCCATTCTGCAGTATTACACTTCAAATTTTGTATAACATGATTACCTAATTGAACTTAATGGATATGATGCATTATGAAACTATGATGAATGTCATGATAGGTTGACGTTGAATTTACCATAACCAAACTGACAGGAAGCTCCAGGCTTGGACATATAACATACAAAGACAACTAGAGAAATCAAATGAGATCATATACCTGATACTCCTATAATGTTGGTTCCATGAGAGACGATGACGATGGGGAAAAGATTGTCTAAATAGTGGAGAGATATTAAAGGATAGCCCAAACTGTTAGAGACAACAAACTTCTTTCAAAGATAACCTCTCTCAAAGGCAAAAACTCTATCGCGGTCCAGACGCACTGCAAGAGGAGAAATGTCTATTTACATTGACTTTGGAACGCTGTAGATTGTAGCCATCGAGGAACAAACTCCACGGCAACTAATTCCACAAAGCCAAGGTTATACAAAGGAAAGACTTTGGGAAAAGGCTTGTTAGAGGTGATGGAAGTTCGACTTGGCCGGTATAATTCACCCTTTTTTGATGTTTCAGACTGTAGAGGTCAGGCGCAGCCACTAGACGTATTACTGTCTTCTGGATTGTGTCCAGTAGCTTGAAGGGTGCATCCCCATACATGCGAGAAGTTCTTGGAGAGGTCTTTACTGAGCCTTGGAGACTAGCACTTCCTGTTCCGGCAGCGGAAGTGAACCTCCAGTTTCTGAACGACGTACCAGGACATGTTATTATAGTAGCAAATTAACAGCGGAGATGTGTGTTCGAATCCACTAAGAGATTTTTTTCTGTTTTTACAATTATGAGTTTGTACTTACAAGACTTCTTTGTTCCAGTGTACCATGCTCGACATAAGGTAGCAGGTACCCCCATGACACCACGAACAGGAAGTGAATCCGCGTAATGCGCAGCATCTTGACAAAAAGGCACAAAAAGGCCCTTCAAGTAGAGAGAGCGCAGTCCATTTCTTTCTCTGTTGTACTTGACGGAGAGGGAACAAATAAGCATTCACCAGCGCGCCCTCATCATCCATCCATCGTGCACTATGTGTGCCATGCCGCTTTTAATGTAACAGCAAACATGTGGTTGTCGAGGTGACGTATGTCCGTCAAGAGACGAGGGGGCGTTGGAAAAGAAAAATGCTCTCATCAGTGGCGTACTTTGGATGCTATTGTCGAAGATTCGGTCCAGTATCGGATTTTTGAGATATGGGCGATTCTCAGATAGCTGTGATTTTTTATGTCTAGTGGTTTATTTATTATTCGATATGATTTTTTTGTTCAGAAAATTATAAATGTTATAAATTTGATAGTATTTTACCGTCAACATTGTATATTGAAGCATAAGTATTCATGGATCATGAATAACTTACAGAAATATACCCAAAATGTCAATACCGTAGCATGTGTGATTTTCGATCTTCAAACTAAATGTATAAATTTCGATGAAGAGTCGTTTTATAATCTAAAGATTAACTTTTATATCTAAAATATATTGTATATTTCATCAAATTAATCAATTTCAATATTTAACTGATATTAAACTTTGTTTTATTCTAATACTATTATAAAAATTGTTATTTTAATTCTAATGTTAATAAATTTTTAACATTGTACGAATAAATAAAGAAAATACCGTAAATATCTTTGTATGATTATTATCAAAGTCCTATAGTTTATCATTCGTTTTATTATTTTAGGAATTAAAAGAGATTTAGGCAAATATTTTGAATATTTCATTTTGATGTCAGTACCGTGGCGGTGAAATTTCTAATTTTTGTTACAGGCTTAATTTTGAACATAATAAAAGACAAATAGCACCCAGAACAGAACTTTTAAAGCAATTTTGATTTAAAAAAATTGTGAGTTGTGAAAATCACAGTTATACAAGAATCACCCATACAGACTTACAACGCCAACGGAAAATCGTCAAGGATTTTTATTTTATCCCTTCAATTTGAGAGAATCATCTTCCATTGTGATTGCGAACATTTTGAGATGCATGAATTGCGTTTTTAACGTTTATATGGTGTTCACATCACGAATCTTCATGTTACACATATTTTTTGATTTTTAGGTTATTCGGTCTCTTTTGTCACCGAGTTATCTTAGTAACCGCTGCATTGATTATAGTGGAATTTGCGGAAGGATATGATAGTAGATAATATACTCAATTGTTTTTCAATTCGGTGTAAAGAAAGTGGAATAATTTCCAAAAACAACAAACCTCAGGCCTTCTCCAAACTTTGTTTTAACATATCCCGTGATTGTTAAAATATCGTACTTGATCTGTCATATATGCAGATAAAAGTTGTGTAATTAACACAGTTTTACAAGTGAAACTCTTTTTCTTTCAGTGGCGCGTTTCGATTTACTTTTACAAAACATCTGACGTATTGTATTTTCAGAAAGTAGTTTGTGGCTTTTTCGCTAAAACTGGCCAACTTGAATTCCTTCTCTGTTTTAGCAGCTAGTATTACAGATTACTGCATTTTTAGGAATATTTCAAGAGCAGATTGAGATTATGAATGGTTTAGGTTTTTATTATTTTTAAATTCTATTCCAACTATCAAAAGTCCAAATTGTTATTTCTAAACTGGTATTTTAACATGGGAAGTAAACCGTCAACATACTTGAAGCCCATTTATTTTGAATTTTTCCTTTTTCTCCGCGCAAATACTGAATACTCTGAATTTGAATATAGTATCTTGAAAAAAAAAGCAAAATATAAATAATAAAACAAAGGGAAAGTGACTACGACGCTGTTCCACCCAACTTCCGTTTGTTATCAACAGGACTGTAAAGTAATAACTCCCAACAATAGGTACTCAACTCAAAGCTTTGAAACATGTGTTTGCGTACTATTTGTCTAATACACGTATCTCAACATCGGCCTACGATTAGAATATTTTCTCATCTCCATTTAGCGCCACATATAAAAGGAAGTGTGAAGTGTGTTTGTCACGTTACCTTGTCAAGTATCAACAAACGATGAGAGGCTGCAAACAGTGTGTGAATGAACTTGGTTCACATGGAACATAGAATGCATTCTATATCTTTATATTGATTTATTCAGGTCTTAAGTTACATTATATAGGCTGACTTTATACTTCCCATGCTATGGTAAATTGTATTCGCCAGAATATTTCGGATAGTAAGACCAAGAACCATCAGTATAAAGAACACTAAAAAAAGACCAAGGAGCTATCGGGAAGTTTGTTCCCCGATACTTGCAGTTTACAACGTTTTAAGGTTAATGTGGATACACATTTTAGTTTTTTGACGTTTCGTGGTGAAAACCATGTCAGTCATTGTTCGGTCTGTCAGTGTCTGTCTGAGATTGTCTGTTTCTGATTTCCCCTAACCATCTTTATCTGCTTAATCATCCAAACAAATCTTTTAATTTTTATGCAGTTTATGTAGCGTGATCCCGTTAATCTGAAACACGTTTAAGCATGAACATCAATGCAGCAAGTCAATGGGTACCAGCTCCGACGTTCAAACGGTCGAAGTGTCACTCAAAAGTCCTAAAACAACAAACGGTCAGACGCTGAAATCTGGTTTTGTGCACCTGGCCATTAAAATAACTAGCCTACCGAGATGTGATGGAGCGAATGCGCGTTTTGAATTCTAATTGTTTCATTTAATATAAATATCTTGATTTTTTTTCACGTCCTTAAAAGCGTAAGGTCGTTTTGCAATATTTATATATTCCATAGAGCGGTGTTTATTCAACTTTCTGACAAGCGGAACCCTTTATAACGCCCACTTTTTCCGTGGAACCCCTGGTATAAATGAATTACAATTGTTTAGTAGAATGAATATTTGCTTCGATTAATAATTTTAAATAATTCAAAACTTCTTGAAATAACGTTCAAAAGGTATTAAAAATGCGTTCAGAGGTACTACCTTATTTTATGGCATATCATTTTTTTTGTGGGTGCGTTTCCTTTTGTGTGTTGTGGAACCCTTGGGTGATCTTTACCGAATCTTGAGTTTCGCGAAACAGTTTGGGAAACGTTACCATAGAGGACTCAATTTTTTTTTAAATTACGATTTAATAATAATCTTCGACATATTAAATATGTACAGGATTTATAATTTAAAAAAACTACTCTAGCATATTTCTCAATATGTCGTAGTAAAATAATGCCGATGCAGGCGGAACGTGAGTGTGGTTTTAATTAGCGGCTAGTTGAAAAATAAAGAACCAGATTGACAACCACATGATAAGCTTCAGAAATTATATTTACAGAACTGTAAATAACCGGTCACGGTTAATTTGAAGAATTGCGAGCCGACCTTCGTAAAATTCTGAAAACTCAGATCTCAACAGATCCGAGAATAATATTTTCAGGCAAAAAACATATTATTACAGTATGGGAAGTACCGAATCGATCTCTTTGACTCCACTATGAAAAACTCCTTTTATCTACAAAATTACTGTATTTTTATTTGAAATGCAAGCGGTTTCAATTTGTATTCCTGTATATTGTTTCATACTACCAAGTCGTTGTTATAAGGAGACTAACATTAACTCGAATGAAATGGGGTGAATTTAGAAAATATTCTCTATTCTTCATGTCTTGTCAGGGCGGTCCGTGGGACCTTTGTCCTCGAGTTGATTACAAAATATTATGAAAGCTCTTTTGCGCCCCATAAACATGTACCTTGTCTTTCGATGATCGTAAGGATGTGCTTGAAAATACCGTAAATATAGATGTCATTTCTTGTAGTAGTAAGGAGAAATCTGAATGGAACCGGCGATTGAACTAGTTCATAAATACGTAATAAATGAATCAAAATCGTAATAAACAGACGTATCCGACGTGTGTTTGTAAATAAATATTCCAGGAATCAATACTGACTCGGCATAATCCAAAAACGTGCGTTGAGTAAGCATAAGCATTATAATAACCAGACAAGGTTAGGTTAGACCAGTAATATTTAGTATTATAATCATATTGCAATGACCATGATTCCAATGTTGAGCATTTTGCCGCATATTAGACACAAGAAATATATTTTTGGTACGGATGGGACTCGAACCTGTGTCTACAACATTCTCATAATTGCTCGCATTGCAACCGCGCCTCGCTCTGGAAAACACACTGCTCAGATCTTAATAAACATACCTGAATTATTGTCATTCCAATTTGAGTCTTTATGGTAACGGGTATTACCAGTCTACCCAACTTACTAGATGTAGTATGCTAGAGAATAAAACATATCTTTCATCTCTTCTGGAGCAAATAGATAAAATCGAGTTGTATTTCATCTGATTGTTAGTTAAATAAAACTTACTTGATTATATCGTTTGGTTAAACATTTTATATATGTTTAAGGTAAAGCGAACTATGCCCAATACAAATAAGACCAATTTTTAGTCCTAGAAAAGAAAACACTGAAACCACAAGTATTTCACGTAGAAACGCGTACTCAAATCGTCGGAGTAAAATATTCAAAAATGATTCGACAAAACTGTATTTCAAACATAGCTTTGAACAGACAAGGAAATTAATGTACCTTTCAAAACTTATTCTACACTTTCCAAAATGCGATCAAGACAGGTTTGTATGAAAAATTCTTTTCATTTTTATAAAATCGATATAAGCTATTTCAAAATGCTTAGAATATTTACAAAACAATGACTGGACTATACATTGCATAACGGAAAGACGCCAAGACGGTCGAAGGAGAGCTAACACATTTACATCGTTTCGCACGATGCAGAAATGCAACATACGTTCCATTTGAAGATAACAACTTACATTGTTACACAATTTAAGTTGCTTTTATATCAAAGAAGGCGGGAGGGTAAACGAGATCGAAAGCCATTACGGCCGTAAAACAAACGCAAATCGTCAGAACAGAACCAGCTGCGATCCGGCTACTAGACCAAACAAGCCTACTTTGTATTTTGTGGGCAGGAAATATTTGCAGCTGCTTTCTTTCTGTCTGGATTGCTGAGTGCTGGCCATTGGGAGATATCGATATTATGATTGCCATTTTGGTCAAAAATTGTTCAATTACTAAAACTAATACTGTCGTTGTCTATATCCTGGCTATTCTGGTCAAATATTAAACAGACAAAAATAACAACAAAAATTTACTAATATTGTGGCTGCTTCTACAGCACTCATTAAGTTTTAGATATAAAAAAAAAACACCACTACCTAACGTAATTCAGATGAAAATTGAGTATTTGAGTACAAAGTTTCACAAATAAAACTGTATTTTTCTGTGATGCGTTACGATTTATTATTATATAATATATTTAAATCATCGTCATCTAGTGAAAACAATTCCTTGATGGCAGAACAAAAGAGGGAAGTGGAATACCTACTGTGTGAGGATTTTTGAACTGTTCTATTATCCACACAATTTTATTTATATTTTTCTATATATAAGAGAAGGTTTATTTCATGTTCGTCAAGAGTGACGATATTGAAGGAAGGGTTTCAGGCGAGTATAGAATGACTGACTCCTTGTCTAGATGCGAAAATGATCAGGAAAATTGGATTGAAAATGGACCACAATTGTAAAATACTATATTTGCACTGAATATTCTATTCCTGAGGCAAAGATTGAATAAAAATACAGGGAATAAGGATTGTCAATTTTTGCATCTTAAAACTTCTATAACTCTTCTTAAAACTGAAAGCTTTGGGATGTGAAACTCTAACGACATATATAAGTTCAAAACGTCTTTCATTTTTACTCTGCCTTATACGTAGATCATCCCATTCTATAACATTGGAAGAAGAATTACAAAAATGCCTAATTATATCCCACAATTATCACAAACTATCTGGGATGCAATCTACCCCAATTAAATTTAGCTAGTGTTATTAGGAAAGAATTTAGTGGTTTCGGAAGAAGGGGGAACCTGATACCTGTACGCTTGCCACCCTTGTGTTTCAACGTTATGTTTCTCAGGAAGTCGTTATGAAGGTTGATGGTTCTATATCTTTCTCTTCCTGATTTTTTTAATTGAAATATATGGAAGGGCACAAATTTATTATTTATACGACAAATCATATTTCAATATCCTCCCTAAGCACTTATAGAATTTACAATAGCTTTTTCCCAACGTAGAGCTTTGACATTTTTTGATTTTGTTTTATTTTTTTTGCATTTATTATTACATATTATCATGTTTATTCAAAGAAACAAAAGGGTGATCCAAGACACATGTTTTTGTGGATGGGACTAGCATCAGTAAAGGATTTAAATAAGAGTTTATGCTCAGAGCACATTTGGTGTATTTATTAAATCAATGGAAGGATAACATTACTTCATAATGTTGGGTGATTTTTCAGATAATTCCCATTTTTTGGCGCAGTTTATTATTTGTAAATAAGTCTCATTATGCTCTCCAGTATACATTTTTCTAATAAAATGATTGAAATAAAACTAAAGGAAGGGTATATATCATGAAACTAATGAAAAAATGTCTCAATTTACGTTAAAGCTTGATGCAGTAACGGTGTAGTTTTTTGAAGGCGCGAATAGCAATAAGATCATACCAAATTTCGTCCTTGTATAGGAAAAGTGTTATCAATCATATATGGACGCAGCCACATTTTTTCATGCAACTGATTACCGTCTATCGCCCTTTTTTGGCACTGAAATGACGAATATGCTGCTTAATATTCTTGGAATATCGATGCATTGATTGTCGTCTGAATATTTAGCAATAGAAAACATGGTAGACTTCATGTTTCTATGTGATTTCCAGTTCAATTTTGTATGATGCTCGAGTTACTATTTAGGCTGGAGTGAAAAAATGGAGGCTGAACAGTATTGGAATAGCAGCTTCTTGTTGCATGTTTTTCAAGTCTAGAATCACTTAAGAGCTTATTTGTTTTGGATTCATTATCCAAAATGCATGTGATTTTATCTGTAGGCATTTGCAAAATGAGTTGACATGATTGTGTTTGGAGTACCAAGTACTACTTGACAACACATTTCCGTAAAATCAAAGAGATGTTACTGCAGCTCAGTTCTTACTTCCGTAGTTATATCAGTTACATATAATAAACTTTTCCTCTGGCATTCATCATTGTTGTAGGAGTGAATAGCAGATTATGATGAACGAAAATGAAATATTGATTTGCATCTTCCTACTTCCTCTCGCATTTAATCATTCTGTAGTTCCTCGTTAACCCTCCAGTCTTGTGATTGATCAGCTTGTAAGCATAGACGCAAAACAACCCTGACGCTCGGGGTATCAAGGATATAAATCTTATTTGTAGTTTAAGGTATTTATATCAGTGACAGTCTCAGAAATTAAGTTAAACACTTTGAATTTTGTGTCACTTATGCACTATGCAACGACATATTTATGTCGTGAGAAATTAAGAAAACAACAAACAACCCCAAATGTTTCGCAATTATTTTATTTTATAGTTTTCTAGGTGTTTCATGATATATAAATATCCAAAAACCATGTCACTCAGTTCTGTCGGTCTATCTGTCGTTTGTCTGATAATGCTTGGCCTCTCTAGAACCCAGAAAGTACTCAACTCATCTCCAAGTGTCGCCCTCTATGGGGACGCCCATTGGCAAGTCAAAAGTAGTAACACCTGGACTGCCTTGAAGCAGCGACAAGTCTCCCTTACAGCATCTGTCAATAAGGGTGAACTGATTTACAGCGATATACCAACCGATTGCTCTCTACAGTTAAACCGCCAGGCTATACTAACGAGTCTAGGCTAAAGACGAAACAAGCATGGCTATAGCAGGTCTGATGCATAGTGGAGATAATGCAGTTAATATCAGTTATTAGATTCTGATGTGAATGAGTCAAGATAACGGTAGCCCGTAAATGTCTTTACGAAGAACAAGGGATGTTCCTGTAAATCAGTTCACCCTTATTGACAGATGTGGATTCAAGACAGTCCAGGTGTTAAAACCTTTGACTTCGTAAGTTGTCAATGGGCGTCCCCATACAGGGCGACACTTGAAGATGAGAAGAAACTTTTATATTTTTGAATCAAAAGAAATACTCAAATTTCGGTATGGGCGTTTCCGAGACCCCTTATAATTTTCCAAAAAAAATTGGATGGTCAAAGTTTGATGGGAGAGAGAATGGGAATTATTTGGGATCAAAATACTTCCCTCGGTTATGCGTGGGGAGTAAAAACGGAGATTGATGGGTACGAACAATACGTCGTATATATAAAACGTCATCATTTCTAGTAGGTCGATTTGTAGTTATTATACGCACTGTAGACCTCCGTGAAGTAGAAAAACCTAAGTTTCATCTATGGAACGAGAACAACTGCACCCTTCACTTCGGCGCATGGTGTTACCACAGCCGGTACAGCACTCTAGATCGATACTATTAACGAAGAGCGTCTTTCAGCTGGAACAACTGTCACATATAATCATATTGCAACGTGAAACGTACCGAGTCAATCTTCTTGACTCTATTTTAAATTTGCAGCGAAATATAAAAAGAGGCGTATGTACACAGGGTAGAAAATAATTCACTGAAATCAGGTTAGTCCAATTTGTACCTGACTGCTCTTAACTGTGTACGTTCATTCCATTGTTGGACTCGGAAAGCAGGTTTAGACAAAAAATGTAATTCGGAAGGCCTTCTTGTTTACCGCATTTTTCGTCAAACAAAAAGAAGACAAATGCAAAGAGAACGACTGGATTTCTATTCGAGCATCTCTTATTACGCTCTTGGTTGTACTTGGTGAGCGGAAACAACTGGAACATACGATATCGCCTATGATATTTTGTTACACCGTTTCGCCTAGATAATTATGAAGCTCTGCGCTGCCATTCACAGAATCCATGGTCAATGAGCATGATTGACTACCACCACTGCCAAATGCTTTTGTTTTTGCTTCCCATGTATGAATGAGGCGATTATTTTTAGTCGTTTCATGAAGCTTGCATCACAAAACTCTCTCACATTTTTTTGCAGCGTCAATATTTTTTGAATAATTTCAAAATCATACTCCACGTGCATCAATAGTCTTGAAATTCGACCAAAATGTCCAGCAAACCAATACCACTGTTATTAAGTTTATACTCTCCACTATGCATCAGACCTGCAATTGACATGCATGTTTCGTCTTCAGCCTAGACTCGTCAGTATAGACTGGCGGTCTAATTGTAGAGAGCAATCGGATGGTATATACTTGACCTAGTCAAGGCTGTGGTAGTGACTTATACTCATCTCTAAGTATCGCCTTCTATGGGGACGCCAATTGGCAACTTACGAAGTCAAAGGTCTTAACACCTGGACCGCCTTGAAGCGGCAACAGATGTCCCTAACGACATCTGTCAACAAGAGTGAACTAATTGACAGCGACATCCCTTGTTCGTAAAGACTATTCATGATGTACCGTTATCTCGGCTGATTCACATCAGAAGTTGACAACTGATATTGAATGTATGCTCTCCACTATGCATCAGATCTGCTACAGCTAGACCGCCAGGCTATACTGTCGAGTAGGTATATGCTAAAGACGAAACGGGCATGCCTATAGCAGGTCTGATTCATAGTGGAGAGCATACACTCAATATCAGTTGTCACCTTCTCATGTGATTGTGATAAGTTGTCAATGGGCGTCCCCATAGAGGGCGACACTTGGAGATGAGTTGAATACCATTGTATTTGAAATACAATGTCAACCTTCTTGACACCATTTTTTAAAGCTAAAGCGCACTTTCGTAGTTATTCTTGATCCTGCGTGGAACAAATGGTTTAAATTTGTTTCAAACATTGGAAATGCAGTAAAAATGTACTATATTCATAAGTCGGATGTATCGTTCTACCCCTATTGGATATAAATCGTTCCTAGCTGGAGAGGAGCAAACGATCACAGAATAGATCACAGGCCAGAACATCAAGAAAACATAATGACTCGATTTACACATTTTTCAAAATTGCAATACTTTCCGCCAGCGGCGTGAAGTTACTTTAATTTTTTTTGTGAGAACACGACCAACGACGCTAAAAGAATTAAAATACTATATCTGGGGAAAATTGCTGCAATTCCACCAATAAAGCAGAATAACTATGTACAGTTTAATGATTCTACTGTAGGAGAATCGACGTGATCGTATCGTTTGCTTCAACTATTGTTTCGAATAAGAAATCCCATTTTATAAGCAATTGAATTTCTTCCACATCATGTTGTTAAAGTTAATTTGTTAGAAAATTATGTATACAATAAGCTAAAATATCCTATCATTCTTGGTAATAAATATGTACGCCTACATTAGTGTATTCTAGCCATGATAGTGAGAACGTGCTACCGTGAGAGATAATAATAGTTTCATATAAGGTAATATTAGTAGCATCTGGAAAATACAAACTATCGGCTTCATTAATTCACTCACCTTTCCTTTTCAGAAATGTCACCGTCGGTCCTCAATCGCTTGACCTGAAAATTAGAATGGAATTTGGTATTATTTTTTACTCATTGTATTAAAGAGACAATTCCAAACTGATATTTAATGGATGTTCAATTTTCATACAAACTGATCAATTAAAAGCAAAGAAACGCTTTTAGAAACAAACTTTTATTTAAATGCTCTGAAAGGAATAAGATAAACTTTTCCCTAAACACTTTTACTATCAAGTTATAACACACAATTTATATGATATGAAAGCTTGTCGCGAGATTGAAGTACTTGTCAGTTTGAAAATTTAAAAAATTAAAATCAATCAGATCAAGTTATTTAATTTACTTGTTTATCTACACAGGTAGGTAAATCTCCCGACACGCTTTTATATCATATAAATTTCCACCCGCACAAACACAGTTACATACATACATACAGGTACATTGCTAGTTAAATGCAAGCTTGTAAAAATGAGCCATTGTTGCACAACTTTTACAGCTTTTGCTGCACTACTGTGTACTCTTAATTACGGAGAACGCAACACGATATATCAAATAAACATCAGTAGTTGAAGTTATAAATTAAAATAAAATTCATTTGAAAAAGTATTTGATCACAATTCAACTTCCAAGAGATGTTAACCATTTGGTTAAAGTCGTACCTGCTCGACTCACAATTTGTGTAACTTCTCCATTAATATTGATTTATGTAAACTGGTTATGAAAAAAATACTCATTTTGTCTAACAAGTGTGATTTTGTAGGACGAACGCTAGCCCGTCTTACACTCTTTACGAATTCTGCAGCTAGAAATATGTTCATGCTCAATAACCAATGACGTTGAGTTATTCAATCAATTTTCATTGAGCAAGGCTTGGATGATCCGCTCCTTTCTCCATTTATTAACACCTAATTTTCTTATGTGTTTTAATTGATAACTCGTAATGACTCATTTTCACTTTATTTTCCTATATTTACGCCTGTCCAGAATGCGACTATCTCGGTAGCTGTAGATTCCTTATAATCCTAGACACATTTATAACCTCAATGGTCATTATCTACAACAGATGTCCAGATCGAGGAGCATTGACTTCTTGGTACTGTAAATCATTTGGTATGCTGTCATGAGAAAAACACTTGTAAAAAGTGACAATTCCTCGGTCCTTTTACCATAAATCCAACTAATGACAACCATGTGTTTGGGACACAGCCTTTCTGGTATATTGCTTATGCAGAAAAAAAGAGGATAGAGATAATGCGGTTTTCTAAGGCAAAGCAAAAGGGATTTGGCTCATCTGCACATAATGATAGCCGATTTGCAATTCCCCTGAGAATATTAACTGAGCTGCATGACGTTATGATGCGATTACATATACTGCTACACGACAAAAATGTACTAGATTACTTGTTCTGCAAATAGGTAGATTAATATTTATTGAAGTAAAATGAAGCATTATAAATTTGTCCTCGCTTAATAAGTGGATAGAAAATGTGAAATTGTAGTAGGCAATTGTATACCATAAATAGAAAAAGTATCGCTGAAATATAGGAATTTCTGTTTATCACAGTATAAATTGAACAATTTTTGTGGAGGTTCCATACAGTAATTCCTGATTATCTTTCATAGATCGATGTAGTTTTGACCATGATCAAGTGATATTTTCCAACACTCTTGTTGAAATGTGAGGCAGAAACTTTTTCAAATAAAAATGTATGAAATGTTATGATACACTATGCGGAAAATATGTGAAGCGCTTTACCAAATTTTATAATATGGACAAACATGAAACGAATCATATATTTTTCTGATTTTCATTTGTGGACCTTTCTTCTAGGGTGGCGCAATTTTAATATTATCATGAATGAATTTCACCAAATAAGAGCACTCGTTGAGAGATAATTCAAGCCCGGGGTGGAATCTGAATTTGACCTACCCCCTTGAAAAAGCAAAAACAAACTCTTATGGAGACCTCAAAAAAACTAGTGCGTTAAAGTGTGAACATTTGAACGTTTTGATAGAATTTATTCTTTCCGGCGTACGGGTCCCCCTAAACCCCTGCCCCCGTGAATTCACTCCAGGCCTCCACCCCTCAAGTCGGGCCTGAGTGCATCTACAATCTATACTATACAACTTCTGTTGAAAAGTGTAGGTACCTAACTATATTTATGTTGAAACTTTAAAGGTCATCTCTGTAAAATATCGAAGACTAAATACGAAATCGAAAATGCAGAAGGAAACAACACTCCGGATCAAATTTATAATAGAAACTTACTATGAATTCCAAATTCCACATGATACTTGTTTTGTTCTGATCTGTACCTAACTATTTGTAAGTTTGAACCTCAGAGGTTTTCACTAAAAGATCGAGGACAAGATTGGAATGAAATGTAAGATATAAAGCTTATGCCCCGCTGGAATGCAGACAAAGAATACCTTTACAGATTATTCTTAGACAGATAATATCTCAGAATGAAGGTAGACAGGACCTTTTTGTGTATAAAAATGTAGATTCTTACATTGAAGTGCATACTTGGTAACATATAGTATAAAAAATGACTATTAACTAAACTAAAAACTATTACGATAAACTATAGATTGAATGTTATTTAATACATAAATCGTGATTTCATTAGAACACCCAGAATTTTAGTTATTGTTCGAGTCATAAGTAAAAAGCGCATATATTGAGTCACCAACTGAATAGTGAAACTTAACATCATTTTTTTTCAACAAATATAGTCTGGGATACTTCGCTGATACATGATCAAATTTGCGCAGCATGAAGATAAAACGTACACAATTGTTTTGAATTACTTGAATTATATTTTTGGTAAAGAAGTCTAAACATGGATAGTATATAATATTCGAATAATTTAGAACAGATACGACTGGAGCCACCAAAATATCTTGGGAATTTTGGAGTTTATTAAAGATTTAGTTCATGATTATTCTTCAAACTCAATTCCAACTGTAACTAAAATTATATGCAAATTCTCATGTCTAAACTGGCTTCACTGCCTAGAAAGTACCTACAGCGTCAACCTCATTGGCGTTATTTTTTTTAAAATAATATCCATTCCTAATGGCAATATCAATGCTGCATTCAAATTTTATCATCAGTAGTCTACGGATGACACCGTTTCCTCGACCATACATCATAATCCGATACTGAGTAATTTTTTATCCTTTTATCAGGGTATCGACACTGCCACAGGAAGCCTATTGATCTTCACGTTGGGTGCCGTGTTCTTAGGGCGTAGGTGTCACTAACGGAGCTTTTATTCATAAACGCGATCGATAAGATCTCGTTACCGTTTTCTATATAAAACTGGCAAATGTCAAAGGAAACATTCAGTTTTTCTGTAACCAACACATTCAAACAGCATCTTTATAGAGTTTTGAGGTATTAGAAGTACAAATTTGATTAGAACATTCAGTTGAAGAATTGCAGAATTAATTTATACATGCAAAGAAATGGACTGCAGTGGTTTATGATATTGTATCCCTTACAATATTTCATTATTTTCTGATATATTTAGATATTTTAAGAGTGAGTTCACACGTAGAAGTATAGTTAGAAATATATGGAGACTTATATGTGCCTAAGAAAACTTAGTTCAAAAGATAAGTCGGCTTTTTTACTACAATTTAATCAGGTATTCTCAGGTTTTAGGTTTTTGTCGCTGATATAATTGGAATCAATCAACTGTTTACCAAATTTCAATATTTCATATCAGGGGCACTTATAAGTCTTCCGTATCTTATTGTAAGTGTTCTAAATATTTGGCCTATAAGAACAGCATCACAAAAAGCACACGAAATATCATACATTTTTAATTATATTTCATAAATCTGCACATATCTGGCTCTATTTATTTTGTTTCACCAACTAAAAGATCTTCAATCTACAATAAAAACTGTCATGTTTACGCTGTTACCTCTATCTTGCAGATGGGAAAGGGTATTGCCACCAAATAAGAGAACATTCATTAATTGAAAGTAGTAGATGAGATTTATGGCCAAACGATGAAGGTGTTCAAACTCTGACCCTCGCCTGAAGAGCAAAAAGAGGTGGAAGGAAACACTGCGAAAAGTAGTTAAGGGTCATCAAGGGACACAATTTATAGTCAGTTTCCTTAAAGGGCTTTTTTCTTGGTTGATTGATGATATTGAATAGCTGTTAGCATGATAGCATTTTGCTCAGTCGAAAATTGATTCACAATGTTGTTATTTATATAGTATTTAATAGTAGTTAATAATATTATGGGTACCCTTTGTCCTAATGCCAAAGAAAATGGATACTCTTAATAATTTTTAGACTTTAATATTCATTTTTTTCAGAATAATTTTCCACAGGTAAATAAAATGAGCTCGAAAAATATGTAGAATATTAGTATTTTATGAATCGGAGTAGTGATACCCATTGCGTAGGGATGGAAAAGGTGTAAGAACTTCATGGAGAAAAAATTCCTATGTTGCTATAGAGTATAGACCCTCTAAATATACAGTCAGTATCATTTTTCCTGTTGCAGAGATTTTTGCCATTTCACGAATATCACAACCTGCAACAGATTTATTACAGCAAATGTATTTCTACTCCAGTTTCCATTACGTAAAGAAGAAATGGAATTTTGACGTTGGGCGTAGTGGCCAGATCAATTTTGATCTGTATTTAATCTACAAATCCTATAAAAATATATAGGGTGCTCCATTTGAATTCTATCTTCATGAAAAAATCAGAAATTGCATATATTCTGTCCGATTTACAGCAAAAGCTATTGATAAATGAACAAAACATAGGCAAGTCCCACCAAAATGTATCCCCCGATACATAGATATGAAATTCTCCGCTTCCATTTCTGGGTCCTTCCAAAAATACGTACCCGAAGCTTACCCTTCTCTCCCTCGATGGACCTAATCACCACATTATAGTGTTTATTTCTCACATATTCATTAGGTTGTTCGGAAAGTAATTTCGTTCGTTCTGGAAGGCCGGTTGAAGCTGATAAAGACGCGCTAAAGGCATTAGTTGATGCGAACCGGTGAATAACAACACGTGAGATCGGATTGAGGTTAAATTTATCAAATTCAACAGTTTATGACCACTTGAAAGGCCTGGGATTATCCTCGAAACTCGATGTATGGGTTCCCTATGTTCTCGCAGAAAGAAATCTGTGTCGTCGCATCGACGTCTGCGATTCGCTTCTCAAACGTCACGAAAATGATCCGTTTTTGAAGCGCATCATCACTGGGGACGAAAAATGGGTTGTATACAACAACGTCAAACGCAAGAGGTCATGAAGCAAAAAAGATGAACCGGCTCAAACCATTTCCAAAGCCGATATTCACCAAAAAGGGTGATGTCTGTTTGGTGAGATTTTAAAGGAATCGTTTTTTGAGCTTTTAACGGATAACACAACGATTAATTCGGAAGTCTACTGTCATCAGCTGGACAAACTGAATGATGCACTTCAACAGAAAAGGCCAGAACTAATCAACAGGAAAGATGTAGTGTTTCACCAAGACAACGCGAGACCTCACACAAGTTTGGTCACTCGCCAAAAGCTTTTACAGCTTGAATGGGATACAATGCCACACCCACCATATTCTCCAGACCTGGCACCATCGGATTATTATTTGTTCAGGTCACTCCAAAATTTTTTAGACGGTAAAACCTTCACCTCAAATGAGGAGGTCAAAAACCACCTCGATCAGTTTTTTGCCAGCAAAGACCAAACATTTTATGAGCGTGGAATTATGCTACTACCAGAAAGATGGCAAAAGGTGTTGGACCAGAACGGCCAATATATAATTTAATAAAGTATTTGTTTATTATACGAAAACTATTTTTCACTTCCACAAAAAAAAGCGAAATTACTTTACGAACAACCTTATAATATTTTGAACATTACACAATAATAACAAATATTCCAACGAAGATTCAATCAATTCTAATTCTCTTGACAATGTATGTGTGAGAGTTTCCACATTGTGCCAAATTTTCAAGTAACTGCTTCAATTCAACTGACTATTGTTTCACCTTTTTTTACCGCAAACGTTTCAAAAAACCTACATTTTGTCTTCCACTTTGATCAGCCTTCACACCTGCATAGGAAATCTTGAAATCAGTTTCATTAGCAGATAAGTTAAGATCTTAAGGTTTGTTATTTACTGTTTACTGTTGAATAAAAGAAATCCAGCCTTGAAGAATAGAAATAAATTTCAAAGAGACAAATTACCAACTGCTATCTACAAATCTACGTATTTACCAAAACAAATACCCCGGGCCGCAGTGAAAGGTATCCATTTAGATCGACACAGTTGATAAGGAATTTAGTGAGGTACAAGTAGGTGAGGATGCTGATACAAATACCTACCAAGGTAGTGGACAAACCGCAACATCATTCAGTAGATCTAATCAAAGCCCTGTCCGAAATGCCCCGTTACATCATCTGAGTCTAACTCTTACAGACATGTGCTATTGCATTTTTTTGAGCCGATGATTGGCTTGGATCAGAATAATGTTTAATACGAGGAGATACATCAACCCACTGACATGCGGCAATTTTGCAATGATTGTTTATTGTGTGTAGGCCAACATTATTCAAGCGCTGATTTCGAAACTCTGTGTACTGTGTTCAGCTCAGGTACACTTCGTTGTCTAAAGTGGGCAATTTTTTTCTAAGGTTTTTCTGAAAAATGAAAAGATTCCTAATTCAATTTATTTGTACTATTCTCTTCCTCTGGACCTGCGCCTGACGTGTAGAGGTTGAGCGCTATGGAAGCAATTTCTCTACAGTTTTTTCAGGTCAGTATTTATACCTGAAACATTTTTTTAAGTTTCCAGGAATTTGCGCAAAAGTATATTAGTTTCATTATAATTTCTTAATCTAAAAAAACGCTTTAACCGCAAAACGCACTAAAAATTTGAAAATAATTTTCGAATATTGAGATTTTTCTAAAGAGCAATAGAAAGACCATTAACTTCATACAATTAGGTTAAAATACATACGAGGGTCACAATGAAAGTTTTTAGATAGAGAAAAACTACAAGGTTTTTAAAAAAAATTATTCTGTTTTTCAACATACTCTCCCCCTACCTCAATACATTTACGCCTTCGGTAAAACCACTTGTCAAATTCTTGTGATCAACGTTCTTTTGAAAGGTTGCTAATTTCCTCCTCAAATGTAGCGATTGCCTCTTCATCGATGGAAAAATGGCGACCTCGTAACTATTCTTTGATCTTAGGGAATAAGAAGAAGTCGCACGGAGGTGAGTCCGGAGAATAAGGTGGGTGAGGCAACAGTTTGACACCCTGTTCAGCAAAAAAATCGAATGTTCTTGCGGCGCTGTGGGCGGGTGCGTTGTCATGGTGCCATTGAATACCCCGCAGACCAGACTTTGGACGGCTCTAACATAGTTCTTGGAAGACTACAGGAGCACATTTGGTTATATACCAATCAGAAATAACTGTCCTTCGATTTTCCAAGGTTGTGCTGTACTTTCAGAAAAAAAAAGATGCGACCATGTTCTTTCCAACATGACGAATTTTCATTGGAGGCTGCTCACTTTCAAAGCATGCTCTTTAGTTTCCGGATCATAATGATAAGTTTCGTCCCTGGTTACGATATGAAAAGTGTTTTTACTATGCCCTTCATCAAATTTTTCAAGCATAAACTTAACCCAATCAACTCTTGTTCACTGGTCAACATCTGGAACATCGCTTCCTTAGGCGAAGGTGATTATGAATGATAGCTCGGACCGCTGCCGATCCAATCCCCAGAGAAGCTTCAATCTCGGTGTAAGTTATATGTCGATGTTTCTACCATATTTTGCACAGCTTCTACAGTTTCCGGAGTAACAGCAGTGGGCGGTAGGCTTGTGCGAGGTGTGAGACCCGGCCACGTTCAAACTCAGCAACCAATTAAAAACTGTAGCCCAAGAAGGGGCAGAGTCCCCAAAGCAACTCACTAAGCTTTCGTGACAATCCGCTTGTTTTAGTCCCTTTTTATAGTCATACAAAATCATGGCTCGAAAATCGCGACTACCCGGTTCCATTTTCACGTTAAAATTCGGCCAACACTTAGATGCATCCGAGACCATGGCAAGGCAACTTCTGAACAATTCAAATGCTGCCTTTGCACTTACAAATCTAGACAAAATAGCTGCGTGCTCAAACTTGTATAGATTATAAATATCTTATATAAAACTTTCAGCGTGACCCTCGTATAAGTGATTATCCAAAACAAATATTGTATTGTAAAAAAGCTTGGGTGCTTATTACAATGTTTTTATACTAACTGACATGATGTAAAGTACCTAATACTATTATTAAGATTATTTTTGTTGAAATAACGTTTTTCTTATTTAGAAGAACATATTAGCAAGAAACTCTTTTGATGGATGACCAGTTGCATACCTGTATCAGGAAACAGGCTGAAGCATACATATTATATAACTATAAAAAGGTTTGGTTGTATTGCCAATCCTTATTAGGCATATATGAGTTGGTTGTAACCTAAATGAAAATAATTTCCAATACCATTGGGTTATTGAGAAGCTCTTGTCCCGGTGCCTGCGCACCATGCTCCTAGTTTCAAGAAAGACTCAGTTCTACTGGAAAGCCAGGAAGCAAAGGCCATATTGAATAGTCTACTTCCCAAAAATCATTATTCCATTGTTTTTAACCAACGATATCGATACTGCCAAAAAAATAAAGATAAACGTTTGCTTGAAAAATTGTTTTCATTCTGAATAATTGTTTGTGACGAAAAATTGACATTACGTTGAGAAAAATAAGGAAAAATGTTTTAGGAAGAATATTGGAAGGAAAAGTTATTACTAATGATTTTTTTTTCCAAACCAGATTGAAAAAAGTCAAATAACTTGACGATGGACGAAATCATAGTACGAGTCTCAGGTGTTAATTTTTGTGTATAAAAATTATCCTTAATTTGGCTCGAGGAACGAATGTTTGAGATTTTATTAGACGATCATTCATCTCCGATAATGATATATTTTAAACAATAAATAATCATCATGAAGACAACTTTCGAATAATGGATAAAATCAAGCAATAACAAACAAGATATTTTATAGCATAGTCTGTTACGAATTGTTCTGCATTTGTCTCTTTGGTTGGTTCATTTTAAACAATATGCAATGCTAATGGAGACAACGTGACGAATAGATAATGACAAATACTGAAGGATAACATTTTGCAAGTATATTAAAAGGTATGAGTGATTACAAACGCAGCAAAATGAATCGTACGCATCAATTTGTTTGTAGAAGAAATAAACTAAGAAGTCAGTACTGATAACCCCACATTTTGGTCGAAAATGGATCATTTGAGTACAAGGAACTTTCTTCTGGGTTCATAAATGATATGTTCATTATAATCTTTTACGAGCAAATAACAAAATTCATAAAAAGAACTGATCAGAAAGAAAAGGGGTTACAAACCTTTGGCTCGCACATTTTATCGATCATTGTGCACCTGGAAGTTTGTGCGTTCAGATAATTGCAAGGCATTAAAGTCACCATTGTAATGATACGCGTAGGGATAGATTGGCACACACCCGACACTCGCGCACCAACTACATCTTCTTCGTCTCTAGTTTCATGACAATCGTTTGTTTATTTCCGGTAGCACTGAATTGTTTTTGTTTATGCGAGGAATGCAGAGACCGGCCGTCGGTTGGAGAGAGCAGTCGGTGGTCGAGGATGAACTGGCCGCGCGTCGCCGAAAGGCGTGAAGGGATGGTGGGGAGGCAGCCCCGCCCTTTACCCTGCGCAAAGGACGGCAGCCAATCACGACTCACACGGTTAGTGACGGCCAATGGGAGGGGCGGATCGCGCTGATAATTCATTCCGGGCATAGCATCGTCTGAGCAGGAGCGAGCGAGAAGCCAGTACCAGCGAACTGGCCAGTCTAGCTCTGTCTTTTGATGCTGTCGCAGTGGTGGAGCGCAAGAGTGCTCCTGATATATGGGACCGACAATCTGAAATTCATCTGGGGTAAATCTAACAATAAACTTTTTCTACTCACCTCGTGAAGTACTCCATAAGGTGATTTGAAGTCTTATAAACAAATTGATGTTGGTACAGTCGAACTCAGCACGTCTACGGGTGTGATCGTAGGGTCCACACACCTCTTTTCCATTCTCAACTACTCCTCAATACCTGAGTTCTTAGACATGTCAAATATATTTAATCAATACACCAAAGTGTACACTACACTGCAGATAGACAAACTATTTTTAACGTTAAAAAAGTTGTTGTGCAGACACACACGCACAATTTATTAATCATACATATTTAGTCAAGCTATTTTTGATTTTTGAAGTATTTAAAATCGGGAGTACTCCTCCTTCCCAAAATATGTTGATCGCCCACATGTTTCGAGAAAACCTCTTAAAAATGCTGTGAAATGACGTTGTTTATACATTTTGAGCTTCCTTAAACATGCTATGACCATGCCTAAAAAACTTCCCATGAAACATAAAAAAGTACGCTATAGGTATACTTGCCTATGCTCATAAGTATATATTAAAAAATCAAAAGTTTGATTTCGGACTTCCATTGTCTATAAAATTTTGAGTATCACGACGTTTCCATTTCCTTCGAAGGAAATTCAAGGAGGCGGCATTCATCACCAACAACAGCAAAGTGTACAGCAAACCCAGCGTAGACATTAAACCAATCTGGCCGCCAATCATAAAGAAGATCAATAGACTACGACTGGACCAGACAACAAACAATGACCGACGAACAGCCACGTCAGCAGACCGGAATACCGCGCATCGGGAACCAATCAGAACAGACCGCGCACAACGACACGTCACCGGACGGGGTATAAATAGGCATGAAAGGAACGTGTTCGCCAGTTCACCTGAAGACGATTGAAGATAGCATATCAATCGAAACGTCGTGATACTCAAAATTTTATAGACAATGGAAGTCCGAAATCAAACTTTTGATAAATCCACCTTGTCTACAAGTTTCAAAAAACATATTAAAAAATATCTAGTAGATAGTTTGTCGCTAGCTTCCCAGTCTTCCGACATACATGGTGCGAATGAAACGTATGGTAGCATCTATGGGTGTTAGCACCATTAACTTCGTAAGATGATAAGAGGCGGCGCCACTTGTCGCGATCATTGGAGTATCTTGCTATTTTACTAACTTGTTTTATAATATAGCTCAGAAATAGCGAGAGAAATATATAGGTTAAAGAAAATAAGAAGTAGATTTCAGTGAATTATTTCATTATTCCTTTTTCACAAAAAAAAATGGTCGAGTAGATTTTCTCGATACTCTCATGCTATGATTATACAATTTTCAGCTTGAAATTAAAGTTCTGGAAACTGACCTGTTACCTTAGCAACACATGGTGGTCCTTAGAATATAGAATCGATCCAGTTTGCTGTACTTTCCAGGACCGCGCCACGGACCAGGGAACAAATCTCTAAAAGAAAAGAGTCAGATCCAGAAGCTGACGAATTTTTTGCATTCTTTTATTTGGATTGAGTATATGAATGCATCATTAGGTCCTCACACTGGCGTATACAAGTAGAGGGAGGTAGTGGGGGTAAATACCCCCCGGGATTTTTGACCAAAAATTTAATTCAATTCTTTTTTCCACAAGGAATGAATGGTTCATATATAAGTTGAAGTAACGTAATCTTTATAAAAATGTATTGATAATTCGGTATCTATTCCTATAGATACATTGCGTTGCAAATAAAAATAACAGTCCAATACATGATAAATTCCTATTTTAACCTGTTTTCAGGAGTTATTTTCGTTCTCTTCGTAATTTTGAACAACTCTGAATTTTGAAATAAATAATTGGAGTCTGGTATCATCGGAATCAAAATAAAATTTCGCAAACGTTGCGATTTTTCGAAAGTTTTAAATTCCACAACAAAATAACATTTTGCTATCAGAATCACGCAATTAGTATGAGGCGTGGGGGTCAAGAAAAAGAACATTAAGCGAATCCAAGCATGATGCAGTTCTAAAAGCTACTTAAATAAATGATCGATTAGTTATAATAATTTTAAATAGAACGCCAGTCTCATTAAAGGCTTCAGCTTTACAAAAGAATGAAAAATGTATAAGTAACTTTTTTTGTACAAGATACAAATGCAACTGTTCCTTACTTCGGAAACATATCACATCTTCAATATAAGCATGTAGGTTCTCTGTACTTATTCGAAAATACTTTACTGTGAATAATCGTCATAAATTATTCCTACGAAATACTGAAAAAGTATCAATTTTCCATGTGCACTTCATCATTTTCTATCGCACTATCAATTAGCGGTCTATTCAACTAAAATCGCCCTAAATTTGGAAAGCTTTCAGGTATCCAATCCCATAAAGGGTTGAAAAAATACGGTTAAGTGAAATCTCATATTTCTCTCAATAATGCAACAAACAAACCTGAACTTCAGCCTAACAAAGCATTGCGTGAGAACGGTATTTTTGTTAAATCGTTCAATACACCATTTCTAGAATATAATATAGATAATTGAGAACGTCTTCTACAAAAGTAGTAAATGAGACCTCGTTATCGCCTAAAAACAAGATTTGAGCGTTTTCTATATATTTTTTTTAGTTTTTTGATGGTAACTCTGTCGCGACTCAACCGATTTTCAAAAAGTACAAACCTTTTTCATACCCGTCACACTAGTAACCTAGTGTCAAAGTGTCATCAAAATCCAAAAAGTACTTTCCGAGTTATAGAGGGGCCAAGGCTTACTGGGCTGATTACAGACAGACAGACGGAATATATTACCGTACAGAAAATGTCATGTAAACAAGAAGTATATTCAAAAATATATAACCAAATAAGTGTAACATGTATTGAGTGTACTCAAACAAAATGTACATATTCAAGAAATATTATAAGTTAACCAAAAACTTTAAGGTGGTGACTATACCAATAACATAAAGGCAAGGAAAAAATATAATGCCATATTAAATGCTATTGCTAATTACTCCAAGCCATCGAATTTGGAAGGTTTAAGCATCAATAACTTCATCTTCTAGAATAGGAATATGCTAAGCCGTTTAATCTACTGTTCTCAAGTAGATGACAATGTGGCGGAAACAACTTACTAACAGCTTTCATCAGAAAAATATTGCAGAGTATATTGCATGTGTGGTACACCTACAATAAAAAAATCTATTTTCCATGGCCTACTACTAGTATGGAACTGTATCACTGAGGTTGACCAGAGTAAATGTATATCTGCACAGGAGATTGTTTACAATTCCTACTTCGCTTGTTGTTATTTCTCAATTAAACCGCATGCATACATAATTTCCCATCGGCTTAATTACGCTGTAATTATTTCATCAAGGACTAGATAAAACGGCGCAGATTATAGTGTCAGCCAATGAAATAGACAAAATGGTTTGATTTGTTCCTATAAAGATTAGAGATACAACTGAACCAGTAAAAAATTGAGTTTTAGTCGTCACATTTTTTGTAATTATAATAAATATATGTTGTAATGATAGTCATAGTAATCGAAGAGCTTAGTCCCATACTTTACCATTCAAGAATCAATTTTCTTCAGGCTAAACATAATACAAGCCCATGTATTGAGTCTTCAAAAAATATCTAGAAGATCATGGCTTATTCAAGATCTTAGTTTTTCCTTTCTTCTTTCTTCTAAGATCTAATAGGTAGTGGTCAGAAATATAAGGATTCATAATGGCTTGCCTGGATGGCGACATCAGCACCTAGGTATATCGTAGTAGGTTTATGGATATGGAAGTGTACAATACCAACTGTAGAGTATGCCGAGGGGTGCCAGAAACATTTATGATTCTGTACAGCGTGTAAGGCATAGATTTTCAACCTTATTTTGCCCACCGCCCACCATCAGAATTTTTTGTTTCTAGAGCCCCCTAATTTTTCTTATTTACCATCGGTCACGAGTGTGAAACAGCTATTTCCACGGTTATATTTGAACGTATAATATTATATCGTCACAAGATAGGGTATCGGCGACCCTTGATTTTTTCGGGGTCTTCTACTGATCCCCTGAAAATCTCAAATCCCCATAAGGGGCGTTATCGCCTATCATGTAAGATGTACGTCAGTATAACGTATGTCCAATGTAACAACGCTGTACGAGTGTTATGTTATCAATGGAGGTACTCCTACTGTATAAATGGAAGATATTTGCTGGCGGGTGTTGCGTATGCTCCATGCAAAAGTCTGTTGTGGAAAATAAGGGAATCCGTATGTGCTGAAACTACTCGTATCCATACTCCCACAAAGGCAGAAACACTATTGTGCGCCAAAAAGGGTTGCTAGAGCTTAAATGTCTATCCACATTGACCTTAGGAGAACAAACTCCCCTGCTACTCATTTACCAACGCTGACGTTATCTCAAAAAATGGCGTTTCATGCTGAAAGTTCAACCTGGTAAGGTTGTTACAGACTATGGAAGTCCTTTATAAAACGGATTGATTGGGACGAAGTACTGAACAGCTGTTCAGGAGCAGCTTAGAACAAAGTACAATATACAATGCGTGCATATACATCACAAATATACGTATCGTATATACAAAATAAAATAACACTAATAATTGCTTGTTTTCCAAAAATATTGGAGGAAGTGAGATGTGTAGTCGAATTGAACAAGATCTAGGAACTCTACAGAAACTGGGAAGCATTATAGCATTTTAAGTGAAACCTGGAAGAAAAATTCTGTAGAGAAGAGTTAAATTCTTCTTTGAATCGTTTCCAACCCGATTACATCACAGTAATTATTCATAGTTCAATTCCAACTACCCGGATCCTCTGACCATGCTTTTGTAATTATTACCTTCTTTTTGATTCAAATCGAAGCAGTTCAGTAGCGGATTAGAGGCGTAATGCGAGCTATAGCCTCCCCCAGAACCGGAAAAACACTGACTACGGAAGAAACACGAAATGAAGTTATTTTTTATCCAAAATCTACTCCCCACCCCATTCACATTGTCCCGCCACTGAAACATGTTTATTCTAATGAGAGTTACACGATCAGATTGTCAATTTAACTTTTAGTATATTTTGTACAGTCACAGAAACATACCTGATTTTTAATTATTGGCAAGCAAGAGTCGATTGATCATAGTGATCAAGATAAAGTAATAGGATGGAGAAAATCTCAAGCAGAATGCATACAATTTTTCGTATTCCGGAGACGAAGGAGCGTCTCATCCTTGTTCAGTTAGGCTCCAGGTAAGGGTAGTTGGCTGTTGTTGCCACCGCTCGCCGCTCCCGCACCCGCCTGCCTGGCCCGTAGAATAATGGGGTAATTCGATATCTGCAAGCGGCTCTCCCTATTTATCCACAACATCCGACATAGAGATGAACCGAGCTGAGCTGAGCCGCTGCCACACCGCCTCGCGTCGGCTTCGGCATCGGCGTCCTCCGCAAATTCGATCAGAGACGTCTCATCCGGTCACCTAGACACCATCAGCTTTTTCTGAAGATACAGGTGAACCTCGAATGTGATCCAATAAGCACAGTGGAGTGGACAACAATAAGAACATCCACGATGATACTTTGCTTTCAGCCTCTCCACTCTCTAAAGCCTCTGGACTCAATCCAGAACAGAGCAGTACGTCTGGTGGACGCACATCACCTAACAATGGACCTTTCTCAGTCTATAATATCAAAGAAAAGTGATTATTCAATAGATTCTACTTTGATAAATGTTCGATAGATCTATTTTGCATAATAATATCAAGCAGTAATCAGTCCTAAACAGACTAGAGGTCCAAGAGACGCTTCTTCAGAATGTCTAACTTCCCACACACATAAAAAAATTCTCAGACCAAGAATATGTGCTTTCGTTCAAGTTCAGGGCTACAATGAACGCGCAATAACATCGAAAATGATATTATCAGATAACACTCACCAGAAGTGGCTAAGTTTGAGACAGCAAGTAATGTAACATTGCTCAGAGTAAAATTCTATACGTATAATAATACATGTGAAATAGCTCACAGATAAATTCAATTTATTTGTAGTGTCAGTAAAACCATGATAATATCTATGTCAAAACCCTGAACAATTTTTTTTGGATATTTATGAATAATACAGAAATTTACTCACTTACAAAACCAGTAACTTCGAACTGGAATGGAGATTCAAAACACCCATCACTAGACCTGTATATGAATCAGATGACGTGACGTACAGATTACGTAATCAGCTCTCAGCTGTTTTTGTTTATGGTGTTTGATAATTTCATTTTACAATTATTTCTGAAAAGCAGGGCTAAGCTTATAGAAATATCCAAATTGTAGCTCAACTTTTTTTATTATTTTTTTCCAGTGTTTGTACTATATATTTTGAAAGCCGTGCAACCTTATTTCGTTATACCTTCAACCATAAGGATTTTTGTAATGCTGGATACCTGTGCTGGACACCAAGCAGGCTTTGGATGGCATTTATTTTTGTAGAATATGAATGAACCTAATAAGTAATAGAAATAATAAGGAAATTTGTGAAATGCCTCCTATATATCCTTTTTTTACTGAACTATCAGGTATTTATATTATTACAGTATTATGTAGCTTCATAAAGATCATTGCAATACTCTCCATTAGATTGTTATGAATTTGATACATATGAAAAACGATGTCCTAACGCCTCACATTCCTCAAATCCTATTGGTGGAGAATAGTGATTCGTTATAGCTTGTGAAATGAGAGAAATAGCTATTTTCACTTATATATGGTGGATTGCCAGGCTGAGAAACTTGCTGTGAGGTTCAGAAAGTGCCCTTTTTCATTAATCAAATCTTTCCTCACCATTTTGTGTTGAAATTCAAAGGAAATCAATGATTTTCAGAGACTTTTGACAGTACAATATTTAATGGCATTTCAGCAAGGTCATATGTGGTTGGTCAATCTGTTTTTTATATCTCTGATGTTGATGAAATCGGCCCTAAAAGTAAGAATAATGTATTTTTGATCATATAGAGTGAATTTGAGTAAATATATTCAATTCAAATCTGGGAAAGTCTTGGAAGTGAGAATACCAAAATCTCAAATTGAGCATATCATAATCTTGGCACAAAACAGATAAAATCTAACCTAGAAAAATACTATAGTGTTGACTGAAGCATTTCATGGTCTTAGCGCAAGCAGTTCAACCTCATAATATAATTTATTATTGATATAACCATTCTCTAATTTTTATGAGCTGCTATCAAAGCTACAGTTGGTTCCTTAACCTTAAAAAGTATAACAAAAAAGTATCAAAACTGTACCAATGTGACTTCTTTCTTACATTCATTTGCATCATATAGTGTTTTTCCTTGAGTTTGAGAGGTATTGTACAGATAAACAGAATATAAAAAATATGTACTTGACATTAAGCCTAAAGATATACGTCCACCATTTGTAATAGAACGTATTCACAACGCACATATCTGCATATCATATCAACACCTGTACACTTGATTAAGATCCTCGCAACAGCCACAACCCAAACTTTTTACCAGCACATTCATCCTGAGAGAGGGTTGAAAAATTAAATCCGATGGAAAATAACGTGCGCAGAAACAGACACACGCGTACCGCTGAATTACCGTTGACAATATGGCGATGCCAAACAAGTAAATGAATTACTTGGAGGGAATCGCAAGATGTTCGTACTCTTGATTGAAGTAGACGGAGATCCGTTGGAAAATATGATAACCTTACAAAAAAAAAATACTTGTTAGGAAAGCATTGAAATCTTAGTTGTGAAGATCATTATATTTTTCTTTAGAGTATATTTCATTAGAATGAATAATGGGATTCGAAAATATACTTTTCTTGGTTTGAATTAATAATAAGTTTTTTATCAGGTGAATTGTCTTAAAGTAAGATTAGATGTTCTTGTCGTGAGTATATCTTTAGAATAATATCGAAATTCCTGAACTGAGAATTTTTTTTATTTGTATACACATCGAACAAGCCTCTTCAAAAAGTAATTATTGTTGTGGATAAATGCTGCCGAGGTTACAATTTACAGACTTCTAAGGTCAATGTGAATAGACATTTATGTCCTCTTGCAGTGCTTCTGGAACGCCATGAGCTTTCTGCGCTTACCAGCAGGTAGACGATATACTTCTCACTTAAGGTTACCAGTTTACTAATGAAGATCTGGATCAGATATTTGAATTAAACCCCGGATTCCTCTCGAAACCACCTTAGTTTCGAGTCGGAACATATTCATGATCAAGCATCTTCGTATTACCCAGGAAATGTTTTTTGCCTCTTTGAAAAGAAAAATTGAGTCGGCGTCTTTGGTTTTGTCCATACTATCCATCTTTTGATGATCTGAAGAACAAGCCGCATAAAACTCAGACTATTAGTTCTTCGGTCATCACTATGGTTCCGTAAATCATTAATGGGTTCACTTCCCGGAGAGGGGGGATAACCGCTGTTACAACTGCCCTTGTATAAGTGCTTGTATTGAAGACATAAAGAGTGAAGACATGTTTAATGCAGATGAGACTTGAACACACATCTTCAGCATTCCGTTCCGTCGTCATAACCTCAGATCATCGCAGCACCAAAACCAGGTGACCTGAGATGCCTGATAACAGTCCATAAGGCATCATTAATCGTCTTACCACCGCGGTACGGTGGTCTGGTGACTACGATGCCAGTCTTGAGTTTCGTGTGCATTAAAAAATCGTGATTTTTTTCGATCTCTAATCAGTTTGTTTTGATAATTGTTCTCGTTACTTCATAAGGATGCTAAGCTCTATTTTGCTCAGTGCCAAAATGCACAACAGTCGTTTCTAGTCTACCTGATCAATCTGTGGTCTCTTTACTTGTTTAAAAGAAAACTCGGGAGCCGTCGAAAACTTGGATTCTGTCAGCAGCCATCAACGGAAGGCGGATGGGACGTCATTCGACGGTCGATATTGTTTAGAGACGCAAAGACAACTCCACGCTTTTCTTTTGTTTCTTTCATTGCTCCTCGCCTCTAAGCGACAAAGGGGCGCGCCGTTATTCGTCGATTATTTGTGTTTGTCGTTTTGCGCAAACACCGTTTGTCTTCCTTATAAAGCAACACAGAATTCGCGATTGGTTTTGGAACTGTCTTGCCACGTGTTTGGAACTCATTAACGCACCTCGTCAATGCTGTCCTCAAGACGACTTTTTCAAAAATTATACTTTATAAAATTATAAGTGACACGAGGGGGAACAGAGAACGGAATTTCTTGGAGCCAGGTCTTTGTGTTTTCAGGATGCTTTTGAATAATATAACCCAATTAAGCAAATTATTTGCTAGTCATGGAAAAGCTTGATTTTTGGTATCTCGTATATTATAGAAAACTGACGCTCATACTGTCCAAGAACGTTACATCCATTGGTTTGTCAATTTCCCAAAATTGTTGTAGGCCAAAAGATGTCAGTAAAGGAGCCTTCCAATGTTTCGAAACTTTTCCAGTGGTTATCTTTCTGACTCATTCACTCTCAACAATCGTGACCTCCTAATTCTGCAAAAATCAGCTGTTAGGTTGATGTCATCATGTCATATGTGGCGGCTTCAAATGTATCACCAACTAGGTTTACAGAAGCGTATAATAAAAATGTTAATTTGTAATGATAAGTTTCAAAAGTTACATTGCCCTATTTAAAGTTGAATAACGACGCAGCTGAAAAATAATACAAATTCTTTTTTATATAATTCTTTAGACCCCGAAGATGGTGGTGGGACATTATTCGACATAATAAAAATAATATATGCACTTTTTTTCTTCTAATCACCCAAGGAGCAATTTATTTGAATATTTTAGATCACTCAAGAAGCATGCATATTTAACTGGTAGATAGTAAACACAGGATGTAAATAGTTTGGTTACTTGAACTTTTACAATTTATTCCTGTTCGATTATACACAACTCGCAGTCATCCCCATCCTGACAAGCACCACTTTGTAATGGAAAATAATCACATGCAACATTATGTCTCCAAAACAGCAAAACATCAATTTGAATGACTCGATCTGACTTCCGGAACCTGCAAAGTTGTGCTGTTATTGGTGGCCACTCCCTATTTTAAAATTTCATTATTTCGTCTGCAGTAGGTATTTGCCAGGGTGGGAATCGATGTGACTGTTAGCGGATGCGCCGACACCAAGCAGTTCGAAGCAGCACCATTTAAGGGCGGGCATGAATAAAACGCTTTTATTGTTCGCCCTCTTCGCAAATATTAGCTTTGTACGGAGCACGTGACAGTGGCGTATACTGCAATGCGACTCTAACGTCTTACATCTAGGAGGACTCTTTCTCGAGGAAATTCAAATATTTATATGGTACTTGCGACGAATTTATTAGAAATTAAAATCCATTTTTCTTCCACCACGTTAGCGAAGGAAGTGTTGTGATCACGAAATTTCTGGATAGTAGGTTATTATAATGTCTACGTCACGAAAGTCCTTATTTCCATCGCACTGTCTTTCGATGTTCTTGTTGGTATTTCTTTCGGCCTGTCAGCCTGTCTGTCGGTATGTCTGTATGTCTGTCTGCCTGCCTGTCGGTCTGTAAGTGGTTCTGTATGTCGGTCCGTTTGTCTGTCGGTCTGTCGGCCTGTCTGTCGCCCTGTCGGCCTGTCTGTCGATCGTCTGTCTGTTTTTCTGTCGGTCTGTCTTCATACAAAAATAATGTCAAATGCATTGTTTCGCATGTATTCAACATATAAAATAAACAGAATTTACAATGGGAAAAAGTTATGTCCCAGATTTACAACATCTCTTTTAACTAGCTGAACTAAATAGTATATTATCGTCCTTCATATAAAATCTCTATTCCTTAATTTTAACTTAGCAGTTGCATTTGTTTAAACACGTCAAGTAGACAAAATATTTCCCAAGCATTCATATTTTACTTCTGACGGCAATGGGGGGAAGTACAATATGGTATCAATAATTGAAAGGACTTGCTGAGAAAACATATGAGAGTGAGAAAAAATATCGTGATCATAAGCTCCGTTGCTCAAATATGTCTGAAATTTTGATGAACTGGGGTTTTTGCAGACCTGTCCTGCGATAACTAAAAAGTAAAAATTGAATTGAAAGACAAAAAAAATTTTTAAAAACAAGCTGTTATTGGAATGCCCTAAAAAGAATAAAATAAACTTTTCCTCAAGAACTTTTACTATCATCACCGACTCAGGACCGCATACATACACACCGGACAGAAAAAAGTGATACGGATTTTCATGAAGGGATCGAGAGAATTCAAGAATCTGCACGTTAAAATGACCTATTGACCCCTCTGTGCACCAGCACTGTCCACAGCACAGGCATAAGTTGGCGAATCGATATGCCGCCTGGCTCCGCGTCGAGAGCTTTGGGACTGGCTGCGAATACCACTCAGCACGGCGACAGCGAAACGCTGAAAAGCAATTATGCCTTTTTGGACGACTGTATGCCGACGCCTCCATCACTGATGATGGCCTTTTTGGGATGCTATTGTTTGCCTTTGCTTCATCCGATGGAATCACGAAGCAGAAATTGGGATGTTTCTGAGTAAAGAATCTAGGTTCATGCGACTCGCAACACAATAAAGGATAGTGTAATCTAGATGGTTAAGGTTTTGTTATACTTTAGGAAGCCAGAGAGATGCAAGTGTTGTTATTGTATATGTTATTTATTAGAACTGTATGTAAATACTGACATTAATCCTGTGGTTGTTTATTTCTCTGTTTTTTCTGGCTTAACCGCCAATTGGAACTACATATGATGAACGAAATAACTTAGAGACGGCTGTGACTTAACTAACTAACAATTACACTTCCTCGAAAGCGTTTATCATAATGTGATAGATTTTAAAAAAAGTTCAAACATTATAATGAGACATTGACATCTGCAGGAAAACTTTCGTTTTGAATAAGACTTCAGTACAAACTGTTTTGAACGGCTAGAATTCAGATGAATCATATCTATTATCTCCAGGTTTTCTTATGGTTTGCTTCTCAAACTGGGAGATGGTGTCGTCAGCTTGGGATTAATGCTCAATGAGTTTTATATCATAAACCAGGCAGCATTTTATATATAACTAACCCTTATTTTAAGTTACCAAAAATATAAATACATCATCTGTACTAGAGCCTTACATAATAGTTGAGTCTGTCATATCTGGAAGCAGCACGGTTTTACTAGGTACATCATCGTGAATGCCATTATAATTTCAAAATTCACATTTTGATATTTTTTGTACTTTCATAAGGGTTAAAAGGGCAGCCGAAATGTTGGTGAAGTTATTTTCGTTAGTCAAATTTTATTTTTATTTGGGTACGAGTAAGATGAACCTGTACCGAGTGGCGTTAGATTACTTTCAGCGAAAGATGATGAGACATGTTTTGAATATTTTTGAAACGATTAATCTTTGACGTATCATAACTCAATACAATCTTACCTAACTACTACTTTTTAAAAAGGTTACGGAATTGCTACAATCATGACACATTCATTCTACTATAATCTCCGTCAAATTTTTGTTCAGTGAGAGCGAGTTATTTAGAACTACTATTAAATTGGAAATATTCATCCTAAAATATCTTCTTTCAAAGCCACAACCTCCCTCTTTTTTCTGAAAGATCATAATTCAAGACCCACAGAATTACGAGTTGAATATATGATATTACGAAATAAGTTCAGGACATGAATTTCCTTTACCAAGATGCTCAAAGTTTATTTTTGGCCATTTCCGAAACCCTGATCGTTTTCCAAACATTTTCGTAGCGGTTAAAAATTGTCAGTGGGAGATGACAGATTTCAACTTTTTTTGGCGCTGCTAAGATACATGGATATATATAAATATCAAAACTTATATAACATCAAGTGGATTGATTCCGTATTTCAAGTGTATAATATATTTGAATTTAATTCCAGAATATCAAAGGTTCCAAAATCCTGTCAAATATTTATTTACTGATGCCATTTGGCTTGGGGAATGAAGGGTTAAAGTTCGGCATATTGACGTATAAAATATACTTTCTAACGGGTTACACAAGAAACTCAAGATAAGAGAATGTGAGTGCATTTTTGCGATACCGTCCTAATCACAGATTTGGTATCGAAAACCTATCCCAAAGTAAGTGCTTTGTGGTACGGTGAAGCTGTGGTAGATTCGTCCACATAAATCTAGTTAAATGACTGTTTTTGGAGCGACGTTTTTCAACGCGAGGAATGTAGGCTTTCATACCAAATGTTTACAGCTGTTATTTTTTGGTCATATACTGATGAGTTTCTGGACTCAAAAAAATAATCGTACGAAAAAAAACTTTTGATAATCTCTGGGATCATCCCGCTTTTGTAATGACAGACTCTGCTTGCTTTAATCCCGAAGGCCTCAGCTTCGCCTACATCGTCCTCTATTTAATTGGAATTGTTTAGCCAGTCTGTATTGTGCATTGAAAGGTAGCATCACACCCAGGTTTGATTCATTTAGGACTGATCAGTATGAGACAATTATTCATTTAACAAATCGTCTGCTGTATACCATTTTTGCAGGTATAGGCAGCTGTATACAATCAATATATATTTTTTTAGCCTCTTTTTCGGATCGAATTTCTCAAGATCCAGCCATGTTCCAGAAAAGTATCAAACTATTATTCAATATTCGACACCCCGTTCCGACACTCCACCGCTGTTCGCTGACGCCCGCGTCAATTCTCCCATGGCACCGTCGGCGTCACCATGGCGACGGCGGAGGAGCCAATAGCCCCAAGACGACGCAGCTCACAGAGGATGTTCTCCCCCTCTGGGCATGCGTTTATATGGAGACTGCTGGAGATCGCATTTGGAAACGAAAAAAGTAGATTTTGTTTTTCGTGCACCTAACACTGTCATCGGGCAACGCCTCGAATTTGGAGCCATTCCAAGCGTTTGTGTGAAAAATTAATCAAATATATGTGGATGATACCAATTCCTCCACTCCCGCTTCTACATTTAAAACGTACCGAAAAAATTGAAAACCATCTAGGGCATCCAAAGCGCCCCAAGACAAAATTTAAACGTGTTTAATATCTCTTATTTTTCGGCATTAAGTCGACACCACTGGACTGATTATTATTTTTAAAAATTTTTCCTTTTGATTTAATTTATAGAGGGGCCATTGAATGACGGAAGTGAGTGATATGGATTTTCGGATTATACCTAGTATCATAATTTTTTTTAAAAAACAAAAACTGGAGATTATAAGTCTTCAGAACAAACAATTGCGGAACATTATATTCAATGTGCAATTAATGTTAGAGAAATGGAACATATTGATTTAAGTAGTACTTTCCACATATCAACGTGAAGCAGCTTTCATAATATTTAAATATCTCTATTGTATTTTTACGAAAATTGGAGCCAAGTAAAATAATTCTGTACTTTCTACACTCACAAAATAATCACACATGGAAATTGCGTAATAAATTCGACAGAAGTATTACTACGAAAGTTTACATATTTTGGAGCTCAAAGTCTTGAAATTATTAGGCCATCTAAAATGAAGCTGAGCACTACTCAACAACCACTGCCGTTGAAAAGAGTTCAATTTCTCCCATCTCCTGGCGATTATTACTCAATGAACCTGAATAATGTTTTGCTGCCTCCTCAGCCCAGTCAAATAATAAGTTTAAGAATCTGCATTAAAATTATCGCAATGTTCAAAACACATGAAGGTCCCATATACACATCTCCCCTAAATTTCCTCACAGTCAATATAGTGATTTCCAAGATCGAGAGGCGAATGTCATGAATTGTCATGGCGTGATGATAGATCACTTACCTACCTTTCCATGATTTTTGCAATCACTATAATTTACCCGCTTATGCATAGAATGTAAAGGGAACAAACTGAACCATCTCCAACAATTGCTTAGTGCCGACTAAATTGACTAATCTTCCGAATGCTCGATAGTCTTTAAATCCCTCCAAAAAAGTTACTGGGCCCAATGATCAAAAATCTTACAAAAACGTAAAAATTGAGTATGGCGTTATTCATAACCATTATGAACTATAATTTCCCCACACGCGTGGCAATGGAAGGTTTTCAACAGTTCGCAAATCGCTATTTTTGGCGATCTAAAATTTGGGTGTTCTTTATTTTTTTTGTGTTTCCATCATCGCATCTCAGCCGGCCAAAAAACCTTCTACGTATTATTATCATATTATTAATTTCTTAGTTATAAAGGAGTCGCTCCAAATAACAAATTTGATCAATTCATCTCCAAGTGTTGCCCTCTATGGGGACGCCCATTGACAATTTACAAAGTCAAAGTTTCTAACACCTGGACTACCTTGAAGTGGCAACAGATGTCCCTTACGACGTCTGTCAACAAGGGTGAATTGATTTACAGCGACATCCTTTATTCTTCGTAAACTCTCTAACGATATACCGTTGTCTCAGCTCATTCACATCAGAAGCTGACAAATGATATTAATTGTATGCTCTCCACTATGCATCAAACCTGTTATAGACATGCATGTTCAGTCTTTAGCCTAGACTCGTCAGTATAGCCTGGTGGTCTAACTGTAGAGAGCAATCGGGGGGTATATACGTAATCCAGTCAAGGGTGGCACTTAGGGATGAGTTCATGTTGCTAACACACCCTTGACTGGGTTAAGTATATACCACCTGATTGCTCTCTACAGTTAGACCGCCAGGCTATATAATGACGAATCTAGGCTAAAGACGAAACATGCATGTCTATAGCAGATCTGGTGCATAGTGGAAAGCATAAATGAAATTTGATTTCAATTTTTTTCTCTATTGCCAATCAAAAATATGTTCTCATCTGAATGTTTGGCTGATACCAGAGATGCGACTATTATAATATAGTTTCCACCCTTGATATTTTCATTTTCACGAATAGCAGAGGTATAAACTACTATGTTTTACTAATGCTGTATGCTGCCTTTTTTAGAAACTATAAATTCAATGAAGGAAAACAGGAAACGAAATAAAAACAGGAAACAAAATGAGCAATAATAGGAACGACGTACAATGAACAGCTGTTACAGCTTTTCGTTTCCAACGAAACTGGAATGTTAAGAATTCTCACTTGTCCTTAGAAATTCACTTTTTCCCAAACATTTGAATAATCCCTGATTTTAACCCCGATTAAACTGTTTTTTGTTAGAAACGGGTCCCACACACCCTTATTCTCCAGTTTTTTTAATCCGGTAAAATCTACACATGGGGTGATATTGTTCGAAAAATGGTATAACGCCCAATAATAAAGAGGTCCTTAAAGAAAACATTTTTTCAAATATCTAATAGCCGTTTCGTACTTACAAAAAGGGTTTAGTGAATAAAAGGTACCAAGAAAGTGAATTAATGGCTCATTTGTTATGTGTATGTTACCTACATCGACGGAAAGGGTTAAAAAGTGACCTTTTGGTAGAAAATATTGGGGTGGAGAGTATAACAGGTATTTTAAGATCCTTTGTTATATGATTTTTATACGCCAATATCACACATTTTCACCAAATTTCTCAAGTCATCAACAAGGCATTCTGCATTCTGGTCCTAAAATCGGAAAATATTGTTATCATGGAACGTTTTGTGGTTTGAGTGATGTTCAGATATTAAATGAAGAATTTTTTTCCTATGCATGACAGACAAGAATAATATCGCCACAAAATTCGAAAGTAGTAGGGTTTTTAACGCTTCCTAATAACTATATTCGGAAAATTCAAGTCACTAATGCTCGTTAGTCTGTCTCTCAGTGTGACTATGTGTATTGTGAGTCTGTTACAATTTCATGTCACCTTCTAATGTCAGAATATTAATAGCATCGATTTTGCTGAGATTTTGGGGAACGGACCCACCGCCGGTTTATTTTTTCTTGAAATTCCTTCATTCTTGATGGAATACTTAGACAAATAGACAATACGAATATTAAACCATACTAAAGCTTCATTATCGTGTTTCTCAAATTTCTAAATTCATGTTAATATTTCTTTGATTATACCATACAATTTTGATATGATTTTGCAAATCAGCTCACTCCAAGGCGTAGAAAGTATGATCAATTGAGTGGTCTCCATCATTGTTAAAAACCTTTCAGATCTGTACGTATTTTGAAAATTGCTTGACGTTTATATGTGGTAAGTTTTCTAGCTTCAATTGTAAAGTTAAAAAGAATAAATATTGCATTTTCTATCTACTTCAGTTGCAATTTATTTGTTTTTTCTTGTAGAGTAAGATTTTGCAATAAAAAATATATGTTCCCATTGAAAAAATATGGCTGACCTTGAAAAAAAACGCTTTCATTGTCGAAAATAAAAGTCATCATTAACTCTCCTCCATTCCACCCAATAGCTTTCATCTGAAAGTTTTCGTTAAAAAACTCATCGCACTATACGACTGTCTCATGTTAAATGGAGCACCCGGTATAATAACATTGAATTACGGTAGAGCAGTAACATGTGTTGGAAAAATAAATTAAAAAATAATACTGGGCACCTAATCCAAGCGTTAGACAGTAACCGTATTACAACAGGTTCATCCCCTTATGTATCAGGTGTAAACTTATACTTTGTATCGGAAAGGGCATTTTCTCTCCCTTCGGAAACGTGTATAACTTCCCTGGAGACAGAGCTGTCGAAAGGGGGTCCGGACAGTATAAAATCCGAGCGAGATGACAGATTTTTATATTAACAAAATAATTTATATCTCATTTCTTTCTTGAGTTACATCCTTGATGTTGATATAACAAACAAATAAGCCATCTGAACGATGAAGTCGACAGTGGTACCGTCGCATTTACCAGAATTAGGGAAATGTCCTTTTTCAGTTAGAGAGATGCTTTTATAGCGTTTCTCAGGCGAAAAAACTTTACTTACAATAATTAGCTTTGATTGATTGATTTATTATTATAATTGTTCAGTTTACATACAAATGGTCTCTCCTAATTGTTGGTGATGGTGTTTATCTACCGATTCATTACATTCAAGTAGATGGTAGCAGTATCATTCTTGTCATAAAAATCACAATCTGCCTTAGGTAGCTCTCTAAGGACCTCTGTCATGTATGTTTTTTGAACATTTTTCTCTGATCTGCCTGATCCAGTGACTACTAGTAGTTTCCTCGAATTTGAACTCATTTGATCAGTATTGATCCGAACAATAAATCACACTCTTTTATAACCCGTAAACTACGTATGTAATTAAACATAATATTTGAATGTTTAAACGTCTGGGATAATTTGACACCCTCAGCATACTCCAGTTTTCTACAGCCCTGCCAGAAGGGCGATTCTACGTAGATCACGATTGCGTTTTAGGCTATCCATAGGGCTTCTCTTATTCTCGCTCCGCGGCGGAAAAGCCACATCCGGCCCGAATGGGCAGCGAAGACTCCAAAGGTTTCATCATGCTTCGACGGGTTTTTCACCGATCACCTGACGATCGTTCGGGCGGTTCGAACACAAGTTGGGTTTCCTGTTATTTTTAATTAAGGAAACGTGTTTTCCGGCCTATGTACCTCATATTATTCAGAAGATTTTTGTAATATTTCTGAAATTGTTATAATTTTTAATTTAAATATTATATATTTCAGATCAGCTTATACGAGCGGTGATCAATAAACCCCTCTATTCACCGACAAGTGGTGCTGCTAAAGGAAGTTACTACTACATTATTACTGTTGTGTACTGTTATGTATCGAAAGGCGACATACCAAATTTCCGACTTTCAAAAGACTCAACACTAGTAGTTATTTTTTGTATGAAAGCAATTGTGATACGTGTTTCGTGTTCCTTGATAAAATAGACAACTGTCAGATACTGGTTCAACGAATTTAAACGTGGTGATTTTCATGAGGTGGTTACCGAATGAATAGTTGGGAAGGTTCAGGACATGATTCTCATTCATCTAACGTTTCAGAAATAAATAACAAAGACCGTAGGGGCGTCATTCGGAATAGCAAACAGATTTTCACATGAAGTAAAATGTGAAAAACTGTCAGCTCGGTGGGCAATCAGTCCAAAGGCAAAGAAATGTCATGGCCACGATTCTTTTGGATTGGAAAGGAATAATATCCATGAACTTTTTGCATAGAGGAAAAACGATCACGGGACAGTACTAAAATGAATTATCTTGCGATTTCTTTTCTGTTCCCCAATATAAATACATGACTCGAAGAAAAAAAGTATAAAACGACAAGGTTATTTTATAGACATCAAATTTTGCACATTCAGATGATATTATTTTATAAATTTTACCGACTTGAGACTCTCCATACAGGTCAATTGGTCTGCTCCACATACGTGTGACATAAGTCAGAAGATCTCTGGAGGATCTATGCTTGCAGAAGCCGTACTGACGATGATTGATGATATTGTTTTTGTCCAGATACGTCAGAAGCGGCATGTTAAGAGAGTCTCCATAATCTTGGACATATTTTTCCTGCCCTTTTTAGGTAGAGGTTGTACTAAACCGATCTTCCATGCAGTAGGAAACTCGCGTCGCTGCTAGAAGAGTTTAAATAGCTGCTCAGAACTGGTGTAAGTTCTGTGGCGCAACGTTGCAGAATAATTTGGTCTGGATCACAAGCGTTTCTGGAGTTCAATTTTTCAAGTATGGGTTTTAAATCTCGGTGTGAAAACCTTTTTTAGCATTTCTGAGTCCACGCTGATTCTAGTAGGCTGCAATGTGCGCGAACAGTTTCAATACTTGTATGCAAATGTCCATTTTTGCAAAGAATTATTTCAAGGTTGCGTCCAAGCCCGCAGAGAGGATTTTTTATTATCAATTTATCTGCTTAACACAATCCCCCAAAACACGAACTAATCATTCATTCACTCCTCGGTGAATATGCGGGGATGCTTCATCCTGCATAAAAGCAATTCATTCATGCTTGGTTTGTATGCTTGGAATGACATAATTTCGTAACATCTGCAAGTATCGTTCACCAGCAACTTTAAACTTACGACCCGCTCCATTCATTATAGCCTCAAAAAATTATGATCAATGTTAAAATTATCAAAGCAACTATACATTCAATTAACTTTTTACTAATAGCTTGACTTCTTACTTCATGATGACGCTGTAGTTTGACTGAAACGGCAGACATTCCTATCAGGATGAAGGTTCCTGCCATATTTCAATGCAGGGCACATCTTGACTCACCTCGTATATATTATACCGGCATACATTGGCAACCGCTGTAATGTCGCCGAATGAGGTAGAGTGAATAGTGGTTTAGGTGTTGGGTTTCTAGAGACCACGTTTCAGGTGACGCGACACACAGATACAATATCAAGTGCTGCTGAATGCAGGATGAACAACAGCTTTGCATACATGCACTCACCAGCTGAATGTTGCTGATGTTATTGTCGGTGCCTCATATTGGCTAACGTCTATCAACTTCCGTATGTTCTCGACTACGACGACGTCTATTACAATAGCTATAATAATGTTTATTTCCGAAATGATTATACAATCATACCTAGGTTTGCCTAAAAGAGGCAAAATCCGATATTGTTCGTCATTTCGGACAGGGATTCAAAACTGACAGTCCAACGATGATTTAAATATAAATCGAAACACGTCACTGAAAGAAAAAGAGTTTTATTTGTGAAACTGTGTTAAATGCACAATCATTTTATCGGCAATACTAGGCAGACAAACTGCGAAATAATTCAGCTGATGACGTTCGAAAAATAGAACTTTCGAGTTCGAGAAATTTGTTGTGACAGTTCTGCATTTGGAAGACAAGTTTATCAAAAGTGTAATAATACTGTAAAAACGTAATAAGGCATAATTTATATGCAATTTTAAGTATCGCCATTCGACATTTTGTACCAATAAGTGACAGTGAACTTCACTCAACGTATGCTGCCTCAGTATCGTTGGTTTTGTTTAGCTGATATAATTTAATTAAGTGAATTTGGAGGGGAAATTTTATTTGTGTATGTTTATACACGAGGTATTACATTATGTTATTATAAATTGTTTTACTTCTTTTCTATCGCAATTTGTGACTGGTAAATTATTTTGGACTTAAGAAGGTATTTAGCCACAGCGCTGGTAAAGTCCGAAATAACGAACAATTTTGGATTTCATTTGCAGCAGGATTATTCCATTTGATGGATGTTGATATTATATATTATTTGCTTGAAAAAATCCAAAACTGTGAAATGGCCATGGGGAACAAACTTTGGTGGATGTTCACAACAATATAAAAACAAAGAAATTAAATAAACAAAATAAATAGATTGAAAATTAAAGAAACAGGTACTAAACAGATTTTAGATTAATTATTTCATAAATTCCTTGGAGTTTCTGCAGGTGCGTCTAATGTTGAATAGATTATTTATATGCATTACAATTCATCGGTTATCTACAGTCATCAGACAGGTATTTGTAAATCCGTGGGCATACAAATTTGAATGAACGTTATCGAATTCGTTTGCCCATTTTTGGGAACTGCACCAATAAAATTGTTCCTTTCTTGTTCTAATTCCATGTGTATGATCCTACTTCATAAGTGCATGCTTAATATCATGGTGAAATAGAAGTGGGTTCCTACAGTTGTCTGATATTAAATACTTTGGGATCTTCATTTACTTTATGAAATGGGTAAATAATGTGAATTTTAGTATTGATGATTTTTGTTTCTATAACAAAATCGAAGTCAAGAAAATCTTACCAAAACACATACATCTTGTGCGTACATACATACATACATACATATATACACACATACTTACAACACACATACATACATACATTCATACATACATACATACAAACATACATGGACACGCGATTAACTGTGGCATACAGAAGCTACTGTATTCCGGATAATAAAAAATCGTGATCTTCGATAAATTTAATCGTGCCGTCACTGCGTTTCACTTCCAGTTTCCCTCCGAACCTGACATAGACGACAGAGTGAGCACTCGACATCAGCAGCCACTCTTCGTGTCCCTTATCGTAACTCGTCGAATCCATTTAGAACATAATGAGGCGAAATTGAATACATTACCTCCCCGAGGATTAGCCGCGTAGCTGTAGCAACACGCCCTTTTAATTTTTACGACACGCCATGCCACTCAACGCAAAATAATTGACATTATTTCGTTAGTTCAAGTGAGAACAAATGCAATGCGATTAAGATAAGGATAACACGTCCCCGATGCCCCAGGGACATGTTGTCTCTGGTTGGTTATACGGAGATAATCAAACGTCATATCCAATTAAAAATCTCAGCCAGTATAGGACTTGAACACTACAAGTTTGTCAGAGTATGTCAAACCATTGCTCAAGGTGTAAACATATTTTACTGCAGGAGGTTAGTATGTGAACTATTGCAGTTCATTTGCGTTTACAAAACACTCCATCATTGCTTCAGGTAACAACATAAATACACAAGGTACACCTATATTGAATCGACCAAATGCATTGCTTGACTTCGCCATCGGAAATCGTATTTCATCAATCTGCATGGGTTCTTACTTGCGACTCATTATACCTAGTCTACTTAAACACGTCAACAACTGGTCCGATCTAACAAATAGCAACATGCCGCTAATATGATCTTATTTTAAATTTCTTGCCGCGTTTAATCGAGTTCATCACGCGCATCTTTTCATAAGCCTTTGTTGAATTGGTTCTAGGCATTTCTAAGTAACAAAAAGTTCTCAATGGTGCAGATGCACTATTCCACAAAGCTCTAGCCTAGGTCTTTTGCTGTTCCTTCTATACACATCTGACCTATACCTGTTCCTCCATTGCTGATGATACCAAGATATACAAATATGCCCTCGGTCAGCGTGACCTCGACATAATTTATGAAACTCATGCTGGACATGGTTGTTACCCCTTACTTCAGCGGCAAGTAAAGAATATAAGACAATTTCAGTTTCCATACTATTCACAGTGGATCACAGTGTAAAAAATGTAATGGATTCAAGTAGATTTACTCAGTACTACGATCAACCCCTCTTGAAAATTAGTTACACTGAATTTCGCCCAAAGATGAGTTGCAATAAATAAGCAAAAATCAAAAATGCTTGGAATTAAACTCATTAGCGGCCAGTGCCCAGTGTACGCAGTGTCCTCTTTTGAGGACAGTGCGTACTTAATGCAATATTAGGTAGATGACGCTACTACTGTGAAATTCGCTCATTTCATAGGTCTTTCAGAACTAATTCCCGTCGACTTGAACTACCACAAGTCGACAGTTGTTTTGCTCTGCGAAGTAGCATTATCCGAATGTTTATACTTTTCTAAGCCCTTGCAGTGTCAAATTATGAAATTATACTGAGTGTTAATGTCTTTGAGTTTTACTGGTAAGTGATTATGCTTCTGTAAATGATTAGTTGTAGATAACAGAAAGTTTTTCATGACAAATCAATTGATTATTTCATATTGTTCTTTTTGTTAGGCTATGAAACTATGTGTGTCCTCAAAATATGACGCTGGGCCTAGACGTTATGCGTTATATTTTTTCAGACTTTCACAAGTCTTTCAAAATGAGCGGCCTGAATTACGTTTTTAAGACTAACTTGTCATCAAGCCACAGTCTACTATGTGACCTCAAGCAAATGGGGTATCGGGCAACGGGAACGACTCGAGGTAATCGGACGGCAAAATGCACTTATGTCTGCCAAAGAGATGGACAAAAACCCGAGAGAATTTTGTGACTATAGGTTCGACAACAACAATGGAATTATGATAGCACGATGGAAAGACAACAAGTCTGTTTCTTTGGCAACAAATTTCGACTCTGTAGAGCCATTTTTAAACATGCAACGGCGGAATAACAAATTGAAAGAGAAGGTATCAGTTCCCCAACCACTCGTAGTGAACAATTATAACAGATTTATGGAGGGTGTTGGGGTCCATTTCTGTAAGGGGCAAAAAGTGGTACTGGTGCCTTCCACAAGGATGATTGATATGGCGGTTGTAAATTCGTGCATCCTCTATTGGAAAATTCACGGCAGCAAATCAATTTCCATAAAAGATTTTAGACGCCAAGTCGCCGTACCTTACCTCAAGTTAGGTCACGGCAGCCGAGTTTTGAAAGGGCGTTCTTTGTCACTGCCTTCTACCTCAAGAAGAAAAGTCTTTGATGATCTCAGATATGACGATAAAGGACATATTCTGGGCAAAAGAGTTAACCAGCGGCGTTTTCAGTTCCCAAACTGCTCTGGAAAACCCAGAACATTCTGTATGAAATGTGAGGTGACATTGTACATAAACTGTTTCCCGAAATATTATAATAAATTATTAAATAAGTTTACTTAAATATATGTTACACAATAATAGTAATGTTGTTGTTTGATCCAAATAAATTGGTGTGGATTATGAACGTCTATTCACTTTTTTGCCATAACAAAGCGAAGATTGTCCCAGCGTTTTCAGATGAGGACAGCATTTTTTTTGTTTTTAAAATTGTTTTTTGTCAATTTATTGGTTGGAATTCTTAAAGCATGTATATTTTATGCAACATATTCAAGAATTGACAGGAAATTACAAAAAAAAATTAATTTGGTCTTTAATGGGTTAATCTTGTAGGTTGATTCATGTACTAAATGCGTAAATCGCTCCAGATACTCGAAATTTGAATTGAAACTAGTTACACTCAAAAATTGAACATTAGAAATTATTCAATATTTGTAGTCATTGCATCAATGTATACGGTCCCAAAGTAGCTCTACTGCACTGCAAGTACACGTACACCCTTAGGGGATGGTCCTCGAAGTTATGAATAAACAGCTTTTCGGTTTGTCGTTTTATTAAAACTGCCTCCTCGGCACCATACGTTCCGCGTAATCAAATATAATTACCTCCCTAGAGACGGGGCGGACTGGGGACTGCGACGAATCGCTCTCTATCTCCAGTGTAGGCTCGTAGTTAGGGCGATAACTTGCAGGGGCCCACCTTATAATTTCATGTGTATTATGTTATATGAATAGAGGAAACTTAGGAATTGACTCGTTGATCAAAATTCTTGTTCCCTATACAAACGCTGGATCATTTTTTTTTTTCGTTGATGAAGGATGTCTATCTACGTACAACCTTGGAATTTATATCCTTTCATATTAACCGCTTTGAAAGTCTTGATGATACATCACGGAACATGAGAGACTCCACAATGTCATTATACTTTCTAAATTCAATTTTTCGTCTTTTCTACATACTGATACTCATAGAAGCTTCCGAATCGTTAGTAAAAGTTTCCAGTAAATCTCATGTGGGTTTAATTAGAACCAATACAAAATAGATGAATCATTCAGACTACACCTAAAAAAAGGCAAATTTTATATAATCGAACATCTAACACCTGTTAGTGCAGACGAGATACAGTAAACCTTGAAATATTTGCCCATAAATTGAAAGCTCAGCATCTCCCTTATCCAATCTCTAAATCTATTATAAAATGTAGTAAGTCTTTAGTAAAAATCATGAGATGTTATAGGAGAGCTTACATTTTCCATGTATAATTCATGGGCATTAACATGACAGAAGTACGCATTGCGTGTTAGCAGCTCACGCTATCCGCGCTTCATTAGTTTCTGGTTAGAAAAAAACATTGGAAGAAGAGTTTCATGTTACTGGATACAGCCGTGTGAATCAAGAAGCAATCATTAACCGGCATCGTCCTCACATCCTCGTCTTAGAACCAGAGCTGAGCAGTATCGAATTAATTGTACTCAAAATTGTACCGTTTCAAAATACTGAGTGTTCGGTACTCGTGAGTAATTTCATTTAGATGGTATAAGTACTCGAAAATTTTGAATAATCTAGGTATATTTTAAAGTGCTCAATACCTAACATCTAATTCGCACAGATGACGAGTAACGAGCGAGGGCGTATCTAGACCTCAGTCTTGGGGAGAAGGTAAATGGGCATGAAGTTTGTTTATGCTTTCACCATGTTTTGTAATACCTTCCTCAAGGTAGTTGAGGCAACAGGAAAGGGGATATGTTAATAGTAATCATAATAAAGTTAGAAGGAAAGGCTAACAGCAAGTGAAACAGTGGAAAGAAAACATAATATACGTTCACCCTGTCTCTCTGGGTATCATGGAACCCAAATCTGTCAGGCAAATCTTGAGCAAGAATTTATATCCACGATTTCTAGTTCTTGAATGGTTGACGTCTGAAGACTGACTGACTGCTGTCACTGCTCGATGCAGCAATGTATACAAAAATGCCCATCTCGAATGTTCCATAACCAAATTTCGAACATTCTTGACATTCGATATGCATGTTTTGACAACTGCTGAAATGTTCCGGATGATTTACATACAGGGTGAACTTTTCTTAGCTGCCACCGCTGATCTCATCCGAAAGGCACTCCTGGGTACAAGCCTGGGCGTACCAAGATTTTTTTAAAGTGCCTGTCGCCCCCTACAAGTCTATGTAATTTTTTTTCAACCGACATCATGTTAAAGGCCAATTTGAAATCCGAATCAGGAAACCTTACATATGCAGCTCTCCTTACCACCATCTTACTTAGCTCTTCCTCGCTGTCGCCAACTAACCTGAAGCTGTCCATCTTTCTTGCACTTAGGCGCTCTGCTAATTCACTTTGACAAAAGCATATCAAATTTGAAATTACCTATACGGTATATATTCAATTCATATTTGTACTGGCCGCTAGTTAAAACCACATGCGTATTGACGAATTCTGAGGACGAATTAACCTGAATAACGTTTCGACTGAAAATATAATTAAATAACATTATGCAGATAAAAAGATTGTGTAATTAACACATAGTTTCAAATCAACGTTGAATTGTCAGATTTGACATTTTTAAATCGAAACGCGTCACTGAAAGAAAATAGTTTTATTTGTGTATAATAATATGTTTTACTCAGCAAAAAAGTTTTGTTTCTAGATAATACTTTAGTAATAATTATTATGAAATAGTACAACACAAATAGGCATTTGTATTGTTGATTCATGCAAAATGAGTGGCATGGTTAGTCAGCAATCGCATGTGCTTTTGTGGTTAGCATAAACTGGATAAGTCTCGGAGGTTTAATTATACTTACTTGTTTATAATTTCAAATTGAAACACCATATAAATAAAATTAAATCGAAATGTATTATCACTCAATATGGAAACATTGTTATACATAAACTTAAGAGATATATTTTAAAGCTATAGTATATTGCAGGAAAAATCGAAGGACAGGGGGTTGTGAGAAAGAATTAACTAAGAGTTAGGCACTAACTACAAGTAAACTGATCAAAATAGTTTTTAACAGCCACAGATTTTCACATTTATGAAAAAAATACAGTCATAAGAGTTCAGTAGTTATGTGCATTTAGGTGTATGTTTAGACTAAATGGAGGGTTTATATATGTACCTCAGTATGTGATCAAAATATCATCGGAAGCCTAGCAAATGCAATGGAATGTAGAGCTACTACCGATTTCATCAAACTCAAAAAATGGTTTTTGCGTGTGAAAAACTCGTTCAGAAATTGAAAAAATATACCTGACCTCAATAGGACATTGATAGTCAAAACGATTAGATAACAATGAAAAGTCTCTACTAGAGCTTTGCAAAGGCAAAGCAAAATCTACAGTGGGTGAGAATTTTTACTTGAATAATATGTATACAGGATAAATTGATTACTAGCAAATTATTATGGATTTATGAAGAAATTGTGAACAGATAGAAATTTAAGTGGGGACTCTACCTACAATAAAAGGGGTTTCCCATATTTTTTACACACTTTGGATGATTTTTTTAACCTTTTGGTAACCAAAATATCAAGCAAATGGCTTTGCACTGGCATAGAGCCGTCCTTTGTCTATGCTCTGCATAAAAAATATTTTCAAAATGTTGAAAGTCGAGCGCCTCAAACGAAATATTGTGGCATCGTACATGAACATACTTTTATCGCTGTAGCGAGCGCCCTTGCGACAATATTGAAAAACGGCTTCGCAAGAGTATAGAACCAACGTTTCTCAATCATTTCAAAGAACGTATGATCTTAAAAAATGACACTGGAAACGAAATATTGGAAACCCATGCAAAACGCCTTTTATCATAATAGTTCATACTAAGGCATTACTCAAAAAGAAGTGTTTTCCTAGGTAAATAGTCAACGTTAATGTAATTTCAAAATACGTTTTTGTACTCAGATAAATGTTGCTGAGGCAAGCGGAACATTATTTTTTCAACAACATTATGTTTCAGCCTGCGGCCAGTTCAAGTATTGGATGAATCAGGGGGACAACCACAGAATGAGTTTCAGGCGTTACATTAATCATACATACAATTTTCACATGGTAGAAGTAAAACACAAACAAGTAAAAAGCTTGTTGTTTTACGTTTAATTACCTCTAATTACGTGAAATGTAACCCAATAATAGATTAATCACATAAAGATGGTCCTTATGAACATACCAAACATTGTACAATAAATCCATAAATAACAAGTACATGTACCTTTTTGGCCAGTGAATTTGCCCTCAATATTCTCATCTACTTATATACACACATACACAACAACCAACCCATTGGATCAAACGAATTCTTCACAGGCGTGAAACAAAAAAGGAATTACAATATTTACCGAGTGTATTTCAGATTTCGTTTCCTAATCTTATATCACAATCGCTAATTCCATAAAAGATGAATCAAAAATTTGAAAGGGTTAATGAAAACCACACCTATTCATCACAAAATAATGTCATTAAATATAAGATTACATTCTTGTTACTCTTGTTGTCATAAAATTAGACCTGCATATTGCAAGAAATATTCTCCATATATGATTATCTAATTAGCTTCTGTTGTATTCATACATATTTTCCCGTATGGAGGAAGGTGCTATCTATTAATTTACAAACGTATTCATGTTTATATAATCTTGGATTGGAAAATATATCTATTTCTGTGAATACAATTTTTGTTGATAAGATGCAAACCCTCCTTCCGAAAAATGCAAAATACAACAAAGCTCTAAAACACACCCAGTGGAATATCAAGCATCGTGATAACATTCAAAAATAACTTTTAATCTTGTTGGTTGACTTCAGTCTGTTGTTGCTGTTGAAACTTCTGCAACCTTCTCCTTCGTATCTCTTCCTCAGGCGTTGGAGTGGTACTCGTAGGTTCTTGAGGCATGATCGTTTCTTTTGATGAACTGGGCTCATTGCTCGAGCTTGGTTTATTTAGGTCCGTCTCGTCGACAGCAGTAGACTGGAAAAAAAGATACTCTGTAACGAATTTACTTTGAAGGGTCTTACCCATCTGTACCAAGCTAATTTAGGAAAATATTCATAAATGCTTGCTCCTCGCTTACATAGATGAAATGGATATGTTTTCAGTTGTACACCTATTGTTATGCAAACATGATTTACACTCTTGTAAGAAAAAAATTATTTGACAGATTTTCTGTAATTGAGACCCAATTTCACAAATAAACTAGGAATGATTGCAGTACCTTAAATAGCAAAGTCATACCATTGTAACCCTTTTATTTGTGAAATGTCGTGTCCTAGTTGACCATTATCAAGTAATACCATGTCTTATTTGATTTATGTTTACACATGTCCGGAATTTGTCAGCAAGGAAATGTATCACATTACAATAATTGGTTTGGTTCTCCCTGCTAATAATGCACAGTATTTTGTCTGTTCATTTTCAAAATACCAAAAATGCACCTACCTGTGAAGGTGGTGGAGAGGAACTTGTAGTGGGTGCCACTTTGGCGATTTTAGGCGAATCGGCAGTCGAATTCGTATTATCCCAGATCCCTGCATGCAGTGGTCCATTACTGGTACCCGGATTCGCAGGATTTGATGATGTAGATGCCGGTTGGGCCATTTGCTGGGACATCACCACTGTCGAAGTATATTGTTGCATCATCATCACCGCCGCATCCAGGAGCATCTGGAAGAAATCATTATATGTATAATATAACGTCTGGATGTACCCTTCAATTCGTACTTATCAAGGTTGTCACAAATATGATGCGTAAATATGATAATGATAATAATAATGTTCATGGTAGGCTATTTCCGATTCTCGATACCCTCGGAACCAAATGGTACTCGTAATGGGATGTAAAGCAGCAGTTTGATGCAACCTTATAGTAATAATAATAATAATCACTTTATTTAGCACTTGGCTCTAACAAGTATAAAAGTGTGTATATAGCTAAGTAACGATCTATTATTTTCATTCATTGTGACAATTTCACATATGATTCACTTTCGATGTATATTTTAAATTCTGAATCGCACTCGGTTTCATTGTGTTGTTTGCCAGAATTGTGGAGCTTCAGAATAGCAGCATGAAAGACGAATGTATTAATTTTACACAAAATTTCACAAATATATTTCATTTCATAGAGGATGCTTTTTGATAAATCGAATGATTCAAAAAATTTAATTATTTTTGTCTATGAAACTAGCACATTTCAATCGAAACGATGGAAAAATTTCACAAGCAGGAGCATATAAATTTTACACGACAAAAATAAAAATATATAAAATATATGCCAGTTAACGAGCAATTCCCATTGTTCGGATTATTTTCTTGGCCTTCAACTTATAATAAAATGGAATCATTCTAACCTGTATATTCCTAAGACACTGTATCCTTGCCTCAACGTTATCCCTTTCATTTCCTTCCATTCTCCTCAATTCTTCGGCGCTCAACCTAGCCAAATGCTGGGGCGGCATGGGTGGTGGGGGCGGTGGCATAAACGGCACAAAGGAGAAGGGCGGTGGCGGGAAAGCGAACGATGAACCGGGAGCGCCAGTTGTCGCAGTGGGCGGCGCAGACGCCGAAGGGGCGGAGCCTGGAGCGCCAGAGTGCCCAGTGCGTGGGGGCTGTTGCGGGTCTGGGGGCGGAGCAGCGGCAGCAGCTGCGGCCGCGGCGGCTGCTGGCAGGTTCTGGAACATCTGAAAATAATTGAAATAGGAATGAAAATTAATTGATTATCGATAGCACCCGTATGTTATTATTCAATGTATATTCAGTGAACTATAATGACAATTTGACAAAACGACTGATAATCACAATTAAATAGTTGTTCTGTTGAAATAAATCAATCATAATAAACATGATACTGATCTAGATTCACCTCCAGAATATCGAATTATTTTTTGAGTGATGTATCATTTAAATAGTTTACTGTTTAAACTCTAACAGTTATGGAGACATTCTGATAGCAGATTCGTGATTGGAATACAAAAGAAGATTGGATCATGATATAATATAAAATACAAGACGTTTTTTGTGCGTCCGTGAGTCTTACGATTTCTCAAAGTTCTTCAATTTACTGTAGAGAACATCTGAGGAGTAATGTGGGTTATGTTGAGAATACATATTTTTCCAAATTCACAACCATACACCGTTTAGAAAATGCTCTGTATTAAAAAATTAGATTGATGTATTTTTTGTGGGTTACATACCACTTCCTTTCTAAAAAGCTGGAAGGCTCAGAATTACGAATCAATTTTGATAGTGGATTCATGTTCTTACGGTAAAAATTCATGGAACCATAAAATACATCTTCGTTTCTTATATGCCTGTAAATCTTCAGATTTCCCAAAAGGTCTTCAGTTTACTGTAACGCGAATATGAAATTCCTTCACACTGGAATTATGGAGAAAATCTAACGACTGATTTGTATTCAGGAATCGCAAACACATAGCGTGGCCTATACTTTTTTCAATTTGACTGAAACCACTTTTCTCATAGCCACATGTGTAGGGATCTTTAATCTGCTTAGATAATCCCCGTACGAATGACATCAAACAGACCAACCAAAGTCTTCTACATTACCTAATGATTCTTCAAGTGAAATGGCATCTCTCTCATCTCATGTCTTCTGGGTTCGTGTGACTGTTGGACTATATAATTAGTATTATAGTGATGAATTTGCTACTTACATGGAATGGATGTGCTTGAGGTGCAGCCCCAAAAAAGGGATTTACGAACGGGTTGGCGGCTGGAACTCCTCCAATACGTTCACCAGCAGGAGGTGGTACAGCGGCGGCTGGAGGAGGGTTTCTAGTGTTGTTACTGGAAGAATGTTAGATATTAGTACATTAGATGCTTGATATATATCAACATCCGAACTATCGTAATTAAATGTAATGACAGCAGAATATGCAACTAGAAGATGTAATGCATGATGTGGTAAACGGATTTCAATTTACTCGGTTTAAAATTTGTATCATTTCCATCAAAGATGATATTTTTGATTTAAGCAGCCATGAAGAAGAAGCCTCATGTCAAAGAAATGTGATTGCTATAATGAAGTTAGTAAGAATTTGTTGATATGAGCGATATAAAGCAGCACAGTGAGTGGTTCTTTAGTGAAGTGACGCCGTTAAGTCCAATTGCGCTTCGATTAATTGCATCGAATATGGACAGGGTGGTTAAGCGAGCAGCTTTCTAGATACAGGTGCATTATTTCAGAACAGGTCCAATTTGTATGTAAGGCGGTTAGATCTTAATAAAGACTTCCATGCTTCGACTGTCCGTGCCAACTCTTCATCAGTTATTTTGACTCTTACAAGCTTGAATCCATGGCTACCCTTCATCTCAAAAGTTAGTAATACACCGTATTCGGTCTTAGAAGCATTAAATTACATCATATTCTTATTACTTAGGTAGTATTTAAACAAAGGGAGGGTGTTGCTGCTAGCTTTCTCATCTCCAATCCTATTCCAATCTGTTTTTGCTGTTGACAAAAAGGCGCGGCTGTCAAACTGACATATCACAACGATGTTAGTTAGATGTAGCATAAGGCGAAAATATGAGGCCGCAGCTATTACTCACCGCTACAAGAAAACACGACATTTAGCGTCTCAGTACATTCATTGGAGACCAGATAAAATCAATTTGCTGAATATTTCACTGAATGAAAACGGTACGACTGGTACTTACTTGTTAGTCGGATTTCTGAGTATGTTTAACCTACACGTCGGGCATGTCTGTTGCCTCTGGAACCAGCTGCGTAGACAAGACGTATGGAATATGTGGTTGCACGGCAGCTTCTTGGAAGCGGTCAGCATTTCCTCTCTGCAAATGATGCACACGTTGTCTGCAGCGGCCAACTCTTCGGGGGTAGCGTCCGGATAAAGAGTGTTCATGTTGTGAATGGCTCGGCGGGAGAGGATCACATCGCTGAAAGCCTTCTTGAAGTTGCGGATCGTGTAATACATGGGCCGGAATGCAAACAGCGGCAGGGTGTAGATGCGGACCATTATGGCCACGAAGGCGACATACAGGATAACCTAGCGATTTTTTTCAATGTATTGATTCTGAATGAATTTAACATGCCAATATATTGAAGTAGGTGATTTTAAGAATACAAGTTAATATGTACATATAATGGGATAGTGCGTCGAGTAAGTTGACGCTGTACTTCCTACACAATCAGTTTAGGAATAAGTATTTGGAGAGAATTTTTGAACTGTTGATTGTTTAAATTGAATTAAAAAAATACTAACAAAGTATCTTTGATCATCTAGATTTCAGATGCTCTCACTTGATGGAACTCTTCTATCATGCAGATGAAAATATTGTTTACTTAACACACAGTTTCACAAATATTACTCTTTTTCATTCAGTGACGCGTTTTGATTTTTTTTATAGTTTTATTTCCGAAACTGTGTGTTAAGTACACGATCAAAAAGTTCAAATTTGCATAATGGCCAGTTTTTAAAAACTTAGTTCAAGTCGATCCTCAGCTGAATACTCAAATAAACAAATATAACTGCACTTGAAATACAGATCAAAAAAACATAATTTCGGAATTTTACGCGATTACATTACTTCCTCTATTGTTTGAGAAGTGAAATGTCTCCTTACCAAAATACAAGGCGCTAAAAATCATGTTTTAATGCGAATCGTTATTTCCATTGAGTGGGAAGAACAGCGGCAACATACTTGACGCCATTGTTTGTTAACACAAATGTACATATTTAATTCAATCAAATGTACACAATATACTACAAAACAATTATCTAAATTGTCAATCCTCTGATATAAAACGTATCAAATTAATCACATAACTTGAACAATAAGCTTTAATAGTCCCAACAAGCACTCAAGATTTTAATAAAAGGTGATTATAAGTCTGTATTTCCATAATTAAAAAATATATTGATATTTCTATTGTTAATATCATGATATGTATAACCACATTTAATTTGTTTGGATGAACATGGAGATGAGTATCCAAAGTCTTTCAATTTGAAATATACTGAGACCTGGCACAAACAAACTTTGAAACAACTAGCTGAAAATAGCCTTATTAAATGTAGCCACTTCTTTAATTGTCCGCTAGGAACGGCAAAATCCTATCACAATCTAGAAGCACTGCTGGAGGTTGAATGTTTATTCTCATTGACCTTAAAACGCTTTACATGGTAAACTTTGGGGTACAAACTCTCCACGAGCATCAACAATGCTATGGTTCTCCAAAAGAATGCCTTTCGAAAATATATCAATTGAGGTGTTGGACTTTCAACCTAGTGAGCAGATGTGACTACCGCTCTATTAATTGTTGTACTGACGACTGTTGGTCTTATTATGCTTGATGTCTTCCCAGCTCGGTTAAACATGTACTATGATTGAATCTTTTGAATAGGGAGAGATCAGTATACCAGATCTCCATCTACATAATACATTGCTGCCCATTTTCGCACAATATGGAATATATTGACTGTTAAACAAAAATTTTAAATGGTGTCGAATTATGAAGAGAAGATTCATAATTTTTGACAAAAAAGAGTTTGCTGTAAAACATAAGCTATACCTGGTGTTTTGATCATTCACTGTCCAAGCTAAATACATACCACAAAAAAATAAGATTATACTGGGTGACACAAAAACATTGGCTATTCTTATAATAATATCTTTATCAATACAGTTTGATCAGATTTGGAACTTATTATGTTTTGACATAAATAACTTCCTGTTGCATCAGAAATATCTCCAAACTTTGAGTTGATGATAAAACACACTCTACATTCTTATATATTTGGATTCCAGAAGTCAAATTCAGTATAGCCACATCTCAAATGTGTTTTTTGAATGTTTTTATTAAAGCATCAATATGGGATTACTAGTAAATATCACGTAATGTGCATTCCTGAGTTATCACTCCTGTATATATTTGCCACTACTGTTACAAAAAAGTTTGTCCACACATACAATCATCACCTACCTTGATAAGGCCCATGACCAGCTCAGTATACAACAAAAAGACTGCCTTGTTGTCCCATGGAGTCTCACTGTTGAGGTCCACTGAATGTAGAACATACTTGATTATTATGTTGATGACGACTGTGAGTAGCACTGCATATTCAAACCCAAATACTAGTTGCACTGAAGCACCTTTGGCTACAGTGGACAAATAGGCATGCTGAACAAAAAGAACATCCAGAAGACCCAGGAGCAGTAGCAGACTGAGGACTCTGGTGTGGAACAGCCAACTTATCACCGGGCTGCGCTCCATCTTGAACATATGGTAAAGTCTATGTCATATTGAGCCCAATATGATGATTTAGTGAATTCTTGGAAGCAAATTGGTGATGTTTATGAATGGAGTTCTGTCAATTTTTAAACATTCTTCGAATTTTGTTGATAATTTTATATTTAATATTATATATTACATAGGAGTAAGTTAATTAATAGCAATAACTCCCCATAAAAAAAAATGAGGTTCAGAGCAAGGGACCGAGAGGGTCACACAGTGTGACTACAATCTTCAAATGTATCATTCAATTGATTGATTGGTTGTCTTGACGTTTCTGCTTGTTGAATTTGGGCTGTTTACAACAAGGATTGAATGGATTTAATAATCAAATTTATTTATAGTCTAAAAAATATGAAATAAACATTTGATGTTGGCGGGATTCGCAACCACAACTCCAGTAAACCATAAATGTTCAATAACATCATTTATGAAATTGTTACAGCAGTGAGTCAAATGAATATTATTTGGTTGTCTCCCTCTTGGGGAAAAGTACTAGAGTAGATTTTTTATCATTGAATGGATTGCTTGAAGATGTTTACTCAGAAACACGTCAAAAATTACATTTCCGTATGATGGCATACCTTAGAATAGCAAAACTGACAGGATGCATTCATGAACTTAATATAATTTACTTGAGAAAATGTATTGAACATAAATGAGGAGTACTTCAAAAAATGTTTTGCCACATAATGTTAATGACAAATATCTCCATTATTCAGATTTTTTTTATTAGAGCACTCATGTGTGTTAAACACAATTTTTTTGTTTGATTCTGTTAATTTCACAAAGTAGGAGCATCTCTACAATCTACATGAAAAATTAAAAATAATTCAGAAAAAGCAGAAAATCTAATTACATAGATGAAAGTGATTGATGTACATGTAAAGCTGTGTTCTACTTGGAACTTTTTTGGGAGATCCCTTATATTAAATATATGCACCAAACCTTAATGATTATTTCCAAATTCAATGTTATAGGGAAAACAACAGTGTTCTTAAGTTAAATTTTCTAAGACTAGCTGGAAAGCAGTGAGTTTTGATACCCTGTTTCCACTGGGACCTTGGACAGTTGTGCAATTATACCCTACCTGAATGATACTACTGCTTAATCTAGTCTCAAGTTTGTTGGTTTAGAAATAAAAATCATATAGTTTTGGTTAACAAATACCTTCAACATACTTACATAGTCCACTCTGTCTTCTGCCAGCCAATGGAAGGATTTCAAAAATAACAGCAGGGTGAAAAGTGCCACAAACTTTGGATTAAAGTCATCTCTAAACACTGTAAATGCCAGACATGTTTCTGTTATGGCATACCATGACCGCTCCATCAAATGCTGCAACAAATAAGCATTATTTGTGAACATCGTAGTTTTATAATAAAAATAAAAAGTTCAAATTAATTACCTCAAACTCTGTTGTACGTAGCTGCCCAAAGAATATTTTCCTCATAATTTTTCCACATATCCAGACGCATATAAATGCTTGTATGTAGATTACCTATAAAAATAACTATCATGAGTACACAACTCAAGCAAATACACGTTATTTCACTTACAGCCATACTAGGGTTTGATTTTGTAATGTACACAACAGATGGATAAAACTGCTTTTTCTGATAAAATGCATTCGCGATGACTGTTAAAGTAAGTGTTACACTAAGAAGAGATATACTCAAAGTCCTCATGGTTATAAGATGTTTGCAAGAGTTAGAATCAAAGCAATATTCTAATTATTCCAGTTCAAATTTGCTACAATATCTTTGAGAAAACGTCAACCAACGAAAAAACAACACACAACCATCGAAATCACGTCAACGTCAAATAAAAAAGACACGTACACTGACAGATTTTTCTAGCAAATGTCACATGTATGTCATCCATATATAGAATTGGACTACTAGTCAAACATGAAGATAATTTGTCTGAAACAGAATCTTCAACATTTTAAGCGTCTTCCACAGTAACCATAGATAATAATATGAGAGTGTGTTTAATATTAAAACTATTCCTATTTGCTTGTTATTTCATTCGCCAGCAGTAAAGGTGACAAATGACAGCTATAGCATTTGGATCTATTTTATGTTGGTAATATTTGTCAGGGATGTTTTGTGCAGTTAAGTGTCACATGTGGAAAGTTTGTTGGTTATGTTTTTAATTTGAGAAGGAGTTTTAGATTTTTATTACTTTTGATTAGCGAATTTAATAATTACTGAGAATTTAGAATCCTAAAATGCAGCACGACGACGTAAGTAAATATTTTCGACATGTCTGATTAGCAATTTTAACATCCTTTTTTGTAGGTGGTGTGGAGTATCATTAACAAGGCATTCTGTTCCTACAAGACTAAGTAAGGAAAAAAATATAAATGAGTGTATCACGTCACAAGTTTGTACTTACCGAATTGTTTTTCCAGCACAAAGACTCAAAAGTTTTGCAGAAATGAATATAACCTAACTGGTCTTTGCAACAGGAGCTCATGTCCTTTAGCTAATAGCCGATATGCTACAGTTCGTGAAGAGAACGGAATTATTTATTTGTATATGAAAACTGCTGAAAGGTGAGAATAGCAGTAACATTAAATTGTGTAATTTTAGTTGAAGTACTTTCTATGCTGTATAATTTTCTAACAATAATTATGATTTTGTTCCCAGGTCTGCTTTTCCAAGGAAGACATGGGAAAAGGTTAAGCTTTCAAGAAACTTTGAAAAGGCAATTCATCAAATTAATGAGAATTTATTATATTGGCCTGGATTTATAAAATCAAAATGCAAGCAACGATTCTTGAAAATAACACAATATCTTATAAGAATGAGAAAACTAAAACTACGGCGGCAGTAAGTTAGCAATAAGTTAATATCATGCTTCAATATCTAATATTTCAACTGTTGGAGAGTGTGCATTTTTATATTTATTTTGCAGAAAACTGTTAGTTCCCATCCAAAGTAAAGTAGAAAGAAGAGAAAGAAGAAGAGAAGAAAAAGCCTTAGTTGCTGCTAAAATAGAGAAAGGAGTTGAAAAGACCTTATTGGACAGGCTCAAGAAGGGAGTGGTGAGTTTAATTAACCTGTGTATTTTTTTCAAATATTTGATCCTGTACTATAGCACAAACAAAAAAAATTGGAATTTATTTTGCTGATCTATTTTCATGTAAATTATATGAATTCTTATAACAATATGCTTCATTAGTGGTCTCACTTATGATTATATCCCTGAAGCTGCAGATATTTCTGGAAGAAGGGCATGATAGGCGATAGGAAAAAATTATAATCAATGCAATGCCTCATTTTTGTAGCAAATGTAGCAGGCTAATGAGAATTAGTGAAAAGCATGTAAATGTTTGCATATTATACTAGAGTTAATGATCTTTGACATGTTTTCAGTACCAAGACTTGTATAATATTAATGAAAAAGCATTTAATGATGCCCTGGATGAAAATGAAATTGAATCGGAAGAGGAGCCTGAATTGGAGTATGAACTAGAAACAGAACGTGATGATGGACCAGAATTTGTGGCTGCTGATCCTGATGAAAGTGATGATGTGAGTATTTCTGCAGTAGATTCATCAATTTACATTATTGAAAAATCACATAGAATTTTCAACAATAGCCATTGTAATTGTATATTTCATATTTTTGTGGTTTGAATAAGATAATAGGCTTCAGTTAAAAACGAAAATATTCTGCCAAGTCTCTGTGAGTACACAAGTAAATTTTTGCTAAACTAGTGGTAGTAGTAGTAGTAGTAAGTAATGTTTTGGAGATATACAGTTTGAAATATGTAACAAATATTCACCTCCCTCATCCATACAAATTGCAGTGAGATAAGAGAGGGCAAATACTTGTTTCACATATGGGTTAGAAATCGATGGCTGTTAATTTTGTACAGGAAATATTGGACACATGTTAATATTATATCAAAGTAATTGTTCAGGTTTTGAATGCATGTACATGTGCCTTATCTAATTGAGAAGTATTTTAGTAGAATCTAGCATAATAATTACTTTGTAACATTCATTGTATCACAATGACATGAATGAATTAGCACCATGATATTTGTCAATCAAATAATTGTTTTTTTTTTGTCGATTCTGAGGCATAGTTTCTGTTCCAGGATAGTGTAAGTGGTCAACCTGAAGAAGTAAACTTGGATAGCAGTTTCGAGTCATCAGATAATTCCGATATTGAGGTATTTTTTCAATTTTGTAATGTATATATACACTTAATCATAACCTGTATATTCTGGTTTCATGTTTTTCCATTATATGCATCTCGGTCTATAATACATATACCTTCCAAGTGTGGCATAATGGACTCGTATCTCCTTTCAATAATACCCGCCTTTTGTCCTCAGTTTTTGAAACTTTTCTCCACCGCTACTACATACTAATCATAACATCTATCTCAAAATACGGTAAACACCATAAATAACATGGGTGATGATGAAAAAATAATAACATTATAGCATAATTACACATTTTTAATAAATAAATACGAAGAAAAATATCTTGGTGTAAAAACTGCTATAGTATGATTTACGATGTGACAAAATACCACAATTTTGCAAAATGTCCAAATGCTATTAAGTAAAAAATAAAGAGTAAATAAAGCAGGCGTATATGGAAGGATACAGTTTTGTAAAAGCGATACGCCAATGAAATTATCATTACAATCACAATACCGAGCACACATTAAGCGTTTTTAATGAAATTATGCCTGCCTTAGAGAAAATTATCTAAGGAACGTGAGCAGAAAACATGTTTGCACCTTTTTGTACCCTCAGTTACGTATGTTTATGACCAAATAACAATTTGTTAGGCTATAAGAACTAAAAAATGTATGCAAAAATAGTAATCTATCAATAGTTTAAATCGATTCTTTTCCAGGATACAGCAGTGCCAAGCACATCCCAAAAGGGAAAGAAAACTCCAAAGAAGAAAGTACCTAAGAAATATAGTAAATCAGACAGAAAATCAAGGCCAAGGGTTGAAATCGAATATGAGATGGAAACAGAAAGTCCATCATATAGCAGAATTTCTAAGAGTTTGTCGCATGTATAGTGTGAGTAAAAATAAATATAAGTTTTTTAAAAAACGTTTAATTTGTATGATTTATATAATATAAACACACACAGACACACACTCAACACATTTTTATAAAAACCACTACAATATCAATATTACATAATAATTTGGCTTAAGTGTGACTTGCATTAAAAAACTATATACAAAAAATCGAGACCATACTACAAAATCGATAAAACATATATAAATCATTAAAAAATTAAACTTAAAAAAATGATGCAGATAAATATATATTTTTTAAATATAAAGCATAAGTAGTGCGTAAGATGTGATTCATCAACTTGTCACATGTGGCGAGCAGTAACATAAAATAAACATGGGTAATTCATCAAATTAGGAATTCTATTCTACATAGATAGTAAATGTTCATTCTTTTTCAGTACAAACGCAATACAAAAAAAGATCATAAACCACCTTTGTGCGTGTTAGTAGATGGCTTATCATCCCAATAACATATTCCCATATGTGGATATCGATTTCAAAATATGCCGCGATTACAGTACCTCTCCTGGCTAATGGTGTGAGAAGAGGGATTTCTGGTGATATTTAACATATTGAAATCTGATTTGTTTAGTATTCAGATGCATAGAGACTTCGTTCACTTTCTGAATATTGTTTTACAAATTATCGCGACTGATTTCCAACTTCAGATTAGTAACCTCTAACTCAGAGAGATTGCAAGGATTATTACATTTTCCTGCTGAAAATACACATTGGTGTCGTATATGAACTAGATTGTACTAAGCATATGTGGACAATTATTACAGAACGCAATTTATTTGAGATACATATTTGCTGTCGGAAAATAAAGGATTCAACTGCCAGTAGTATTTCTATAAAATGGAACTTCCTAATTCAACAAATAACCCATGTATAAACAGTACAAGTTAATCAGATATAAATAAATATTGTGATAGTAAAACAATGAGAATTTCTTAAGAATATTCTAATACTAATATCTTTCCCTTTTAAAACTACTCAACAAAAAAGTATGAACTTAAATGTTAAAACAGTAACAGTCGAATTATGGCATTTAACATATTTGTAGTTCGACAAGAACCCTTAAAATTTTTTCCATCAATGGCTTGTTTTATGCGGTTTTTAAATACAGGATGTTTTGCAGCTGAAGCGTAGTGGCGTATAAAAAACTGAAGGAGAGACAAGTAATAATTCACAAAAATGAAACATGGTTTCACTGATAAAAATCAGAATAATAATAAAATGAGAACAAACATAAGCGAAATTTAGGTACAAATATATACTGGAGGAAAAATTCTCTACAAATTACATGTTTCTTTTCTTGACCCGACATCTTGCAAGTTTGAATTTTGATTATTTAATAAATTCTGAGTTTAATTGTGATCTGGGGACTTTTGCGATCTAATCTATATATTTATGTATTTTTTTATTAGACAGCCTTACATTTGTATACATGTCGATTATTAGGTCATTTGTAGTCAATTCAATAACGTTATATGAAACAAAATCGAATAACGACATTAAGTTTTTCTAATCATGTTCACATATACTTTTGATAGATTTCAATATGTTTGTCCAAACGCATCCTATGTAAGTATATAGAAAATTTCTCTGGTTGCCATCGTTCAAACAGTAAGAAGTTAAATACCATATTTCCAATTCTATACACAACAACTAACTCTTTTAGAAACTGATCTTCGTCTCTATGCCCTCTCCATTCCCGCTACTGCTTACCACAGTATTTTTGTGATTCAACTTTTCAAACGATTCCATATTCTTCCTCGGTCGCCTCTCTCTTCTTCCCTCATTGCTGATGTTTGTGCTTTGAGTAGTATTTCCTATACTGGACGATCTGACAACACACATAAACACATATTTCTTTTATAAAATACCTAAATACTGATCGTCTTTCTCAGCACATAATCTATAAAGGAAAAAAGAAAAGAAAACGTTGATTCGTTGACTGTTTTATAGAAAATGAACCTATTCAGTGCAGTTATTTTGAAGCCAATAAAATATGTGCAATGAAAATAAAATAAATGTTTAACTTTGAAAATACGTTTTATGGACAATTTATTCACATTGAATGATCCGAAGTTGGAGAATATGTAAACCAAAATGAAATATTTTTATTTGAAATAACGAACTTTGAAGTAATTTGTGCATGAATGAATATTCATGATCTTCAAAAATCGAACCAGAATATAACGTTAATTCGAGAAAAAAATTAATGTGTCTAAAGTAAACAGAACCTCCTCAAAAAACAAACAGGAACGAAATAAAATACTTTCAAAGATCGCAGAGTCGATCAATATTCCAAATTAAGTGAAAATTTTGTACAACAGAAAGTACTTACAAAATATTTTTGCGATATGTGGTAGTTTTACGGGAGGAACAAATTATCAGCAGCAGGAAGGTGTTTTTTTTAGTTAACTGTACATTGGAGCCAATATTTAATTAAAAGCTTTTCTCATTAAAAAATAACTATTCATGAGTGGTTCTGTACATAGTATGAGAGCCAATGGCACTCGACGTCATCGTGGATTTCAACAAGAATTACACACGCGTTTAGTATGCATATAGGGCATTATGGAATCCTCAATTCTACCTGGAAAATCATGAGCATTATTTAAAAATAAAAAAATACTGAAATTTAACATGATCCTCTATACGCATACTAAACGCGTGTAATTCTAATTTAAATCCGCGATGACGTATGGTAGAGTGTCACTGGCTCTCAGACTAATACAGTATTTTTGTGCTCTCAGAAAAATCAAAAGCAGTATTATAACAGCACAAAGTGGCAATTTGAGTGAAAACTGAGCTGATCACAACCTGTTGACCAAATTTTGAAGCGCGAGTTGTCCATACAACGTATCGGCTATGACGAAAAAAAAATTATACCAACCTTGATGTAAGGCTACTTTGGCTGTCATTTAACCTACTAGAACTAGGTTTGTGTCTATCACGTTCCCAAGTGAACGAAGCCTGTTGATTGTCCACTGTGGGACATAAAGTCTGTGAATCGGATATGTGACTGGATTTAGATCCCTGATTTTGTTTTAGAGGTGTGGGAACTGTCTTAAAATAGGCACCTGAAATAAGTTTATTGTATTAATTTCTTCAACCTGTAATATACCAAGTAAATTGACTGAACATATGAACATTACTTCAATCCTAATTTTGTTTTATACAGATAAAACAATATTTGAGTATGTATCCTCTTTTGGACAGTAGTAAGATATAAAATAGTTCAGACTTGAGCTGTTATTTTTGCACATATCAATATTTGAAAAATTCTGTAATCATGTATGTATCTGATTTACCATTTTTACACCAAAGAAGTGCTGATTATTTTTAAGCAAAGTTTATAATATGACTACTTGTCATATGATGTGCGCTTGTATGTATTCAATATCATCGTAGACGTCTGACGTCGAGAAAAACTCTGGGTCCTAAAGGAGGTAAAAGGCCACTGAAGTGCTGAAAAGCCAAAAAAGGAAATGGGAAGTGAAGCTCGAGAGAAATAGTGTAGACAGTAATTGAATAATTTGATTACTTACTAATTTGATGATGAAAAATAATGCGAATTAAATTTGGAGGATTTTAAATATATTGAATAATTACCATTTGTACATCCACTTTGCTTCCACACCTTCAGTCTATGCGCGATTTCGCTAAAGTTTGGCCTCCTGTTGGCTCCTTCCGCCCAACATTCAACCATCAAAGCATAACAGTAACTTGGACAAGCATCTGGACATGGAAGAAGTTTCCGTGATCGTATCATGTTTATAACTTCTTGGTTGTTATATCCATAATAAGGCTGAAATGAAAACAGATTCATAATCGAACACGTCAACATGATACTGTGGATTCCTTTTCGGTTTATCGCTATCTATCTGAACAATAATTGAGACTGCCGAGGCAGTCGGAACGTGAGTAAAAGTATTACCTTCAAAAGAATGTGGTTTCCATAATCGCCGGATGGAAATTCAGATTCAGTTGATTTTAGACAGGTTAGTATGAAGGTTCATCTTTACTTTCTCGGTTAATAATAAACTGTTCCGGCGAATAGAGAGTAAGCAAAAAGACAACAAGCTTCAGACGCCAGTATTGATGTTACAGAACAGATACAGTGATTGGTGAATTGTTTATATGTTTAGTTATGATGCCGTAGTGGACGAGAAAACATTATGTAGTTGATGTTCAGCATCACTTTTAAAGTTTATATTTTAGTTCTATCGACATGACCTTGCTACAAGCCATGCAAAAAATACTTTTACTAGCGCTCAACAAACTCTTAACTGTTGTACAAATGACCATTATACGGATTAACTTGTGCATACTTTATCAACGAAGCATTATTGCTGTATGTTTCCGTAACAAAAAAAAAGATCTAATCTAATTTGAAATACGAATTTCTTATAAGATTAGTTGACTTAAAAGGTGTTTACCTGTAATCCATAGCTGTATATCTCCCACAAAACAACACCATATGACCAAACGTCACTTTCGGTCGTGAATTTTCCATATAAAATTGATTCTGGTGGCATCCACCTTACAGGCAATAGCGACTTGGACTGAACTCTGAATCATGAAAAAATATATATTTTAATAAATTTCAAATAAAATTTGTCAGGCATAAACAGCATCAAAAATTTAATTATTACAATTAGTGTTATTTAAGTGTTTAAGGCGCTACACATATTTTTTTATGCACACGCACTATGTAGATGACAATATAGCAATTTAGTATATAATAAAAATCATGCAATATTTTACAAAAAATTATCCCTCTTCATTTAAGGGTAAACATAAAAAAAGAGGAAAGAAATCTATGATATAAATAAATCATGTTATTACCTGTAGTAATCACAGCTGTACATATCTCTACTCAAACCAAAATCACTGATTTTGACAACTAAATCTTTGGAAACAAGGCAGTTCCTGGCTGCTAAGTCTCTATGAACGTAATGATTACCGGAAAGATACTCCATCCCTATAAAAATATGAAACATTTGTTTAAAAATGTGTAAAGGAAGATTTTTAGAATAAATAACTTACCCTGAGCGATTTGTATAGCAATATCTAGAAACTGATCATGTGTCAGGCACTTCCCTTCTTCCGGAGAATTTGCTATCAAAAATTCATGTAGATCTCCCTAAAATATAGTATAATATAGCGATAAATTCATTTTGGCTGCTACAAACATGTCTGTTTTGATCTTAGCAATCTCAGTCAAAAATAGGTCAACAACATGCAAAAATACTACGATAAGGTGCCACAGTCTCCCAGCGCTAGCATTGTTGAATGTAACTTTAATTTTTTATCAATATACCCTGTTGGCCGCCGGAGTACATTGACGGCCAGAGCATATTCGACTAAGACTGAAACAGGCCATATTTATTGTGAAGAGTGTACATTTTGTATCAGTTATTTCTAAAGAGGGAGGTGATAGTGTTGTAATCGTAATGTTTACATAAGACAGAAGATGTCGCTGTAGTACAGTTCGCCATTCAAATACATGACATAGGGGCCAGTTATCACTACTATCTTAGTTTCCACATGATTCACTTTTATATATTCTGAGATCATGAAACATTTCAGATTGATGGACTATTAAGTTACAATTAGAAAAAGTGAGGACCTAACTTACCTCAGACATGTACTCAAAGAGCATACACATAGGTTCTTGCTTCATGACAACTCCTAGCAAACAGATAATATTGGGATGTTTTAGCTCCGATATTAGTTCAATCTCTCGCTGAAAATCGGCTAGTGTTTTTGCGCTGGCATTTTCTTTCAACGATTTTACAGCTACGAATATTTTTCCAGTTTTTGTTTTCAGTTCTCCTTTGTACACTTTCCCTATAAGTTGAACGGAAACCATATTACAATCGGTGAGTTTTCACTTGGTTCGACACAGAGCACTCGTAATTTCGGGCCAATAAGCCAGTTACCAATTTTTTACTGTTTATATATGATAGTTTGAAGGTATTTGGAACACTGTTTTTGGAAATGTCTGTGTAAAAATCGTATTGGTTGTTTTCTATCTTGTAATTGACTCATACTCAGGTAACTGAGCTTTGAATATGTGAACAAAGAGTCGACAGGCAAGCATGTATCAAGGCTACCGAAATTTGTACAGGGCTTAAGGTATGGCAAATCGCAATCCAAATTTTAATATTCGAACGATGGAATAGAATCAGATATGGAATATGAAAGAAACTGACATAAGCAAAATGTATACTAGGGTTACTCACCAAATGCACCTTCTCCAAGTTCTTCTAAGAACCTAACTTCTTTGTAAGTATACTGAGGCACAGTCTGTATGCTATTCTTATTTGAATTATGATTCCTTTGCTGTGGAAGATGAGGCGGGAGCAATGTATTCATTTCCATTGGAGAACTAGGTCCTGGGTTGCCATATATGTTCTTGTTCACTTGAGGTAAATCCTTATGACAAATAAACAGTTACAGAGTATTGTTATATAAATCAAAAATAATACAAAATGCAGAGTGCCTATGAAGCGCAATAGGCTATCTGCCTTGGCGTGAGGTCATCTATAAAAAATATTAAGAATGCAAGCATAATTACTCCTAAAAATGATCGGAGACTAGACAGTTTCTAAAAGCAATGTAAAGATCATTAAATACAAACAAGAAAGTGACATCGTTTGCAATTTTATACAAGGTGTGTCATTCTGCACATTGCTGCTCTCCTACAGATGGCAGATTCATAACTCCAACCTAGACAGTACACACAAATATCTAAGAAAAATTTCTGACTCACATTTTGAAGATTTCTCGTTTTACTTCTTCGCTTGAAATAACAGTAGGTCAATATAACCACCGACATCACAGTTATTGCTGTTATGACTCCGACAACGTAAGTTCCAAATACATACACTGAAATAGGGGAGCCATTTAATTATAGTATACAATTTGAAATATAAAACTTTTATTCTTACCACATCTGTTTATGCCACAAACCTCTCGCTTGTTTTGCTCAATAAAACAAAACGGTTCCGGCTCCATGCCACCAGGATTTCTAAAAAAATATAACAGATTTGAATTGTATAACAGAATTTCTGGAGAACATAAACTACCTCGCCGCATATGTAAGAATAAACATTCTAGCCGATTTTCCAAGCATTTCGGCGAGTATTATTTATATATTAACCAATTTACCTTTGCTTAATTTCCAGGTACCAGAAGTCTTAGTACAAGGTCTGTTTCCTTTTGCCGCCAATTTCAATAAAATCTATGAAAATAAATGATGTCAAACATTCTTACCGACAGTAGTTATGACCAGCTAGTTCGGGATATTCAGATGGCTTGATCCGAAACTGATGCGACCACCTAATGCACGTGCTGCCCGAAGCTGTAGTATCTTGATCACCACGGTATAATTTTCCAGTGTCCCAAAAGCACTTCTCATCTTGATGAAGACAGGAAATTATCAACATGTACTCGTATTGTGAAAAATAACGTCAAACGTCAACATAAAGCTGCATTTAGAACAGAAATTGCACATTTTTTGTCAATACAGAAAACTGAACTCGTGAACGTGTCCAAAAATCTTTTACAATTTTTTCATCTCTGCTTATATTAATTTTACATGAAATGTGATAATAATTTAATATTATGTGATATCAACTCATCTCCAAGTGTGTCCCTCTATGGGGACCCCCATTGGCAACTTACGAAGTCAAAGCTCCTAACCCCTGGACTGCCTTTGAGTGGCAACAGATGTCCCTTACGATATCTGTCAACAAGGGTGAACTGATTTACAGTGACATACCTTGTTCTTCGTAAGGGAAATCTATTGACGCTTCAAGACAGTCCAGGTGTTCCGACCTTGGAGACAGTTGGAGATGAGTTGATGTTGCTATCACACCCTTAAGTGAGTTACGTTTATACCACCTGATTGGGCTCTACAATTAGACCGCCAGGCTATACTGACGAGTCTAAAGACGAAACATGCATGTCTATAGCAGGTCTGATGCATAGTGGAGAGCATACACTTAATATTTTGTAATGTTATATATTGGGAGTATCAACATAACGATGCAATATTGGTTTATATAACATAAAATAAGAATATCTTGATAGTTTCAAGTATATACCTACTCATATTTAACTATATCATATAAATTCAGATAGTAACTGCTAGCTTTATTAGTCAATTAATACTTATAATAAAATGTAAATGAGTGTATGATGAAAGACCACTTGCTATTCTAAATTGTAGCTTATCATTTAGGATTAGTTATTTACCTTTGTCAACAGTCAAATCGCCCACTCCTAAAGATAGGCAGTTTTTTGAGCTTGGGTCAGTCTCTAAAGGCAACTGCTCACATATTTCTAGTTCCATTATTTGACCTGAAAATTTAGAATTTAAGAAATCGTGTAGCTGGTCAATGACGGCAACTTTATTTCCTGCATGGAACCAGACAAACCACTACCAACAAGAGATTCTGTATTTCGTTGAGGTCAGCATGCTATTCAGATCAATGAGGACATTGAGAGAATTGAGGAATGTGGATGTACAAACAGAGTTAGTTTAAAGCACAGAAGTCTTATACAAAAACCTTGACCGATACTTGAATAATTTCCCATAAAACTTCTGGAAATTAACATCAACAATAACATGTGATGGCACGATCATGTTGCTGGCCTCGCAAGGTCGGCGTTGGAAGGTCAATATGAATAGACATTCATCCTCGTGCAGTGTTTATAAAGCGCGATAGGCAATCTGCCTCTGCGTGAGGTTATCTTACAATTTACCAGTAAAGACATGTCAGTAATTGAAACAGTTCTATTTCATAGTTTCATACTGATGGATGTACACTCCAAGCACTTACCTATGACTAAATGTCTCTTGGCGATACTATACTCCTTGCTACAAAGCTCGTTTTCTAGAAGTAAGCATTCGTCTCTGCATATTCTTCTGAGATGATTCGTCAACTTGGTTCTGATATTCTTAAATTTTTGTCGGCTCTCGCTACTGATGAGCTCTTGTCGGTTCCGTGTCTGGTATTCATTTATATGTTTTGGATCTGCACACATAGGGAATGCCGAGAAACAGATGCTTGGTGTTGCGAATTTGTTACAGCTTGGAGATATGTCACTAGAACAGATACAACATCCGTAAATAGTGTCCGATTTTTTACTCTGTGAATTAAACAAATGATATCAGCGACAGAAAGCACGGACATTTTTCAAGTCACTTCAATAACAGGCCAGAATTACTATACCTAAATACTTACTTGGATTGAGAAATCACTAAAAAAGAAGCATCCAGTTTGTCTTCAATCTCTTTCTGAGAGTACGGTGGTTGGACAAACACATACCGATTAGCCAAGTAGTTTCTACATTTGTTGCCTCTGTATAACTGACAAAAAGGCTCTGAGCTGTTGTATATGGGAACAGGGGCCGTGTTTTCCAAAATTTTCCCATTAGCGTCAAGGTCAAATTGTATGGGAGTCGAGAATGTTTTAGACTTCGAGCCTAATGTTGGTGTGAATTCTCCATTACTCGATCTGGCAACGGTGTTTGGTAGAAACGTTGTTATGTCGTTGTACCTGTAACAGAACAGTATTAGCCTATGTTATACGAAGGAGACACAGAAAAATGCGAAAAGTCTTTATGGTACAGAAAGAACATAAATAATGCAACAATGCTCAAAGCAAAAATTGAATCGTTGTTCTCCAACCCACATATGCATTACATTTTTTGTCTACTTTATCACATGGTTTGGTATTGGATCTCAAATGAGTGGTTTTATATTGTTTGGATTACATTGTTTTAGAGTTTTATTTGTGAAACTGTGTGTTCAATACACAATATTTTTATCTGCGTTTGTATATTGATAAGATAGAACGCAATGTAGAAGTTTTACGATAGCTGTCTACATAAGCTTATCAATACCGAAAATCTGATTTGTTAACTGTTTAGTTGAGCATGTAAGTACCATCTAACTTGGCAAGCATCTACTCTACATCTAGCCTACTTGCAAAGTTCTTACTATCACATCAATTAATATAATGTAAAATTGTAAACTAGCTTACAAATCGCCATCATCGTAATTCTAGTTTATTTTCAATTTTAAACGTGGACTGACATACTGATCTAGTTCTGAGAATGATTTCGAACTACTCTTTTGGTAAATAATTTCTAGGTTTCTACTGTATTTCTAATGTGCAAATAATTATGGAAGAAGATTAAGTTTAGATAACATGGGCCTGGTCCTGTAGTCAGTAAGATTCCAGGAAGCATTGATACTCTGGAAAAATGGTGGACTTTAAACACAATGGTAGCAGTTAGAGAATTAAAAGAGACACAAAGTGAACAAATATCTTTTATTTTCTATTTTAGTTCTGTCCTGAGATTGGCATTGGAGTGAAAATAGTATAAAAATTCATATGAATCACATCAGGTTTTTCTCTATGTAATGAACATTAAAATTTGAAGAACTACCCACAATGTTTTTTTGACATGTAAAGTTGATTACACAGATGATTTTTTATACTGTTTGCAGCCCGTACTCCAAATACCTGTCCTACAACTTAATTTTCAAATTTAAACAGATAAAGTTTCTAGATAACTCAATCGAGATAGTAAACACGTTCCGGTTTCCCGGAATATTCCTATAGGACGTCACCAAGCCGCGACGGCGTATCATATACCTAGACACGTATATATAAATTAAATGATGGAACATGAAGGCAACAGTGATCTAAAATACTGAAGAATTTAAAAAATCGGATGATATCCATTTCTCGATCTAGAACAGAAAAAAATATATATTTTTGAACTCGAAGCTAAAAAATATTGAATCGTTATTGAATTAAAACATAGTTTACGGTACTTTTGAAACACATCAACCCTGTATACTTTGACTTGCTTGCACAACTCATGAGTCAATTTCTTTATTCATGACTTCATATGTATGATAAGGCTGGAGAAGGGTGGCAAAATATATTAAATAATCACTTACCGTTCAGGATCTAAGTGTTCAAATTTCAAACTACTGACGTCCGTACCACCTGAAAGAAAAGAGATATAGGTTAACTGGTTATTCTGAATAGTTTGCGAAAGACCAGTTCTTTAGATGTTCCGTATTCTTCTAGGTGGAGATGATCAATTATAAAAATAAAAAATACATCTGTAGTTTAACCATCTAATATGATAAAGAACAAAAAATTATGTAAGTTTTGATTCCGGAAAGTGAATTATAACATTATGAATAAAAAATTTGTTCGAATTGACAGAAATCGAAGAGGGAAAAACTAAACTGTTAACCATCCTATTACAAGAAAATAATATACTTCTTGATAAATATTCTGATAAAAACATTATATTGTTCCCCATTTTGATAGTGAGAGTAAGTATACCAGGTATGCGAATTATCTCATAAAATTAATGCAAGACGTAGTTACCGTTAAGAACTCGTCTATATATGTAAAAGAGTACGTTAGAGAGATAGGTGCCTATATGGACATGGAGAGAAAGGTATACCTATGTGCATATTAGGAGAATCTCCTACTTACCCGGTTTATGAGGTTCTCTGGTTACTTCTAAAAAGGCAGAAGATCTGATCTTGTCAATTCCGTTACTGGCTATACATTCTACGAATCCTCTGTCAAAATATTCTAGTTTCAATATGCGTAACGTTGAGCTGAATATGCTGTCTTTACCCTGAAAATGACATATAATGCAATTACGAGTACATGCCGAAATTGCGAAGCATATATCTACAAATGAACAGGAATCATGTTACAGGTAGAGTTAAATTTCATAACAAGCACGTTTTTTTAATTTTTGGAACGAGGCACTGTGTCATTTTTTCCATTTTCAATAAACATTATGTCCAATTAAGGGACGGTCATTTAGAAATAGATAATAGAATTCCTGAAACTATGATTACCAAAAAGTGCTCTAAATGTTCAGTTTCCTTTGCTATGAATCACTGGAATAAATTTTCTTACAATTAGTTTAAAGCAAGCATGTAACGCAAGAAACTATTTTTTGCATATCACTAATTTGAAACTAATAACAACTCCGCAAGATTCAGCTATAATTTTTGTTGTTGTTTGAAACTTGTAGACAAGGTGGATTTTTCAAAAGTTTGATTTCGGATTTCCATTGTCTATAAAATTTTGAGTAACACGACGTTTCGATTCAGTCCACCTGAAGACGATTGAAGATAGCATATCAATCGAAACGTCGTGATACTCAAAATTTTATAGACAATGGAAGTCCGAAATCAAACTTTTGGATAATTAATTTTCATGAACTAATTGTAGTTTTTAATGCCAGTTCAAATGTACAAATCCAATCTTAAAAGTCAAAAATAAACGACATTGCATTTTGAAAATCGGCTTAGTAATTTTTTAGAGGTACAAAAAATGTTACCGTAAATTATTTTTAAATTTAAATTTCATTTTTTTAAAGATTACGGTCTATTCACAGAACTACCTGTGAACGACTCCTAACATCAGAGCTAGAAAAATTAGAAATAAAAATTGAATAGTCAATAATCGAGAATACAATTATGGGTTGTTAAGATATCAATTCTTACCTTATTCCTCACTTTGAACCTGTCGTTGAAATTTGAGCTGACAGGTGCGTCATTGTTCCTCCAATTAAATGTTACTTTAGAATTTGAACTGTTCGTTTCTGAATTTTTCACTTCACATTCTAGCCGGACTGATTTTCCTTCGTCTCTTGTGACATTCTCCAATTGTTTAAGGAACACCAATGTCCCTGAAAAATAGGTGACAAGTATTAATTGAAATAACAACTAACAAGTTCACAAATACGATAATTCTGAGGCGCTTATTACGAATCTGGCCTCTTTTTTCGCGACAGACCTCCTTCTCGGCCCCATTATTTAGGAAATTCTGTATATTTCACGATTTTCTAATGTCGACCTTTTATATATATACATATATATATATATATATATACATATATATATATATATATATATATATATATATATATATATATATATATATATATATATATATATATATATGTATATATATTCGGCGCTCCAGAACTAAAATGACTGTTTGAATTTTGATACTATTGCAACGAGATCAGTGGTAATAGCTAAGAAAATATCGCCCTGTATGTACTGCAAGTACATGACACTAAGTTACTACTACGGCAAGGACAAAAATTGTAATTTTTCATTATCGGTGCATTGAAGAATCGAGCTTTAAAGAATGAGAGGTGAGATAGGGGAAATCTAATATCTTTTTCGCATTGGTGAAGGAAATTTTTTACTCGTTAGGCATATTTGGCTTCGAATATTTGCCTTCAAAACTTTCATAATTTAAAATATTCTAGTGACGCAGTGAATAGTTGATATTTTGATAAGAATCAATATTTTGCAAATCAGCAACGACAATAACCTCCTTTATGTGGACTGTATTTTTTCATTTTTTGTTTCCATGCAAAGAACTCAAGAGATTGAGATATGGATCTGTGACAACCATCCTTACCGGCTGTCTCAACACCACAACCTCGCAACTATCTCTATATTTTCAAGTGAAATTCAAATGAAAAATAAAGATATTAAAATGCATATAGCATTTAATCACCTTTAAGTTGGTAGAGTATAGCATGATATATGTTTATTTAATCGAACGCGAAGAAGTCAGTGGAAATTTGTGAGAAGGGTTGGTTTATTGATTATATTAATTCAAGCCGACAAAATGATGTATCATGCCCATCAATCATCACGGTTGAAATGTTCAATAGGCAACGGCGAGTCGGTATCCGAACGAGGAGGCATAGAACGGGAGATGTGTCCTAAAATATTGAATAATTCACGATTCAGCCTCCATGCCTTCATCAATTTCATTTTACCAACGAACTGTTATGAAGAAATTGACTCATGCCCATAATCTCCAAATAAGTAGGATTCAATCCCTAAAATGAATATTTATAACATGATTTATGTATTTCAATCAATGGTGTTGTAAGCGTCGCTGTCTAATTATCAATCAGTTTCATCATTCAATAACGTAGGAATGTCCTAATATATGGGTCTAGAAATATAGTACAGATTCGCAACAGTAAATAACATTAAGATTAAATACTTTATATAACATCAATTCATCTCTAAGTGTCGCCCTCTATGGGCAACTTATGAAGTCAAATGTCCTAACACCTGGACTGCCCTGAAGCGGCAACAGATGTCCCTTACAACATCTGTCAGCAAGGGTGAATTGATTTACAGCGACATCCCTTGTTCCTCGTAAAAACTTTTATGATGTACCGTTATTTCATTCAAATCAGAAGCTAACAACTGATATTAAGTGTATGCTCTCCACGATGCATCAGATCTGCTATAGACATGCATGTTTCGTCTTTAGCCTAGACTCGTCGTATAGCCTGACGGTCTAACTGCAGACAGAAATCGGGTGGTATATAATATGTAACCCAGTCAAGGGTGTGATAGCAACATCAACTCATCTTTAAGTGGCGCCTTCTATGGGGACGCCCATAGGTAATTTTCGAAGTCAAAGGTTCTAACACCTGGACTGCCTTTAAGTTCACCCTTGTTGACACATGTCGTAAGTGACATCTGTTGCCACTTCATGACAATCCAGTTATTAGGACCTTTGACTTCGTAAGTTGAGAATGGGCGTCCATATAGAGGGCGACACTTGGATATGAGTTAATGTCAATTATAGCAAAATCTATATTCTCCTAACCTGTTTCGGATTGTAAATCAATTCGATACATACTCGTTTAAACATGTAGAGTGTAGAACAGTCACTGTAATAGTCACACCATGCTTTATCATTAAAGCGATACGCGCCACGTATTTATGTCTTTTCATTTGAGAAACATTAGGATTATACAGTTCACTCTTAACAATATCAAAATGCAAAAATTGACTACGTACCATTTGAAGTGGAGTTTATATTGGAAAGGTCTTCATAATCCGTATCATCATCTCCATAGTCTTGAGACAGTGTTGCAATAACTGAAACAAAAAATATATTAATATGCTTGAACGGTCTTTCATAAATATGAAGATCAATTCTGCGTAAAGAGCAATGGTTAAACTATGAGCGGCCAGTGTTGATCAAAGATTTGGATTAAGTAGAAGTAGTGAGCAGGCGGTTTGTTATTCTCTATCATCGCGTAGTCAGTATACGATGATGCGTATTACAAATAGGGACACAGAATAATAAATGTGTCAGATTTGTAGGAATTTCCGAATTAAAAAAATTGTCGATTTTCCAGCGTTTCTATCATATACCGGGTGGTCAATTTAACTTGAAACAGCCGTATAGAGCGAAAACGGTGAGTTTTCAGATGAAAGATCTTGAGTGCAATGGGGCAGAGTTAATGATTACTTTTATTTTCGACATTCACAGCATTTCCAAGGTTTCTTCCAACATCTACCATGTTTTTTAATGGGAACATATCTTTTTTTGGAAGAATCTTACTCTACGAGAAATAACAAATACCTTTTTTTCACAAAATTTTTAATCCGATTGCAAATGAGGTATATGAAAAAATATTCTATTAATAATTTTTTCCAACAATTACATGGTTTGTCGGTATAGTTCTAGCCAGTACTTTAACTACATGACCTTGTACTAGCGTAGCACGAATTCCAAAAGTACTATTAAGAACGATATGAATGATAATCAGAAAGACAGCTACACGATATATTATTATCAAAATCATCCCAACTAGTAACTCAAAAACATCGTGTTCATATTTCACCATAAATAATCTATAACGAGTAAATATAGAGTAATAGTCCAACTTTGAATGTTGCTATGTATATTAAAAAATATAAAATAATATCCCACCAAATGTCCTCCAAAGAATATCTGAGGGTCAAGAACCTAAAAACATAATAGATGGCAATGATATTGCATACAACTGTACGATAATCCATAATAATTAGAGAAAGTAAAATAATAAATTTCCACCAACCTTGCATACTTTGTGAATAAAAACTTGAATCAAGCTTAACGTAACGTATAGTCATTCATACAGAGTTTTATTTCAAACAGTATATCCAGTTTATATGTGATTCTGTTTTGTATCTCGCTTTTTTATTCATTGGGGAGATTCTGGACCGTTGAAACCATAAAAATGTTCTCTGGAAATAAAATTGGGAAAAGTTCTAAAAAATAAACAGGTGCACAGCACACAACTTTTCCCCGATCTGTATAAAGCTCGCTTAATATGCTGTTGCCCTACATAATCACCTACCTCGCATATTTCCCGGCAGTTATTCCGATTTATGTTCCAGTAGAATGCGCCAAAAATACAACACTCAACCAACAAACTACCTTGACAAACAATATTTGAGCTGCATAGACGTATCCTTGGTCTTATTATAACGGGTAGGTACTCAATATTCAATAACGTGTTAATTAATGGATAGGGGACTTCCTTTCCAGTCATAAAATATTCGTTGTGGTGGATAACGTCCCTTTTTTCCCTCAAAATGTAGGTGTTTTACACAGATCCCAACAGTATTTATATACATTAATAACACGCCTTTACTATTTTACACTCAAGAATTTCAGAAGCACTCAAGCAAGCATCGGCTTATAATAATCAAAAGTTAGGCAACCAGGTGGTAAATTAGCATTCAAAATTTTAGTACATTCGTTTTATAGGAAGCCATACATAACAATATATCACACCACCATTCATTCGACACAGAAAGCAGTAAGTAATAAACTCGTCCATAGAATAGTACGATGTGACGCCAAAACGGAGTTTTTTTTATGAAAACGTTAAGATGAAAGTTCTTGGGTGCAATGGGGGAGAGTGAATGATAACTTATTTTTGACAATGACAGCGTTTTCAAGGTTTTTTCAAGGTCAACCATGTTTTTTAATGGGAACGTATATTATTCATTGCAAAATCTCACTCTACGATAAAAAACAAATACCTTTAATTCATGTAGATTGTAGATGCTCTGACTTGGTGAAACTATTCTACATGTAGATGAAAAGTTGTGTAATTATCACACAGTTTCACAAATAAAACTCTTTTTTTAATAAAAATCGAAACGCGTCACTAAAAGAGTTTTATTAGTGAAACTGTGCGATAATTACACAACTTTCTATCTACCTTTAGTTCACACATTTTTTTTAATCCGTAATTTGTTCTTTTTCGAAATGTTTCAATACCGCAACCGTAGACAACGCCGTTTTCATTTCTTTGGAACATTACAGACTGAGTCGTATTTTCTCATTGGGCAAGAAATTGAATAGAATTAAATAATTTTTTCCCTTTTGTTTGTTGTTCTCAGATGAATCTGGCTTTACAACCCATGGTGAAGTGAATATAATTTGCCCTACTGTAGTGTGGAAAATCCGCTGTGGTTCTTTGGTCCATATTTTATTGAAGGAACATTGGATGGGCAAAAATATCGAGATTTTCAACAACACCATTTACCAGGGCTAATAGACGATATGCCACTTCAAGGAAGGGCAAATGTGTGGTTTCAACATGATAGCTGCCCTGCTCATTATGCCAGATTTTCCGTTAAATGCTGGATCGGGATTACCCCCGTTATGCGGACCGCTAGGTGACCAGATTTAAGCCCTCTCGATTTCTTTTTATGGGGCCATGCAAAAGAAACTGTTTATTCGAGAAGCTCCAACTACATTGAAAAATATGATGTAACGCTTAAGAAATGCTTGTAGAGCAATCAATAAAGAAACTCTCCTTGGGTGTCATGAAAACTTTATAAAACGGATTGATAAATATATTGAAGTTGGCGGGCATTATTTTGAACATTTGTTATAATAAATTTAAAGGTTTGCCATATGATAACGTATATTTCTGATATACCATGTAACTATTGGAAATGTTATAAAAAAATAAACATTTTATTTTTATCTACAATCGTATTCCAAAATTTTGACAATACTTTTTAGTCTTATATAATCTTCATCAAGATATCGGGATTGTAGCAAATAGAATCTACTTGTATTTCACTCAGTCGTTTGGTGTAAATTCACAGCAAATTTTATCAACGGAAGATACTCTATTGATGACATACAGAATGGAGAGGTTGTATTAGTAACTGTTACTGGTCAACAACGTCTGCAGATGTTATGAGATCATGCCACACCACGGATATAGATAAAAGATGCACAAAGGAATTGAAACATGATAGTATATCAACCCGCAAAAAAAAATTAATCGCCGTTTTTTTCAAAATTCTTTTATAAGCAAACATTTATACGACCAATGATAAAATATGATAAAAGAATTCAGCCAAAAATGCTGAATAATGATGTGTTTAATTTATAGGAAACTGTTGGTGATTGTACAACAGCAAAATAGACGACATATGGAACATTTGCGTTAACCACTGTCAAACATAAAAAAATCCCACTACGGGTACGACTCAAAACGTAATCGTCCCTCCTAGATGAATGTTTGTTCCATCAATGTTCTCCAACTTCCGAAAAACGTAAGTCTAGGCTAGAAAAGACCTCAGATCGCGGAAAAAGATCCTCGCAATCGCGGAATTCGCTCACGCTCGTATCAGACAGTCGGTCCGACCGTCAGCCAGAAATAAATGGGTGTTCTATATATTTAGAATTGAGATTTCAAAGATATAAACATCCACAGTCATGAGCAGCTAGCGCATTTCGTATCGCTTTATACGCGGATTACAAAAAGAAGTAGTATCAGCAGAAGAAAGTCTCGGGAGGCGATGAATGTGTTACGTGTTAAGTGCTAAGTGGTTGTTAAGTTGTTACTTGTCAGGTGAAACTGTGAATCGGAAATGACAGCGAGTTGTGTGCAGGGTGTGCTGAATGTTTTGTTTCCGTTCTGGTTTTTGTTCTTTGTCCTTGATGGAAAATCTGGATACGACGTGTAACCTTTGTATTGTAAGTGCTTGGATGAATGAAACTGGTAATGAGGTCAACTCTTTGAATGTTGATATATGGCATCACTAAAATTGGAAAAATTGAGGTTATGTGTGTGATATATTTCTTTCAGGGAATTCGACGTTTCGTAGGGAATATTCAAGGTTTCAATTTTGCCGAATTTTATCTATACACTTGCATTATACACGACAACGACATTAATATAGAGTGTCTCTATCAAAGTATGGGGACAAACGTATCAATGTGTGTCGGAACAGTTATGTGTAAATTATCTTAGATTGTTAATATCACATGAGACTACAAAACAAATTTAACTAACGTAAACAAAGTAAATACGTTAAATCATCTGCAACGTTAGTAACGTTCGTTCAGTCACATGTTGTTTTGACCTCAATTTTAGTTTCTAAAACTCATAGCCTCACAAAATTGAAATTGACTGACAAGTGATCATCATTTATTGAATAAACCAGATATAAACTAATAATAATAATGTCATGAAGGACTTAAAACCACGACTAAACGTTAAGTGTATGGTCTCCACTATGCATCAGACCTGCTATAGACATGCATGTTTCGTCTTTAGCCTAGACTCGTCAGTATAGCCTGGTGGTCTAACTGTTGAGAGCAGTCAGCAGTCAAGGTTGTGATAGCATCATCAAATCATCTCCAAGTATCGCCTTCTATGGGGAAGCCCATCGGCAACTTACAACATCTTTCAACAACGGTGAACTGATTTACAGCGACATCCCTTGTTCTTCGTAAACACATCAGAAGCTAACAGCTGATATTAAGTGTATGCTCTCCACTATGCATCAGACCTGCATGTTTTGTCTTTAGCCTAGACTCGTCAGTATAGCCTGTCGGTCTAACTGTAGAGAGCAATCGGTTGGTATGTAGCTGTAAATCAATTCACCCTTGTTGAAAGATGTAGGAGACAGCTGTTGCCGCTTCAAAGCAGTCCAGGTGCTAGGGCCTTTGACTTCGTAAGTTGCCAATGGGTGTCCCAGAGAGGGCGACACTTGGAGACGAGTTGATACTACTAACTATTTTATTTCGAAACATCCTGTGTAATGTGATTATCATTAGCAGATCCTAATTTCTTCCACATTTTTGTTATTCGTTTCTGCTTGCAATTGAGGAAGTATTCAGATAAAGTATGTGATCGTCAATAAAATGGGGTTAAGTTCAGGTCCCCTCGTAGATTACTGATTTTACTTTTTTGTGAATTTGCGGTCTAATAAATACTTTATATTAATATTTGTAATACAAATTAAAACTTTTTGAGCAGGTCATTGGTCGAAACTTGCGAAATATGATGTTTGAACACTTTTCAAAACAAACACGAGGAAAATGTTTACTACACCCGAAAATAATTGGAGATCGTGAAACATGAAGAACGAAGAGTGTAGAAGTTCTCAAGGATTTCTGACACATTGACAGGGAGTCTATCGAAAATGAGTGAAACGTCCAAAAAACGTACTATCCTGAATTCTAAAATTTCGACGAGTTCAATACTTACCTCATTTAGTCGTGTGAACTACAAAAAATATTTTAACGTCCAGTGTACTATCTCGGAAGGCTGGCAGGGATATTTTGTCAGATTTTTATTAGATCATTTTATGAAACTTTCTTTGCTTAACACGTCAAACTTAAAAAAACCATCTGGTATACATGTATTGTTCACTTCAAAAGAACTATGTATCATGTCGGTCAGACACTCAGAAATTAAAGATGCATACTATGAATTAGAATTTTCATTATATATCCAGTGTATGCTCTCCACTATGCATCAGACCTGCTATAGACATGCATGTTTCGTCTTTAGCCCAGACTGGTCGGTATAGCCTGGCGCAAATTTCAATTGAAACGGCTGGTATACCATAAGATTCTACATAATTTGAAATTTAAATTGTGTTATAAATCGTTTTGTGGGGCGCAAACATTTTGAAGCGGGTCCAAACCCCATGTCCACAGGGTTTTCAAGATTCTGATCATTTGAAAGCAACGTTCGCGAAGTTGATGTTTTATCAATAATTCAACTTTTGTGAACGTTGTATCCAAACTATTAATATAAATTAGGAGCAAACAATCCCAAAACTTAAGTACTACTCAACAAGTCAAGTGCACTTTTTTATTTATTTTTCCATTTTCCTTATTCCTCATTTGTCGAGCAAATAAACACATGTTGAGGAATTTGTACTGGTTGCAATCAAAAGAAACTGAATTCAATAAAAGATCTTTCCAAACTAATCACAGTGCAGAAAGTACAGTCAATTTACGTGATACTGTTATTTGTGTTTTTGTTTCTAATTATTTTAGGAGGCACATAAGGAAAATTTAAACTATTGCATGGTTTGAACAATGACTTCCCATATTCTTTGGTTGTCGGTCTGATTCTGACCATTTTATCTTGAAAAATCGACCAAAATTTGAGGAAGTAAGAATGTTTCTTCCAGCTTAGGTGATTTCAATGAATGACAAGATCAAGCGTATTGATCTTCATTATTTCCCACAAGTCCATGTTATTGATTGTGTTATTACAGAGTTTCTATTCCCGATATTTCTCAGTAAATCTATGTGCGCAAGTTTTAAATACACTGCCTTGAAATACATAGCACTGTGGTAACACAGGAATCGATAAAGTGTGCACTAAATGCTATACTACCATTCTGGTAGACCATTATGTTTAGTTTTACTGTTTCACTCACACCTGCCTCCACACTAATGACTCCAATACCTGCTCATTTTCTACCAGCGCGAACTTGTTACTTCCCTTTCTACATAGCATTTTGCATAAATGAGCTCACTGGGCTCTGCCCGTATACTCGTATTCCCCCACATTGTATAAAAGGGCTTGTGAGCGTGTAACATAACGCAATTACGAAATTTATAAGTGAACTGAGCGCGAAAGTGCAGAATCGCGCTTGTAGGGGGTCACAAGGCTCATTCTTTGTGCGCAGGGTGACAGTATTAGATTAGCGGTTACCTCAGTTTGGATTTTTCCATTTAATTGACTTGGATGGCATATTGAAATTTGCAGAATAATTATTATTCAATTTATAATAAAAACATTATAGCACCATCGCGTTGTAGCTGACCAGTAATTGAAAACGTTATAACAATTGTTATACATTAGAAATGTAATGTGATATCAAAATAAAACACTTCTCTTGACATACCTACCGCATATTCATTTTCGAATGTCATCAACACGGTGAAAAAAAAAGGCAACTGACACATCAACCAATAGACACACAGAATTTTGAATAACATTTTAAAACTCAAAATATTTTTGAGGACCTGTTGTTTGAAAAATACTCAAAAATGAAGTTTGGTGGATTTTGAAATTTTAGGCGCTTAATTTTTTTAAAATACGATGCACGATGTACAATAACGTTGTATACCGCTTTGGCAAAAATCATATCATATACAATACTCTATTTATTTTATTTTAACTGTACATCGCACGATATGTGCTAACCATATATATGTTATACTCCTTCAAAAACATTTTGACAATGTCTTCATTGATGAGTGACTCGATGTCAGGTTAATGAATTGCATATGTTGACAGCCGTTACTTTGAAATTTAAACTAGATACATGCTGTGTACGAAGAACATGCAATGAAATTGATCGTAAGTGTTGCCAAAGGTACCTTAAAACCTTGTCGGAACTCCAGCACTGTCTTCTTGTCTACCATCAGCGGTGCGCGTCTGTTTAAAGGGCGTCGACTTTGTTAATGAGTGAAAATTAGCGAGAACATTAGCAGGAAATCGATTATACTGACGACGTTGCGCGGTGGTTGAAAAACAAAAAACCTTCATTATCATTACATTAGATAGAATTGTGAAATGGTAGAGTACAAGGGATAATGATCTTGTATAGTGGAAGTTGGCCATATAAATGAAATATGGACAAATAATGGCGTCAAGTAAATAAGCTCTAAGATACAAGCCCAATGGTATCAGTTTAAACATAAACATTTGGATTGAATGTTGGAACTGTTAGAAGAATTATTTCATATATTGACAAACTACAAAACTTCCATTATCTCCAATGTTTTCAAAATTTAAAGGTACAAAAGTTTCTGATTTAAATATGTAGTAGTGGTGCACGGATCCCAATATTTGACGGATCGAGAAGCACAATTACTACAAGTAGTTCCCCGATTCGCACAAAAAAACGAAACAACTTTCAGACTGCAAGTCTAGCTCACGAAACTAAATTAAAAAGAGAACAAATAACGAAACAACGTCCTACCGCCAAAGAAGTTTTATAAGAAGTTCAAAAAATAAATCAAGTAGCCATAGGAAACAATGAATACAAGGATCCCGTATCCGGATCTTTGATTCTTTTTTCGGATCTTAGATCCGGATCTCAGATGCAAACATTATATCCGGATCGATCCGGATTTGAAAATTCGGATCAAATCCGGACTGAAAAGGGATACAGATCTGATGTGCACCACTAATATGTAGTTCCCTATAAACTACTGAAATATTTGCATTTTGTATACCGTCAAAAAGACTGACTAAAGAGACAAATACAATTGCTTCGGATTTTTGATACTATGAGCAGTCGCATAGTCAAAATAATACACGTATTCTCTTCGAATCATCATGCATGTGGTGGAGTAATAAAATGCGTTAATTTCTGAATTCCCAATGTGGGGAAAGAACCTAACAACTAACTTCACGCCATGTTTTACGAAACATTTTGAAAAGGCGTGGTCTAGAAATAGTTTTTTTCACTGAATTGGATTATGCATAGGTTATAAGGTGGACGTTTGAATTTAGTAATTGGAATGGTATTCGAATCTAAATTAATATAACTGGTCAAATTAAAACCTACGCGTGTATATTTCTGAAGTGACGCGAATATTATACATATAACTATGATTTATAAGATATTTTAAACTTTGAAATATTTGGCCGAAAAATAAAATGTATCAGGTGATTTATTACTCTTCAAACGTTTGCATCTGTTCAGTCCATCAATAGAGCGAATGTAAAGATCTAGCCAAATACACTGTACACGTTGTCGATAACGAAGGATAGTTACATTAATCTTCCAACACACAACAAATTTCTACGATTACTAATGTACTTTTATAGTAATCCATATCCTAGTACCATATTTGTAGTGTATATTTCAAACGTTTTTTTCTCCATATTTTGTCACGGTTTGTATTTGGACTCCAAATAGGGAAATTTTGGGTCGTTGCCTAATGAAATTACTTTACGTTTTTTTTCTTATAATATACGCACCTTTATGTTTTGATGATGATCCATTATATCTGCTATCTCATCAATGATCTACATTCTAGGATTTTATAACGGTCCATATAAAGTCGTTATTTGAAAACAGGACAATTTTCCCTGAAGAGAGTCAAGTCAATATCATTATAATTTCAAAATTCAACTCAGATTTTTTAGAGGCAGGCAAAACGTGAATAAGGTCGTACTATAAATCGCAAAATACAGTATCATGCTGCATGAGCATTGTAGATGCTCTCACTTAACATCGTGCAGATAAAAAGATTGGGTAATTAACACAAGTTTCACAAATAAAACTCTTTTTCTTTCAGTGACGCGTTTTGATTTATATTTAAATCATCGTCGGACTGTCAGATTTGACTTTTAACAAAAGCTATCTTTTAGGGGAAATATTTTTTTGGCCACTGCATTTACACTAGTGTTGAGGGAAACTCAATTTTATCGATACACTACTATAAGTTTCCATCTATTTCTATTCTAGATCAAGTTACTCCTGAAATGTCTGATCTATAGGATGTATTAAGAAGAATGAAATAGCAACATGTTGACGCCGATGGTTTAGGTTTCTTAGGGGTTTCCATTAATACTATTCCGACAATGATTAGAATATAAATCGAAACACGTCACTGAAAGACAAAGAGTTTTATTTATGAAACTGTGTGTTAATTACACAATCTTTTTATCTGCAAGTATCATGCTCGTTTTGCAACACTGAACCTTTGTGGTTGATAACAATTACAAATAATTATTGTTGATTACATCGGTCTCAGGATAACATTAACAACATCATATTTAAACTTCAAACTGCAGATCCCAAATCGAAAATCCTTTCCAAGCTTACGCGGGAAAAATAAAAAATGGTGTTGAGGTAAAAAAAAAAATTGGTGAGTGAAAACTGCATGGTAGTACATTTTCTGTCTGCAAGTGATAACGAAGGTTGAGTTAAGGCGAACTTTTAATACAAACTCAACCTTCATAATTGATTGGAATCGTATTATACAGCAGAATGAAAACCTATTAGGAACATGTTCGGCTTTTCATCTGCTCACGAAAAACTAATTTAGGCAAGAAATCAATGTCGGCAGGTTATACTCGTACGTAATCAATTACAATGTTTGTCCGCAGTTACAGATAGGTTCCGAGATTAAACTCTCCCAAATAATTACTACCGTTGAAAGGAACGCCATAAATCCATAGCAATCGGTAAAAATACGTTACATTCCGACAACGATATATGTCGGAAACGTGGAAATTATGATATTTTTGAACTTATACGTACTGATAGTCCAATATGTTTTGGAATACTATGTTCTGTCGTCGTTTCACTGATGTAGACATGTGAAGCTATGGTTCATCCAAAACTAGAAGATAATATATTGACAAGCTATTCTAATTACATAGAGACAACCCCTCAAAATAATGATAAACGATTTTTTCTGTTTGCGCGCGAATATTTCTCATCCCAACGTGGCACATACTACTCTGATTTTGAGGATATTTGGTAGTGTTGGTAGCTTTGGCATAGATCAATTTGTTTGAGGGGGTTATTTGGGTACCAAAATTTACAGTATTACAATTATGCCAATCTATGTCTAGGACATCATGTTTTCGAAGGAAATCGTATCCTTCAATGACGCAATAGCTTGTTTTTCAATATATGTAGCTTGGAGTAAATAGATGGCGATATAAATAAGACAAAGATTTTTCAGCTCTTCAGTTTATGATTAGACAGCAACCAATAATAGTGGTAGGCTGGGGGTACGAGTTCCAAGCATATAACAACTGCAGACATTTTAACGGGACAGGAAAAATAAAGTATTGTCTTGGTGCCGATTCCATGTTTTTCTGGTACTTTCATGAATTTTATTTCATATATTATTTTTATTTTACTAATGAACATTTTCGATGCACTCAGAATGTTTCAAATAACTTCAAACCATTTACGTGTACTATTTGCGTGAAAACTACGGTGTCTAACTTTGCTGATTCTGTGAGCATTACTGTTAGAAACTCTCAACAACGAACTTGTCAATTATTTTCTAGCACTTACGTTACTCCAGTATTTGGGCTTTGCTTTCGTGGGCACTTGAGTATAAAAAGACCAATCCGTAATTCAAGCTTTAGAATTACAAACTTCACAGTAAACATGGTTCAAGTACACTTAAAAATATTTATAGATGCATGGACAGATCTGATTGGTATGCACGAGAGTATGTTTATGTATGTTTTGAGACAGCCAATTTTATAAAATTGACAAATTTTATAGCCACGTCCAGTTGAATGAAAATTTTATGAATATTGAAGGTTTTCATTCAGTTCAAGGAAACCGATATAGCACGTGATTTCTATGATTAAAATTGAATTAGGCACAATAGTAGTAGTTTTCTGTGTGTACATGGCAGTTAGAGGAAAACGGAAAAACTGAAAACAAACTCTTTAAATTGGGATTAGAGAATACTAGAACGTGAAAAATCATAAAATTCTTGTATTAGTCAAAGTTTTACATTGTATTTACATTTAAAAGCTGACAATTTTGGTACTTTCTATTGTTTCCCAAATGCACACATAAAAAATTGATAAATCAGTTCTCCTGTTTTGTCCGACGATGATTTAAATATAAATCAAAACGCGTGACTGAAAGAAAAAGTTTTATTTGTGAAACTGTGTGTTAATTACACAATCTTTTTATCTCCAAGAAGTATTATTTTTATCATCACTTTCTGTGTCCATAGGCTGGAATCTGTTCTCTATGGGCGATTCCATAAATCAATGTAATTCATTTCCGTCTATCTGTCTAACCATTTTATTTGATCACACCATGATACAAAACAGGGATTTAAGATGATTTTGAAAACAGCTATGCAGAGACGCGTGGGAAATGATGAGTCATTCTACTTGATTCATTCTTTTCTATTGAGAGATAGATAAATCTGGTAACTAAGAAAGAATCGATCTAACAATATAAAGCGGATCTGTTTGTTTGAAATCAAACATCGCACAATTTGCTATCTACACAGTACTCGTATAAACTTTCAGCAAAGTTCCACATACATTCGTCTGATAAACAATCCGATCATAAAAATATCGATACCTATTTTCAGATATCGTTCGGCGAAAATATTTAAACAAACTGTCCTGGTAAAGAAAATAAATGATCCACCCGAAAAGACACGAGGGAATCTACATATATAACCAGTGTATCACCAACCGTGGTAAAAATAATCTGGTAAACCATGCAATTTTGCAGTTTTTTACCGTATACATTTTGAAATATGCTATTACGAGGATCGAATATTTTATCAGGCAAATGAAAGTGATATAATATATGAATACTTTGGTAGGGATTTTACTTTTGAGATTATTCATTTTGTTTCACCTCGCAAATTAATCAAACTAGACTTGAATTAGTATGACCAATAGCTTGAACATTTGGTTTGACTATATAAACATATTTCACTCACTGATTTATCACAGAAGAAGATAGTTAGAGTTTACCGCATCATGCATAACTTTAGTTTGGCATAAAATCAGAGAGGAGGTCACTTCATTTTTAAGTCGCAATTTTTATCGTTTACAGAATCTAGACCAATACTTGAACACAGACAAAACCTTTTTTGATGATTGCATCGCCGTCACTGGGCAAATTAAAAAACTTTAATCCAAAGCTTTTGATGAACATTTTTATTTTTATATAACGTTTATCAACTCTACATGTTTTCCAGTTTCCCTTCCATTAGACATTTTAGAGACATAATTTTTCCTACTGGGTGCGATTTAAAAACAAAAACGATTTTCCGAATATCTTTGCTACCGATACTGTTGTCTTGGCAGACTTTATTAAAGCACAAAATATGAAAAAACTAAAGTATGAAATCATAATGACATTTCAGGCTACATCTCGGGGAACCGTTTTAATCCCAAACAAGGTCATAGTATAAACTATTATGCAAGGCAAGAATAGAGATGATGCATTTGCACTGTTGATAAAATCGAAACTACGCCATTTTTTGCTATAAATCGATTTGCACTGAACTCCAAAACCCCTTTATTTAAAAATCTGATAATGACGATTAGGAATAAAATTAAATTGTCGTTTTCAATATGCAAAATTTCATTACAATCAAAAAGATAGTTTTCGAGTTATGCTGGAGTCAAGTGTTTCTGGAAATAATATTGACCAGAAGTAGACACAATAAAGGAAATGGATTTTCGTGGAATATCTTAAAAATATAAAAAATATAACGTTTTCCGTCTGCTAACACAGGAAATATATATTTATAATTATTTGACATAATAAAAAGTAGCATGCTCTTTACTGATGTCTTTCTTTATGTACAGGTATCCATTAATACGAAGCAAACGAAAATTGAAGGAAGACGAATGATCGTACAAAAAGCATGTCAAGACCGAACATGCTCCGGACAAGACGGAGAGATGTCAACGTCAAGCCCAACCGGAGGTAAGGATGTCGCTGATCGAGAGCAAACTAACTACTGATAAATGTCTATTAAGAAACACGCCATCTAAATAATGTTGCGTAATGTGATAAACGGAGAGATAGGAAGTAGTAGTAGTTGGAAAATATCAGTACACCCATTTAGCTGAATCGTCTTTTACTATTTCAATTTACATGAAACCTTAAGCATTTAGCATACTTAAAACATACCTCAAATATTGCCCAAAAATAAATTGTGCTAAAGGTGTCCATTAATGGTACTAATGATTTAATTCTAAAATAATTGAACTCAGTGATTGCAGTACTGAGAATGAAGGTTTGTTCCAATTGATGAACTCGATTTCTCGAAATTGGATAAATGAATAATTTTTGTTTGTTTGTGGCTGCTATGTTAAAGTATGATGTAATTTGCTTGTAGGCTATATCACTGACACATCTACAAATATTCGTGAAACTTGACGATATGTTTCGTCTTTAGCCTAGACTCGTCAGTATAGCCTGGCGGTCTTACTGTAGAAAGCAATTGGGTGGTAGTATTTACATAACCCAGTGAAGTGTGTGGTAGCAACATCAACACTTATTTCCAAGCGTCGCACACGGTGGCGCTGCCACTTGGCAATTCCAAGTGTTAGGATCTTCACTTCGTAAGTTGCCAATGGGCAGCACTAGTGTCCGCAACACTCGGAGATGAGTGTTGATGATATATCGGTAAGCATCTTTAATTAACTTTTGGATCTATAACCGATTCAAATTCCATTACCACCGCATCAAAATAAACAAGAGCGTTCGATCGTCAAATTCTTGTGCCACTATTGGCCTCTTGTAGCGAGAAAATTAATTAAAGACCAATCTGAGCGTGATATTGGTTCGATATTGTTCAACGTAATTACATAGCAAGCTACCCTTTTTTTTAAATATACTGTATAAGAAATAACTATGTATCTCAAAATTTATTTCAGAGTACAAGTATAACACTGTTAATTATTTTATTTATATATCCTTTTGAACATTGGCGGCATATCATGTTATAGCATTGATTTCTTCAGCTGTAACTTGAAGATCTTTAAATCCTGATAGAGCATGCGTCTGATTTGCGCTGAACGCCGAGTACTCGGCCTTGATTACACAAAGCATTTTGACTAAGACTTCATATATTTGTTCGGACTAGCATCGTCTACAAGTGAAAGGGCCGTCTGTTCCTTTCAATGTTGTTTTTTTAGCACCTGAACATGATACCTTGAATAAAATTGACAAAAGAAGAGGAAAGTGACAGCAGTCAGTATAGTGTAGGTACTGTCCTGTATGATTCGCTTATCTGTACATTATGGTCTATATTTGGGTGCTGTTCCTGTTCACCACTACATCATGAAAATGAAGGATGGTGTCACTGAACTCTTTTCTTGTGAATTTTAATAAGGGTCTCATGTTACTTAAGTGCTCAAAAAAACAGGATCTGAAGGAACAGTAGGTCCTTTAACCTGAACACGATTAAAGATACCACATAAATCGAAACGTTGTGAAACGCAAAAATTCCCAAGACAATGACATCTACATTGTCTGCAAATATTTTTGTTGCACTTATTTAACTCAATTGCATCTAGAGGCAACAGCAATTAGTGTATAACTTATCGGTTTTGTCAATTTTCATCAGTACTATTACTTTTTTGCAGACGTAGTATATGAGGACGTGGATCATCGCTAAAGAGAAGCAAATGTTTTTGAATATTGCTGGTTGAGTTACTTGAGCTTTTAAAACGGTTTCCTTTCTAATCCTTCACAAAATATTTGATACTCTTGAAATCAGTCGATTATGTTAATATATGGTGCAATTCAATGCTTCTAAGGCGCAATTTCGTGAAACGATTTTAGTTGAACAATTTTTTTATTTATTGATGGACTAAAAACATATTAAATGCCCATGTAAACCTGTATGTCATATCTGTCTGTAAAAAATACGGAAAAGTAGCCAGAAACTATATTAAGTAAGACAAGTGCAACAGCTGTAGTCTCAGTGGTTTCCATAGCCCATGATTGAACAGCATATTCATGGATGAAAGTTCACTGCTTAGAGTAAATGAAACGCTAGTTCCATCCGAAACTGAACAACTTCTTGATGACGCTAGAAGTTTCTAAGCCAATCTGAAGTACCTCGAGTTACTACAGACCGGAGTCCTACGTGTAACTTTCTGTATAATAAACACGCACAAACTTTATAATTCCTTAATCATTGAATAATTAGCATGACTAGCCTATTACAACAACGTCCGCTGATTTGATAATTTCAACCCTTTGATGACGATGAAAAACTCACTTCTCACAATACAAGTTAATTAACATTCAAATGCGTGAAATATTTGCAGATTGTGGAGTCTAGATATTTTCGAGGTGACTCATTTTTCAATCTGAATCTGAAAAATGATTTCGATTGCACCTTGAACTTTCAGCACACAACTGTCATTCGACGTCAAAAACTAATCCATGACATCTATCATCGTATTTTAGGAAATGAAAAACGCCCGAGAATTAGATGTTCTTAACAAAAACCTAATAAATAACATTTGAATGTCATTCTCGCCATTAACGTTAACAGCATCATAAACTGCGAATAAGAAAGTGGCTATATTTTTATACAAATTGTTAAAAATGAAACAGAACAGAATGTGATTTCAAAGTGTGTGGTTGTTGCTTTTTTGTAAAAAAGTTGTTTAATAGTGTTCCTTAAGATTGTTGATGTAGTGCAACATTAAATGGCAACTTCAGAAGAAATACTTCCTTTAATATATCGTAGGTAAGATTCATTAATATTTTTAAGGCGTATAGTCCATTACATTTATTCATCGGCCTGACTATTTCTCTATAACGGGTGGTCCATTTAACTTGGGACAGCCGCATAACTCGAAAACGGTGAGTTTTTAGGATAAAACGGTCAGATAGAAGGTCTTGGGTGAGTGTGAATGATGACTTTTATTTTCGCCATTGACAGCGTTTTCAAGGTTTTTCAAACTCGCGCTATACGGCTGTACAAAGTTAATTTGACCACCCGGTATAGTGACATGGACTGCCGATATTGGCTTCTATGACACATACAAATTTAGTTCAAATGGAGGAGATGAATGTATATTATCAGAGTCTGACCTCCACTGAAACCAATAGAGTTCAGCACAATACCACTAGTACACAGTTTAACAGGGATGAAAGTGTCTCGCTACGTCAGAAAAAATGAGTTATGTGGAGTTCAAAATGTTCAAAGCTTTGGAATGTTCATTTATGACTTCCCCAAAATTTTATTTGTTATTTAATTACTCCGTTACCAATGTATCGATTTTATCGAATACAGCAGCTTAATGTCATCAAAATCGGTACAATGGTTACAATATGACGCGGTGTCAAAAATAACAACAGACAGACAAACCGACAGACAGAGAAATCATAAAAAATCTAAAAAACGTATTACCTCAAAATCTCATCACAAATACCTTCCTTGCTTGAGCAAGAGAAGTAGAGCATATAAAAATTTCATTATTATCAAAGTTTCATTATGCTATGTTTTTGGATCCAAATCATAAGTGCTTAATGTTGGTAGTTTGCGATTACACAGCTGCATGTTACATTTTCTCTTCTCGCGAAACAGAAAACGTATTCCTGTAGGGGTGATACAGATTCAAAATAAAAAGCTGCATTTATATTTTTTAATATTAATTACTTTGACGAAAACACCAGATACCAAATGTTAAAGTTTTTTCTTCAAATAAATTATGTTTCAATTTTTTACCATTTTACGTAAAGCGCGAAAAATCAGAAAAACGTTCTCAGAATAAACAATTACCAAAAATGATTTAAACGAAATCTTGAAAAAGTCGGTAGCCTCAAAATTAATACACCGAAATTATATTAATCTTCGGCAATTGTTTATTTATAAATGACAATTGTTTCTATTTGATTCTTGGTCTCGAAATTATGACACGTTTAAATTTATACCATAGGTTCCCAACGTGGGTGATAACGCCTCCTTTTGGACGTTTGAGACTTTTTGGGGGGAGTAAAAGACCTTGAGAAAATTATGGAGCATCAATAGCCTGTATTACGACTATATAATATTATAGGTTCAAATATCATTGTGGAAAAAGCTGTTTCAGATTCTCGACAGATGATGAAGTAAAAAAACAGGAAGCGGTAGAAAAAGATTCTCAAAGTGGGTTTAGGGAAAAATAATGTTGAAAACCTATGACTTAGACTTTCACAGCCCGTAAACATATTTGAAATGTGCAAGTATAAGGATTTTTTACGAATAATAAACGTAATACTACATATGCCAAAAAAAATATTCCTTAAGTTTAGACATGTCAATCAACCTTTGGCGTAGAAAACTATTCATAAATATTTTATTTTTATCTTTCATTTTATTTATAAACTCTTGTAATTTAGCGGTACATCAAACTGCGGAGTAATATTTTATGGCTTTTCCGAAATGAACGCAAAAAGCCTACCGCATTGAACATAAGCATATGCCGAAGTGTATTTAAATTCCCTAGTAGTTATTGTCTTATAAAGTTTTCGCTGCTATTGTACTATTTTTAATACCATTACACTTGCTCTTTAGGAGAAACGACATATCATTGATGCAGAATAGTAATTAAATAGGTTAAATTTATAATGCTCACGTATTAATGTAGATTCATTTTTAAATTATGTAAGTACACAAAAATTTTGATTCTTAAAAAGAAAATTTTTAATTAAGTTAGTTAAATCGGCATTAAAAAGTGCAGATATATGGACAACTTTAGTCATCGAGCAGAAATTGAATTGATTAACAGGATTCACATACTTCTTTCTTCTTAAAGTGCAATCTCTTCTTCAGAAATACATCTTTACCACTGTCTTGAATTGCTCAATCAGGAAATACACCTTCTTCCTCTCCTTCTACTTCCCTGTATCTTGCTTTGCAATTCTGGGATAAAAATAGTGTCATCTGTATATATCCTTACTATTTAAATGTTAACCTCGAGAAGCTGCATCAGGTAATCGGATTTTGTCGAAAGCCTTACGGTAGTGGAGAAGGCAAACATATAACATGTGGTTGACATCCATACATCTTTAACGGTTTTATTTTTGAAACTGTGTGTTAAGTACACGACCGTTTTATCTGCATGGTGGAAGAGTTTCACCAAGTAAAAGCGTCTACCATCTACAAGCTTGATATATTTTATATGGCTTGTTTTCTCCAATTTCCTATGCCCTTTTATGAATAGTTTTTCTTTTTGAAACCACCCAACTTATAGGTTCATCTACAGATATCTTGTCTCGCCTCCACTGGCAAATCAATAAGACCAACATGATCAAATACTCTGTCAATACGTTTATATATGCAGAAATCATTCAGAGTACCACTTCTGGATATTATTTGCCTCTATATTTCTTCCTTTTTGCAGCTGTCTCATTCATAGGGACCCCATGCAGCGTGACTGAGGTCGCAACCTTCGATAATATTCTTCTCTTTTACTGCTCGGACCTCCCGTCAGACGCCATTAGTAGGGTCAAAGATGCAATAGTTCACCTCATCTACACTTTGCTTTATGTTCGTCTTGGTAACTTTACCAATCCAAATTTCCAAGTACTAACCTTCTCACTTCAATATTACCAACGTTTCAAGAAGCAATCGTCAATCCAGGTTCTTATATGTATCTTAGATAGGAGAATTCAAGAATGCAATTGTTACACAGATCTTATTTTCCAAAAGTTTTCAAAATAGAGATAATATTCATCTTTGATTGCATGACTAGCCGCTTCTACGGCATGCGGAAGGACATGAAAAAATATTATTTTTTATGTCCTACATGTGGCTCGCAGAATACTTTTTTTTGTCAATTACATAAAAACAAATTTTAGTATGATAAATCAAATATATTGGTAATTAGAACTTCAATAAAAATGGAAATGAAATAAATTCAAATTCGATTTGAGTTTTCAAATATATCCAAAACTTCAGTGCAGCAACGGTTTTGAAATTCGATTAAAGTCTTCAATAATTCGATACCAATGCACATAAAAGTCAGAGTCAAGCAACTTGACGTCATTTGACAAGAGGCTGAATAGCACTTATTCATTATTTATTATATTATTAGCTTGCAGCTGGCTGAAATGCAATAAATACATGATTTTTCGTTTCTTCAATTACTATTTTAGATAGATTCCATCTTTTTATCTTTTCATATGTATGTTTGAAAATAAACGAACATTCAACCATTACGCAGATTTCTTGTATCCGTAGCTACAACAACTTGCAGCTTCTGCTTACTTCAATAGTATCGAAAAACGCTTGGGAACATGTAACAACGTAACGTGAACATCGATTAATTTGCATATCCGGAAAATGTGACAGGCTAATAAAGCCACTCCTGCCGGCGCGAACATCATTTTGATGAATATTCCGCATATTTCATATAGACACAGGCATGCTGCGCTTCATAATTGCACGTACAGACTAATTATTATTTGGCTCCGACGACGTTCGATAAATTTATACCGCTATATCGGCACGGCGTTAACATCGACGTGTAATCAACTATCGAACAAAAATTCACTACCTATCAGCGGAAGATCTATGGCAAATCTGGATACGCCGCTGGTCAAGTGTAGGTCCAAAGTGCTATATATATGCATGTTTCGTCTTTAGCCTAGACTCGTCGGTCTAACTGTAGAGAGCAATCGAATAGTATATACGTAACCCAGTCAAGGGTGTGATAGCAACATCAAGTCATCTCCAAGTGTCGCCCTCTATGGGGACGCCCATTGGCAACTTACGAAGTCAAACATCCTAACACCTGGACTGCCTTGAAGCGGCATGACATCTGCCAACAAGGGTGAACTGGTTTACAGCGACATCCCTTGTTCTTCATAAACACTATTTACGATGGTACCGTCATCTCAGGTCATTCACATCAGAAGCTGACAAGTGATATTAGTACGTTCTCCACTATGCGTCAGACCTGCATGCATGCTTCGTCTTTAGCCTAGACTCGTCAGTACAGCCTGGCGGTGTAACTGTAGAGAGCAATCGAATGGTATATACGTAACCCAGTCAAGGGTGTGATAGCAGCATCAACTCCTCTGAGTGTCGCCCTCTATGGGGACTGGCAACTTAAGTCAAAGGTCCTACGATGTACCGTTATCTCGGCTCATTCACATCAGAAGCTGACAAGTGATATTACGTGTATCCTCTCCACTATGCGTCAGACCTACCGCCTTCGGCTGTCTGAAGTTAAATGGATCACTCGGTATATATAACTATTCAAGGAAAGGGTTTGATAGCAATATACTCAAATGATCGCTATTGGCAATCTAAGACGTTGGAAACATTCCACTGTGTCCACATTGAGGTGTCTTGATTTAGAGAAATGTAAAGTGAATGAGAACGCGCATTAGGTATTCCATCCAGATGGTCTGGTGACCACAGTACGGTGGTCTAGCAGAAGTAATTGGTGCTTTGACATTTTTATACAATACAGCTGTTTCAATATCACTGCTTTGGACTTTTTTGCCTGTGGAATTTTTCACATGCGAAGACGATTGAGGAAACCACATCAATAGAAACGTGTCAAGAATAATAATAAAAATTGAGCTCTTATAATTAAAGTTTCATGATAATCGGAGTATTAGGTGCTGAGGACACAAAACAACATGAAATAAGTAGCATCTATCTCTTTCTATCTATCAATCACTTGCCTATACTATTTGCTACAGGACGAACATTTTCAAAAACGCACTATCATATCTGAATATTAACCGTTATGTGATTTAACTATAGATAACATACATAATAATTGAAACACAATCTCCAACAGAACAAATAATGACCAAACAGAAAAATGATTCTTATCTGAAATTTCATAATTTCAGTTACTTGCACATCGAACATCTACGAACCACTTTCATATTCTCAGTTTCAGGCATCAAATCCATAATCACTCAGATAGCGTAGCACGTACAATATTAACTTTGTGTCTTAATTTTTGGTTGCAGGGATTCCAGATTGTCGAGGTAAAGTTTTGTGCAGTTAAACTTTTCCAACCCCTTTACTTTCAAATAACATTTTTGGTTTTGCATCACTAACATCCCTATTTTTACGCAATTATACGAGACATCTGTATCTTTCAATACTTTGTACATACACACATAAATGAAATTCTTAATTCAATTCAATTCAATTTCGATATTCTTGCAAAGGTATACTCACAACAATCTTCTTACTCTAAGACCATTTACTTTATTATTATTAATTTCGAACTAGAAATATCATCATATTCTTCAATATTTCAATGCTTTTCTAGTATTTTCAAGTATTCCATATTTATTTGTAAGGTTATAAAATTTTCTAACGGAGCTCCCTTTAATTCAATCAAGAATACGAACATCTTGCGATTACCTCCAAGTAATTCATTTACTTGTTTGGCATCGCCATATCCGTCAATAGCAATTCAGCGGTCCGCGTGATCTGTTTTCACTACCGTTCTATTGGATATAATTTTGACCAACCACCTCTCAGGATAAATGTGCTGTTATAAAGCTGGGGTTGTGATTGTTGTGAGGATCTCATACCGTTGAACTATTTGCACCAAGATTATGAAATGCTTCAGTCAACACTGTAGTATTCTTCTATGTTAGATTTTCTCTGTTTTGTGCCAATATTATGATATGCTCAATTTGAGATTTTGGTATTCTCAATTCCAAGACGTTTCCAGGTGTGAATTGAAAATATATACTTAATATGGTCAAAAATACAGTATTCTTACTTTAAGATGATTATTATAGCTTTGCTCATATGGGAAGCTTTGGTATACTTGAATGAAAGCACATATTCTTGGTCTGAGAATTCATTTTTATGAGTGTAGGTGCTTTTGAAAGTATAATGGTTAACAGGTTAACATGAGAACCGGTGTATTGACGACAACGAGGTTTTAGATCACTTTTTGATAGCGTGAAACCTAGAAACTAAATTACTACTATCACAAGGACGAAAAAGCTTTAAATATTTTGAAAATTGATTCAGTCGCGGCGGAGTTATGGTCAAAAACTAAAAATATAAAAAAGTGTGTATGGACGTTTTCAAGACTTGATAATTTTCCACATATTTTTGAAGGGGTTCAAAAATGCACATACAGGTATTTAGTTACCTAGGTGCATAATTCACGTGTGGGATCATCTATTAAATTCTATTGTTAAATATTTATATTCTGTAAGAAATTGTGAAACAAACGTAATATATATTGGTATTGGTATTGACGCAGAGGGAGATCTCAAAAAAGTTAGGTGTTGGCAAAATAAGAAAGTACGAAATCTTGACTTCGGCATCCTACTGTTCACATACTTGCATCAAAGTCACAAATACGAATGTAGAATTTTACGATGATACATCCGACTTATGAACATAATATATTTTCGATATTTCGATTGTTTCAAACAAATGTGAACCATCGCATGTTTCGCATGTTATACGGCATTATATTTTTCCAAAGGGGGCTCATTTGTTCCATTTCTGTTTTAAAGAATTTCACTTTTTACAGTTGATTACTTAAATGTGCTCTGAATATGAGCAGGAACGCAGAAATCTGATGAATTATTACATAGGCCCCACAAATATTTTCATCTGCGTCATCGATGTCAAAATGACAATCCTCTGTATTTGGCCCACGAATCAAAACCTTAAATCTGTATTATCACAGTATGTCAAGATTTCTTGCTGCGGAAGAAATACACGTTTTTATACCATGATATGAAGTGTGGATAACGATAGAAAAAATCAAACTTTTGAAAAATCCAGCTTGTCTACAAGTTTCAAGCAACAGATAGAAAAAATCCATTGTGTGAAAGCGGAACGGAATTCAGATAAAAAATAAAATAAAAATGCAAGTCTTGAAGACATTTATTTGGTGGTCTTTGTTAGCAACGATACCTGTGGAGATTTTTGAAAAACATATGGATATTTTGTAACTTTTCAAACTGTACTGATTTTCCATCGGATAGCTTTAATGCTGTATATAAGCTTTCCATTTTTCATTAGTTCAAATTTTTATGGAAAACCTTATACCAAAAAGGATCATTTCTAACGTTTTGCTTCGACTGATAGCACGTGAGGCTTTATCGTGTAGGAAACTGGAATTTCTGCTTCAGCTAGTGATGAATTTGGCGTAATCGATATTGAACCAAAGTAATGTTTTCTTTTATAGGTTGGATCGAAAATCGTCACGTGGTATGCTATACGAAAATGAGGAGTTAAGGCTGAAAACTATCAACATTAATGCCGAAGTTGAAAGCAGTAAGTATATTAAACTTCTATTGCTGTCAATGCTCATTTCTGTGATTTTAAGTGTTGTTTGTATGTGGAAAATTAATATTGGCTGAAGTAGTTCACGAATCACTTACTTTTTCTGTTTAGTTCTAGAGAAATAAATGCATAAATTTTTTAACACATTCGCTCCATTTGAAAGCATCATCAAAATGTCGATTTGCTGTTTACATTGGCTACCCGGGTTTCTCGTTAAGTTCTTACATGAATAAAAAGCTAGATTTGTCTTAATTATAGCATTCTAATCAAACCTACCTAGTAGTATGAGAGCCAATGTTGTACAATCCCCAAATCTGCCAGGAAAATCTTGTTCAAAAGTGTATTAACTAATTATTGAAAAATCAAAAAATCCTGAAATTTTTCATGTCTGATCGAAAAGTTCAATTCTGACTTGAACTCGCGACCTGTGGTAACCAAAGCACACCACCATGTATTTGACGTCCACCATCTTTGCTATACGCATATAAGAATTATGACCAGTTGTGATAGTAAATTATAATATAGTATCAATATTGGAAAATTAAGTTTGTAGATGCCATCAACCAAATTCATGATAATATGTAAATCGTTTGTAGCAACAGGTTAAAAATCTCATTGCTTCTGATTCACCAATTGAATTTGTTGCATATTACAAAATGGATCCTAGCTTTACCAGCTTACCACAGTTCATTAATGCACTTTATGAGTAGATTAATAACCACACAACCAAGAAAATCATCCCTAAGTAGACCGTTCCAGATCTTTGATGCCTTCGTCCCCATCATTCTTGGTACACCATATACACAGAAGTCTTATCACCAATTCACATGAACATTTCCCCAAAACTCAGAGACGGGTTATATGCATTTATATGTCTTCATTCAAAACACAGAGACATCACAGTTCCCCTTTTCCTTTTATCTTTCCTGCTTTTTTTCGCGTTTGATTGCCCTAAAAGCAAACCGAGCGACGGTAGGTGAAAGGCTGTTTCTTTGCCTTTACGGTCTTCAAGTTTGTTCTACTTTATGCGGCTTCAAAGGATAAAACCCCAGATAAAGCTTAGTACAGCTTTAATGAAAAGCACTCCGTTTTCTTGCCTGGCTATATGGTGACAAAGTGAAGGCAGGGATTTAGATTAAGCAGTTTGTTTCCAAGATGTTCCAAACTTTGTACAGCAACCGGAAGTGTTTATTGTGGAATATATTTTACTACAGGAACTGTTGAAGAACTATCAAAAAGGGATCGTGACAAGGTGGTGCTTGAAAAATCATGGTAGTTTAGATGGCAACAAAGTGTATCTACCTCTCAGAATGATGAGTAACTTGAAAACATCACCGCAATTTATCTCTACTATAATTAAAACGGCATTCATTTGGAGCAAATCTTCACTAACGTTTTGGCTTTCGCCTCATTTGTCAATTTCAAAGTAAAAAGCACGTTAATGACAGTCAAAATATGTTTGATTAATGAATGAATTGGAGAGAATTCACTGGATAAGTTGCAGAGGTTAGGTTTATTTGAAAAAAGTGGGTAACGCTCCAAAATCATTGACGTTGTACATAACATTCTCAATATATATCGCCAAAACATATACAGTATTTACAAAAAAATGAATAAATCAATGAAAATTGGTTATAAATTTTCTTGATACTTTCCTTCAATTGACTCAATTCTCAAAATGCGTGCATATCAAAACTTTGAGCGTACAAAAAATTATTCGGATACTTCCTCAAAATACCCGGAATTAGGCATAAAAATTAAAAAATGTGTGAAAATTTGCTCTGCTCTAAAATGCTAAGATTTTCCAACTATATGCAAAGGCTTTCAAAACATTTTAATATTTTTTCTATTATGCATTAAAATCATTGACGGAATGCAAAATAGTTAATTCGTGTTACAAACCATTATTATTTAGTTTATAACCAACTACAAGCTTGGTTATGTGAATTTTTTAATATGCTTTTCCAGCCTGTATAATGTATATTCGTATTTTATATTTATTGTGAAAAAATCTTCAGAGGAAAAATACTACACTATTCTAAAATTCTCATTTATGTATGGGGAAAAAGTGAAATTTTCATTATGAACAGGAAAAATGCATACTATCAGCTAGTTAATAATTATAGTTCATTCGTTATCAATATGTAACTTCAATTTCCTATTCATATGCACAGTATACTACGTTGCGCGTTTAGTAGATACACACTTTAGTGGAAAACTATAAAAGTGGTTTGATTTGTTTTTGTCACCACGTTTCGTCAAACCTATCACCCTGTCACCTTTATCACCGCGGAATCTCAGTAACCACTGCACCATTCTGACGAAATTTTGAGTTTGAGGATATACCAAGGACAATTATAAAATTCTAATTCCATTATTACTAAGAAATTGAAAAGCGAACACAAACAAAAATTTTCTAATGTGACGTGTATAAGTAGAGTGCTCTGTATATGATATACTTGATTGAAGCAATAATAAAAATATTAACATACTCACGTTTCCATGAAACTATAAGGCTCTAACTCACCTGTAAATAAGAAAAATACATATAATCAATTATAATTTGGAAATAATATATCAGTTAAGTTCTTACATGAATTGTTTGAATGTTGAATATATATTTAAATATATATATATATATATATATATATATATATATATATATATATATATATATATATATACACGTTATAATCAGTAATCAATTTTTAAAATACGTATTTTTCGGAAAACTCAAAAACCTTGGAACACGTGGAATCCCCTTTTTTCAATATGAAACAATTCAGGACACGCCTATGGATGCTTATTTGACTGGTTCAGCAGGTGGCCGTTAATTCGTTAATTGAAAACACATGCGAATGAATAAATATATTTTCTGCCGTTTCAGCTGCGTCAGAATTCTTTTCAAATACCTTTACAAAACAGAAAAAAATAATATGATTTTGAGATTATAATGCTGCTAAGACATCCGAAACGTCAGTAATTGGTATATGGTTTCAATGAGGGGTTATCGGACATACCTTAGTCGACTAGTCTTTCCTATGAAAAATTCTATTTCATTCCTTTTATATCCATAGAAAAAATCCCAATACTCATACAAATCAGATAGAGATGAATCTTAAACTATGCTATGTACTCGTATGTCGTAGAAAATATTTTTTAGGACTTAATTCAAGTAGTACCAATGAAGTAACTATCTAAATTTTAGAATGAATACAGTTTTTGTATAATTATGTATATAATTCGACCTAGCATTCTGCTAGCTCTGTGTAACCACCTGTGTTATATATTTATATAAGTACTGCTACTACCGTTTGAAGGTCTTAAATGATAAGAGGCGACTATGCATTTTTTGTGACTGAATCACCTGTTCCAACATTTTTCACATGTCAGAAAATATTACCTTGTAGCATAATGCACTATTCATACCTCTACTGCGTAACATAGCAAGTTTAAAAGTAGCCTAATTACTCCCATCTCTTTGAACACGCGACGCTTTTGTAAAAAAGCCATAAAAGAGTACAACACCCTTTGACATCACATTTGTATGACTTTTGCAGGGCAATCAGACATAAAGAAGTTGAAAAGGGAGAACGAAATGCTGAAAAAAGGCCTCTGGTATCTGCGAGACGAGTACGACAAACTGGAAAGACTGATCAAAGATAAAAAAATCGATTTCTCCTCTTCGTCTACCACCTGCACCAGCTCCAGCGAATCCGTAAGTATATCCCCCAACGACTGTATAGGGTGGTTCGCTAATTACAGGCTTTATCAGAGTCGATAAAATGATATCTCTATCATACTTTATATTCAAATTAGTGATATATGTAAACGATATCGAACGATCTATCCATAGGCAGTACGACCAAACTACTTCAAAGTTTCAGCACTGCTCTAATCTTACTAGTGTCCTTGCACTCCATTTGGTATGATTTTTGAGGCCTTGTCCAATTTCGTTGTGCAGATGAAAACAATTTGAGGGATATAGACCGGTTGTACTTAACATAAGATCCTAGGATTCGTAATCAACATTACAAAAGCTCACGAGCGTTTGTCCCAAACTTACTGAGAAAGGCATCACACACTGCAAGCAGTAGATATTCCAGAGATGGGAGGAACCTTTCATAGTAATAGTAGCTGTCCGATGAATACAATATCATGAAGCGGAATATTATCGTTTATTGTAATCCCCAGAAGTTTAATGGAAGATAACACGAGTATTGGGCATCTTGTCCATAAATCTCCATATTGTTATATCCGTTTACTACTGCTATCGATTTGGGGTGAGGAGTGCTCCAATTTTCCATTCCAGAATTAGCAATCCTATAATACACCTACAATGTAAGGAAATACAAACGTTCGATTCCTTTTCGCTTACGTGTACATTTCTCAAAACAATCACTGCGCAATTCGCAAGGAAGACATCCTGTAGATGAAATTGCATTGTCTCACGAAACGTAAATAAAATCTAAACTGTCGTGTCACGTCTCGACGCCGGCGGCAGTATAAGTCCCCCTCTATTTTATTAAATTCTCGTCGGACGCCTGGCGTCGTTTACCCCTTTTGCTTGTGTTGTTTACATTAGAGCCATTAAAATCATGGCAGTACAGTTCATTTAGATATTTCATTGACATTCTCATAGTTAGAAGTCGAATTAATGATCATTATAATTTATGAACTTAGGCCATATGTGCCAAGTACTTAATTTGATTCATTCGAAAAAATATTTTCAATCGTATTTTGTTTTTTACTTCTCATGCATGGGTGTGAGGGAAGTATTGTATTATAAATGAAAATTGCACAATAACAATCAGAAAATTTGATGTTCTTCCAGACGAATGCATATCGGTTAACGACAGATGGAAAAAGGGTTTTATTACATTTTTCATGTGAATAAAGGAAATAGAACTTTATTGCTTCCATTTTTGAGAGGACCTCATGAAATTTCATGTAACTCCATTATAACGGTATTTCAGTCAACAGAATACTGAGTAAATCAATATTTGTGCTTTATGATTATTACTTAACGTAGTATTGAAAGATTGCAGCTGAATCTAATAAACCTGCATTTCAGGATACTTGTAGCTCGTGTAGTGACGACAGCGAAGAAGTAGAAACAACACAAAACATGAAAAACGATCAGCGCACCAATATGACCCTTCAAGACAGATTTGATCACCTTTCAGTTGTTACCGAAGAAACAAGTGCTGAAAACTCAGATCGGAATTCCAATGGAGTTCAATTTATTAGTGAGAAGTGGGATAACTTTGAAAATGACGTCATCAAGCCTGATCAAAGTTATCCCGCTCATGCAAATCAAAGGTAATACTCCTTAAAAATGAATTTTGATGTGCGCAAGTTGCAATACATTTATTAAGTAAATTGAAAAAGATATTTCTGTCGTGAGTATATGTTTACAAAAATATCGAAATTCTTGAATAGAGTATTCATTTTTATGTGTGGCGTTTAAATACTCCAAAACGTGGTATTGACAAATATGTTCGCTTTAAGCAAACCCCAAGAGTTTCTTATTCCAAAAGAGTGTATAATTGATCACAGAATAAGCTAGTCAGATCACCTGAAAACGATTGAGGATGAATCGCTGAACCGCTGCTTAGGTATCAATAAAATAAATCATATGAGAACCAATACATGCCCTCGCCAAATGTCCCATGCAACTTTTGTTTCTTAATGTCTCAAGTATCTTTATTCCTGCCAAATTGGTCTCACTCAATTTGTATTCAAATTGTTCGAAAATATCTTGAGTGAAACATTGTATTAGCTGAGATAGAAGACACCTCTTAACCTGGACTATAAGTTTTTAGCGAAAGTCTGCACACATTTAAAAACCAAGTCAGTGCCCGAATTCTAACTCATTCGAGAAAGTGAAAAAGCTAGCAACGAGACGACCATGTCGTCGCTGCATACAACATGAATGCTCGTATTGTTTTTATTAGATGATGAGACTAGCGATTCTATGTGACGTCATACAACTCAATGCTTTCGATGTTGACGTCTTCCACTGACTTTTGCACTCGGCCGGGGTATTAGAATATAAACTTAGTATATATTCACATAAAATGACATCTAGAGATATTAACTCATCTCCAGGTGTCGCCCTCTATGGGGACGCTCATAAGCAACTTACGAAGTCAAAGGTCCTAACACCTGGACTGCCTTGAAGTGGCAACAAATGTCCCTTACATATGACAACAAGGGTGAATTGATTTACAGCAACATCCCTTGTTGACAGATGTTGCAATGGATTACCAACAACTTCTGGGAAATCTTTAAATCGCCTCCACCTCAACTAGGTTTTGTGGGTATATATTAGCATTTCAGATTTTTTTACAGCTTATGCCAACCTCATACGATATCAACACAAGCAAAACTCGCTCAAAACTTTTTTGCTCCTATCAAACCATCAAATAGCCATGAAGACAACCAACTCCATCAAGTTGGAGGAGTACTATTTCCTAACGAAGTATATGACGATTTTACGAGCCCTATGGTAAATATCCCAGGTAAGAAATGAAGAATGAATATAATCATGAAAATCATATATCATATTCATCTTGTTCTATTTTACAGATATCCAAAATATAGAAGATATCCAAAACGATCAAATCTATTTTCAACAACACGAGTCACCGTACCACAATTTCACGGCTCAGGAAACAGTTAATACGGAAGCAAATAGTTTCTACCAGAACATGGTGTTGGTTCCTAAAAGCAGCAAGCCTCAGCCAGACGATACACCGATGGAGAAATCCGCGGTTGATTTGATCGTGAAGATAGACAATAAGAGCTTCAATAATGGATTGGTGTTTAGCAATACTACACCAAGCCATAGCACGTTTTCGAATGGTGGCAATTTGGAAGAGTTGCTCCATGACATTGAGTCTATCTCTCAAGTAGGTAAACAAACATGTAACTTAACCAAACTATATACCTTTTTGACAGACAGATATGTAAAGCTACATATGTTTACGAAACAAGCTATACTGGCGTCTAAATCTATCTTAAAAAGTAGATAAAACATACAACGGTGTAATTCTCGGTGTAATCCCAATGTATGAACTAAAAAAACTTCATCTAGGGTGAAAGGAAGTCAGGTGTTTTATGAGTTGATATTTGCTTCCGAATGAGGTTTACTGTTGTTACCTTGGGATTTCACTGTTATTATGTTCCGTCCTTTCTCTCTCATAAAACTGCGGGACTTGTCTCCGTAATGACGATACATCCTTGTTCGTCATTCTGTATTTATAAACAAATCAAATATCTCTATAGGAGGATATAATAGTTCATAATGTTGTAATTTGGAAACTATAGAAACAGTTAATCAATAGATGTCTTGGTTAGTCTAGCTTTCAAAATCGATTTATTGTCATTTTGTATTTTGAAAATGACTGTCAAGTCATTCGAAATGTTAAAAAAGTTCATTAAGAAGCCGTGTGCGGTTTTAATCAACCGCCAGAAACAGATCAAACTTCGATTTCTTAGACCCCATTTTATAAAGCTAAAGGTTTAATTGAAATTAAAAATGTTCAACCCTAAATCTTTCAAAAAGCAACAGCAGAAACTTATATAATTTGTCATGAAGGACTAAATGAACGAGGTCTGAAAGTTTTGTCCAAAAATACAAAAAATCAATGACCCTGTATCTTAATCTGATAGTAAATGTTAAATGTGCTCCCGTTATATTAAAAATCTGAGCGCGCCATTGTATCATCCTACAGGATATTCTGAAGATGTCAAATTTGCAGAGGGGTGCAAACGAGCAACGGACATGCCAACAAGGAGAAGCTCCCCATGGGGAGGAAAATCAGGAAGAGAAACCGTACAAAAGCGAATTGAACGTGGTACTGATGCCCAATCCGATGCCGCTGATCGGCTTCGACAAGTACAAGGAAATTAAAAGGTAAGGCACACGACAGATTTCCGGACTGAGTTTATTCCGAGGCAATGTGATTAAGACTACATAGTCCAGTGATACTCGGGTTATAGGGAGTGTTATATATTGATATATGTGGTACTGGTGGTACTGGATCCTTTGGCGCAGTAACCACAAACATTTCACAGTGTTGGCACTTGCCAGACTACTTCATTTGAAACCCGATACGTATTTCGCGAATCTATGTTTTCAAATTTAATCAATTCAAAATAAGTTCGCAGTGGTAGAACTGTCTGTAAATGACAGCTACCCAAATATTTTATTTCATATATCATCAGGTTTAGAAACAGAAATTTTGAAATTCATTTTTTGTTATATTTAAATATTGATATAATTATTTTATAAAACATGATATCAGATATAAAATCCATACGTATTTTATATCTTGATATGCAAATTGGTTAACAAGATACAGATAATGCAAGATTTTTTCCATTCATTAATGTAACTTAAAAATTAATCCTAATAGGTAGTGCGAAATATATAAACGATTCCCTAAAAAACTGCATTCATTTTTTTTATATATAGCCTCACGCAAAGATATCCTATCACGCTTCATAAGCGCTGCGAGAAAATACATGTTTATTCACATTGACCTTCTCTCTCATAAAGTTATCATATTCAAGAACGATTGTACATGGCATATACTCTGAAATTGCATGACAATGCTATAATTCCTATTTCTTATGCCATTCTTTATTTCCAGAAGTTTCGAAAGCGTGAATTCCAAGCAACCAGATGACACCATTTCAATGTCACAACCTGAACTACGCTTCATTCCACCCCCACCACCACTCCTACAATCACAAAGTCAAGGACTGCTACCACACAGTCCTGGTGTTGCTCCTTGTGAGGCGGAGGTCAATCCTTTTTTCTTCGGTCACTTCAAAGACAACTATGTCAATTCGGATTACTTCAACATGAGGTACAACCCTGAAAACTTCGACATGAAGGAAGAACAACTAAAAGAGACTGGTAAGCTTTACCATACGTCATTATGAAATAAACAATGCCAAGATTCTAACTTGACGTATTTCAGTGGGCCAAATTTTATAAGGAATTTTGTTGACATAGTTCTAAAAAATTGTTAGATATATCCATTGAATCATTCTTAATAAAGTCAACGATGTAACTTCAACTGAATTTATAATTGTTTGAATACATACATGTAGTAAGTTGCAAGGCTGAAAATCGAGGATGGGTCTTATACCACCCTTAATACATGAAACTTAATTACTTGTGGCATATGGGGAGACTACCAAGTGCTGGTCACTAAAGAGTGGTAGCTATTTAATAACTAAATATATCACTCAATGTCCAAACTTAAAAATAACATTTTTGGACTCTCTTTACACAGAGTTTTGTGAAGTCAGAACTACCTATAAAATCTACTGGTTCTAAACTAGGCTTCTCACAGTGTCCTGTGAGGAATCCCGTAACTATACGGAGTTTATGCCTGTTTAAATGAATTAGTTCTCTAGCCGCTTTTGAGCATGGTGCCCTAATGAATTGTTTACCATGTCTGCTTCGAGTCATAAAGTTCCAGTTATGTATTTATAGAGAAAAATAAAGTTTTGATGATCTAGTAATGAAATAGCTTTGTTGAGTTTTGATAATAGTTACAGAACAATTTAGTGATCAAGATTGTCTCCACGTATCTTTTGACCAGAAATAGATAACACTAATACTCGTATCATGAGATTTAAGGGCGCCCAATTCTGAGGTGATCTTGGTAGCTCGGGGCCCGAAAAGTTTGGGCTGTCTAAGCTACAGAAAATTGTGTTCACTGGAGCAGCTACTAATTCAACAAGGCGCATAGCAGACTTTCTAGAATACTGGTAGCCTGTGTGGGGATGTGCTCTGATACACTCCCTGGAGATCAATCTAGAGAAGAGCAATATGTCTGGGAGACGCGACTAACCCTACAAACTACCTCCACAGTCTGAAATATCTAAGCGAGTTGGCTGATCTGTCCCTATTTCATAGAATACTCGTACCATGGTAAATCTTCGACTGTGATGTCTCGAATCATAACACCAAAGTCAGCATATTATGTTGGAGAAACTTCTGGAAACATTATGATGATACCATGCCCGAAAAGCTTGATAAATTATTGCAAAGTCTGAGTGTCAATAGACAATACTGGTAGATATATGGAAGAATTTTTTTGAATTCTGATGTCAAGCTATAAAATCATTGTTTATCAACATAATCAATCATCATAATCAATGTAAAGCATATCTAAATAAGGCAAGCACATTGAATAATTGTATTATAGACACATACCGATGATCACAGGCTACAACAGTCCTTATGAGTATCAAGACAAACAAGGGAGAAATCATAACAACATAATAATAATAAAGACGAATTAATAATCACATTTCAATTTGTCGCACAATGAGCTATACATGATGCCGCTGTATACCAGATACCATCAGTTAAACAGTTATACCAAGAACAGATCTTATCATATGTATTGAAACGGGGGCTATGCTATTGTTTCTGGGTGATTTGCATTTGAATCAGGTACAGTCGCCCGCCTTTAATTAAAATTGTCGGAGCAATTTGATCAATATAGTGGCAAACGTAAATGAGCCAACTTTGCATAACAATCACCTGGGTCAGGGTAAAAATAGATACCCGATTTCTAATTTGAGCCTTGCAATTTTAATGCTAGTGTCGATATGCAAAAGACATCCGCTCGAACTGATTTCATGTGATGGCATCCCGTTAGTAATGGATCCAAGTCATTCTTGAGAAACAATTTTGAAAATGCTAACACAAATGAAGTATATTCTCCCCACTACGCATCAGACCTGCTATAGACATGAGTTGTTCTGTCAATAGCCTAGACTCGTCAGTATAGCTTGGGAGTCTAACTGTAGAGAGCATTCGGAAGGTGTATACGTAACCCAGTCAAGGATGTGATAGCAACATTAACTCGTCTCTAAGTGTCGCCCTCTATGGGGACGCCCAAGGAACACCTTTGTCTTCATAAGTTGCCAATGGGCGTCCCCATAAAGGGCGACACTTGGAGATGAGTTGATGAAACACAAATGAATTACAAACACAGAAGAATATATTTTTTCAACTACATACTCCAAAAATGGCACTTTGTGAAGCTTCATTATACTTACTATACCTTTTGTATCTAGTATATTAGCTTATTATTTTATAAAACAGGCAGGAATGCGTTTTCAATAAGACGTTGCTTTGCCCCTTATTTTGAATTTATCAAAAATGCCAACGCATGATCTGTATGCTAGTCTTTCAGTATAGTTCATATTAAGATCTCATCTAAAAACAAAAATATTTTCCTGGAGGAACATTATGATTTTGATAAGTTTCTTTGTACTTTGATACTTGTGGTTTCACTTAGCCAGGACAAGTATAGGATGAATCAGAGAAAGACCAGACACAGTTTAGGTGTTACATTGTCAAAAAATTTCAGTGTCATCAATTCAAAAATCTAGTTCGAAGACCAACCTTCTAGAGCTGACCTCCTCGGAGCACGTTTCAAGTGAAAATGAAGAAAACCTGAAATTCAGAGCATCCCGTCCAGGACCGTCAGACGACAAAGAGCATCAAAAGACTGATCTACAAAATCAATTAGGAAAATCGCCAAAGCTTACTCTTAGGAAGAAAGTCAGTATACATTTTAAAGGTGGGTTCGTAAAAACATACCGTATATTTTTCTTATCGATATATAAGGATGACCCGCATTTCAGTCCATAAAGAAGGCTTCATTATGACGTTGGGTCTATCAAGCAATAAAGTAGGCATTATTATCTGGTATGAAAAAATAAATAGTTTTAGACTAATATGGGAAAATAACAGCATTTAGTGCTCTTTTTTCAATAATTAGTCTTCTCTTAAAATAATTTGGTGATGGTGAGGTCCATCAATCTAAATTCGATAGCACTAAACAGATGAAATCCTAACTCTTTTCTAGAGTGTGAAATAACATTTTTCCGATGGTGAACTACAATTTTCCTGCACTCAAAATAAATATATTAAAGCAAACCTGTACTGAAAACTTAAGGTACCTATAAGTTGCATTACTTTTTGATATAGGAACTGGATTTGAGACTCTTGTTTGAGTTTTTGGGTCTTTCAAAAAAATATCTTTCTATAGTTATTCCTTATTTCCTTAATTTCCACAAATAAAAATTTCTTTCATACAGAGAGTTTCATTTGTGAAACTTCTGTGTTAAACACACAAATTTTTCATCTGAACGATGAACGAGTTTCACCAAGTAAGAGCATCTACAATCCACATTTATAATTTATTTGGTTATACTTCAAATAGAATGACTGTACTATTTTGCTACGGTATATTAATTCCGAGTGTCTCCTATATAATAAACGTATACGTTCCCATACTATTTTAAGATTTTAATCACCATATTGTTTCCCTCATCAGCGTCAGCCGATGAAGGAAAATTAATTTTTTGCTGGGAAAATCTGTAACGCAAACAGTTATGGCCTTATTGATTCAATTGCTCTATGTGCGGTTATGGGTCAACAATAAGCCATCATACTGATGAAACTGAACCATCTAATATTGATAAAACTAAATTAATGTTTTCTCTTTATCCGAAGGCAAGAAAGACAAAACGAAAAAGCTATCCACTGAAAGCTCGGACACGTCCACCCCGAAGGCAGAGAAAAAGCAACTGTTCGACGTGAAATTCAACGAAAAAGACAAAGACAGAACGAAAGCGGCGAGTCACCCGCAAACGCCGAGCACCGAATCGAGGAAATCGACAACAGAAACGAACCAAGAACCGAAAACGCCAACCAGTTCCGACAGCAAAACTAGTAATGAAAAGAAAACGGAATTTGATAAAAACAAGGGTAGGAAAAGCACTTCAGTTAGTCCGGAGCGAAATAAACACGTGCATTTGAAGGACGAAGGTAATACTAACATTCGTTTAAAACTAATAATAACTATAATTCCTTATTTTCGACGGAAACAACGTTTTTATCATTTTCTGAGATAATATGGTGTGTCGGATTAGGCTAGCAATTGTGTGTGTACTGAGACAGACGTTCTGGTTGAACATCATTAAAATCAAGTCCTGTTTATATACTTTGGTATCAAAGCTCCGAGTTTGTCATTTGCAGTTCACTCAGTTCAACACAGCATTCATAAACTGCAATTGTCATGTCAATAAGGCAATCAATGACCTTGACACAACGGCTTTGACCGACCGGAGGTTTGTTTATGTTCAATTAAAATGTGTTTTAAATTGATTGTTGTGATTTATATCTTCCGCTGAATTTTTTTACTGCTTTTCATGATCAACAAATTTGCTTAGCGTGTTTTGTTTCGGTTTTTTTGTACAAACATCCAAAAAATGACGATATACCAACTGATCGTTTGACAACAAGCTGGCGATGACTTTGAAAATCCCTGTTGCGTGAGGTTGTTCTCGAATAGTTGATCGTGTGAGCAGGAGATATAAAAAAAGATGTCACACACATAAAAAGAAATTCTCACTTAGATTGAGATATACTCAAGAAAAGAACACCTGATCTCACTCTAAGGCAATTTACTATACAAAATTATTATTGATTTGAACCAAGAAAAGCATATTTTCTAATTCAATACTCTAAAAAATAAAATTGTCTTCACAATTAAGATTTCAATGCTTTTCCAACAAGTATTTCATACTTTTTTGTAAGGTTATCATATTTTCCAAAGGAACCCCATTTAGTTCAAACAAAAATACGAACGTCTTGCGATTCGCTCCAGGTAATTCATTCTATTATTTCTCATCGCCATCTTCGTCAACGGCATTTGAGCGGTATGCGTGTGTCTGCTTCTGCGCCCGTTATTTTCTATTGGTTTTGATTTTTATCCTCTCAAGATGAATGAGCTGTTAAAAAGTTCGGGTTGTGACTGTTGTGAGAATCTCATGAAAGTGTGCAGGTGTTGATGTGATATGTGTGATATGTAATTTGTGAATAAGCTCTATCACCAATGGTGGACGTATATCTTTTGGCTTAGTTACAGGTACATTTTATTTATATTCTGTTTACCTTTCAAACTTGAATTAGGAAAAATACTATATGAAGCAGATAAAGATAAGAAAGAAGTCACATTGGTACAGATTTTATAATTTTTTGGTTATGACGAATGTCCTTGACTCGACATTTTTCAATTTATATGACATATAGACATGAATGTTTCGTCTTTAGCCTAGACTCGTCAGATAGCCTGACGGTCTAAATGTAGAGAACAATCGGCCATACTGAGGAGTCTAGGCTAAAGACGAAACATGCATATCTAGCTGGTCTGATGCATAGTGTATTATTTCATATCATAAATCTGTTGCCGCATGTTGGTACGCTGCTAGTAAAATCAGTAAAAACTCTATGATACTTATCTGAGATACCTGGTATAATAAACATTTTCGTACTTATAAAAGGTCCGCCTACTTTCTACACGAGCCTGGTATATATCAAGCAAAACAGAAAACGGCACTTCCACTGCTTTTTATTCATTTCGTCAGCTGCAATAAAATTTCCATAATGTACATTTTATATCAATAGACAAAGAGCCGAGCAAATAGAATGTACCGTCTGGCTTTGTAGAGTCCCTGAATGTGAATGTTGGACCATCTCATAAAGAAGCCATCGCCTCCCGACATGCCGGCTACGATTCTATGACATTATATAAAAATAGTTTTATGTCGATACCGCCTTCTTTCTGGGAACTTCAAAGAGTTCGGCTGCTATGTACGCTTCCGACTTTACGAAATTTAAATACAGAAATACATCTCGATAAATGTTACGAAATTTGAAATATATTGATCGCATACTTCTTGAAAAAATGGAGTATATATACTCTTCAACTGTCACTTGCTTGTTGTATACAGTGTGAATCACAAGTCGTGACCAAAAATGAAACATCATACACAGGGACGTATTTTAAGGGGTTTCTTTCATGTAACATTTTTCCCTCGAGGGCTTCATTAAGAAAAATGAGGGGTGTTGAAAATACGTCCCTGTGAGTGATTCATGTTTGGTCACGACATGTGAATCACCCTGTATACCAATGTGCTTTATAATTTCATACGATTCACAATGCCAACGTGATTTCTATCGAAGGTGGTGGAAGCAAACGGCACAAGAAACACAAGAAGTCAGACAGGAATCGAGTGCGTCGTGGAAGCTACTTGATGGAACCCGTTGGAAGATCTTTCTCGGTCTGCACGGACAGGTCAAATGCGATGGGTGCCGGTTTAGGCTTCGGTTCGGGAATTTTCTTCGAGGAAGGATCGGAAAGAGAAAGGACTAACAGCAACAGCAGTGTTGATCTTTCGGACAATACCAGGAAGATGTCAACCGTTTCGAATATTCCATTGAGCGGGAAGGTGCCGTGGTGTGGGTGCTGGGGAAATGGGTGTTTGTGACGCTAGAACTTAGTAGCTGTTGTTGCGTATCGATTTCGCCCGACAAACGCTCGAACACTGTTTCGAAGCTGAATTAATATGAGGCTGCCAAGTGCAGCAATTTGAATATTACCATGACGCAACGTCAGCTTTTAGACCACGAACATGACCATTCGGCTAATACTAAATCGGTTGCTTCTCGCGGCAGACGCGGTCCATCAAATGTCTTTCCAAAATTTGAATAGCAAAGCAGCGGAATCGATATAGAGTTTCAGTATTGACAAGGTTTCCGGAATAATACATAACTGCGCTTAAATAGCGAGAGGCGTTGGGAAAAATTAGTCAGCGAGTGATCCAACTTATAGGTATATAATTCCGTGTCAACTTTGTTATTGACGTGATATTCTGTATAGTCAATACAACAAGGATTTGCCTTGAAGTTGGGATGGAGAAAGCTGTAACAGCATAACCTTCCATTGATTTTCTGGAATAAATATCGTACCACAATTGATTTTGGTGCAGGTAACCCCTCTAAACTCTTGACTAAAGCTCGAACATAATGAATCATTTGGATAGATGTGAATCATAATGTTGACAGCACTTTCATACCGAATTCAAAGTTACAACCTAGAGTACAAATCACATAATGCTTTGTAAAATTAAATGATAGATTTCCTCTATGTTTTATTCAGCCCTTCATGCATTTTATCTCAAAGATGAAAAGAAGGTTTAATTATTACCATCGTACTGTGTGGCTAAAGGTTTCACAAATTGAATTTGAAAAACATGTTTGACCATACCATAATAGGTATAATGGACAAAATGATTTAAAAACCTATTCATAGAATATTAGCAGATTATGACAATTTATTTAGTATGATGGTATTATCCCTGTATACCCAATTATACTGTAGAAAACTTGTTTTATAGGTATATATTATCCGATGCAATGCATCATCTCTACCGAAATTTTTACATGGTTATTTCTGTAATTGAATTATATATACATAGTTAACTTTGTTTTGTATTTGAATAAATAAAATCATAATTAATAGTGTTTTATTGATTTAAAAAATAGTACGTCTACTCCACTCCACTATGCGTCAGACCTGCTATAGACATGCATGTTTCATCTTTAGCCTAGACTCGTCAGTATAGTAGTGGTATATACGTAACCCAGTCAAGGGTGTAATAGCAACATCAACTCAACTCCATTCGCATTTTACGAAGGCAAAGTCCTAGCACCTGGACTGCCTTGAAGCAGAGACAGATGTCCCCTACATACTTGGAGATGATTTGATGTTGCTATCACACCCTTGACTAGGTTACGTATATACCACCAGATTGCTCTCTATAATTAGACCGCCAGAATATACTGACGACTCTAAGCTAACGACGAAACATGCATGTCTATAGCAAGTCTGATGCATAGTGGATATCATACACTTAATCCTAAAACCTTACATCTACCAGCGTCTTCACCTTTGGATACCAATGGCAGCAAATGTAGCACGTGAATTGAATTTTTGGAAATTATATTTATAGTAATTTCAATTTTAAACGTTGCTTCTTTACTCTCCCCTCATCAAATATAACAGTCATCACTTCACGGCAATTTCACGACGAAAAATTCCATTTCTATTTAAAATTCTCTTGGGGCAAGTGGAGGGTGAGACCCGCGATTGATTTTTTCATTTACCGTCTCCGGATAATTTCGACGGGGGATAAGAATCATGGGCGTACGGTGAATAAAGGAGGTTTCATCGTATCGATGGAGGTAAGCAGGAAATTGATTTATCCATATAACTTCTGAAACTGATCCTTTAGTTGGTTCTCTGACTAGTTTATTATATTTTCTACTAGCCGCTCTTTAAAGCTACATAAGATTATCCCAATATCTTTACTACTATAAATTATAATGGATCATAATAATTTCAAAATATTTTTTTTAATTTTTTTCTCTCTGATAGAGGCTGCTGAGGCAGCCGCAACGATATTACAGATAGTCACTCCAAAGCGGTAGAAAAATAAGAAAATAACCAGCATCAAATGCTCATAGGGCATTAAGAATCCTTTTATACTCACAGCACATTTGACAGTTCCTCCACCCTCATACTTCCTCCCTCCGATTTCACCATCCCCAAACGATTTTGAAAAATGATCAGTGACCTCTAAACCGCATAAAAACGAAGTCTGAGAGTTTATTTGATATTTTTTCGGTTTTTATGTGTCTAACGCCGCCACTGAATCGATTTTCAAAAAACTATGAAGTTTTTTCGTTCTTGACTAAGTTAAAATCTAAATTTTCAAAAATTATCAAATACTTTGGTCATTAACAATGTTTCGATATGTCTCCTAGAATCGACGAACAATTCATTCAACAAGAAACATAAAGACTCAATGAAACTCTATGAGGGACTTTAGAGAGCATTTCACTTCACTGAGATCTAGGGACTCTAGACTAGCAATATCAGATCGCTGCATCTAAGTAGAATCATTAGGAACATAAATTGTCCGAGATTAGGACAGAGAATGCTCCTTGAGTAGAATAAACGATGGGACATTCGCCAAATCGCCTTTCAAACGATCTGGAATTTCTCTGAGGGAACAGATGATCGTAATTAATTATACCAGTGCTTCGTATTCGATATACAAGGTCTAAACAAAAAATATCTACAACTGAAGCAGTGAGAACACACTGACAACCACTTCAATATCTCTAATAATTTTGCAATGAAATTTGTCCATGCAAATAGTGCATTTCCTTAGTTCTATGATAAAATACGATCATAACCTTATCCTTCATCTATCAAAACTTCCTTCTAATTGCTCTTGATCTTGAGATTATATATCGTAACTTTATAACCCAGAAACTGCTAAAGAGGTTGTGGAAGAAGCCTACGTTATCATGACCAAGGACGAACCTGCTGTAAACTACTAGTACTACTGCGTTTATTATTTGAGGATAATTAAAACCACTGTACGAAATGTTTGTGCTTTTGATGATGGCAAAACCAAGGAAACAAGCTTTATAGACGGATCACACTGAAGATCCGTGACCTAAGAAAGGGTATGCATGAAAGCATCGCGTTGTAATGGTGATATTCCTGACAGAGATGTTTGGCAAATACATCTAAGATCGATAGAGTACAGCGCTGCATACTTGCATCTGCTTACATATAGTCAATTTTGTTTTCAAGCAATTATATTACTGAAGAACTATATCAGCGCCATATCCAGAAATGAAACGCTGTTCTTAATAGCGTAACCTCACTATAAGTCCTTTGACATAACAAAGTATTGAGCGATGGCTAAACGGAGCTCCTAGCTAGACCAATGTTGGATAATAATAGACGACAGATCATTACTGCCCCAGATGGCTGGGAATTCATGGAAGTTACCAAACCATCGTTAGATAGATAGATAGATCACTGCAGATTGTATTGACACTTGACCCTTATATGACAACCACCGTCCGCATCAGAGTCCATAAAGTACCCTATAGGTTTTAGTGTTAGTTCTCAGGGAAAATAAAAAAGGCCAAGTGTCCAGGCTTTGCCTCCACACCACTACTACCACTCCATCACACATATAAAGCTTTACATCTTATATGTTGGACACCAAGAGAAGACAGTCGTGAAGGCTTCCAAATGCTGAGGAGAGGGTATTATGTTGTGAAGCAGCCCCGTAGTGTGTACGTTCACCGAATTCATAAAATCGCCATCAATTCTCTTTGTTTCTGCGTTCCGTGGATTCAGTCAGACTTTTTTATTGGAAAAATAAACTGTCGTCACGTCGAACTGCGAGATTCATTAAGTGAAAAATAACTTCAGTTAATTATCTCACAAAGACGGCAGCCTGATTGGATTCCTGAATTCCTCCACTTAGTTTAAATCAATCGATACAAACGAAGACGACATTCGGAGAAAAAGATTATTGTATTGCAAGTGTTATTTAAAGCTCGCACAATTGTTGAAACCCTATTTTCTAGAAGGCATGTGACATTCCAGCTATAGATATACCAATTATTCGTAAATACAAATATCTGGTCATCTCCAAGTGTCGCCATCTATGGGGAGGCCCATTGGCAACTTACGAAGTCAAAGGTCCTGACACTTGGACTGCCTTGAAGCAGCGACAGATGTCCTTTACACTCTTGGAGATGAGTTGATGTTGCTATCACACCCTTGACTAGGTTACGAATATACCATCCGATTGCTCTCTACAGTTAGACCGCCAGGCTATACTGACGAGTCTAGGCTAAAGACGGAACATGCTATAGCAGGTCTGATGCATAGTGGAGAGCATACAAAAATATTGCTTTCTAATAAACACCTATATGCAAGAGGGATATTACCAAAAACTGTAGGAAAAATCTACATAGAGTGCATGTACTCTACTACTACTACTACTTATTCATCTAAAATTTGTAAGCCCCCATTTTTTGGATTACATAGTAACTAAATGGTTGATGTAGATTGTAGATACTATTACTTGATAAAACTCTTCCATCACATACTCGTATTTATGAAACTGTTTAAATTAGTGCAACGAATGTGGACCATAAAATACTCGATTAATTCAATTCTCGTCCTAGACCTAAGAGTATGTGCAGATCATCTAATTTAAAAAAATTAAATCGAGATTTTTAATCCAGCTTGTGTCAGTCTTTATAAAGTGAATTACCAACGAGAGTCACACAAGCGCAAACGTTTTCGAGTTACAAATAAAATAAGAACGGTGTTGGTAACTAGCATATCCGTTTTATCGTCACCAGATTGGGGACCTAAGCATGCGTTTATAGCTGATTTAATTATCGTATAAACCGCACAAGGAGTACGTTGAACCTTAGGGATCGTGACATAGCATCCAATAACACTGGTTCGGACTTCCATTATCTGTTTCGACTGGAATTTACTACATCAATGGCAACCTTTTGAAACACAAATTCTTATGTCAATCCGAAGTATTACACTGGAACATCTACAGTCTATAAGTTTCAGTCACTCCAATCTTCTCTCGTTCACGTTTTTTTCCTGCATACGCTAGTGGATGCATTTATACTAACGTACATATATGCACCGGTTCCGACAGCAGCCTAGTTGGAAGTCAATAAATAATACGAGATTCACTAGTAGATAAATAATCGGATCTATTAACTGGAATCATGTGCACGTGGTAGCAGAGATTAAAAAATTTATAGCAGGACGGTAGAACATAAATATTCAGTGCGCACCATGAGGGTTCAGTAGATACGCCAAATTGAGAGAATTTTCCACAAATGGAGTATCTCCCTGTATTGGTGGGAAGCCAATATATTCGTGGCAAATTCTAAATTTTAGATTAGTACAAAATACAGATTGTATCTTAAGTCAAACTTCAAGTCATACAGCATACACTACATAACCATCTATAAGAGCGTTAGAAATTTATGAAAGACACAAATTTGAAGCACGCACCTTTCGCTTACCACACATACTTCCTCCCTATTCCGAATCTTTTTGAATGGATATGTTAGACTCAAAGAAAATCAACCCTTCTCCGAACCTCAAATTGCGCACACTGTTCATATCTAGACCTTGACGCTGACTGAGAGACGTGCTTACGTAGCTCAATGGAAAGAGCGCCTGTTCGGCAGGCGGATGGTGCGTAATCCAAACGCCATCCTGGACCATTTTTACCCGATGTCAAAATGCAAATGTATGTACTCTTGCATATTTGCAAGTAAATAAATAACTGTCACTGTGTATTGATAATGTTTTGAATAGATTACTGTATTCCTTATGCAATGGTTGGCTTGTAACTCACATGTGATCTCAGTAAGTTCATTAACAAAGGTTATTAATCATATACCTTTTTGATACAATTATGCTCTAACAGAAAAGGTTTATTGTCACTTGAATGATAGCATTTCCGGAAAATATCTACATCAAGGCCAAGTTAAATACTAGGCACCTTCTTGTCACTGAGTTTATAATATATCATAACGCTTCTTAATATTCAATTATTGCAACCTTAGCAATAGTTATTTTTATAATTTGAACCGCCCATTAGGTATCTGAAATGATCTTTGGCAAAAAATGTATTTCCAGATAAGTTCAATGGCTTCAGGAATATAAAAACTAGGTAGATTAAGTCTCATTTCGAAATTTCCTAATGAAAATTCTGTTGGATTAACTTTAAACAGACAGAATTGCATTTTGTAATTAATTTTGTTTATGAATCAATTAGAATGAAAACATAACATTGACAGAAGCAATTTAAAAAAATTACCCCACTTGAGAGTTATTAAAATGCCCTCGAATGATAAAACATATTTTAAAGAACCCAAAAATAACCTTATTCTAAAGCGTACAAGGAAAAGTATAAACCACTGCGAATTATTTACTAACGCGAAAACATTGGGACCTACTCGGACCTCAATTCGACACCTGTCCAAATTTTTAAATAATCCGGGTAATCTGAAACACCCTCAAAACATGCTGATTTTCTATTATTATGATTAGGCCAAATTTCAAATACACGTCCTGTAACAATAGAAACGTCATAAAATAATTGAACTACAGTCAGAGTAGGTTTTCATAGTAGTAAAAGCAGCAGATCGACAGAATTGAGTGATGTGTGAATCATGAAATTTAAATTTACTTTCGCACGACAAAGTAAGGCTGACAATCTGCATACATTTCAATTTGTTAATCAAATCCGGAAATATTCCTGTTATATTTATCAATTTGTTTTTAACAGTTAACTTTAAAATATGTGTCATAGCTAGCCCACATGGCTTGTATCACATTGAAACTTTCAAATTAACATACTACATCAGATAAATACTAGACAACATTTAAAGGAAATTCCAGAATCAACACAAAGCTTTGTTTATCCGTCCTATATATACATTGTTGACTGTATCCACACAATCTTCTGTGTAGTTCCAGAATGTAAAATAGACTGGTGCCGTTATGTTCTTGTGTACATACACCGATATTTTTCTTCGGCTGATCGTTATTCACCGAGGCGAACCGTGAGCTGGGTGAGCTTACTCACGCATACCATCCTCCCATCGTCCGATGTCTAAAACCCCATAAATTCCCTGAAAGTGACACTGTAAAAATAGCCAGAGATGAATCCGTGCCATACCTCACCGATGGAGATTTGCCCTAAGCCGAAGGCGGGTCTAAGTATCCCCATCATAGGCGTGATGAAAGCCCATCGGTGCAAGGGAAACGAACTATCTATACAAGGTTACACTAAATAAGAAACACATCACGATACTAGTCCACAATTTACACACAAGGTTTCAAAAATTGAAGAAGTTTTTCAAAAATTGACTGTTTAACAAGGCTAAGTTACTTGTCAGATATGGCATTCTATTTATCCTGTCTGGGTACTTTTCTTCATCTTTCATCGTTGCTGCGTTTTAGGGGAGATATTTTTTGACAACTGGAGAAGTATTTTAAGACGTAGTTAACTGAGTAGTTGACAAGCAACCTGGGTAACCTTTATTAATAGTTTTAGTTTTGGGAGTCGGGGTTTTTAGTTTTTAAAGAAAAATAAAGCGGAACGCGTCACAAAAATGACTTTGTGGGTGAACATTTTTAACAACTACCTAAAAAAAAATTTATACGCCATATAATGATAAGGTATTTAAATAATATACAAAAACAAAGCTTAAATTTGAAAAAAATGGTGACCTCTCCCAACAAAAATTTTCGACCACGCACAAATAGGAAGTTTGAGGATTCATCTTATTTATTCTTTTTGTTAATTGAAGCCACTAAAAAAAAACGAACTCTGTAAACGTTTCAGCTGCCTCGTCTGCCTTTTTACTGGAGCATGAAATTTGTAAAATTAAATATCGTAATGTGAACCTCGGTCAGTAATTATAATATGTCGATTTAATCATTCCAGCGCTAAAAATAATACATTTCAAAGATTATATTAAGGTTTAAGGATGTTTTGATTTTTTTAGCTAATTACTCCGCTCCCATATACCCATTTCTAAAATATAACAATATTACATTCTGAGACTGTACGCAAGGAGCAATGAAAAGTATGATTTTGCCAAAGATTGTATTGAAGAAATGCTTACATTATTTGATTACGCCCTTCAATTATCAGAAACTTGATAAAAAATACTATGATTGGAATTTTTGAAAAGGTTCGACCAGCACTTGAAAACCATTTTTGACTACATCCAAAAATGACGGAAAAATTCCGAAAAGCAAAAACGAAGTTAGGGAATGCCTTGATATGCCATAGTTTTTACTTTGATACATACACTACAAGGCCACGCAAATTACATTTGTAAGTAAAATTATTTAGTCCTGTGGGACTATATTAAATAATAAGCCATATATAGCTTAAAATAAAACTGGAAATTAAAATATCCCTATTCGATCCAACCTAATCTACGGCTATGTTCCATCTTCTCTTCGGCTACTGATGCAGCCGTAGGAAAGATTTTTCAGCAGTACAGGAGGAAACGCTGACGATACATAGGAACATGCCAGATGTGTGGAACCGAGAATGATTATTCAGTCTCCTCATGTACACTATTGTTCCCGAAAACGGAAGCTGAATAAACGAGCATTAAGGATGATTCAGGCTACACTGTGCCGGGTCACGGACAGGGCACAGTTAAATATTTTGTATGACCCAATTCATAGTATATCGTACGGAAGCGCTGTGGGGCCACACAAGTTTTTTTTTCTGACTCGATTCGGATAACAATTGACTCGAGTCAAATAAAGTCAAAGACAGCTGGAAGGCCAAGAGGTTCATAGCTGGCTCCGACAAACGTCTGGAGCTGTGGCTGCTGAACAGAAAAAGGGAATCGCTACACCTGTTGGTAGGGATCCTCACAGATCACTGCATTTTGAACTGACAGTTGTCACTTATATGAGTGGAAAAAGATCCTCTCTGTCAGAAGTGCAGGTAGAAGGACGAGACCTCATTCCATTTCCTAGGAAAGTGTACCATATTGATACAGATGAATGTACCTTCAATGCCTTTAAGCTGGATTTACGGTTACACAAGATAATATTTGCAATTTGCTTGAAATTTTGGATCCTCATGAATTAAGACAGCACCGGAGTGTTGGTTTTTAATGACGAAATTGTGTAAATCAAATTCAGAAATTCATAAAAAAATTCAATATTTATTATGCCTTATTGTGAGAACCACAAAATTAATGAAGATTTTGTATGAGTTATTTTATGAAATTTCGACTATTCCATGAAGATGGACTCAAAGTTCATATGAATGAGGATATACAATTATGAAAACTACAATTGCTTGTAACTAGGTAATTTTTTCCTATTTCTTTTTTATCATATGTTGACATCTGTGTTTTCCCAAAAATAGTATTCAGAATTGTAACTTTGATATAAAAAAATACAGATATTAAGAATTAGGTTTTCAAGATATGTCAGTAAGTATTTTTGGCTTGAATATTCGTTGGGTCACTTTGTAGTCCTCTTGCATACCTAATGAGTTACTCTATACCTTTCTGAAATAGACTATAGTTATTCAAAATTCGGATTCCTCTGGTTCCTCCTGAAAAACCAATACGAAAATATTTTCAAATTTTTTGAACGGTAGTGTACTTTAGTCGACAGCCGATAATGATAATGAAGTGTGCGCGGCCGCATAAATGCTACGGCTTCCAATTTAGGTTTTTTGACGGCTTTTCAAGCTGCTTTACATCCATTTACATCAACACCGACCATAAACATGTAAATTTTTGGATCTAGAGCAAGCCTTTGCCTCTACAGTATTTTAATCACTTTCCATAATATCGAAACTGTAAGAGGCTGATGGATTTTAGGAATTAAACATTTTATAACGTTAACCATCAAAAAATCAGCTATGCACGCTTTTTTATAGGTACAGTTTCTCATAGGCAAATAGCATATCGCTCTCCAGAAGCGCTATGAGAGAATAAAGGTCTATTCATATTGTCTTTGAAATGCTGTAAACTGCAAATATCGGTAGATAAGCTCCTCTGCAGTTCATTCCAGAGCTCTGAAGTTCGGAAAAATAATGCCTTTTGGTAAAGGCTCATTGGAAGTGCCACATCACCACACATGTGAGCACTATTGCAATGGAAGTTTGATCTGAGCCATAGAATAGATTGAGATAATTCCCAGCTTCTTTGACGCTAAAAATATTCTTAAAACAAATCATTACTGCAATATAAAGCGCAACAGATATTCTGAATAAATACGTTTCTGCTTACTTTCTCCGGATCAAAGATTGAAACTAATATCCGTTTCTTTTATTTCCAAGAAATAAAAGTCCTGCCACTAAAAGAAGAATCTTTTAATTTGTCAGAATGTATTATTCCAGTAATAGAGCCTGTAAAGAAAACTATACAACAAAAGACCCGACCAGACAGCATCTCAGCGTAAATCGCTTTTTCTCGACAGCATTTCAAAGGGGCTTTGTCAGAAGATTCACCTTGATCGAGTGAAAAATAGGAAAATCTTGGGGCTACTTAGTGGAATCTTTTTTCAGTTTCCAGATGTTTCTCTTTCACGACAAGAACAGTAGATTAAAGAGATACAGTGCCATATTTATTATTTTCCAATATTTAATTGAATATTGTTTAATTTAGCTGCAGTGGATCATATCTGTGAGTCAGATACAGGAAAACATTCTTAGTATTAGGGTAGTTTTAACTATCTGAGTACATATCCTCTTTGAGTACCTCAAATGCGATGCAACAACAAAATATTATAGTTCTGTAAGTTTTTCACCTCAGGATAAGAGTGTAAAGACTGTTCACTCTGCCCTGATGGTGAAGGACTTTGTTGTATTACAAGATCGAAGTTTAAACTTTTTCATAAAAACAGTAATGCAAACCACACATTTAATTTTTAACAGTTCATTTCTCAAAGCGGATGGAATTTTTTGGCGGAGGATAAACGTGAAAATGCAAACGATCTTAAAGTTTCAAAATCGGTAATACAAATGTTTTCATGTTTTGTTTACATCTGCTATTCCGCTAATTGCAAAACTTTCCACTAAGGAAAAAATGGCCAGATTCAACAGGTCAAATGACTACGCAAAGAAAGTAATAAAAAATATTGAAATAGGAGTTTTATATTTATACTACTACACGTACATATCTAGATCGCTAAAATAAATTATACTCCAATAGTATATACAAATAAGATTTGGATTCGGAATTGTCATCAATCTGTCAAGAACATTGGCACTTCATCACAAATACGCGCTCACTGATGCAAACAGCCGTTACTAATTTAGATGTAAATTGGCCCGCAAATCTGTCGAGAAGTCCAAATTGAAATCCGTTTCCCTTATGTGTTCGTGCCCATTCCGTTATCAGTCCTCAGCTTACGCATACATAATAAATTCTCATCCAGCCAGCTTAGAGATTGCACATCTGGCACGTTTTCTGTTCCCTCTACAGTTATGGTATTACTTTTCAGTGACCTTGAAGTTTAAAATACTTATTATTTGGATTTTGGTTATCAATTAAAATAAGAGTAGATTGATGCGGTATCTCAAAGGTATCCACGTTTTTTATAGCAGGTAGTGGTACCGTATATTCTGCTGGATTCTATATCATTGTATTTTGTTTCTATAGATAACTTCATCACACAAAGGCTGAAAGCATATAGCACTGTATACTGTAACTTTCAGAGAATAACGTCTTTGGCCGCTGATTCCACAGCGTGTTCTCCAAAAGAATGATTTAGCACAGGCTCGTAACAGGTGGGCTTTTCTAGCAGCGTCCATTGTCCTGATTTTGTGACTACGATCTAACATAATCGAACTCTAAAAACGATAAAAAACAGAATCATGAGTGTTTTAATATCCATTTGTTTTTTTTTCTGAAAATTTCGCCATGACTCATCATGATAATGCTCACCAAATTTCATGTATATCATTGCAGCGGTTACTGATATTAGGTGTAAAAAAAAGTTACAGACAGAACTATGAAACGACCGACGGAAATCACTGGTTTTGGCGAATTTCACTGTAAACAGAATGTTTTTCATGATAAAGAAAATGAATACTGATTAGTAGCAATATTTGCTATAGAACGTTGAATGTTTTTCAAATGCAAAAATGATCCTTGATTGGTAATTGAAAACCCTACAAGAGGTAACTATAGCTTCCTTCACCCATGATAAATTGTGACAAGATACATCCTATATGTATAAAGAGGTATATCAAATGTCTGAACCATCCAATTAAAATTCTCAGTAAGCTGATAAGGATCACCCTAAAGAATGTGATTCATTCTTCGTGCCATACAAGTAACTACTATTTATAGCTGAATTCAAATTAGGCTGAATAAGAGACAATATTTTAAGACAGAGCATGTGACTCCTAAAAATCACTATTCCAATCCATACAAACACTTAGTTACTTTATTACTATTTTAATATAAACTTCAAACTGCAAAAATATTGCCATTGTCCAATGTTCATATCCAGTGAATTTACGAAATGGAGTACGAAGAAGCGCATGATCTAATGAAACGATCCTTGTTTTATCGAGTAATATGAATTTTGTATAAGCCATTACATTTACATATTACATTTCTGGCCAATTCCATTTATTAGCATCTGGGTAAAGTCTGTATAGCCTTGCCCATCAGTCTCCTCCGTCTAATAGCTGACACTCTCATTATCATTAAATCATCTCGATGCTCCACTATTTGTTTCATCATAGCCACACTTCCCGCATTTCGTCATAATGTGCAACCTTTTTGTTCTCTCGTCATACACCTCAGATTACGTCATCACTGATGACATCGTGAGCCTTGCAATAATACGATTTTCTAATATGACATGTCTACATCACAACCATCCATCTCAGACACCGTTGTTTATGACATTTAGCGAGGTGTATATTATAAGGATACATAATTGGTTGTGGTGCTTTATATTTTTACAAGCTTTTATTTTACAAGCAATGTATGTATGTGTGTGAGTATGCTACTATGTTTAGGTGGAATATTGCAACTCAATTTTGAAGCAGATATCTTCAATCGAAATTTTGTATCCACGTTTAGTTTGGATGACAATGCATGGTTAGATGTATGACGTCATTCTAAATCCAACATGACGGAACACCCAAGATGGCAGACTAGATATTTTTAATGCACTCCTACAATATGGGTATCAAATGAAAGGGTTTGCTGAGATTAGCTCGAAAAATAAAGTCACGTCACTCTAAATCCAATATGGCGGACTTCAAAGAATGGCGGACTAAGTTTTTGATGCTTTCCTGCAATATGGGTCTCAAATGAATCGACATGCAAATGAGAGTAAAAAAATATGGTGATCATAAACTCCGTTGTTCCAATCCGTCTGGGGTTTTTGCAGACCTGTCCAGCGATAACTAAAAAGTGAAAAATTGATAACAAGTAAAAAAACTTTTTCAATAACAAGCTTTTATTCAAATGCGTCAATAACGTCATTAAACAATTTATATGATAAAAAAGCTTAACGCGAGATTTAGTAGATAAACAAGTAAATTAAATAACTTGATCTGAACTTAACTTGTTATATTTTCAAACTAAGTAAATACAACTACTTAAATCTCGCAACAAGCTTTTATATCATATAAATTGTTTAATGACGAAATTGATAGTCAAAGTTTTTGAGGAAAAGTTTATGTCAATCTTTTTAGGTCATTTAAATGAAGGCTTTAATTTATTGATTATTTTACTTGTGTGCCAACGACACGCAACAGAGAGTTGCTGTGCGATTTCACGATATCGGCCCTTATAGGCCGTATAATTAATAGCACGGTGTTAACTTTGGTCCGAAATTTCCTCCCTTTGAGGCATGAATCCTGAAGTATTATAATCCAAAGTAGAAGGCCATTTGTATCACAGAAAACCATTCAGTTGGCTCGGTCAATCTGTCTCCTGTCTATCGTTTGTTCGGTGGTTCTCGGCCACCCTATAATATGGATTTTGCGGAAATTATATTACCATTAAGACAAGAAAAAAAGCCTTCCGATCATATTTGAAAAAAAGGTTAGGTGGGAGGTCCAAAACTGATGTTGAAGGGGAAGTGAGAGATCTAACATTATTTTTTGTAGGTGAAATACATTCTATCAACAATAAACATCTGAGTCTGGTAATCCTTTAGTCTTGTTAGACATAGAAGATTTTCACTCAACTGATATGATTCATTTTTCAATTACTGGGGACTCATGCGAGCAGTCTTTCAATGAGGATATGATCTGAGTCTGTTGGAGTAGCATTATTTCTTCATAATAAATTTCCGATACATTGCGAATGTTTCAATAAAATATTAAACGATTGACTTTTTTAAGTTCCATGGCATTCATGTCGTAGTTGATTTTTATTGCGAAAGGAGGCTGATTTGTTCCGTTTGTGTCTTACCAACTATAGATTACTGGGATATAAAGAAATACGAAGGTGTAATGCAGCAACTTCAATAGTGGCGTCAAGTAGGTTGACTCTGCATTTCACATACAGCGATATCGGTTTGTGAAAGCGATTTTAGCACTATTTCTACACTGATACTATCGCGTGGGAAGTACAGAGTTAAGATACCTTATTGTACTTTTAGGTTCGTTTATAGAAGAAGACAAATCGTACTGTCTACATTCAAGCTGTATCTCCGTATGCACCCGGGGTAGTATCAACGACTACCCATCGATACATCAACGGAACTCCATTAAGGGTACGTCCGCACGAATCGGCGCTTGATTCATGTCCGCACCCCGCGAGCCACCGTCAAGGGGAAAATTAAGCGACTATTGCGCTCGATTCCTGTGAATTATACACGTCATTTTATTACGGGTGCCGACAACGTATGGCACAGCACTGCAAACGGACATGTGGGGTGGGGTGACAAACAATACGGGGTGAAGTAAAATTATTCAAAATCGTTTGAATAATCTAGAGGTATTCATGTAAATTAAGGAACCCTCTCAAGAAACAGCCCTCCGTTTTGTTCATCTTATACTCAGATAAGTGCTTATCTATAAAATCCATATGTTGGATGGTCCCGGCATTCATAATCCTCTTGTCTCTTAGGTAATAAAGCTCTTTCCAAAAAGTCTGGTTTTTGTTCGGCCGTCTTAACCTGTATACCACACAGTCCGTAGTGCAACAGAAATTGTTAAAATATACCAATTTTGACACATGTAAAAAGAGGTTTATTTTGAAAAAGCTAAACATACAAACAACACATACATTTTAATAATGCAATCGCTTATGCGTTGGAAGTTTCTTATGTAACAAATATTTTGATTAAAAATTAAAATTGTTTCTCCGAATTTCGAGACATGACGTCATGATATTTTCCTTCAGTTACATATATTTTGCTTTTAACCTGCATGCATGACAGACGAAGAGGCATGTAGTTTGGTTTTTCAACATAACCCTACTACCATAAGATAGCTTTTCAGATATTCAAAGTACCGTTTAAAATTTAATTTATCAAGAGAAGGAAAAATATATTCAGTTTATATGTTCATTCAAACTTTAAGATTACTTCAATTCGTTCCGATGTTCCTGTACGATTTCACGAGTTTAGTTTACTTGAACTGTTACAACTACACATAAACAATTATTTATAAACTAATCCCGATTATAAGATGACATACAATATCCGTTTCAAGAGTAATTTCTATAATTGAATATGACAACTATAGAATTAAATACATATATCGCAATTCTATAAATAACTGATCGCAATACGAGATTATGCAACTGCTTTGTTTTCATATTGAACTTGGTGTTATCTTTATTGCACGGCATTCATAATAATCAACATATAGTTAAATACGAAGTCGATATTAAATTTCAATTTTGGTTTTAGTAACAACTGATGATTCTTAAGCTCTCACCAATACCTATTTCTCTCCACATGTACGAGTATACTGTACAAACAAAAGAAAGGGTATTAAAAATCAAGACGCCATATTTTGTCGCTACAATAAAAATACTTGAATACCATTATTTCGCGGTATTCCCAAATTATGCAACTGTCAATATTTATGTTATTTTTTTATATTCCAATATATACTTTTCTTCGTTTATTTTGGTATTGTATATTCGCGATGATAAATACGATAAAACGTCTAAAAAATGACAGAAATGATTTCACACTTAACATTAAGGAACATACAATTATAAACCTTAAGTCCGTACCCTCGTATCTCCAGGGTATAATAATAATCATGTTCTATGAATCCCGATTGTGTGCACTACATTGCCGCAACGCTATAAAGACTTTTTCTCAACACATGTGGTATTACAAATTGTCCGCTGAAGGAAGTATCACCTCCTATTCACATCCAAAGTAATGATAAAACCAAACTGACATTCTAGTTCTAAGAATTTGATAGCTGAATAAAGATGTCTCAAATGAAGCATGATAATTTGGCTGAAGACCGCATTTATTGCATTTGCTTCATTCAACGACATGCAAGGAATGTCCATACCTTGAAATCGCAAAAACTGAAGCTTAATGAAAATCTGTTATAGAGCCCTGTAATCAACGGCCAATATAAGACAACGAACCCAGATTACTCCACAGATATGAAGCAAGGCAGTAACTAGCAAAAAATGAAAATACGTTTTTTGGTCCATTGAATAACCTAAAGTATTTTCTACCTAAATTCGACGCAAAAAAGCAGTAGATCACCTCATTTTGTATAAAAATAGATAAAGCCTTTACTGCTTTTCAGAAAAACCAAGCATTCACAACTCAGAAAGGCAGTAACTGGAATATACAGTACAAGAGGGCAATATTTCTCATACGGCTTGTTAGATGCTGCCTTTTTCTGTTACATCAGCTGATTTTTCATTCAATTCATTTACTAGATATAGCTGAAGCTTAAGTTTATGACAAAACACCGTCGAGTTTATTTTATATCATTTTATCTAAATAAAAAAATCTCAAAAAAAATATAAAAACGTAGTATGGACATTTTATTTATGAATATGCTATATGTTTATCAAAACTAAATTTGGAGACACCTTTCCAATGGTGGTTTGAATCAGTCAAATCACCGAACGCATATTTACCATATGTCCTGTATAATTGAACAAAGATAATGCAAGTACTGAATATTTATATTTAATTGTCAATTTGCAATATGGACAATCAGATCAGATTCATTGATGTACCATCTTTCGAAATGGCAATTTAATAATATCATTCAGATAAAAATTGTTGTTCATTTGAATACAAACTTCCACCAATAAAGGGCATAGACAATTCACATGATAACTGAATCACCTTTGCCATATACTATACAGGTATACCGGTTTGCTAGTAAGGGTAGTTGACCCTCTAATCCTAATGGAGCACTTTAGCAGGAACATTCCTCCTCGGTCCAGACGACTAATTATGATGAAAATCACGCAGGAAATTAGATTTACGAATTTAATTAAAAGATCAAGCGTGTAGTAGCGAAAATATTAGCGAAGCTCTCTCACAAAGCCCAAAAGGTACCGATATAGACCAGGCACTTTGAGATATTCCAATAGCAACGCCTTTGACCTGTTATAAAAACAATTGAGTAAGTGGAAACGTCAAATTTTTATTTATATTTCAGATTAAATATGTTTTAAAAATAATGTCGGGTAAAGTTGTTCCGCCAACAGCATGAGGTATTAATTCGCGCCCAGTACCAATATAGAATAATCCAGAGAAAATCACAGGATACGTTTGATCGTTATCATATTTTTTGCAAGAAGCCTCACTAAGGTCATGTGCCGTTTTTTTACATTAATAATTAAATAAATCAACAACTCGCCTTCCTTAAGAAACTAATATTATTGCACTGAAACTCTACTGGAACTGGACTAGTCATATTATCGGTGCTCTCACAAAGAGCAAAAGGGCAGGGAATTCCTATGAGAAGGCGCAGGATGTGTGCAGAATATAAGCTCGTTAGTTGCAGCACACTTCCGGGACCACCAACTGGGACTCGTGGAAAAAGATTAGATAACCGAGGATACCAAATTAAATCGCAAACTCGATACCGAAGTGTATACAGTGATAAAACTATACCAACAGATAGCACAGCGAGAAACTGTTGTTTGACTTCCTATAGTCTTAAAATAGGAATACTAACCTAGAAGAATACCATAGTGTTGACTGAAGCATTTCATGACCTTGGCGCAAATGGTTCACCTTTATTATATATATTGTTATTGGTATAAATATTCTGTAATTTTGATGAGCTTGAAGGACATGATGTTTTCTTATTTATCTTCTTATTTATTTGTTTTTTCTGGTAGAGTAAGATTCTCCAATGAAAAATGTCTCAAGCTAAAATGGACCCCCGGTATACAATATCCGCATTCAAATGAATATATCTTCATTTAATCATTTTCCCGGACTGATAATGCATTTCTAAAACACGTCATGTACTTCCAACTTTCATACTCGGTTTTATGCATAAGGGTTGTCGCAAAGTTTTCATTGGCTCTGGAAATTGAGTTCAAGTGAACTTGTTCGCTGTTTAACTTCGCAACTCCCGACCAACGACGTCTGTTGTGGACATTTGGCGGCCTTTTACATTGTCCCTGGAATCCTGCTTCTAATGGAATTGAATATGCAGCAAGTTCCAGTATGCTGCTAATTTAGAAAATAATTTAGAGGTATATAAAATTAGGCGCACTGTTACTTGTTTCGTTAATCTAGTTCTATTGTTCCGAAGGTACTTTGGAATCTTGTTTTCTATGTAAATTTGTTGAGGTAACTTATCCTTAAACACATGCAATTGGCGAAATGTTTCGTTAGCCCTTATCGATGTAGAAAAAATGGCATTATGTTGATTGATGCTCTATACTTCCCGCTACGATGTGTTCATTTTAGAAACAAAAATTTGGGTCAAACAAAATACCATAAGATAACCCGGAGAAAGAACTTATTATATCCTCATTATATTTCAAAGATTATGTCTCTATAGATAAAAGTCAAACTAGTAAGAGTTTCAACTCATCTCCAAGTGTCGCCCTCTATTGGGACGCCCATTTGCAAATTACGAAGTCAAAGGTCCTAACACTCGGATTGCCCTCTACAGTTAGACAGCCAGACTATATTGGCGCGTCTAGGCTAAAGACGAAACATGCATGTCTATAACAGATCTGATTCATAGTAGAGGGCATACACTTAATATCAGTTGTCAGCTTCTGATGTGAATGAGCCGAGATAACGATACATCGTGATAGTGTTTACGAAGAACAAGGGATGTAGCTGTAAATCAGTTCACCCTTGTTGACACATGTGTAACGCACATCTGTTGCCGCTTCAAGGCAGTCTAGGGTTACGACCTTTGACTTCGTACGTTGCCAATTGGCGTCCTAATAGAGGGCGACACTTGAAGATGAATTGATGCTGCTATCACTCCCTTGACTAGGTTACGTATATACCGCCCGATTGCTCACTACAGTTAGACCGTCAGGCTATAGTTACAAGTCTAGGCTAAAGACGAAACACGCACGTCTATAGCAGGTCTGATGCATCGTGGAGAACATACACTTAATAAAAGATTATTAAGAATAAATATTAAATGTTATTCATATTATAACCTTTTAAACGTATTGATTCAAGAACTGGTAAAAAATTAATTATAATGTTAATTCTTCTAAACGTATTGATTTATAATAATAAATAATGGGACAAACTATTGTATCGTCCTTGATATGTGCGCAAAATTAAAAATTAATCTGACGTTTTGAAGTGGGTGAAAATAGCGATCGAAGATTCCGATTCACGTGAAGCTAATATAAAGCATGTTAACAAAATAAAAAGTTTGCAGCTTTTTCGTAGTAAGATTTGGATTTTTGTGTGTGTTCAATATAGATGAAAACAATTCAGTAACTGATCGGACAGATTTCTATTCCTCAAGAATTACCAAAGTTTGCGTGAGTAATCCATCCATCCAATCAGTTTCGTGACGAGTCAAGCGATGATTGTGCAAAGAAATATCACAACAAAACCTTATTAAATACCCTTCTCATTTATTGAACATAACTTACTACGGTGAAAATATCCCGTAATAAATATAAACTATTACCTATTCAACAAACGACCAATTTGGTCTAGGACCATTTCGCAGAGCGTATTACGTGCATACTAAGTTCAATATATTACTGGAGAGAACCACGATAATGGCTTGTAATTTTGGTCCATGCAATGCTGTAAAACACTATTTGATTTACATCGCCGTATATCCTATTCATGCTAATGCAATAATTCGCGACGGAAGTGGTCTTTTGATTTCCTTCTCCGTCCTGCAAAGCCGTTTGTTCTAAAAAGGTACCTTAAACGGGTGGAAATTGCTGAGAGCGTTTTTATTGCGGCAGGTAGGAGTAGGACGGATATGCCGTTTTTAATGTATTAGTTGGAAAATACAAAAATTAGATTCGCGAGTTTCAAAAGCTATTTATCTTATTGAAAAACTATCTGCAATTATTTGGGGCATCATAGCGCCAATCGAGAAAAATACCTGAAAATTCAAAAAAAAGGTAATTTGCTAAAAAAACTTAAGCCCGCAACAAGAGGTTATCAAAGAACAAAATAGCAGCAGAAAAATGCGAACGAAATGAGAAAAAACATCAAATTTGATCGGAGAGATATTTTCTAATGCTACCATAGTGTCACCGCAGCTGTCACTATGGCAACTAAAAATTTCCAAACAAAACCAATAATATATGCTATTTTCTATTGGCCAAGAAAAATTCTAAAAAAGTTGAGCTATTCTACAGATATCTATTAGCGAAATCTGGCTTCTTTTACGAGAAAATGGATAACAAGTTTTTTTGAAGTGCGTCGATTTTTCGAAGAGTTTTGCATGTTTTTCAATCTTTAAAATAGGGATATAAGAAACTGCTGGCTTCTTTGAGAAATTTCCTGCGCATTTTACTACTGCATAATCAATTCTTCCACAATTAACAACTTCCTACGTGAATTGGGGAGGAAGTATGGTGATCGCAAAAAAATTCGAATTCTTCTCTTGATGATTCATGACATATACATCACGAAAAATCATGTCACTCAATTCCGTCGGTCTGTCTGTCTGTCTAACCGGTTGCTGAGATAACGTTGATTAATTCCTGTAGTTGATTCATGTAAAAAAGCTAATTCAACTACACTATAAAGATCCAGGTATGGATACGGAGTGAAAGCCTGACTCTTATCTGACATCAACGTCATTCAAATTCACGATGAAATAATGCTTGAAAGCACGCACGGAGGTTTCAAGGAAAAACATTAGAGACAATTTCAGTGGAAGCCCATTTTTACTTCCCATACATAAAGACGCTTGGAGCGGAATTACTTTGATCGCACTTATTTTGGAATATGAGATAATACAATTTTTGCACGTTTTATGAATTCCACATGACTACAACTCACCCCACTCTTTTCTGTCTATAGGTCATTCGGTTTGTCTATTGCTGTTACTTCCCACGCCAATAGATGGGAAAGTATTGTAATTGCGATTCGAATTCGAGGTTTTGGGTTTTCTTCATGAAGCATTGCTCTGATATTGTTCATTTTTCAAAGACCCGCGAGTAACACTACAAATATACTAAATCATCATTTTCATTGTCAGCCAGCTCATTAAGAAGAAACAATATAATAATCCCCAGTATCTGCAGGAGGGCCCGCAGTTCGCTGGTAGTTAAATAAAACCGGAGAAATAACGGAACGCACCCCACATGAAAACACACCCCTCTTCTTTAGTCTCGCTTTATTGTATTTGATAAATAGAAATATATCACTGTGGTATATACGGGGCGTTTTAGGAGGCATATATAAAATTCGTTGAAATAACCAATGTTTGGGATGAGCTTGGAGGAACTCAAATACATATTTTGGAGAAGGAGGAAGAGCATTGCAGTTTTATTATGAAATACATATATCATCTCTATGGAATTTTTTCATCCAATGCATGAAATAATAACTACTGTACACCTAAAATGAGATTAACAAAAGCAAAAATTTGTTGATACAATCTATTATTGCATTGAATATACAAAGTATCGAAAAGGATTAGAACAAGAATTTTAGGGGCCTCGAAAGGTTCCAACAACGTTTTTTTTTACCATTCAGCCACTAGCGAGTCAATTATTGAAAATGTTATCAACGCAATAAAATACCCGAGGTCTAATTTGATTATCGGAGAACAGCAAAGCATACAAATTGAAATTTGAACATTGTTCATGTGGGTTTCCTAGACTTTTCATAGTCTGAAGGGCCTCTTGGAAATACTAGGCAAGATTTTGTTGTTTGATAAAAGACTGTAACACATCAATAGTGAATGTATTGAACTTCAAATAGCTGATAAAAGATTGTATGAAAATCAACCGAATTAGGAACAATAACAATTTAAAATTGTTTCTGTTATTAAATCATTTATCATTATACTCTCCACTATCAGATCTGCTATAGATATGCATGTTTCGCCTTTAGCCTAGACTCGTCAGTATAGCCTGGCGGTCTAACTGTAGAGAGCTATCGGTTAGTATAGACGTAACCCAGTCAAGGGTGTGATAGCAACATCAACTCATCTCCAAGTGTCTTCGTCTATGGGGACGGATTGCGAAATCAAAGGTCCTAACACCGGGACTGCCTTGAAGCGGCAACAAATCTTACGACATCTGTCAACAAGGTAAATCGTAAAAGTGTTTACGAAGAACAAGGGATGTCGCTGTAAATTAGGTCACCCTTGATGACAGATATCGTAAGGGACATGTGTTCCTGCTTCAAACTAATCCAAGTGTTAGGACATTTGACTTTGTAAGTTTCCAATGGGCGTCCCCATAGAAGAGCTTATGCGAAATGTACATTCTCAATATGTAATAAAAAATAAGATGGTAGGGATTTGAAAGGCACTCAATTAGCCTTTAATTGGCGGTGTTTTATGACAGTATGATTCAGTTATGCATATTTTCAAGTGCTTGCACTGCTGACTGTTTATTGAATTAGCAGAACGTGCGTTGTTATTACAAGTGGACCATACATTATCACAACGGCGCGCTTAATGGGTCTTCAATTATAGCGTTATCATCCATCCATTCTGTTCACCTTGCTCTGCTATCTTTAGAGGCGTTCCATCCGCCACTGGTCAACTCAACAAATCTTTATCGGGGCGAATGGAAGAGTCGAGCCTTGTAGATTTATTTATTTCAGTATCGTGCTACTGACTGTGCATGCTTTCGTTGAACAGTCACAGGGGATTCATGAAATGGACTTGAGTGAATGAATTGCAGGCTGCTAAGGGAGTAATGGAATAAATGGATATCGATGGAGATCGTCGCCAGAATACCAAATATAGGAAATTGAGGTCAAACACAATACTGGGCCATATGAAGTACTGAAGTAGGTATTAGAACGTTCCCAGAAGCGGATATAGAAAATTGAAGAAAGTTGATGACATCGGTACTTCCTACGAATTCATATTGGTCAATATCAAAAATACGGGCAAATAACAATGCCTGGATACACCAAATTATAGAGCACTAAACAAATTACAGTTTCATCAAGAATAGTGATGTTTGAGCATCCTTTGATTTTTCATTTTACTTGAATTATATCCTTAGTAGGCATGTCATTGGCAATGGCTATATACGAGTAGAGCTTGTTCCGAACTCGATCTAAACACTGGAACGAGTGCGGAGATAAAAGACTGACGCTGACGGCTATATTCTTATAAGAGTACATTCTGCTGCATTCAAAAGTACAGGATACTTACAGCGTCAAATGTGTATCGAGCATAATAAGGCCTTTTATACACACATCAAATTTGACAGTTCCGTCACACCTCCTCGCCCCTCCAATTTCACCCTACCAAAGAAGTGTGAAAAATTATCAGGGACCTCTGAAACGCCTATTAGAAGAGTTTGGGCATTTTGTTTTAGTTTTTGTCCATTTCTCCGCCACCACTAAATCGATTTTCAAAAACTAGATAGCTTTTTCGTATTTTTCAAGTATCAATCTCCAATGAAAATTTCATCAAGTACTTTCTGTGTTTTAGGGGGTTCAGGATTACTGAAAAGACAGACCGACAGCCCGAAGAAAATGGAATGTTTTTTCGTAATTCAGCGTATTATTTGAATTTCTATTGGCATAGGAAGTAAAAGGGGTGTCACTATTCTCCAAAATCTATAAAAATAAGCAATCAGCTTTCAATAAATTGTGGAAGAGAATTACTCATGGGGGTTTTAGGAAGAATTCCCGTTGACCTCCGCCTCATGTGCAGATGTAAAGAATATACTATTCAAACACCTTCTGAAGCGTGATGAATTTATTAAAGAGCTTTTTTCTCTAGGTACCTAACCTACTATCATTATTACAACACACTAATTCAGCATCACTTTTCCCCATCACTGGAAATCCTGTACCAACAAATAAAACATATGACAAAATAGATGTATGAGTTTTGTTAATTATCTTCAAGTGCATTCCTGAACCATGGCACAATCATCATTGGGACTCCCCATATATATAGAATTCAAACATCCACAGGCAGAAATTGGGAATGATCACTAATCAGAATAGCAACAAGTATTTTTATATTTGTACATGAGAAAAAAATAATACAGTTATTGATAGATTTGACTGAATAAATACTATAGTCTATAAATAAACAAGTAAAACAATTTTAAACATGTCAACAAAGTGCTTTAAATAAACCAATGTACTGTGATTATGCACTTAAATAATGCACTTAGTGCAAAAGTTCAATAAACCAAAAAGGCTAATTGAACCCTTACAACAGTTTCCAATTAATTTATCAACTATGCTAATTATAGCAGTGGTTTAGATACAGTTAGGTAGGTAACGCTTTTGATTATGAATAATCACTTTTTTCGTAACTTAAATCTTTGAAAATGGATAAACACTGCACTCACCAAATGAATGTATCACCAAGAAGATCACTATGTATAAAGTTCTATTCATTATTGCCTGTTTTCGATTTTACGAAACGATGATTCCATCAAAACAAAGTGGGCTTTGTCGTATTTCAAACTGCTGCAAGAATCTTATTACGATGAATGCACTTTTTAACGCCTGATGTCTAAGAAATATTATTGAAATGTCCATTTACGGAAAAAACAGTTTTTAGAGCAAGAGTTCACTTAGTACCGGTTATAGAAACAGAATAAAAAATTCACCGTTTTCACATGTTTCCGTTGCACAGGTCATACACTCGCGAAATTCTCAGCATTTGAGGACAGTAGTTTGTTAAAAGTATTAATTATGCATTTATAAATACGCGAATTTGACGAAATGATAAACCTGAACCTCAATTTACTACCCAAACATCCAAAGCATCATGACAACACTACTGACAATGACAGGGGCGACAACGCGATCAAGTGACAGAAGCAACAACAGAAAAAAACAATCGACCAAGGAGACGCAGACACTACGCGCAGCGCAACTTCTCTTGCAGTTCAGCGCTACATTGGTTGCCTAAGCATAAGAATATATTATAATGTAGAAATCATCAGTGTAGTACCAATGGGATATCCCAAGGGATATCCCAAGAAGTTAATGAAATTGCATGCCTATTGTTCATCCCAAGTTACTTCTCATTTGTGTATCTTTGTATAAATCATCCTAGGGATACATTTTGGATTTTGGAAAATATTGATTTTAGAATAGCTTTTTTGGAAAACATCGAAGTCATTATTATCGATTCGAGGTTTGCCCGCACAATAGAAAATCTTTAGTTGACAGACTGTTATAGGAAATTTACGAAATCTGCTAATTTTCTAAATTTTAGATCTTACTACAATTTAAATAATAATGACCATGTGTTAACTTTTTAATGTTAATTACCTCTCCCTCTCTGATATTAAAAATGGAATTTTGGATTTAAAAAGGTACCCTAACTAATAACTTTATACTCCCTACATTTGTCAGAGTACCATGTCTACCTATGCGATTTATAGTTCATATTTTGTTACTACCGTAGTCAACACCACATTGATGTAATGCGTTAATCAATGCAAATAAATTGATTGACGGGTTTGGAACGAATATTTGGAAAACCCACACCATGATCCACACCATGACATCTGAAATATTTTATTAAAAACCTTTTTGGTCTGGGAGAAGTGGAATTTCAAACAATTCTTAATAAACGTTTTTTATTATAAAAGATGTCTTTATTGAACTTGAACATCATGTCAAAAAAAGTCAAGGAGTGTTGAAATACTCTATAACAGCATCCAGCTTAGAAATGAAAATTTTTATTATATTCCATATAATGTAGAAGGCTGCTACGTACCACAAGGAGTTGAATATTTGTGCAATCATCCACATCCTGAAAAAATAAAATTTTAGTTAGTGTTCGTGGCCAGTCATTTTGAGTATTTTTCAGATGAAGCTACTTACTTCATAGTGAAAATACTACTAGCTCTAAACGTCCCATTTACATATGAATTAATATGAAATGATTGAATAGAAACTTAACTTTATGAAAACAACAATTTTTAATTTAGAATACAAAGTTCAGTGGTGGTGGCTACCGGGAGGCTGGAGAGGCAAGGCCCCACTGCGCCAAAAGAAAATAGGCCTCCTTATCTTGTTATAGGCAAGATACGCCAGCTGATAGCCTTGCCCCTTGAAGCCGACATTTCTAGCTACGCCACTGATAATGATTGATATAATTTCAAATAATTGTTATGAGTATTGCTCGCATACAGAAAATGAGTGAGAAAGATGTCACGCTTCAGTAATAAACAAAAGACTGTTCCAGATTCATCAACTGTCGAGCAACAGAAAACTTTCATTTTCTGAGCTACTTTTCATTCCCAATACTAGACGCTAATAAGTGTAATACCTCCTAGAATGTACCACAGCTTTATCCATCGTAGAATCTGGTTCATGTAATAAATATCTTCTTCCACCCAATAAACCGTTTTTGAAAAACTCATATGGTTCTGCGGATTTCGAGTCTTTCTCATATGAAAATGCCTTCAAGTCTTCTGAATGTAACGAGTCTTCTAGAGCAAGCAATTTATTGTTCAGAAAGTCCCACTGATTGTTAAGAAAGTATGCTAGTGCACTGTTAGCAATAAAAATTCGTCTGTGAATCTTCACTAACCTGAAAATTTTCAAAGAAAACAATAATTACAACTGCTATCAATGTTCACATTTCGATGAACCTAAGTCATATGCAAATGCTGTGATTAATGAATAATTAACGTAAAAAATATTCCAAACAATTCATGTCTCTTCCGCATTGTTTTAGATATGTTTTAGAGTCGTTAAATCAATAACTGTAGTGTGGACACATTTGCGAAGATGCCAATTTTCATATTTAGGATCATTTTGCCAATGTAAGTTGCAACTTACTGGGGCTAATTAATTGCGCTTCTATTTCAGCAACAATTACTACTACCAAAAATTACTGCATTTTAATCAAGTAATGATCATACATAATTTTGAAAGTGCTATTCAACCTCTTAAAAATAATGTCAACTAGGTGCAGTGGTTTCAGCTTATTGGAAATTTTTACCCCAATATATTGAATATTTTTGATATTATCAATAACACTCCCAAAACTAATATCATCACGTGGGCGTAAGGCGGCAAGCTACTTGACGACATTTATTGATAATTCCGAGTTGCTGATGATCGATTTACAAGGACCATAAAGCTGATTCGTGTTTAGCGGATCCAGAGTGCTATAAGGACCCCCCCCCCCCCCCGCAAAGCAAGAAAACAGTGGTTAAACAAGGAGAAACGTAGGACGACATTTTTTTCAATTCCACTATTTAGCCCATCCTCCTTGAGGCGCTGATCCAGGAACATTAAACCACTTCACATGTGAATCCTGGCGGCGAAGCCACTGTACATGATTCTCTAGGAAGTATCATTAAACTGAACTGTGAAGAAACATGACAAAATAACAATTACGAAATGTATACCTAACTAAAATACTCGCTCGCCTATTGACGTGGGTAGAAATCTATCATTTGAACTATATCTGCACAAACCTCAACGAAGTAGTGTACTGGAAGTATAATTGATACTTACATGGGCTTCTTCCCCAACGATATCAAAAGACCATCAATGAAGAGTGCGGGCAATAACTGATAGAATATGAGTTTCAGATAATTTTCATACCAGCATTTGGTTACTGATCCATTAGGATACCAAATGATGTCATTCAAAGGCATTTCCCAGCAGAGCTTCTTTCCAAGGTGAACCAGTTCCCCAACAGATACTTGTTGTACTCTGTAGCTGCTGGCGTTGTATACCGATATGCTATACTTTTCTGAAGGGTTGCTGGAAATATCATCATGAAATGGACAGTAAGTAAAAAATATTTCTATGAATTAATTATTAAAACATGGGATAAAGTATATTGATGTAGATTGTAGATGCTGTTCCGGGTTTTGAGAGGTTTTGTTTTGCGATTATTTCTCCAAAAATATCTCTTCACAAGTCTCACCAAAATCAAAGCAAGGGTTACTGAGATTAGGCGGTGACAAAGACGCAAGTAAACAGACTGCCATACAGAGCGATAGACCGACAGATATACCGACAGACAAGTGAGTGGTAAGTTGGCGTAAGAAAGAATTCTTAATGTCATAGAAGAACTGGTTTTCAATGATTATGTCGTGTTTTAGTAGAATGCATATCCATCAATATCGCATTGCACAGCTTGGAGCGCTATCTCAATGTAATTTCCATGGATGTTTGATCGATACACTCAAGTGAAACTACCACCACAATAAACCGTACAGTGTTCTTCTCAAAGGTTTAATAATGTTGGTAAGTAATTAGATTGTTTGAAGCTTTGGGTAAATGAAATTTGAAATCTCATCTCTATTGAACTGTAATTTGAATTTCAAACGTTTCACATGCTAGAAATATGATGTATGTATATACACTTGTTGATGCATTCACTAATTTAAATTCTATCGTTAGGTGACACAGATTTTATACACACATGCATACGAATTTGAGATCATAATAACTTTAATACTCTAGATACCCTTTGTTGTTATATTAATACATATTAAGGAGGGTTAATTAGCGGAACATGGATCAGTGGCGGACAAATAGCAATGTCCAGGTAGTGTAATGATACTACAGACCGGTCGAGAGAGGCAGACGAAGGAACGTAACCCGCCCACGCTTTTGGAAGTGGTCCGATTATTGGAAGAATCCCCTCGGTTTTCAGGAAAAATTCGGAAGTCACGATTTTATACAAGCATTCATCAATTTATACAATACATTGCGTAATGATTTTCCCTTTTGTTTTTGTTCTTCAACTCCAGTGGCGTGGTCGAGCCCGACTTGACAAGCATGAGAGATTGACACCGCAATCTCGGTTTAGGTTCCTTCAATTTTCAAGAATTTCCATAGGTTCTAGTAGTAACTTTCTTAGAGAAATATGATGAATGTATAATTCACTTTCTGAACAGGTATAAATAAATAAGTGAAACAAATAGTCTTTAGATTATAAAAAAATCTTTGGAGAAGATTTCAAACCAAATTAGCTTTAAATTATATTTTTTCGGTTCTACTCAAACCTGGTCTTGAATAAGCATTAATGTTGTTCTCCTCTATATAACCTTACCTGTCCAATGCTTTCTTCCATGTTGCCATAATCATACCTTTTACAACACTGTCACAAGGAACGTAATCTGCTCGAATTTGTGGATCTGCGTAAACAGACCTCATCACTCCTTTACCAGAAGCCACCAAAATACCCACAGGGCCATTGAAATTGTCCATCCACCCCGGGAATGGATCGGTCATCGTGCAAATCACTGAAATTGTTTTATTTAGGTTTTTTAATAAATCCCATCATTTCAGCATTTGATCAAGTTACTGATGGTATTGAATTGAAGAGTGATTTGACAGGGGCGCCTTGATTCAAAGATCATGACGTTTTTCATTCCACTGACGTATAATATGTACATTTTTACGTCAGAACATCAGGTGTGTAGCCTAATCATTATGCCTAAAAAATCATAGTTTCAGTTCTGATATATAAAATGACCCATTTCAAAGTTTTGTGAAATATAACAAGTCTTTTGAAATATTTTGAAACATATGAATAGAATCAGCAGAACAGTCATTTTAATTATAGCTACCACCTTGTCAGATCGTCACATACAACTGTAAAATTTGCAGTTGGTCAACAATAGTTTGTTAATGCGTATGAACTACTAATGTTGACAAAATGAGTCATTCATATCTCGCGTCATGAATATTCAATTCAAACCTTGAAAATACATATTGATCATGTAAAAATACACATTAATACCGGCTTTTCCAGAAAACAAAAATTGATTTTTTACTTCCTATTTTCATCGAACATCGTCGTTTACCACAATACACAACAGGATTCACTAATCTATTAGGAAAAAGTTTAAGCTAATTTTAGTGATCATCTGAACATTGTTAACAAATGATAAAATAAACTGTTGGAGGCTTTCATTATACCGTAGATCCCAAGTAGTCCCAAAATTTTACTTGTTAAAAGATATTACCTTTAAATAAATCTTTTATGAAGTTTATGGTTTTTTAAATACCGAGTGGTCCATTTAACTTGAGACGGTCGTATAGCGCGAAAACGGGTTTTTTTCTCGTAGATTGAGATTCTACAATAGATATGTTCCCATTAAAAAAACATCGTTGGCCTTGAAAAAAACCTGTCAATGTCGTAAATTAAAGTCATCATTAACTCTCCCTCATTTCACCCAAGAACTCCCGTCTGAACGTTTTCATCAGAAACTCACCATTTTCGCACTATAGGTACCGGCTGTGTGGAGTTAAATGTACCACCTGGTATATCTATGATTTGATTATTTCAAATATTTCACATACACTGAAATATCGATACTGAGTTATATGTGTACGGATTATAGTAGACATACCGATGGAAGGTCTAAATATGATGGCAGGTATCTGCCCTTCGCATAGATCTTTCACCACGTGTTCTCCCATAGACTTTGTGAACGTGTACGTGTTTGGAAAGGGTTTCATGAACTTGGGTGTCAATACGTCCATCATCCTTGGATCCGCATTTTCTGCTAGCTCTATTGCTCTCTTCCAATCATCATGCTGTGGATAAATTTTCTCGTCGATGACCTTAAAGATGATCGCTCAAACAATACATAGAATTACAACTAGAATATATCTAGTCCAGTCATGAGATTCAGTCATGTAAAAAGGTTCCGCTGATCTTGAAAATATTCATACACTATCGTTTCGACCGCTTCAGGATTATTAGTGGACAAATACATTTCTAGAACAGCAATTTGGCAAATATTATTGAAAATCACTTCAAATAAGGTCTAATTTTTTTGTTACGATTAAGAAATGTGTGAAAAATGGCAAAAAATTGGAAATTATTCTTCTAAAATAGCTAAGAATTGTACATAACCTAAGCTACTAATGAAAATTGACAACAATTGAAACAATTGAAGTTTTTCTTTTTTGTTTTTGTTCTCTTATTGACGCAGGTTCTGCAAAAAAAGATTCCATGTTTATTATATATAAGGACGATAACTTAATTACCTTTCTGTCAATGTTACAGTATGTCGTAGATAAGTGCATAAATACTTCTAAGTGTCTTATCTCTTTAACGAGACGCAGGACCTCTCTGGTACCTCTCGTGTTCATGAGAATGGCATATTTCAGTGGATCATCAAAACGTATGGACGCTGCTATATGATATACTATATGGATTTCGTTCACTAACTTACTTCTATCCTCTGGAGTAATTCCTGAAAAATTGACGCATTTATTTTCTTTCATATCCCACGCGAATAATGGAGGGAAGTAGTATAATCGCCAAAAATTACGAATCCAAGATATTATATTTTCTTGATCTAACAACTTACGAAGTCAAAGTTCCGAAAACCTCGACTACCTAGAAACATACACTCAATATCAGTTGTCAACTTTTGATATGAATGAGCTGAGATAACGGTACATCGTAAATAGTGTTTACGAAGAAGAAGGGATGTCGCTGTAAATCAGTTCACCCTTGTTGACAGATATCGTAAGAGACATCTGTTGCCGCTTCACGGCAGTCCAGGTGTTAGGCCTTTGACTTCGTAAGTTGCCAATGGGCGTCCCCATAGAGGGAGTCACTGAGATGAGTTGATTTAGATTTTTTATTTATCATAATTATAATTGTACGGCTTTTCGGATTGTAGTTTTCTTCTTCCACACTTAGCACCTATTTCTTCTCATCTCCTCTCTGGCTTGCACATCGAAGTTGTCGCTTTGTCGCTTTTGAGGGCGTCATAAACTCCTACGAACTAATAGGTGGTTTGTCAAGTGCAATTTTGACAATTCTTCTGTGATCTATTCGAATGATGTACTTGTTTCATTCCCTTTTTCATTCTATTACCTACTCTTATCGTTTTCTACATTGAATTTTCTTATATTTTCACCTCTCTCTCTCTCTGTCCAAGAACCTCTTTCTAGTTATTCTACGAAGTTGTCGCAGAACGTAGTTTTTATAGCTACATGTATGATTCCACGTAGAGTCGTATCAGGATATTGAATATTTTTATCAGAGTTCAGAACACTTGAAGTAACTTTTGGAAATACTGTATATTATGAAAGTTTATATAACTCGCGAAATTTTGATATTCATTTCAATTATGGAAGAATTAAAAAACCTTTTCTGAATATTTAGAATTTATTGAATTTAATTCCAACAGGTCAACATTTTCAAAATCACATACAAATACAGCATCAGCAATAGTTACTCCAAATTACTTCTCAATAAAAATAGCTGAGATCAAGAAATATGACAGTAAAGCGTGCTTGCAAAGTTATGACCATCAAAGCATATCAAAAATCTTAGAAGTCGCCTGTTATTTTTTGTTTAAACATTGAAATTTGTTGAACACTTGGCCGTATAAGCCATTGCTCCACGCTGATCTTATAATGTACTCACTCACCTAAATTGATCTCCGTAACGTCTCCTATTATGGGCAGAATTTTTCTAAGATTTTCTGGATATGTTTTCTTCAAGACATCAAAAAGCTGTAAGCAATCACTACTATATACTAAATAAATTAAAAGTAAAAATCCTTTCCAAACACAAGCTTTTATTAAAATGCGCTAAAAAAATAACTTTTCCTTTAAAACTTTTACTATCAACTTATAACGTCATTACACAATTTATATAATGTTAAAGCTTGTCCCGAGATTTAAGTACTCATATTTACTTAGTTTGAGAATTTTATAAATTAAAATCAATCAGATCAAGTTATTTAATCTACTTGTTTATCTACACAGGTAAATCTCGCGACAAGCTGTCAAATTGTGTAATAACGTTATAAGTTGATAAGTTGAAGTCCGTACATTATCAACATTTTGTAGATCCATTCCAGAAAATTAACAGCCTAAAAATCTAATCCAATTATTTATTTCTTAACTGATACTATTGCGTGAGAAGTAAAACGTCTATCCGTTTGACGGCTTTGTTTCTAGAAAAGATACCGTCAAGTAGATTGATTCAATACTACCCATGCACTGATGAAACACGTACACATCGTATCTCTGAGCACACAGTACAACATTTTAAAAGAATACTTCAAATGGATAGAATATATTCGTACTTACCGCCACATCAGTCATTTCCTTGATTCTCTTCACCGGATCCTTCCCTTTCTTCTCCCGGATGAGCACGTAAATATTCCCAATCTCCGGACATGATCTCAGCAGCTTCTCTATCAAAACCTTTCCAATGAAGCCGGTAGCGCCAGTAATGAAGACATTTTTTCCCTTAAAGTATTCAGGGATGCGAGGCAGACTTGATTCGTCCATATTCCAAGCATCGAATGTCAACACTAGTCACCACACGGTTTGATCCAGTTAGATTTGCATACAGTATTGAATGTAAAATTTAACATAAATATGGATAGTGGGGTCTGACGTCCGACCTATGGTCCCATTTTCGGTTTAATGACATCTTTTAGGCAGCGTGTTCTACTTTGTTTGGAATTTTGAATAACAGTGGTGTAACACTATGGTGCCACCAAAATAAGAGTTCCAATACTTTTTTATTTTAATCGAAAAATTCAAATCTTCATCGTATATTTTATATGATCCTGCTTAGTGAAGCTCATCATTCAGATAAAATTATTAATTATTAGTTAGTATTTGCTAGGCCTCAGTAATAAATTTATTATCTCAGTATAAACTTTTCTTTTTTATTTCTGCGAATTCGAAGTAGAAACGCAGAAGACCAGTGGAGTGCTTACAGACTCCAAAATGCCTGGATTCTGTTCAAAGCTACGGATAACTACATCATTGAATCAAATTTAACCAATTCAGATTGAGTCCCCTTACTAGGTGCTGACTAATTACAGCAAAATCAAAGGCGTAATTTTTATGAAAAACATGTTCGAAAGCAAAAAAAATCACCACCCTGTATCTCAAAAACGAAGACTTAAGATTAAGATTGCATGCCGCATCTGTCATCCACCGACGTTTCTGGACTACAGTCATTTATGACGTGAACTTTACCGATTTACTGGTTCGAATTTTTGACAATTTCTTGGACAGATATTATTTATTGGTTTAAAATTGAATTATGGGACGTGGTGAGCCTGATGAAGTTGAAGAAGCACCGCCTGATGTTCCCGAAGTGAAAGAAGAGGCTGCGGAGGTTATAGAACCAACACCAGAAGTTGAAGTAGAAGCACCAGGTACTGTTTACCAATGATTATTTGATACTATAATTAGATTATAATGAGGAGGGTGGTTGAATTAATTAAGGTGTGTATAAGATGTAATTCATTCCTGATATACCACAGTGAAATTTGAATTTCCGTTTTTATTTGGAAAATAAGTAAACTATAGCTTTAAGTACTTGAAGTCAATTAGATTGATCCGGTACTACCCACGCATTAATATAATCGAATTTTCAAAAACTAAAAATCTCAACAAAGTTTTTAAATACGTGCAAAAATTATGATTTTTTATCCACTCGCAGTGCTGAAATACGTCTAGGGAAGCTCTAAACTTCAATAACGTTCAAAAAATGCAGTTTAACCAGAGTGAAAAATTTGAGCACCCAAATTTCATTTGACTACAGTCAAAAATAATTTTTTGAGATATACTCGAAAGTTGGATGTTAAGAAAATTCACAGCTATTCAAATAAACAGTTATAATTTTCAGGCATAAATTAGAGTATTGGGAGGGACACCGATTACTGGCCAGATTGACAATGGAAGTGACTGACATAAAATTTTTTCATATTCGAGTTTTGTACAGTTCGGCGTTTTTCTGTTGGCTTAACTAGTTTACCATCTTTTAACCTTTAAATTTGAATTGAAAAGTGGACCGTGGCGGAATCACGGAGGTACAGGATCAAACCCCATTAACACCTTCTTTAAAACTGTTGAATTTCAATTTATTTGTTCAATGATTCTTCATCTGCAGAACCTGAAACTGAAAAAGCACCGCCAACCGCAGAAGACGAAACAAAAGAAACACCTGGTGAAGCTCCAACACCTGCTCCAGATGAAGGGGCGGAACAGCCAGAAGGAGGAAAGGGGAAGAAAGATAAAAAGAAGAAAGGAAAAAAGGGAAAGGAAGACGCTGCAGAGGGAGCCGCGGATGGTGAAGAAACAGAAGGTGGAGAAAAGCCTGAGAAAGGCAAAAAGGGGAAGGGAAAGAAGGGGAAACAGACAGAAGAACCTCCAGGTGAAGGACAAGCTGAAGATGGAGGTGGAGAGGAGCCTATAGCAGCAGAAGGGGCAGAAGGTAATCTCAGAACTTCGCTAATAGGATGATATTTTCAATAACTTCCATTTAGTAAATATTGCCTAAGCTTGGAGACGTGCTTGCGAATGAAAAGTGATATTTTGAAATAGAGAGATATGTTGTTGAGCTACTGAATGTGCAGGCATTACTTATTCATTGTGAAAATGTCAATTTGAACGTTAATTGTATCTCGTAATTATGAATATTGGAATTTTATAAAGATACAGAGGCACCGGCATCAAAAAAGAAAGGAAAAGGAGACAAGAAAGGAAAGAAAGGTAAAACAAGATCTGAACCAGAAGAAGGAGGAGGTGAAGATGGGGCAGAAGTGACGGAAACTGAAGGGGAGGGAGAAGTAAAGCCAAAAAAGGGAAAGGGAAAAGATAAGAAAGGAAAAAAAGATAAAGAAGAAGATCAGTCCGGACAAGAAGCTGAGGGAGAAGAATCAGTAACGAAAGATAAGAAGAAAGGCAAAAAAGAAAAGGATAAAAAAGATAAGGGGAAAGATGGAATTATGGTGGAGTTGGTAGAGGGACCTACTACAGAATCGACAATGGCACTGGTTGATGCGTCAGGTACTGAAATTAAAATAATAATATTACTCACAAACTACAGTGCTTTACTTAATCAATTACATAACCCAAAATTTCCCTAGGTTTGTCTGACGGTTTTATCTCAATCAATATAATTCGATTGAAGAAATTAATTGTTTCCATGACATATATTGTCCAACATATAAAACAATGAAACCCATTACAATTCAGCTTTTGTTATTTTGTGTAATCGTAATAACAAAGCCAATTTAGTTTTCCAAAGAGGCTCGGCCTATTTCCATAGCTTCTGCCTTGCAAATACATTTTTGGCTGATATTCGAAATATATGTACATCCAACAAGCGGACTAACAGCCAGGTTATGCGATGGCCTCCAAATCCCAATCGCATTAGCCGACGCAAACCATCACCGCAATACAGGACATCAGATAAAATTATGACCTACTGATATCATTCTTTCGGCCACCTTTGGGCTTTGTTATAGGTCATAAAACTTTTTTTTGGTTAATGAATTTTATTAAAAAATGCATTTTTTAGGCTCAATAAAGCAGGACATGTTTTCTTTAAATATTTTACATTTTTGTGTTACTTTGATAATTATAGTTTCAGAGGCCGCCAAAACGCTGATAAGATTTTTTATAGACTGATTCTCGTGTTTTTAAATATTATTGGCCAGTGTGATAGGAATAAATCAGAAAACCAGTTTATATGAGTTCCAGAAGATACATTAAGCTTTCATTACTTTGCCATTCTAGCAAAATCAGAGAAAAGCTTATCCAAACTACCAAAAAGTACCAAAAGTCAGAAAAGTGTAATGTCAGAAGCCCAGGGAGGTTATGAGACCCACGTTGCTCAATCGGTGAAATTCAAAAAACTAAAGAGTCCCAGGAGTGTTTCTAAGAAGAGCATTCCAAATCTGGTATAATGATTACTTATTAACAGCAATTGCAAGATTTTCAGAAAAAACGGTCTGTTCTGAAATTGGTTCCGTTGCAAAACAGCCAAATTTACTTTGAAACGCCTGATAGAAGTTTTTGAAATATTTTCTACTGCATGGCTTTGCTGATTTACACTCATGTACGAGGGTCACGCTGAAAGTTTTTAGATACAGAAAAACTACAAGGTGCCCAATCAACTCTTGTTGCTTTTTGCTCATTGGTCAACAAATGTGACACCCATCTGGAACACCGCTTCCTTAGGCGAAAGTGATCATGAATGATTGTTCGGACCGCTGCCGATCCAATCCTCAGAGAAGCCTCAATCTCGGTTTAAGTTATATGTCGATCTTTTTTAACATATTTTGCACAGCTTCTACAGTTTTCGGAGTAACAGCAGTGGGCGGTCGACCTGTGCGAGGTTCATCATCGATTGAGAGCCGGCCCCTTTTAAACTCAGCAAACCAATTAAAAATGTAGCCCTAGAAGGGACAGAGTCCCCAAAGCTACTAACTAAACTTTCGTGACATTCCGCTTGTTTTAGTCCCTTTTTATAGTCATACAAAGTCATGGCTCGAAGATCGCGACTACCCGGTTCCATTATCACGTTAAAACTCGGCCAACACTTAGATGTTTTCGAGACCGTGGCAAGGCAACTACTGAACGATTCAAATGCTGTGTAAACACTTACAACTTTAGACGAAATAGCTGCGTGCTCAAACTTGTTTAAACTTATATAGTTTAGGAATATCTAAAGACTTTAAGCGTGACCTTCGTATATGTAGTAATTATGAAAGGGTATACTTTGAAGTCTCAGATGATTGTAGCTACGATTTGGTATATTTCACTGCTAATTTTATCATTGGACCAAACTGTTTTGGGAGGTTAGGGGAGGGAAAGGTCATATCTATACTTAAGAAGGATACCTGAAGATGTTCAAACGCGCATGAAGGAATTGAAAACATGATAATGCAGCATGAAGCGCCCGCACATACACATTCACTGAGCAGTTAAATAAATTGTTACTGCTTGTTTTTCAAAATGGTGTTATTTTATTAGCAGACATTTAATGAGCTATGCCCCACAACGCCGCAAATCGCTGGCTGTAACGGTTTATCAAACAATTCAGTGTTTGGACCACGATCAACAACGTTGAACGGAAGAATCAAAAGCTTCTATCAGGGAGAAAATTAGTGAGGAATACTGAATTATGCTGTTTACATTGTGTAGGAACGATCCATGATTGTACAACAGCAAAATTGCCAACATATCGAACGCAAATGCGTTGGCCACTCTTGACCATAAGATGACTTTATGATAACATTGTATATGCTTATATTTATTTTGAAGCGGATCATATTTTAGAGAAAACACAAAATTCATTTGATATATGTTTTTACTGAGAATTTTGTATAGGAATTCACTTGCTCAAAATGAGCTGCCAAGACATTATCATCAACCTATACACCTTTTTCCTTTATAAATAGGTATCGGAAACAAACCTGGATGATGAGTTTTCTTCATCCAGTGAAAGCTACGATGAGACAGAATTAGAAGAAACCAAAAAGGTGAAGAAAGGTAAAGAAAAAAAAGGCAAGAAAAAAGGGAAGGAAAAAGAAACTAAAGAAGTTGTGGAGCCTGTAGAGGAAGAAAAATTAGAAGGTGCTGTTGAGGAGCCTGTGGCAAAGGTATCAATATCGCCTAGAGAACATAGTAATTAGTTTTTATTTTAGTAAATGAACTTTTCGGATCCTAGATATTGAGTCTTGGTATCAAATAAAACTGCTATTTTTTTATTTTTCCACAAACCATTTGCCAGTATAAGGAATCTATCGATTCATCATTCTACCAAGAACCACGAAATCTAAAAAAAATGTGATCGCAGGATGTAAAATCTATGAACAATAGAAACAAAAGATATGTGATAGTTTTTTATTCGAGTGTACCAAAAGTAGCATTAATTTTCACTCAGGTGCAAATTACTCCTTACATTTGTCTCTAAATTGTGATAGAGGGCATATTTCTTGAACAAAACCCATCGTTGCACACAGCAAACGTACCACCACCCCATGCAATACCTTTTTACTGAACGCGTTAATATTGGATGCGGACCAGCCTGTTCCGTTACAACATTAATTCAATGTCTGCCTCAGCTGTTAAATACATAATGGTAATGACATTAGTGTGGCATATCAAAAAGGGAGATTGACAATTTTGCAGTAATGCTATCAAATTTCTAGATTGACCATCATTTGAATATCGGTGACACTGGCAATATGTAACACTGCTACACAAAAAAGTGTTCAAATTTTTTTAGTCATTACCATCAAAATTCATGTCTAGAATGATTTTTCCAGAATATAAGGATTGAAATACAGTGAATCGCTCGCTCTACATAAACGCTCTTAAATATATGAAAACTGAAGGAATTGAAAATGTGGAAGGATTATGGCGACAATCATATCAGCTTAATGAACATGCAACAATGAATTTCAGCTCTGTTTGTGATAATAAACGTTTAAGCTAAAACTCATTATGCTTCCATCTTTCTCTCTAAAAATCAAGAATCTATGCATACTCTTGTTGGTTATCATGAAATTATCACTTTTACTAATCTGTTTATATATCTGAAGCCAGAAAAAGCGAAGAAAGAAAAAGGGAAGAAAGGGAAAAAAGGCAAAGATGAGGCTCCACCTCCAGAAGAAGCTCCACAGGAAGATGACATCATGGCAGAGTTGCAACGTATGAAGATGGCAGCACAAGGGGAAGGTTTTTACGTAACAAAAATGAGGTGGTTTCTGTTATAAACTTTTATTTTATTTGATAGACGTGGCAGATTTGGTAGAAGAGGTAAAGACGCCCAAGAAAAAAGAAAAAAAGGTAACATACTAAACATGACAACGGGTTTACGATATAAATTATTGACATTAATAAACTCCTTTCTTGAATTCGGTTAAAAAAATCAATTCATAAAAATTTACCGTTATTTTTCAGTTGCTTGACATACGCAGCTATTTTGCCCTTCATTTGATATTTTGTGAAAAATGATCTACTTGTGGGTGGATTCATATATGATTTATTCATGAATCAGAGTCTTATTATATTTATACTCCACAAAAAGCAATTTGTAATTAGAATACTCCCTCGATCTACTTAATGAATGAATGTCCAACCTGATCTAAACAGCTCCAATTTACTATCCCATCTTCCAGTAATATCATGATGTACATAAACTGATTAAATGTTCATAAATTCTAACCAAACAAGTGAATGCATCAACAACGTTATTTTTGTTATCCTGTTAGCTCTCAGTGTTTGTAGTTGAATTAGTATAGTCTTGTTGGGAATATTTCCTAGTAGCTTTGTGTGTGTAGGCGAAAAAGAAAAAGGCGAAAGTGAAAGTAACACCTGAGATGCTGGAGAAGATGAGAATTGAACAAGAGGCAGAAGCTGCAAGACTAGCTTTACTGGAAAAGCAAAGACTCGAAGAAGAGAGGCTAGCTGCCATAGAGAAAGACAAAAGAGAGGTGAGATATTTTTGCTTCTACGCCAATATGAATATTTCTTGGTGTGTCATGACATTTTTCATTATATAAAACCATGTTACTTTTTTCCATTCAGATTTTAATGAAAGTTTGAGCTTTATTTTCAGCTGAAGCTTCTTGCAGTTTTATTACACTCTGAATATTTTTTAGGTTATTGAACAACAACAGCGATTAGAACAACTCAATAGATCAGCAGTTAATGTAGCAAAGATCATAGAATACAACATGGAACTGGGTGAGCAAGAAAAAGAGTTGATGGAGGTAATGATGTACCAATACAAATACAAAAACTGTAAGCCGTGTATCCCTGTACCCGTAGTTTGATGTGCAATAACAATTACGTCATGAAAAACCATGTCACTTGGTATGTCTGTATGTCGACTGTCTGTATGCACGGTAATCATTTGCCCTCTCCGTATAACTATTCGAATTTCGATGAAATTTCAACCACTCGTATATTCATTTATATTATATTGATATGAAGTTTTTCATTACTATTATTCTGATGTGATTGGTAGATCGTGGTGTTAGGTTTTTAAGGCTTACAATTCAACTACCCTGTAGTGAACATGTACAAATGTACTTTTTAGAAAGCTTTCATGATCAATATATAAAATTATTTGTTCAGTGGGAGCTTTACATAGCTTGTGGAAGACTGCCCAATCCTTCATTGTGTGACCAAATGAATACGTACCTGCACAGATGGCAGTTGAGCATAAACACAACAACAGTTGACGATGCGTCTCAAAGAACAGCTGATGTTGTATCTGTAAGTATCAGCATACTAATAAAGATTGCATGGAACTATATAGAATTATTCTTTCAGTTGCTTGATTCCTTGCAAGACCTGTTAGACACAGCTGAGCATGAGAATGAGAAAAAGATCGAAAATTATAGATGGGTAAGAAGTTACACATGCAAACGTACTCAAAAAATAGGTTTTCTTTTTGTATATTGGATGCATCTCATATTGATTTAAACAAAAAAAGTTAAAGTACGGTTTCATATCTTCAAATAAGCAAAATAATCTTCGTAAAAAATGTGTATTTATTTGTTATGAAAACATATTGATGTACGCAATAGAGATTTGGATCAACCAAGCACTACTAGATGGTTCTGGATCCGAACAGCTTGCAATTTGAAAGGCGGATGTAGGATATCTAAGTAGAAGTATTCCTTATATTAACGTTTGGATCTATTCACCTACGTGGTATTGTGGCTGAACCTGCTAAAGCATCGGGGCAATATAAAACATTCTCTGTGTTCAGATTGCAAATTTTCATCTTTGATCTCCCTCTGGTGGAAGACCTTCACAAAAAGTTCTTATGCCGAATTGGTTCTAATTGTGACATGAATATAAGAATGATGCATAATGTGAGATCATTTTTTTGCAGATTAGGCAACTATTCAGGGATCAACAGCAAGAAAGTCTAGATGTTGCGACTTATAGATTACTTCGAAATGTTGTAAAGAATTTACATAGAATAGATATACCCACTGCCGATTTTGACTTTTCCGATGAACACATGAAATTCAGCATCTGGTTAAGAGTAATACTACCTATTCCTCTTCCTAACCCTAGGAGACCACCTAAGTAAGGGTCGTTGATACCGTAAATGTATATTAACTAAAATATTGGATCTAATGATATTATCCTTGGCAGATATGGCAACACTATAATTATACCTATTATTTATTATTAATCCGGTATCTGAAATTGTCACTACTCCTTTTAGGGCAAGATTAGACATTAACTTTGAGAACGTCAAACTGCAAGCGCTATTCCCCTTATCCATCGAGTGTGATGGAATGGCCATAAGAGCAATGTACTTGAAGTATGACCACCTAAGTGATTTATGCGTATCGTTTGATACCCCAGAAGTTCCTGAGGAGATAACAAAAAGTAGGTTTAATTCTTAGGAGACTTTCTTTGTTTATTAATGATCATTATTTGCTCGAGCCCCTCCCCCTCGTACCCGAAAGAAAATTCTGGGTACGAGCCTTGTGTCAGGTTAGTACTACCCTGAACGAAGGTGCATACACCTGGCGATAACAGAGATAGTGACTGCACGAGGTCCAAGAGGTTCATAATAGACTCTGACGAGGCATATGATGAGATTCTCACAAGCCGCTGCAGACTGAATAGACAAATGTTCTTCATCAGACTGGAAAAACACACTGTCTGCCCCACATGCTGGAAGGGGGATTAAACATCGCTCCACTTGCTGGAGGAGTGTCCTGTGTATCACGGCCTTGGGGCCGTTGCACAAGTCATCATTACTAACAAGCTTCCACCTTATATTTTGATTCCAGGCTTATTAGACGTCACAAAACAGGAATGGCGGACGAAACTAAAGTACAAATTTGAGAACAGAGATATCGTTCCTGTAGCAGAGACAACTCCAGAGGTTCCAGAAGAAGAACCACTGTCTGATCGTGATGAATCTAAAGATGCTGCATCTGACAAAGAAAATGAGGAAGAGAAAACTGATGTGGAAGAAAAGGAAGAAGTAGAAGAAGAGATACCTTTAGTGCCTTACAAGAAGTTAACGCCCACTGCTAGTGAATTCGCAATAAGTATAGAAGGTATTATTGAAAATATTAGTCATCTGTGCGCATAAACACTACTAAGGGTTCCCATACACTTTTAATCATTATTTTCATCGTATTCTGGCTAGTGTATTGATATTAAACGTATAAAATAATTTATTTAATAGTTACTTAAATAATAATTTATTTAGGGATTTGATTTGTGGTTAACCTAAAAAGGTTTTTAAAATACTGTTTCTGTCAAATTAATTCAATTCAATTCACTTAAAAATGTTTGTTAATGTATTATTTTGATTGGTGCTCTGAAAGCTATCAAAATGTTTCTAAAGCGTTTTCTCAAGACCTGGGCTTATCGGCTAATAATGCGAAGTGAATCATAGAGACAATTATAGTATAGTTTCAAAAATTACATTACTATAACGTTAAATAAGTTCAAGACTCCTCTCGAGTGTAGAAGATACATATTTAACAATTCATGACATGTCTTCAATCTTTGACCATTTTTCAAAAGAATCTTCCAACGTTATACTAGAAAAACTGGCACAAGCAAAAAGTGTCGTGTTACATTAATTTTATATCCCGATCTGACGTGGTCCAACCTCAATCATCCTCATTATCACCCTCCCAAATCCTGTGATCATTGAATAATCTCAAAAATGGTGGGAGTGACGGTTAAAGATATGATGTGCTGGGACATTCATATTAAAAATGGTGAATGCTCCCATATCAAAATTATAATGAGACGTGGTCAATGCTAAACGTGGTGCCCCTTCGATTCGTGTTCAGAATGCCGAAATACATGGAAACATACTATTCAATTCTATGGAGAATTTTGTTGTGTGATGCTGATACTGATTAACCTATCCCAAGTTATTCATTTCAATGTGTGTTATTATCGATATATATTATTCACATATCCTGCACTAAAATATCATAAATTATGCTAAAAGCAGAGATAAATGAAACAGGCGAGATTCCGAACTCGGAAAATTAATTTTAATTTGAAGAAAGAATTATAGTAATAATTACTTGAAACTTAAAGAGAAGCACAGCTAGTGAAATTTTCCAGATCAATTACAATCGATGCGAGAGATATACAGTTTACAATAACAACAAACACTTGCAATTTGTATATATTTGGAGAACCGAGTAGATTATCAAATATATTTTCGTTTCTCAACGCAAGCTTTTGGTGGATCATTCACAAAAATGTCCTCCTGTAACTAAATATAAGATTCTTTTTAGATGAAATCTACCTAGAAGCAAGAAAAGGCTATATACGAACTATACCAGACGGCGCTTTGAACCTGAGGAAGTTTTCAATTATCGGTGGAGTCTTCCATTTGGATTTACTGTACCAGCCGCCACAACCTCAGGACTTTGTGACCATGGATTTGAATCTAACTTGCTGTAAGTAATATAAATATTGATTGATTCGTATTACGAATGGAATGAGGCAGGCTGCAATATGTCTATTAATCCTTCCATAATTGAATTTTATTATTAATTAATCATCAGTAAACAGATTTTAAAACTTGTTTATAAAAAAACGTCTATTGAAGATATAGTGATTTTTTTAACATACTATATGAGTCAATCTAACATTATTAGCTATATTATAAAATAGTAACTATCATATAATTCTATATATTTGCCAATTCAATCAACGAATGCTTTTTCTCTGTATGAGTGAGCTGTAATATTTTCACTATCATACATAAATAATAGTATTTCAGTGTATATTCCGAAGAAGTTGGAAAGAGTTCCTTTCATGATGACTTATACACCTCCAAAGCCGACGGAACCGGGAATGAGAAAACAACCAGAGGAGATTGAAGAGGAAATGAAAAGACAAGAGGAGGAGCTTGACAAACTGATTTGTGTCACACTTACGTATGTATGCTTGTTTACGTGACGATAGCACAATTACAATCAAGATTATGGAAGGGTTTGATCCAGTAATATCATCTACTGGTTTTCTCAATTTTGACAACCAAATTTTATAGACAGCGACTCATCATCATTACTTAAATTAAATAGGTTTTGCAATACTCCCACTACTTATGATGATAGGAGTCATACAAGTTGAAAGTTCAATGAAATGATGAATAAATCAGAGGATTGGTTCAAGAAAGTGAAATTATCTTATAGTTGGCCCCAACATGTGATATTTCTTGAGCCCCCAATTGTGTGCCAATGGGATCCTGAACACAAACACTGGATGAAAGACAACATCCACGACGTAAAGCCTAATGAAGAGAAGTGTATAATCTCGTTTAGAACGGGAAGCTTTGGTGTCATGGGACTGGCTACGATACGATACGTTAATCTACCCTATCAGGCATGGGAGCTGAAGCCAGAGGAAGAGTAGGTAACTGTTAATAGGCTAATAGGACATTCTATCGTCGTTAAAGTTTTGGTCTCGAGAGTCATGCGTATTTGTTAGACATAAGTGACACAAATCATCAAAATCTTCACATATTTTAAAAAAGAGATTTATTTTAAATCGCTGTATAATTGCACAGCATCCTAAAACGCATTCATTATTTTTTAAGAAAGCTAATTTGTTTTACTTATTATTTATTTACTAGTGTTAGAGATTATTGCATTTTAACTGAACAACTCAAAAACTGACGACAAGAAAGGCTAACTCTAAAAAATCGTCGTTTTTTTTTCCAAGATTAAACAATATAATATTTTCTCATGTAGATTGTAGATGCTCTTACTTGGTGATACTTTCCCATCATGCAGATAAAAAGATTGTGTACTCAACAAACAGTTTCACAAATAAAACTCTTTTTCTTTCAGTGACGCGTTTAAATTTATATAATCATTAATCAAACAAGTGTTTGAACACCACAAGTAAGCTGTTCATTTTCTCTGCTATTTCCTGCCAAAACTTTCTTGACACGTCCCTCTAATGGTAGTGGTAATTTTTTTCAGTGGTTCAGTAACATTAAACATCACCGCAGCCATTCTGATGTTAGAATTCAAAGTCAAAGGTGGCCTAATCTGCTTGTCGCAACTGCAAAACAGTCCAAGCAATGCATTACAAAACCTAGTTGGAGTGTACATGAAGCTCTTCAAATTAAAAAGGGTGAGCACAAGATATAGCTTCAGAGTCAGGTTATAAGAAATGCCAATAGGGTCCCCGCAAATGTATGGAATACAATGAAGGCCACAAATAGGAAAGTAGCGGAAAGTTTTTTGACGATGATTATTATTGAATTATAAATTTATCTCTAAAGGAAATTGCTTCCCTTAAATGTACAAAAATTGCAAATCTCAAGCAATTAAAATCATTAAATGCCCCTGGTACGAAATAATCGTGAAATTAATTTCTTAATATTTTTTAGCTGATGAAAGAAGCTGGAGTCGACGTGTTTCCAGAACCTGATGCTTTCCTTTATGTTGAAGGTAATAAAAGTATTACATATTTTATATTATCCATAATAAAAAAACCTATAGAGAAACCTATATACAAGGGCATATACAGAGGAGGTAATGTGGCTACTTGCCCCAAAAGATTTCAGACCAAGAATTTACTTCAATTTTTCCCAAAGGAATGAATGATTCATATCTAAATTTGAGTAACCCAAACTTTATAAAAACGCATTTCAATTCGGTATCTATTCCTATACATTGCATTGCATATAAAAATTACAGACCAATACATGTATACATTTCGCCTATTTTGTGCAGTCATTTCCGTTTTCTTCTATTTTTCAAAAAATCGGATTTTCGAAATGAATAATAGAAGTCTGGTATCATTGAAATTACAAGGAGTATAAGGTACGTGAGGTACAGTAATCTAATTTTTTACCTATATGAAATTTATTTTCCTTGGCACAAGAATGGTTGACCTGAAATGCAATGAGCTTAACTTCAAGATGCGTTGAATTTTAGTCACTAACTTTTATTCAAAAATAATATATGGTTTTCCTTGTCGAGGTATTTTATTAGATAACTGATACTTCAAGATTAATTAGAAATTTTCTTATGTCTTGTTCAATTTATCCATTAAAACTTCAATTGCTATAAGACCTTAACAACGAGATTGGATTATATAGAAATGTATTTAATCCAGAAATTTTATATGCAACCTTTATTGCTTATACTGAAATTCATTGAGCTGCATATCTATTATTATTATTATATTTTTTGCTGTATTTCGTACTTGGATAAAGACCGCAAAGGTATCTGCAATGTGCGCCAAACTTTCCTTTCAACGTATGTTGTTCCAATTATTATCGGTCAGATAAAACGTCATGAATGTCATCCCATATCAAATTTTATGCAACCTTTACATCTGGCAATAATTATTTTTCAACTAACAACCTTCTTCATATTATATTTATTGTTCTGAATATACCATATTTTAATGAGAATAAAAATACAGGTAGTTGTGAAAAACATTGGCCAATGGAAAAACACCTATATTTCTGCATGGCTAGAATGTGCAGCTGCTTCAACTTCGCTTGGTCCAGATGGAACTTGACAGCTGGCAGAAGAAACGTCGTGATGCAAATGAGAGAGTATATACCTGGTAGTCAGAAACAGGTAAAATTCAATGCAAACGTTTTAATCCAGGCAACAAGCGGATATGAATAGTAGACAAACTAAATTTCGCATATTCAGATTATAAAAGTTTGTAAAATTACTAATTTTGTCTAATTGCCGGAGCAGAACTTCGCGAAAATGTGTTCATCTAATGTCTCGTTATCTTTCAATGAACAGAATTATGAGCATATTCAGTATCTCCAGGTCTTGCGCATTTTTTTAAGCAGGTGGCGATTTTATTTTCTGCAGGCATCCCGGCGATGATTCAATTTTCACTTGCATGTATATAAAATAAAATTGGCCATTTTAATATTCAAGTGCTGAAATTACGTATTAACGAGTATGGGCATGTGCTAGGAAACGAGACCAGGATGCATAGTATCACGTGCGATAAAATTAAATTTGATGACATTTTTGAGCCCCTGGAATACCTTCCGAGTATGCCCTAACATTATAAAGAGCTTGAGGAAAAGGAAGGAATAAAATTACGTTTAGGTTTTGTTTTATTATATTTGGTAATGCTAATTATGCCACCGCGAACGCATGAATCCCAAGAATATAGCAATACAATCTAATATGACTCCACAGCATACCTTTAGTCTTGATCAGACGTATGTTTCAGAAAAACCACATGATGTGCCTTGTTACACCTCTCAAAGCAACCTACATCAACTGCACGGAAGTAAGTCCAGCATTCACAGATGAAGACATTGAAAATATGAAGGTAACAAAAATGATATCATTTATGATGCTTCATGATCACTCTGCATTTTTAGTTCGTATTTTAACTTCATCCGATGTTGCATAGCGACTTGCAACCACGTGTCCCAAGCTACAATCTCCAAGTGGCGCGACAAGTCAAATGTCGCTATAAAATCATTCCACCCATATTGAGTTCGCTATACAGACAAGTTTCTGCAACAGACGAAACATGCGTGATTGTGAGAAGCCACATGCATGATTCAAATAAAATAACAATATCTTTCAATGATTTTCACTTCTCCCTTAACCAACAATTTTCATCTAAGCTTCAATAGATCCAGGTTCAGTTCGTGGATGAAATGAGGGATAGATGCGCCTCAAAGCACTCTCTGAGGCTTTTGTACGCAATGCAGAAGCGATCAATAAGTCTAGTGGATGCAAATGACCTCACAAACGACCTCCACAGTCTGTAACATCGAAGAAGGGTAGCTGATCTGTCCCTTTTCTATAGATATTATCATGGCAGATGCCTGTCCCAAAAGTCTTTTCTTTGGAGAACATCGGCGTTGTGGAATGGGCTACTGGGGACAGTGTTGCCCGATCATTACAATCTACAGCGTTTTAAGGTCAATGTGAGTAGACATTTATACTCGCACAGTGCTTATGAAGCACGATAGGCTATCTGCCTTTGCGTGAGGTTATCTATAAATAAAATATACCACAGTTATGTACCGCTAGTTAGTGAATTGGCAACTATACCTAACATTCTCGTTACATGACGAAGAGAGCGACAGAAAGAAACTGAGACAAAACAAAGAAAGAAGCTTCGTACCCACTGCGCGGAAAACTAGACATATTCGTTTAATGAATGAATTTTAGTTCTTTCACAATAAATTGCTTTCTTTATATTTCGTATTTTGAAACTGCCCACTTATTTGGTTATATAATACAGGATATGTCCTTCTTCTATAATTCAAAAATACATGCCTGCACCGCAAACAAAATATAACTACCACTGCCAAGCTCAGAGACCAACAACCATGGAAATTCAAACAAATTAAAATCGACACGGCGCGCTCTCGGCTCAGTAACGTCGCTCGGACGTGAATCGGTCGTGAAGACTGACGCATATATTTTGTACAGTACCGAGTACGTCCGTTATACGGTCTGTAGTTATTTTGTCATTTAAATGTGGCTTTAATTGGCGGCCGGTACATATATAAGATGATATCAATATATATTACTACTCCCCATAAATGTTAGTAACTCGTTATCTTGTAATAAACGTTGCCTTTAGGAGTCGCTTTATTGTTGCGATCGTCGGATGTCTTTGGTGGGAACTCTCCCTAATATTTCGAATTGCCTGAGAAATGCAAATGCAAGAATCTTAAACCTTCAAGATGTATGAATAACAAGAAGTTGAAGGATTTTTTCATAACCCTAGTGAATTACGATATTTTCTAATATATGTTTTTCCTTGTTCCAGTTTAATTCTGATCTATTCAACTTGATGAAGTCGACCTCTGGAATTGCTATAAGAAAAAGGGTGCAGGCAGCTTCTTTGGAACTACAGTACGCCGTATCACAGCTGTTGACATTAACCAGAGTTTTGAGCTTCTCTTAACAGTCAAGTGATCTAATTGTACTTTTATGTGTACTATTCCGTAATAAATATATTCATACGGAATTTAAAAGATAAAAACAAAACTGAATTTTTCAGAAATTCTGATTGCGCTTCTTTTTGCTTATTACTCCGAGGTTACTGGATCGATCTCGAAAAAGGAGCAACATTATCTGCTACATGTCCTGTCCTGAATTTCGTAAATATCCGTGCAACAGTTACTGAGATTACGCCATGAATAAAACGCTAGACCGAGAGATGGAGAAAGAGACATATAGGCGGACAGGATGACGGACAGCTCAAGAGACGGACAGACGGTCAGATGGACAGTCATACCAGAAGACAAACCAACAGACAGTCCCCACGAATAATTTAGTTTCTCCATCTGTGTATTGAACTCATTGAATAATAATTCAGTGGAATCCCATATGCACATAAATACACCTTATGTATAAATGACTCACATGCATTTGAATGGCGGCAACGCCGCATCATCTGTGGTTTGATAAATCAAAGCTTCACACATACAGACTACAGACGGTGGATTCATGGCAACAATATATTTTATGATAATATTCATTGGGTAAATAATAATTAACAATTCTTGCATTGCATCTGTCCGTCAAAGTCGTAATATTTTTTTAATTCACGCGTTATCAATGGAAGAAAATTAGTGGTGCACACAAAATGGAAATGGAATCATAAATAAATAGACTGCGTTTAGGTATTATACATACCAACAGTTTCAGTCCCTACAACTGTAGAAAACAGGGACTAAGGAAGAGACGTGAAACGACGATATTATAATAGGTATGTATCTATGTTTGTATAACTTATGTCTCTCATATTCACTTATTGCTATTATAGGGCCTGAACAGAAAAGCGATAAAATAAAAAATCTAAGATATATTTATAAATTTTGATTTATCGTTTTTATGAGTTACAAAGTTAGTAAATAATCTCGAAAGCGTGCTCAGGGGATGTTGGGGAGACCAGTCCATTTTTTAGGTAGGTATTATTACCACTCTCTAAGCCAAATACACAATGTGTCAATTCATGTGCGTAATTTGCGCTCCTCAGCAAGTGGCGGGTTGGCATAAGACAACTAGGAAGAATAACTGAAGAGTAAAAAAGCGTTCCTACTGAAAGTATTTGCGCCTTTTCAGCCCTTGGTTTTGAGCCCCATGCAGCCCACACCCCTGGCGCTGGCCCTCGGTTGCCCTGCCCTAGCTACGGCAATGCGTCAATTATAATATAATTATATAACTCTGATATTGAGCTAGAACCTTCCTACAATAATTCCATCTATATATCACCACAAAGATACATTCAATAACAACATACATAGGTATACGCCAGACTTGTGAAGTATCCAAATAAATGGCAATAACGCTCTTCAGGCTTCCGTATCACGAACCGTTGCGCATTCTCATTGCGCACCACACACTAGTTTGGGGCACGCGGTGTCCCCCTCTGGTCCCTTCACCCGCAACCTTCAATAAACAACCGACTGGCGGTGTTGCCACGCTAAAACGCTTTGCCTTATGCAATGGATTTGGGGTGTATCAGGAACAAAGGAAATATGTTTGTTTTTATTTATATTTCTAAATACAACTGAATACTGGGTATCACGTATCACTTAGGAAAAATAAGGAATCAATTACACATTTCACAAATTTGTGAGACGCGAGCACAGTTTCAACAGAAATAATTAGAAAGATACACCAAGTTTGCAAGCGTCTACAATCTGCATTTCAGTGTAGTGAAAGAAATGTGTTTATATTTGAACACTTTTTAGCTCATGATCATCTTAGGACATATCAATAATTTTTTTTAGCGTGCAAGATTACTAACAATACATTTCATTTTTCAAACATTTAAAACTATCAAGACGTTCGGGAATGAACTGTCCTCAACAATTTGTTTCACATTTTCCAAAACAATGACTTTAGGGAAAAGGCTAATTCGATGCATTGGAAGTTCGACCTCGTAAAAATGAGCCCGAAGGGATTTTCTAGTAGTGTTAGTTATACCGATGAATCTTTGTGTTATATACAGCAGCTTTTCCGGTGTATACAATTTATTGAAGCGGAGGGACGCTGAACTAGCGAGACCAGCAACAAGATCATACGAGAACCTTGAGAATAGCTGAGTTTCATATATTAAGTTTAGGCGTCGGCTCATCTCAGACCAGCGTGTGGTTATATTTTAATTTTCTACGTTAGGCTGATTGTAGGTATATGTCTACTGTGTATTGAATGAGACTCAGATTTGTAAATCACTATTCAATAATCGAAGAAATCTGATATTATACCGGCTGTTTCTTATTGATCCTATACTTCAGGATATATAATCCTGAATAATGTCGATTCGGATAAAGGCTATTATATCAAATGTACACAATCCAGGACCTACATGCTACTACTATATATATCTGAAACACCCTGTATGAATTTCAAGCACGAATGCAGTCAGACTTCAAAATAGTTTGAAGAGCATAAAAGTACATTTAAAAGGGTTTTGAAGATGATTGTTATACCAGGAACGTTTTTTGATTGATGAGTTGAACAATCCGATTGATTTGTTTCTGACGCCCATTCGAACGTCGCCATTGATTCACAGGAATTATTCACTTGACTGAGCTCCCACCGGAGGTTTCTCCGTACTGATAGGACTGGCAACACCGCCGAGAGTCGCTATCCGCTTTCCGTTGTCGCCAACCAGCCTGCATTCGCTTCCATAACATTCTGTCGGTTAGTTTATAGTGACGGGCACCATTTCGAAGAAAATGCTCGGTTTTTGAAAAAGCGAAGTAGCTGGTCTTCTGGTCGCCGTCGTGTGAACGTAAAGGGGAGGCTGTAAATCGCGAATAATATTCCAGCAAAGGTTGTACAACCCGTCACACGACGGTGACGAAATCAGCAAGTGCGACAAAACGGTTCCTCGCGCAACCATTGGTCGATACAGCCAACAGTGCACGTGATACCCTATCCGTACTCGGTATCAGGACGACGCGATCTATTTGATCTTCTTTTTATAATCAAATACTTTCAAAAAAACTCTTATTTCTTGCCGTACTCATTCAATTCGACACGATATCTATACCTATTTGGGTGAAAGTTGAGCAGCACAGGTCAAAATATCAAGAGCGGCTTAGATCAAAACTGCATCTAAATCCCTCGTAAGTATTTTGCATGTGTATACAATAATGCATTACTTTTTTGTACATAAAATAATTTTTGGGTGTTTTCTTTTCGGGGCATTGCCCGGGCTGTGCCGCGTGACGTGAGCATGTGCGCTCACCTTATTGGTCGAAGTCCGCAAACACTTCTCGCTCTCTCTTTCTACTATCCAATTCTTTTGTTTGTTTTTGACATTGAAAGGCGGTTTTCTTTTTACCCATCCAGTTTTCCAATAATGTCACCTTCTAAAACAATAACAGTTGATCTTCTTGTGCCCCTTGCAAACGTTGCGCTAAAGGTCAGGAAAATATAAATATTGCCGTTATCCGTTATTTAATTATGTCTGTGACACGTTGTACGCGTATCGACGTGACGTGCGATGTTGCCAAACGCAGCTCGTTTTGCCACTCCTTGTTAATGGCTATTTTGAAAGCGTTTTTTCAGATTATCTCGTTACAAAAAATATGACGAATTAGTTTCAAAATCTCTAAGATCTTCTGACCTACCAGCTTAATTTTTTAGGGTGTTGTGAACACGATAATTCTAGGGGTTTTCTTTGTTTGGAGGACACTATACAGAAGCGCCAAATGTGTTGAAAGTCACCCTCTGGCTTTCTTTGTTGATGAATATTCATACCCCTGACAACTTAAAATAAATATATTTTCAAGCATAGGGAAGCTGAAGTAACGTTCCGGACACCTGTTATTGGAAGTTGAACCTTCTATGTACATTTACATTCTCATTGAATAATGTTTGAAGATTCAAAATGACGTCATATAGCATATGCACAGTGCCTGAATTGTAACATTAAATTGGAATGCTAGTATTTGTTCAATCTTTTAATCTAAATAGAAAATATTTTCGTATATTCGTAGCTATATATGCAATGAATTCAATTTATTTAAAATTCTAATAAACAGTCGTTATACTGGCTGGTGATGATCGGAGTTGGCAGGGGTATACGCAGGAGTCTTTCTAGTTGGAGGAGGGGGTGACAAGAACTAATATTGACAAAAATTCGATACTTAACATGATAAAACGATTCGAGGAAAGTGATCCAACTATCATGTAGATTGTAGACGATCTTACTTGGTGAAACTCTTCCATCATGTAGATTAAAAGTTGTGTAGTTTTCACACAGTTTCACAAATAATACTGTTTCTTTTAGTGACGATAATTTTAATAAAAATCGAAACGCGTCACTAAAAGAAAAAGTATTATTTCTGAAACTGTGTGAAAACTACACAACTTTTTATTTACATGATCCAACTATATTTTACTTGTGGTAGTCATCTCATTATAGCAAAAACAGATTTTGTTTAATGAAATTGTTTGGAATTGCCATAATGAGATGAAAACAGTATCTCAAATCAAAAATGTATTTAGTCGAATTCGAAATCCTTTCTTCAACTGTCCAACTATTGAAATAACACGTGGAGTAAAAAGTTTATCAATGCTTGAGCACTTTGAGTTGCCCAGTGGTACTTATCAAAGCGCATCAAATTTTTAAAAAAATACTACGGAGTAATTATCAAAGAATGGAGTTGAGTAGATTGATGTGATACATGCCACACTGTAATGCTATTATTTCCGATTATCATTTCCCGATATAATTAGTGGAAACTAACTTGTGCCCCAACCGCACGACACTGGTCGCCCATCGAATAGGTCTAGCGGGAGCATGCTGTACCCTGTGGCACACCGCACATACGATCTTCAAATTAGATGCACTCGCATTTGGCATTAGCAGAGTGAATTGAAATGTAAAAACTGACATTGTTTGTCAGAGAAATTTGGCAAAGTGCTAAGAGAAAGTCAGTGAAATGTCAGGAATTTTGTCGAAGATTTTGAATGGACATCCTATTCTGCAGGTTTTGATATTTGTAGATATTTCTTTGCTCTCTCTATACCTTTGGATCAACTGGTCTAGTCTTTCTATATCAATTTAACAATAAAGCAGAGATGTGTATGTTATTCTTTAAATATGAAATAGATGATATTCTTTTATTATTGCGCATACCTGCTTGGCACCTAAAAATTGATTTGCTTGGGCAAGTCCAACCGAAAAGGTCACGTCTGTCCTCCAATAGTTGAATACCGTATTCGACTTTCCTTTGCCTTATAAAAAGAATAGTACTTCATTACGTCTGACGTCACTGGGAGCCTGAAACCGAGACGGTGTTTATATTGCCAAAGCACGTTCAATGCTTCACCTACTTAAGTTTTTCTTATCTGAATCTGACACACCACTGTATGATTAATCGATTCATATTTTATTTATAATTTTCTTATTATATTTTTTTGGTTTTGCAAGACGTCTAAATATTGATATTTGCTTTTTACCATACGTACTGCATCTGTGTCATTGAATGTGTGGTGGCGGCAATGCGCGGCATATTTTTAGATGCTATCTATAATCGATTTTAAAAATAGACTTTTCTGATATTCATAATATGGTGTGATACGGGAAAAATAATAGCTGCTTGAATTGCTCATGACCAGTAGTGGTGTATGCTTCATAGCCGTATATAAAATATATACGTACAGGTCACCCATACTGGGAATAATAGGAAAGTTTCACTCTCGGTTTTATTTTACGTACATCAAAGAATATGTGCTTTGATAATACCAAAATCTCAAATTAAGCATATAATCGTGGCACAAAACAGAAAAACTAACCTATAAGAATACTATACGAGGGTCACGCTGAATACTTTTAGATACAGTAAAACTACAAGGTTTTTTAAAAAACAATATTCTGTTTTTTCAACATATTCTCCCTCTACCTCAATACATTTACGCATTCGGTAAAACCACTTGTCGAATTCTTGTGACCAACGTTCTTTTGAAAGGTTGCTCATTTGCTCCTCAAATGCAACGAGTGCCTCTTCATCGGTAGAAAAATGGCGACCTCGTAACTTTTCTTTGGGAATAAGGGAATAAGAAGAAGTCGCATGGAGTTAGGTCCGGAGAATAACGTGGTTGAGGCAACAGTTTGACATCTTGTTCAGCAAAAAAATCGAGTGTTCTAGCGGCGCTGTGGGCGGGTGCGTTGTCATGGTGCCATTGAATGCCCCGCAGACCAGTCTTTGGACGTCTCTTGCATAGTTCTTGGAATGCTACAGGAACACATTTGGTTATATACCATTCAGAAGTAACTGTCCTTTGATTTTCCAAGACTTACCATTGTGATGTATGCAGCAAACCAATTAAAAACTGTAGTCCCAGAAGGGGCAGAGTCCCCAAATCAACTCACTAAACTTTTGTGACATTCCGCTTGTTTTAGTCCCTTTTTATAGTCATACAAAATCATGGCTCGAAAATCGCGACTAATCGGTTCCATTTTCACGTTAAAATTCGGCCTAGATGCAAGGTGGCAAGGCAAATACTGAACGATTCAGACGATGCCTTTGCGTGTAAGCACTTACAACTTTAGACAAAATAGTTTCGTGCTCAAACTTGTTTAAACTTGTATAGGTTTGGAATATCTAAAGACGTTCAGCATGACCCTCGTAGTGTTGACTGAAGCATTTCATGGTCTTGGCGCAAATAGTTCAACTTCATTATATAATTTATTATTGGTATAAACATTCTGTAATTTTTATGAGTTGTTATCAAGGTTACTGTTGGTTCGTTAACCTTGAAAAGAACCAAAAAAGCAACAAAACTGTAGCAATGTGGCTTCTTTCTTACATTTATCTGTGTCAGATAGAATTTTCTTAAATCAAGTTTGAAAGGTGCTCTACAGATAAACACTATAAAAAATATGTACCTGTAATCAAGCCAAAAGATATACGTCCACCATTTGTAATAGAACTTATTCACATCTCACATAACCACTTGTATCACACCAACGCCATTATGAGATCCTGACACGTCACAACCCCAGTTTTTTAACAGTACATTTATCCTGAGAGGTGGTTGGTAAAAATTAAAACCAATAGAAGCTAACGAGCGCGGAAACAGACACACACGTACTGCTGAATTGTCGTTGACGAATATGGCGATGCCAAACAACTAAATAAATTACTTGGAGGGAATCACAAAATGTTCTTATTCTTAAATTGAAGTAAAAAATAGCTCGGTTGGAAAATATGATACGTTACAAAAAAAATGGGATACTTGTTTGAAAAACATTGAAATCTTAGTTGTGAAGAATATTATATTTTTCTTTAAAGTATATGTCTTTAGAATGAGGATTGAATTCGAAAATATAATTTTTTTTGTTCATATTAATAATAATTTCCATATCAAGTAGGTTGTCTTAGAGTTAGATCAGATGTTCCTGTTGTGAGTATATCCTTAAAAGAATATCGAACTTCTTGAATTAATCATTCTTTTTATGTTTTTAAGATTCGATGAAAAAAGCTTTATTATTTGCAGCACGAAATATTTTTATTTCCTATTAAGCAAAACAAACAACTACATTTTAAGTTGACGTAGAAACAACATTCTTATCTTATATAAAAATACCAGTATGTCTACATTTTCCGATGAAAGGCAACTTCTTTTTGCATGAATAATAATGATAGTTTTGGATATTTTTTTTTTCATTTGTTCCTCACGATTTTAGTGGACATCTATTTTTGTCGAGATCTTGCTCTTGAATATATCTTTCAACTTTATTCAACTTCGTAGTCCCTGACGGTTTCACGAGGAGGAAATCCAATACACTTGAGCTTGCTATATTTCCTTCTTCTCGCGGATTGTCAAATCTTCCTAATGTCTGTTCCAAGGATTTGACTGCTATATTATTTATATTTCTAGGGAAAGTGCTTTTGAATCTAGGATCAAGGATTGAAGACATGTCATGAATTGTTAAATTTGCATCTTCTACACTCGACAGGAGTCTTGAACTTATTTCTTCAGTATCAAAAAGTTGTTTAGGTTCGCATAGTAATCGTTTTCACTTATAACTAAGAAATTTGTCAATAAAGACGCCATGAGAGGTTACACATTCTTCGGCTGAGAGTAAAGTAGTAGCTTTTTCAAACTAAGCAGGCATAGACAACACTGGATACAAGGATCTCGTAAACGGATCTCAGATCCCGATCTCGGATACGAATATTGCATCCCGATTGATCCGGACCCGGATTATGCCTATTGAAAATTTTGGATCCGATGCGGATCTGATCCGGATTGAAAAATGATCCGGTTCTGATGTGCAGCATTACTATGAATAATGTAAAAATGCAAAAATTATTCGAGATCAACAATGGGACAGTATAGGCTTTCTCACTTATCTATTATTAGTATTGAGAAGCGTACTTCAAAACTATTTTTACGCTTATTGAGATTACTTGTTTACTCGAGAGATTTCAATCAACTAAAGCGGTTGCGGAGTGGGGCAAAATGACTCCCACACGGGAGGATCGGCCCTGATGCCAAGATTTCATCGAAATCCGAATGGTACTTTCCAAGTTATAGAAGGGCCATGGGTTACCGGACAGACCGACGGAATTGACTGACATGGTTTTTCGGTATGTACGAGGGTCACGCTAAACCTTTTTAGATACATATAAACTACAAGGCTTTTTTAAAAAACATAATTGTTTTTTTCAACATATTCTCCCCCTACGTCAATTATTCCATACATTCGGTAAAACCACTTGTCAAATTGTTGTAACCAACGTTCTTTCGAAAGGAAGTTCCTCCTCGAATGCAGCGATTGCCTCTTCATCGGTGGAAAAATGGCGATCTCGTTACTTTTCTTTGATCTTAGGGAATAAATACCCTGTTCAGCAAAAAAATCTTGCATAGTTCTTTGAAGACTACAGGAATACATTTGGTTATATACCATTCAGAAGTAACTATCCTTTGATTTTCCAAGGCTTACGTTGTGATGTATCCACTTTTAGAAAAAAAAAGATGAGACTATTTTCTTTCCAACACTCTTAGAACAACGAATTTTTGTTGGAGGCTGCTCACTTTCAAAACACGAAACTAATGACTGCTGTTTAGTTTCTGGATCATAATGATATAACCATGTTTTGTCTCCGGTTACGATATTGAAAGTGTTTTTCACTGTGCCCATTATCAAATTTTTCAAGAATAAACTTAGCCCAATCCACTCTTATTGCTTTTTGCTCACTGATCAACAAATGTGGCACCCATCTGGAATACCGCTTTCTCAGGCGAAGGTAATCATGAATGATTGTTCGGACCGCTGCCGATTCAATCCCCAGAGAAGCCTCATTCTCGGTGTAGGTTATATGTCGATCTTTTACCATATTCCATCGAATGAGGCCCGGCCACTTTTAAACTAAGCAAACCCATTAAAACTATAGCCCTAGAAGTGGCAGAGTCCTCAAAGCAACTCTCTACATTTCCGTGACACTTCGCTTGTTTTAGTCTCTTTTTATAGTCATACAAAATCATGGCTCGAAAATCGCGACTACCCGGTTCCATTTTCAATTCGGCCAACACTTAAATGCATTCGAGACCGTGGCAAGGCAACTACTGAACGATTCAAAGGCTGCCTTTGCGTGTAAGCACTTACAACTTTAGACAAAATAGCTGCGTGCTCAAACTTGTTTAAACTTGTATAGATTAGGAATATCTAAAGACTTTCAGCGTGACCCTCGTACATGTGAAACATATCTCGAATTGTAAATTTTCGCAATTACAACCCTCCAGTTGGTATGGGAAGTAAAAGTATAGGAATGTTTGTGATTGTTGGGTACAAGGTGAAGAAGATCGATTACTCAGTACAGTGGCAACAACGACGATTTAAAAGTTCCACAACAATCTTTACCCTGTATTAGCGACATGTTATCATGAACGATGACAAATCGGACATGGTGCTACACTCGAGAACGAAGCTCACGTATTGTGCGTTGAACCAACTTTCTCTCGTGGTGTAAACCTGCCATGGCGCTACCACAGCACTGCGCTGTGCGTGTGGCGTTGAAAATCCTTGAAACTGTTTCTTCATTGGTTACTTGCGGTTCCACTGCTACGAGCAGTATGTATCACAGGCGTAACCAAACAAGTAGTTTAGGGCCTTCAACCCCCCTCATTCCCTTCATTTTACTTAGAAGATGACACCGTCCTTACTTGGCTTTTCGGCATATCCAATGAGTTTATTTAAATTAAACGAAAACAGACATGGCGTAAAAAACGCCAATATTCAGATGATTTCAATAATCATTAAATTATTAAAATTATTATAAAAATAGCTTTGTAGAATGTTGGTTGAAAATTTACAGTTCTGGAACAACTTTGCTTTGGTAAAAGACTAGCAACTTCTGAAACATTTTTAATATTCCAGAATATATAAAGGAGCAGAAAGTTTTTTGTCCATAAAATATGTTTTCTAATTGATAATGTCCTTTCAAAACGTATCATTAAACCAAAGAATTTGCATGATATGACATACTATTAGAAGTTTAGAAAATTTTAATAGAGCCTCCTCTGTAAATTATTTATTAGTTTTCTCTTATTGATCTTGTATTTCTTCTGGTCCCATTGAATCCACACGAACGTCTCTGCTAGCCAAATATAAGATAGGAATGAGAAAACGACAAACACGCTTATATTTTCATGCATTCAATGTAAATTGGAGATGTTTCTCCGTATCTGTTGTTCTCATAATATTTTGTTTGTTATATTTCTCAAAAACATGTATGATTAAAATCAATTGTAGCTGCCGAAAAAAAAATGACTTTATTATACACAACTGCGTGCCAAACACCAGTACGATGGATAAATATTGGGATCGAGATTTTAGGTTATATAAATAACGACAAATTGAATGCTGTTGATTCCATTTTTTAGATTTCTTGGCCGAGATCGTACAAACACCTTCCTAAATTCCATTTTAAGGAACATAGTAAAACATTAGGTAAAATGCGGTACATTATACTGCGAAAAAAACAAACTGAAAAATAAAAAATAGTAAACTATTTTGACTATAAAAGCTTGGGGCGTTTTATCTTGAAATCTCAAACCAAACTTTTAAACTTCAATTTGAGGAGCACCATAGTTGTTTAATGAGGAAGAGCATCCTACCTTTACACTTGAATGTTATAGGTACTTAACAAATAATATAGAACAAAATATAGAATACACTTTATACTGACGGAGAATCAATGATCTATGATGATACGCAGTCTAAACAGTTGTAGACAAAATTACCAATATGATTCTCGAAATTTCACATGGACGAGTTTCTCTAAACCGATATCCTACATTTCTGCTGGTAGCCAAACTTCCACCGCGCCAGTCAACGACTGCCGCCAGCGTTGCCAATAAGGCGCTTTGAGAATCCCTTGAATTATACACCTGAAACTCTATAAAGGGAGTAAATGAAAGGAAAATCAATTCACTATAGTAACATTGTTTGCTCTTATTTCTACTCTGTCGCACTATGGAACGTTACCGTTCGTATGAACATAATCACCCATATCTCCTAACCATTAAGCTATGAACTCATTGATTTTCTACAGTTTTATAAATCTCGGAAGTATTATATATTTATGACAGCCAGGTCGAGGCTTTAATTAAATTATTATTTCATGTTACACATTCAAATGTCAATTGAGTTTTCCAATTAATTTTTATAAACTCAATGCTCTAATGCAAGGGTAATTCAGAAATTTTCAACAGAATTCAACAACAAAAGATTAAACTTTTAATCGAAAGTATCGGAAAATATAAATTTTCAATATTTAGATTTTTCACCTAATAATCCGAAGTTTTGTAAAAACTTGTCCTTGGAAAAGCCTATTGATTACGCTAAATCCAGTAGAAAATCTGCTCCTTTGGCAACCTGGCCACCGTTGGTACACTCATCCACTACTCATCTACCTTGAGCTGGGGTGCCCCCATAAACACGTGTCTATACCGTCGTGCGAAGTGCGCACTTCTCCTAAAACATTCACATTGCGCACCATGCAGGACGCGACGCAAGCCACCGGGCGTTTGTTGGACGTTGCGACGTTTATCGAATTCCACGCCATCTGCGACAAGCGTCCCAAAAGCTGTTGTTTGGGATGTAAGGAAAGATTCACGGTCTTATGGCGTCTATAAATTATCTTCTATAGATTCTGCATTTCCCTTACGCGAGATTTATTCTTATTTATCTGTCTAACTGTATGTAGGTTTAATAAAAATGAATATTGTGCACATTATTGGTTATAAGGTATTTGAGGAATATTTTGGAAATTTCCAAATTTTTATAGTCAGGGAAAGATAGCATGCGTTAGAAGTATGGTAAACAATTACCAGGTCGTAAAGTCGTAAGGTCGTTTAGTTTGAAATGTAAAGATTGCGCACACATTATTGGTTATAAGGGATTTGAGGAATATTTTGGAAATTTCCAAATTTTTATAGAGTCACGGAAAGATGGCATGCGTTAGAAGTATGGTAAACAATTACCAGGTCGTAAAAAGCGTTTAGTTTGAAATGATAGGCTTTGCAATAAACTTAAAAATAGTTATAAAAAACGGAATACTCAAAAATTCCGATCTTCATGATATTTTATTGATATCTTCATTATAATCCAAGGTATTCAGAACCATCGTTTCAATAAGCTGTTATTGAAGTTGTATCTACTTTTCCAACAGTCTTTGTTCGTTATTCACGATTCCATTTTTTTATATATTTTAATTCTAGAATAATTTTTATATAGTTTTTTTTCACAAAAACAAAAAATGATAAATTTTCGTCATTTGGGTGATAAGAAGCTCATTTACAGATTAGTGTATATCGGTGTTTCTTTGGTTCAGAAAGCATCCACTAACTGCCATAGGCTTTTTACATCGTTTTACATATTGAAGTAATATTATACTACATCGCACAAGCTAGACTATGAAGGATTCAAGTGAATCCGCAATCTACAGTTATATTCAATGTGACTACTTTTTGCTTCCAGATAGTCCGCCTTAAGCGACATACCAACCAGTACCATTCGCGATGAGCCTAGACACTCTGCTCGAGGCAGCCAAATTCCTGGAGCTGCAGGAGCAAGAACAACAGCACCGAGCTACCGTCGAAGCAGCTCTGGCCACCATCAAGCCAGTGACCACCGTGATCGCTCCAACCGTATCCATGACACACGCCACCCTCAAAACGGTCTCAGCAAACACATCGCCTCAGACTGTGGTTATCTCTTCGAATACCATGCCTTCATCCACAGTCATGCAGACCAGTCCGGTGCCGATGTGCAGCAGTCGATCCATTTCTCCGCAGGTGCACAGCTCGAATGACGACAGTCTTACCAAGTACAGCCAGGAGAATCACTTCAGAGGCTCCTTGAACTGGGTATATTTTCCTTGATAAAAAATATTTCCTGTCGTTCAATCCCGGTACTGTCAGAAGTACGGTAATGTAACGTGATGTCAGAACTAGTGACAAAAGTGTTCATAGTTCCCGTGAGCCATAAGAGGTTATCACTGCGTTCCCCTGATAATAGGTTTATATCTTTTTAACTTTCAAACATCTACGTTGTCAGCAAAATAACAAAATATTAAAAATATTTTGTTTCTATAATGGATTCAGTTGAGCGTAGTGTTGCTCCATTTTATTACACTAAAAGACGTCGGACCACCATATTAAGTCAAAAAAAGACTTACAATCAGTTACATTTGTGGTACAATATAATTGGGTTTTAGCTATTTTTTCCAAGGATCAAGGCTAAGAACAATTGTTTGGCAATCGATTATCCCTAGTATAATCCAAGAGGTAGCCGTAGCTATTTGGGATGTCTAGCTCACTATTACATCTAATTTCCCTCAGTTTGGGGCAAAATGACTCAAGATAGCTGATGTGTTTTAAGGAACCGATTGCGAGAAATAAAATAATCACACATACGAATCTAGCAGACGCCGTAACAGGATTAAAACTGTTTGTGAAACTTGACACGTGTGGCTAACGTCTTACAGAAATTAGGAATCAACAAGAAACAACATCGTATGTTCCTTACTCCGTACGTTCCGTTACTGAAAATTCGGGAGCAGCTTCACCTTTACCTGAACTTTTTGTCATAAAACACAACTTGTTGCATCAACTAAAATCTAACCGTCATCTTGAGCTTATATGTCAAAAATTTATATAAAATAATGAGGGTTTGAATATGAGATGAGTAATGTTCGTCGCTGCTAATTTATCATTTATATTGCTGTAGATTGAGATATTCTTGTCAACGACCTTCAAATAGTTCAAGGATAAACATATAACTTGCAGCCTGTTATCTCACGTTGTAGCTCTAACATTCCTACAGTCTGTTTTTTAAAGTCTTAGACAAACTGATCATTCCATCCGATATCCAGCAAAAGTCCCCGAAATGCTAAGTATTATCTGTCAACAGTAGATTATAGACAATATTCCTTACAGGAAGTGGAACAGGACGGCCAGGTAACCAGTACCACCATAGCTCAGGCCCAGACACCCAGGCAGCGATATCTGAATAACAGCTTTGACATCATGAACCCCTTGGTGATAGATGAATTGAATGGGGACACGAAAAGGCGACAGCCTCCATTGGTATTTAGAGCTGGGACAAGAGAGGTGCACAACAAATTGGAGAAACATCGGAGAGCACATTTGAAGGAGTGTTTTGATATACTCAAAAAGCAGATCCCGTCGCAAGAGGATAAGAAGACTTCGAATCTTAGCATCTTGCATTCGGCATTCAGGTGAGCATTTGGTGATTTTATTTTCACCAGAGAGTGATTTAACAGCAAAGTATAACAGACAATAAACTAAGGTATTTAAATCAGGACATCATTACCAACTCATCAAAGTGTCGCCCTCTATGAGGACGCCCATTGACATCTTGCGAAGCCAAACGTTCTAACAACTGCCTTTTAGTGGCAACAGAGGTCCCTTACGACCCCTGTCAACAAGGGTGCACTGATTTACAGCGACATCCCTTGTTCTTCATGAACACTTTTACGGTGTACCGTTATCCTGGCTCATTCACATCAGAAACTGACAACTGATGTTGAGTGTATGCTCTCCACTATGCATCAGATCTGCTATTGACGTGCATCCCAGTTACTCTCTACAGTTATACCGCCAGGTTATACTGACGAGTCTAGGCTAAAGACGAAACATGCATGTCTATAGGAGGTCTGATGCATAGTGGTGAGCATGTGTTTTTAAGAAACTGTTACCGATTCCATTTGATGGTTCCCCCTATTTATCAGTTTTGTCTTTATTACTTCTTAATCTTAAGTGTATGCTCTCCACTATTCATGAGACCTGCATGTTTTGTCTTTAGCCGTAAGTAACATCAGTCTGTCGCCGCTGCAAGATAGTCCAAGTGCTAAGACCTTGACTACGTAAGTTGCCAATGGGCAGCGCCACCATGCGCGATGCTTGAGATGAATGTTTGCTATATTACTCATGTTGCAGGTATATCCAAACACTAAAACGGAAAGAACGAGAACTGGAGCACGAGATGGAGCGGCTGGCTCGCGAGAAGATCAGTCATCAACAGCGATTGGCCATTCTGAAGAAAGAGATCTCTTCGCACTACGATAACGTAGATTTCTCCAAGCTGCTGCCGGAGGTGGTGACAACTGCGCCGACGGCAGTTTCAGATGTGACAACGACGGTAGTACCGCCAGCGCCGCCTCCACCGGGGGTGGACTTTAAACGCGACGTGGAGTCGGTGGGAGTTGTACAACAGAACGGGGGCGGGTCGGAGCAAGTGGCAATTTCTATGTTGCCAGCGAAACCTTCTAGCATTCCTGTCGCCACTCAAGCTGTCAATTCTATCAAAGAGGTAAGTGTAGATGTACGGGGTGTTTTTATAGTGTGAGAAAGTTTAACATAAGAAATTGCAAAAAAATACCTAATATCAAGCATTTGTAGTTTTTATAAATGTGTATCCAAATCCATATTAATGTGTCCATCTTCATGGAATAATGGTAATTCCATAAAATTACTTACATAAAACTTTCATTCATTTTGTGGTTCTCATAATACGGCATAATAAATATTTTATCTTTTCATAAATTTCTGAATTTGATTTGAACAATTTCGTCAATAAGTTTTTCGATACATATCCTTAACTTGAAACCACTACATACTCGTAGAATGAATCAACATATAGAAGTTTCCTAAAATTTACCAAATGAAGTCTTTTCACTTAGAGTCTTGAAAAATGAATTCGAATAAAATTTTTGTTAACAATAACGTGAACACCTGGTCAGTTTATGACTGTAACAGTTGCTTTTCAAATCAGCCAGTGAGTAGACGATGTTTACAAGAGTATGTTTGTGGTGCCCTCGAAATAAGCATATGTTTATGTATATTCAAAAATAAAACGGTAACAGCTTGAAGAGATCGTACTATTTAGCAACGCTCTATTTTAACGCAAAAGCGGTAATTCTGGTAGTACTTGACTCGTCGCCTGCCCTCTTGAGACGGGAAAGAATACCCACCGACATTCCAGTGCAGTGCCCCGGTCGGGGCACAGACTCGACCCGGTGTACTATGAAAGTTTAACTGTGACCCGACCCGGCGCCGGCACGGTGTAACCTGAATAATCCTTAATCGGCAATTTATATGATAGTTTAATCACGGAAATGCATATTTTAATTACTGTTCATTAAAGTATATTTACTCTTTCAGGTAACCCAACCAGTCCAAGCAACCACACTTTCGGTCCTCCCCATGACTTATCCGGTGAACCAAGGCCTCGTCCTTCAAAAGGTCGCAATTGTACCAAAAGCCCTAGATGGTCTCGCGCCACTAGTCTCAACTCACTTCATCACGGCCCCTCAACAGATCAACGGGAAGGTACGTTCCATGGCTTAACATATATTTTCACTTCAAAGTAACCAACATAACCGCAAAATTGTGATTCGTTTTCACAATATTTTTGCTAACAATGTTTGGAGTTACAATCTAAAATGCTCTCCTCACCTTCATCTTATAGTTTATCATTGTACTCCTGCGCAAAAAAATACGAAAAATTAAACGTATAATTGTTGATCCAGGTAGTACCTCTGACACAGTACCTGAGACCCGTCGTGGTAGTCAGTACCGCCTCTCCTCGCCCGAGCTAGTTGGTGTACTCGCGCAACATGCATCCTACTTCTGATGCCACTGCTACTACCTCGGCGCGGATGAGAAGCTTTAACGATTCGTTATGCTCTTTTAGGATCATGCTAGAGGTTTTGAGAAAATTTTGAGCGATTTGGTAAACAGATGTATGCTTTTGATGGTTGACATTGGATTGAAACAACTGGTATTCTGGCACCTTCGATTATTCAACACCACGTCCAAATATTCGATAACACTGATTATTGATGACCGTTCAATATTTTTTTTTCTTATTTGATAATTTCTTCATTAATAAATAATATAATGAGATTAATGAAACTCACACCCTCGAGTATATCCAATAGACTCTCAGAGCATACATTTGTATATAATTACATGAATTACTACGGTGGATATTGATATATGGATAGTATGCATGTTTATGTACATATAAGAATAAACAATCAAAATATTACATATATTCCAAATAGCTACTTTCAAAATAGATTCTTTTTCTGTCTAGCTCTATAAGCATATAACATAGATTAGACACTTCATCTGCAGTTCTTGTACTGGTCATACATCAATATATCCACCGAGAATGTCGAATTTTCTGTGAAAGCCCTTCTCCTTTGTAATTTATTGTTGTACGGTATCTTTTTTTGAGAGAGCAAAGTACTGAATTAGAAATAACTGTTTCTATATTCGGTGCACATTCGACTGAGAGTGAGCATTCAAAATCTGAAGAGACAAAAGTACAATTTAGAGATAGGAGATACATACATATATTTTTGGTAATGATACCCATTGATTTTTTCTTAAATAATTTATTATGTACACGAGATTTAATTTAAATCAGAAACAAGTTGATACCCTTAAAATGGGGGTGTTTAATATGTTGTATCTGGCTCTTAAACTATTGACAGATGTCATTCTATCTTACCTGGATGCCTCTTCATCGCTAACTATTTTCTTGCCATCTCATTCGCATTCGGGTCTCTGTTAGTTACATAATTATGTCTTTGTTTCTGGTTTTAATTTATAGGCCGTTTCATCTTCTTTATAATCCAGAAAAAAATCCCAAATTTTCGGTCTCAAAAGAAGTGGCGGTATACTGGAAATCCAGTAAATAAAATTGACGTTCTTTTTTTATTTTACAGCTCTGCTTTGCAGTTGTTAGTATAAAGATGTAGGGGTCATCTTCTTTTTTTCTCAATATTTTATTTCTAATTTATTTGGAGGCTGTGTGAATATTTTTGTGATTATTCTGATGCAAAATATTAAATACCCTCGAGTTTGGTACCCAAACTTATGGATATCAAGTTGGGCGATAGATTTATTTGCAACTTTTACACTGCTCGTCAAAACATGTTTTTTTTTGTTGCACCGTTTAAGCTATGATTTTACTATAATCTGCACATTGATAAAAAATATTTTTTGTATGTATGTGTAAATACACCACTTCCTGAATGAATGCATGATTTCAAAGATGTTTTATGAACTGATCGACGAAATCAGATATCATTTTCTTATTACCCCACAGTAAGAATGATTGCACACACAAAGTGGAGAAGTTCTTTATTCAAGCAAACATTATGTGATTCAAGTGAAATTCTCGTTTCTGAATATATTGGAAGCCCAAATAAGTCAAGGTCGAAATCATCAGAATGTTTAAAAATAATTACGATATAGATATAGAAATTTGTATTTATGTAGAACGCCGGAAAAAAGCTGGCCTACTATAGGTTGCAAGTTACACATCTGGTTGCCGGAAAGACACTGCAAACTTAGCTCTACGCAGGCACGTCTTCCTATTAATTCGAGTGCTAATGTTAGGTACACTTGCCTGAAAAACATTTTTCCCACATACCTATATTAAACCTGTGACCTTGATACAAAGGTATCGAACAAGAAAGTTAATATCATATGTAGGCAACATCCATGACGATAATTTATTTGCTAATCCACAAGATGGAAACATTCAAGTTCGCATCTGGGGAAACTCTAAAAAAATGCAAATTTGTTGTCTGTTTCTATCAAGTAAGATAATAATCCAGAACGTATTCAAAGACATACTCCCTTGCAGGCTAGTTCAACTCTTTTAATTGTTCTGTTTCAATTATAAGGCACCGATGACGAAATGTGAAATACGGACACGCTGGCACAGACGTTTTTTCAATTTCTCTATCCAATATATGCATTTCGACACACGGCATAACTTTATAACCATAAGGGTCCAACAAAATATGATTTTATACTCTGCACTAACTATTTATACAATTTGTGCAACATTATCGAGATTTTGTCGGTCAGTTTTCATCTGCTGTAATGTAACGGAAATAGTGGAAAGCTCAGATTCGTATTTCTTCATACCATTTTTTTTCTGTATTTGCAGATTCAAATATCTGTATATGCACACTTACCGATTCAAAGGAATTTGACTGATAAATTTTAAATTTGCTGTAAATGTTGCTTTTTGCAAAAGCATAACTTCATCAGATTTTTATCTTTTGTGCAAAGGTGTATGCAATATGCAAATCAATTTCAAATTCGTTAGAAGCTCCATAAATATTTTCAAAAATTATCCTCAATATGTTTAGTTTTCGAAACGCAATACAGAGAGTAATTGGATTAGCAGTCTTATTACTTATTTGGAAAGTTACTCCAAAACGGTGGAATAAAACAAGTGTTTACTTTTTGGGAATGTTTGCAATGCCTATCAACTCAATTCTTGTGTTGCTATTCAAAATATATACCTTTGATAGCTGATTTCAAAACTATTTTTCAATGTATGTCCTCAATTTTAGGCGATTTATGGTTGAACAAATATTGAACAACCGTTTATATTTGACGCTTTTGTTCAACTTAGTGGAAATCACAGTAAAAAATATATTATCTTGCAGTATGGTATATTTCTATGATGTACTTTTTAAATCCGTTGCTAGTTTTTTCTGCATTTTGAGACCTTTTTCACTCGACTGTAGAAAAAACTGATATCTCCATTGATGACCATAAAAGATTGAAATGTGATGACAAGCTATAAAAAATCATATTCCCGTTATATTTGTAAGGACATTATAAATGGGTTTTGTTAGTGATATGAACATACAGTATGACTTTCATGTGTACCCTAATTGTAATGTTTAATTTTTAGGGTTATTTTTACCCACTTTTAGATCTCCTAGTATTATTTTTTATTTTTATTAACTATTGTACATAAAGGTGTGAGATGGAAACTGTACATATGAAACTGTGAATAGAAAAAATGTTCTTAAACTTCTACTGTAATTGTATATATTTTATTCCCCAAATATTTTGGGGGACGTATTAAAAATAAATTAATTTAACTTCATTCTGTTTTTTAATTAACAGGTGTGCATTCATATATAATTATACATATAATTATTCGTGTATATATATATATATATATATATATATATTCGCTATGAATAATCATCCTATGAATAAAACCTCTTGTCTGAATTATAGTGCGGAAAAGCTTAGGGTTATTTGCTTCGTCTACGAGTTATCGACGAATCAACATCAGATAAAAAATCAGGTATAATAAAACATTCAATAACTATTTCATGTATTTGTAAAAATACTAACAATATAATTATTCTTATTAGTGATCTGACAAAAAATGCAGTTGACTATACATTTATATACATTATTCGTTGTTAAAAAAACAGAGCAACACACAAAAACTCTATGGAACTTTTCACAAGTGTATAATAATATTACAGCGTTTACAAAAATATCTCAATAAATATTTTAAAATATGAAAGGTTTGAATGGTACAAAAATTTGACACGGTAATGAGTAAATTTACAATGAATCTTACAATTTATAGCAGGATTGCCAACCATTCTTCATTTTCAAATTGAGTCAAAACATTTAAAGTTATTTCTATTAGTCCAAAAACTAATGTTCGGTTTTGATCAAAATAGACATTTGGCCAAAGAAAAGTGTACTTGCCGATTGTAATTGTAGGGAGTTGGCAATGCTGCTTGTAACATTTACAAAATATATACTAGATGGAAGGTGTTCAAATGGAGCTGAAAATGTATCCACGAATATATAGAGAGCTTGAATATTAAAAGATAGTGTAAATACAGTTCTACAATTTTGAATTTAAGTATAAAACCATTTCAATAAAAAATCTGGAACAACGTACAATTTCATAAAAGGTAACAATTACGAATTTAAAAAATAAACAGACGTATGTCACATTAAAATAGCACCGAGGTGAAACATCATATGTAATAGATAAGGCATGCAAGTTACAGCATTAGAAAGGTGATAGTAGTTTCTTTTTTTCCATTTACAACATACAAATTCAATGAAGCAGCATCTTAAACCACAAATATTTGATAAGTTGCATTTTATTCTGAATGCAAAGGTAATTTTTGTTTTCTTTACAACTCTTATACCTCTCATACGTTAGATAATTTTGAAAGATCTTCATAATTAATAAAAATAAGAGCTCATTTAATACATTTTTCATGTAATGTTTGCAGTTATAGGCTTTTATCAGGTCATATTACTGTATGTGACTGTGTATTGAAATTTGATCCAAAAGAACATTATTCCACATTATTCATTTAATGAACCGAATGATTTATCTCAAATAGTGATATAGGCAAAAGTAACAATTTTAACATGATCGAACAAATATTTTTGTGCACACATGTCTCAGAGAGATTTGACGACAATTTATTGGAGCCATACATACTTATCACAAAAAGCATACCTATTCAATTAAGGTAGCTAAGATCCAGCAACGTGTATAACTTGAAATAAAAAAAATTGAATTATACAACTGTACCATATGAAGGCGTTCTATTATTCTCAAAACTTTCGTGTTTTTCTCCCAATTCTCGACTGTGAATAATGTCGATGATCTTAAAATCATAAAGAAAATATTATCACACTTTTTACGTGAATGTTTGAACATCAAAAGTCTGTCGCTTTAAGCTATACAACAATATGAATCTGCTTTTCAAGGCAACAACAATATCACTTAAGGATAATTAAAAATTCCATAAAGTCTGACCTACACTATCTGAGACTTAAAATTGATACCGTAGGTAAATTGCTTTTCAAACATATTTTATTACTTGTAGCGTTCAAATACACAATAAAGGTAAGAGCACTTTTATGTAGCGAAAAAACTGTTATTAAAAATAGTACAATGATAATTGTTTTTTGAAATGATAGAAAAAATAAATAGAATGATTAACTTATATATAATGAAGCAACAAATGAACAACTGCAAAATCAAAAGCTCTCGATGTGCCTGTAACAAAAACATATATTTTAAGGCCAGTGTGAATAGACATTTATCCTCGCGTAGTGCTTATGAAGCACGATAGGCAAAATCGGTCCCAATCTGTTATTTTGGGTTCAACTTTCGGCGTAAATTGTTGAAAAAATCACTGTGGCAAAATATTGTTATTTTTCAAAAAAAATTGGTTCAAAATGTGTTGTTCTGGGTTGCACTTTCTGGGTAAATTGTGCATTAGTAGTACTAGTTGCATATTGTAAAAATAATGTTGATAAGCTCATATTTTCGAAAATGCTCGTCCAAAATTTCTCGATTTCTATTTTGGTTCAGTTTGCAGAGTAAATTGTGAAACTACCTACTGTTGTTATTTGCTAAAATAACGTTAATAAGCCTATATTTTCGTCGAAAATTTTACAAAAACGATCCCAGTATCCTTTGGGTTTAGATTTCGGGTTGAATTTTTAAAAAATGATAATAAGCCCTCACTTCCAATTTTTTTTCCAAAAATTTAACAATATTGGCTCTAATAGTTGCTGCTACTTTCTATCGTAAAGACATCAGGGGAGAAGGCGCGACGAGTACCCAGCTAGTTTTTTTCAATAAATTTAGTTTGATCAGTTGCTTAATCTGCGTTAGGGGTTACCTGTGTGCGTATGCTGACCTCGGCACCGGTCGAGATGGTGTCACACTTCGTCCGCCGCCATTTGTTGCGGTTGTGCGTTCAGTCCGTCGCCACCCCCGGCTCCGTCTTCGTCTTGCGCTGTTGCCGACGTCACGTGTTGCTGCTGAGATTTGCTCAGCGCCGCTTCGGCCTCCAGCGCCCTGATCCGGTTTTCGTGCTTCACGATCATCGCTTTCAACTTGCGGATCTCGTCTGCGAATTCTTGTAGCGTTTTTTCCTGGATAGCAAAACAAAGGTTGGAACATGAAGTTCGTATCACGTTGGTCCAGAAAAAATTCAATGAGTCTCGTACAAATGTTGCGTCTTTATACTTTCTATAATAAGGTTGCAGACCTTCTTCACCCCTTAACTAATCTTTTCATTACTTAAGAAAGTTTCAAGAATCGAAATTAGTTCAAGGTTTCAGGGGTTCCTTAATGCGCTATACGCATACAAATCCGCGATGTACGTCATCTCGAGTGTCATTGCCTCTCATACCATTAGAAAATCGTACAGAAAATATGCAGCTGATTTTGAGTGATCGCAAACGACTGCACAAAACAGGATGCATTTCATTCATTCCTTGGGAAAAACGTTGAATTATATGTGGTCTGAAATCTGGGGGGGAGCGTGATTACCCCCATTACCCTCCTTGTATCCGCGGCGTCGGGACGCCCCGCCTCGTACGAGGTTTAAGTTAACGAAGCTCGCATACCATAGAAAAACTCTCACCAGATACCTTTGAGTCATGCTTTACAAGGGGAGACCTGGCAGAGACACACAGAGGTGTTGAAAATTAAATTCCAAATTACATTTCAGCAACCTATTTTATGTAGGACCACAAACTTAAGTCTGATTAACAAGAGTCGTTTATGGAAGATAATTACAAGAGCTGTAATTACGTGTTTCCTCGCCAATATCATCACATCATTACTAACGTCCCAGGTCTGTTTTGACGTTCTGGTTAAGCGGAAACACACAGCAACCCTTTGTTACGTGAAACAAATTGAAATGGCACATGTAGCGTGGTTTTTCTGAAGGGGCTGATTTGTTCAGCTTTTGTTCACCTTCGGTGTATCACATATTACTAAATTTCAACTGCATGGCTAATTATAAATAATAACGTAAGTACTGTGTGATTTCTCTAAAAAAATGTGTGAATTAGGAAATTGGAGGATATTATTAAATTTTTGGAAAACTCTAGTTTTGGAAGTTTTTGAAAGATAAAACATAAGAAAGTTTTTCTATATATTAAAAAATTATCTGCATTATGGAAGAGTTTCACCAAGGAAGAGCATCTACAATCTACATTGGAAAACTATTTTGCTTGTAACGAAATTTTCAGTTAGTTAGGATAAAGTTTCCCACTATTTTTCATGTACATCCTTTGTCAATTATCAACGAGAATTTCGCATAGCAGAATCAAAAGCTGCATTAATAACACATTATGAAACGATAATCAGCATTTGTATATCCATTGTGATTATAATCATTAGTACATATCAGATTGCAAACAGGAATAATGTCATCAAAATAAAATATCAACTATTTCTAAATTATTTCAGTTTACATTGACTTTTAAAGCAAACCATCATGAATCCACAATTTTCCTTATTATGTGCTGTGGTAATATTAATAATCACAAATTTTCAAAATTTGGTAGGTTGGTATCAAATAGTTATTAATTCAACATTATTGTTTTCAGTGTCTGTGTTCGAATTTATCTTTCTCATGCCAGAATCTTATCTTCCAGTGTGCAGTTTGTGGTGAAACAAACATCTATTAGATACTAGAAAAAAACCGGTTACAAAATATTTATTATAATGATTATTTCAACGTAACTTTGTATCAATATTCTATAGCTAATGGAAAATGTTCGATTATTGAAGTTAACGGTGGTGTTCATTCCTTGAAAAAAACTACGTTGAATAGGTTGACGCTGTACGTAATGGTATCAGTTTAAGAAATAATGATTTGGATAGAATTTTGGAATACTATTGAGGGGTGGAATTTAATTTAAGAAATATTGAAAAAAGTTCAAGTAGAGCAGCAAATCTAAGATCCCATCAAACACTTCAATAAATTTGCTTAAATGCTTGCATAATAGCATATTCGTCCCTATTAACTTACCATGGTAAAAGCCCCAAAAAAAAGATCGGAACAAATTATCCCCCTTTACGAGAAAACGCGTCATACGCCTTGAAATATGCTACATCATAAATAATTTAAATTGTTTGTTTGGCGCATCCGAAATATATCAAAAATCTATGCTATTAAGTCGTATGTACTGTGAAATTCTAAATCCAAATCAGCTACTGAAAAAGTCTGGTATTTATCTGATTCAAAGACTAAAAAAATGAAAAATGCTCGTTACAAGATTTAGCAGAATCGTTCAATAAGATAAAATGATGATTTTGTCCAACAGATTTACGGAGCGGTACTAGACGCCATAAAATCTAAGGGGGTCACAGAAAAATATACAGCAAATTTCTATGTGAATAATAGTATCTTTTAACTTCTTGATTAGAATATGATATTATTAATGGACTTTCATAATATAATTATATCATTCTGCCACCTTGATTCTATGTTTGAGTACTGAAGTGTGATATGCATTTTGAGGTGGATACGGCCGGTTTGATGATAGAAAACATAGAAGTATGCGATGAAAAATCTGGAGTTATAAAATATCTGAAATATGAAAAAATGAATAGGACTGCAACAGCACTGAGCCTCAAGATGATATTGACCTCTCCTATTGATTCTCATGTTGGGGTACGTTTCTATCAGAGTGAGTAACATACAGTAGCATTAAATAGCAAGTAACTGATTTCAGTTTCAAAGTCAATAGACGACGTAAAGCTGGCCGATTATGAAAATCACGTTAGAAACATTGTCAAAGTCATGAAGTTAATCAGGTAAAGTCACCGTCAGTCAGACAGAAAATTCAAGATTGTTCCTCAGCCGTGGTTTCGTAAATTGGTCATGTAAGCTGGTTGGACCATAAAAACAAAAACAAAATGAGTGTCGGGAGTTTCAGAATCTTTTATAATTGATGGGCAGATATACAGCAACCGACAGGTTGAATCTCATTTTCCTGTTGCTGTTTTTAAGGTTGACTAATTTAAGCCTAACAAATCATGGTGACAACCGCAGTATGAGTTTCATGAGATGTAGACATTCTTAGATGTTTCATTATTTACATCACGAAAATACATATGAAGCGATTTAATAATTTTGAAACGTTACAATTGTAGCAAGGATGTTTTTCAAAACTGATCTAGTGATCAAAGTCATCAAAAAATTGTTTTTTTGGAAATGTCGAGCTTTAAATATCTTGTTTCATTGGGCGCCAGCAATACTTTAGAGGATAGCGATAAAATCAGTTTCTTTAAATATTCAACATCACTCACTGTATTCCATCATTCGGGGTTCAAGTCTTTTACCTCACTTTCCTGTTTTCACACAGCTTCTTATTCTAGCTCAAAATAGAAGCTGAAAAGTGGAGTTCTTCTGGATGGACAAAAGTTCCGTATTTACCTGTAATACCGGATGCTTGTAACACGATAAACAGATTCTACAGTCAATACATGACAGACTTTTGGAGAACATCGGGTGTGAAGAATCCAGATAAATGCCCTATTCCACCGGTAAGACAATATTCGCATGTGGGTGACGTAGATTGAAAGACATCCAATGGATCTAGTAGTAGTAGTAGAAGTAGTAGTACTACTAGGGAGGCAAGGCCTGGCAAGTAAGCCACCTTTGACCCTTTTTGCCACCCTCCAAGACCATCACTAAAACTATGGCAGACCTGGTAAGTCCCTAACGTCGAAACTTCCAGACCTTTTAATAAATGTAATAATGTCCGACCATTCCGCTAAGTAGCACTCATCCCTGTCAAACTCTGCTGTGGCGAACACCTCAGTCCTAAGGCCGCTGTATACGGCACATTCGCCCAGGAAGTGGAACAAGGTCTCATCCTCCTCCCAGCACTTCTGACAGATTGGGTCTTTGACCACTCCTATGAGTGTCATGTGCCTGTTCAATCTGCAGTGACCTGTGAGGATCCCCACTAACAAGCGGAGTGAATCCCTCTTCTCGTTCAGTAGCCATAGCTCCCTACGTTTGTTGGGGCCTGCTATGAACCTCTTTAACTGCCTGCAGTCGTCTCACTCCAACCATGCTTTCGCAAGCTCGTTATATGCCCAGGCATCTAAGGCATTACTAACCTGGCCTTTGCTAATGCCCAGCAAGGGTTCGGGGCCAATGCATGCGCCCCTTGCTCCTATCCTTGCCAGGCAGTCCAATGGGTCTATCTATCTATATATCAGTATCTATTGAGGCAGTATCTATAATAAGTAAATCACACATATATCCTCACCACCCCCATTCGATAGTGGTTGGAAGTTCGGCAAATTAGACGCAGGTCCATCCAAAACCCAAAAATTCCCTGACAAGACTGTGGCAATATCTAAACTAAGCCCAAAACACTAGCCATTATCCAAGATATGTTATTGAATTAATGTTGTTTTTCTATTACAGGGTGAATATACAGTGAACAATTTCATTTTTTCATCTAAGACTAATAACGACCAAACAAAAGTGCCAGTGAAAGGAAGAGTGAGGCTAACTACATCGCTCATTGATATGCCGACCAATAAGGTTATTTTATGCGTGAATATATATATGCAGTCTTGAAGCAGAAATGGAAATACTGGAAACTCGTCGTTATACCACATATATATACCATATACTTCAAACAATATATATTAATAATAGTGATAAACCGTATTTATTATATTTCCAATAAAAGTGCATGAGCTTGCAGACGCTATTGTATTCCTCCGACCTAAAAAAAATTGTTTACACAAATTTTATTGAAAACTGTATGTGCAACAACGCTAAAAGAAAAAAATATTCACTTTACTTTTTTTAAATTATAGGATGTTATTAAATAAATAATATATAGCAAAATACACATTTTTTGACACCCTTAATTTGACAAAAGTGTTTTTTCAATTTTTTTGACAAAATCGGATATACAAATCTTCGCAACACAAGATTTTATCAATTAAATCACCGGAAAACATCGACTAATATAGACACTGAATTTTATTGATAGATTCAAGTTTTCGGTATCTATTCCTATGCATTGTGTTGAAAATAAAAATTAAAGACCGATACATGCATTTCTATTTTATCCTATTTTGTGCAGTCATTTTCGTTTCCTTCATATTTTTTAACAACACTGATTCTCGAAATAAATATCATGAGTCTGGTAACATTGCAATCAAAATAAAATTTACCAAACCTGGAGTTACACAAAATCAGCTACATATAGTATGAGAGCCAGTGACACTTGACTCACTTATTTAAATGATGACGTAGGGTCGTGTGTCACTGGCTCTTAAACTATAAATTCCATAGCGCGATCGGAATTAAAATTTGGCAAGGTAACCGTGCATTTCTACGTATCAGAGAAACAGGATGAACGTAAATGTTTCTCAACCCTCTTTCAAATGAGCTTAAGCACATATTATTTATCGGTTGGATCTTATTTGGAAAAACATCACGATGCCTCCTTTGTTGCGGCTCAGAGCTCAGACTCCACTGTTTCACTTGCTGTTAGCTTTTCCTTCTAACTTTATTATAATCACTATTAACATGTCCCTTTCTCGGTAGCCTCAACTTCCTCGATGGAGGTATTACAAAAAATGGTGAAAGCGTAAACAAACTCTATGCCCTTTACCCCCCACCCACCTACAAGACTGAGGTCTAGACACGCCCTTGTGTCAAGTTCTCAACTGGTTCTTGTCAACTCACTCATCGTGGACAACTTTAGCGCTATGACCTATTAATAATTACAGTACTGATGTTGCCGGATGACTCCAAGAAGTATTGAAATTTGGGGAATTTAGTGGGGATGCAGAGATACCTTTTTTTAGTTTTTTACCAATTTTTGCCGTCATCATCGTAGTACTCACACTCAAATATAAAAATAATGTTTATATAATTTATAGTTGGCGGGAAATCCCGGCAAAAGATTGATGGTCATCAATCCATGTAAGTATAGTCCCGAATATTTCTCGAAATAGCAACGAACTTGGTGTGGAAATCCAAACTGTGTAATACCGCAGAATGCATGTAGCACAACTTACCGAAACAGGTGAACTCTGGCCGCTGGAGGCCTTGCCTCCTTTAGGCGGCATCTTATCCAACACGTTGCTCCGGCTCCTGGAGGAAAGGGAAGACTTTGATTCCGGTGGTCTGTAGCCGTCCTTTAGGGAAATCAAGATGGGCTCCGCGTCCTGGCCAGCCATCCATTCGTCCGCTGTCAGGGCAGGAGTGTCGCCGATAGTGTCGGGGTACAGATCCTCTTGGAAGAGCTCAGATTTCCGGGGCACCGTCATTGTTATCACCTACATATACACCACGTAAAATCCTCGGGATACATAAAGTAATAAAAAATATTAATGTGTTAGTGACTAAAATCCCGCATTAAGGTTATAAAATATATATATAGTTCTCTCTATCTGATTTGTTGCTGTAATTACAAAATTAGTACAAGTGCACGAAAATTTTAGGTTTTTTCAATTCCCTTAGTTTTTTTTGCTGACGAGGTAAACCATGATTCTTGAAAAAGAAAATAATCAATATTTTTTCAAATATAATTTTGTTCGAAATCGAAACTTATTATGGAATTTCATGGGTTGCTCCAATATAGACTTGTGCATTTCCAGGTAATGATGGAAAATCCCCTCGTTTTAAATTGAAGAACAAACCATAACAAAACCTAGAAGAAAGCATAATTGTCCATCTGTGAGTTCAAAAAACAGTGTTTCTCATTAGGCAATACCAATAAGACTGGGGACATAGTATTAAGGAATTAGAAACACAATCATAAGTCAACTTAATGAGGACAGATTTTTTCATCATCTTGTAATTGTTGCATTGTTTTTTTGACAAGTAAGGATAAATCAACCTGTACAACCCATGATAATTTCGAGAAATTACATTTGCTTTATAGGTTTTGAATGAGCCTCACTGTCCACGAGATGATGCGTTTTACTGGTCCACGTCTAATAAATTAATATAAGACAGACGCAAGGTGGACGAGTATGCAGTCATTAAAATGTTTTGTAAAAAAATGTGAATATTTTTTATAGATTATTCCATTTTTCTGAGTTATTCGCGTTTGAAAATATCAATTTTTCATCAAAAAAATGCAAACCTTTCAACGATTTATCACGTATATCTTAAGAATGTACTGACAAAAACTGAAACATTTTTACGAAACTTGTTTTTCTTTCACTAATAGTATAAACTTACTTGACATAATCCTGAATTGTTGAGTCTATAAAATCTAGATATTTCACAGGAAGTGACGTCACATCCCCTCTTTGGCATCATTCCGATTCCTCTTTGAGGATCCGGGGTTTGGAAGGTGTTAATATAATGAACAAAAGGTGGTTCTGCCGTTATTTCAAAATATCTGTAACAAATTGATCAATTCAATTGAATTTAGATTCTTTGGATATTACTATTGAATTGCATATGCGTCATACGGCGAAGGCAATTTTATTTCTGGAAAATTGTGCCGGATTAGCACAATCTGAATATAATGATGGAAGAGTTCGACAAAGTAAAATCACATCACCTATTTACTTCAATATCCAACGAGTTTGATATACCTACCTAATGACAGAATCACCTTTGCCACACAGGTACACAAGGTTCGTATCAGGATCGTACAATGGGAACATGACTCCGTTGGAAGTGTCTAATTCCACCATCACGATTGGTTCACCTAGACAGTCTGGCGTTCGTAAGCTATACTGCCTCTCTGACATTTTTGAAAAGCCAGTCGTGAATACAAGACCGTGTCGTAAAAATATTGCTCTCGTTGCTTTCGAACCTGGAAAAAGAGTAAATAATGAAAGGAGAAGACCATTACTGATCCATAGACAGAAATTGTTCAATTCTTCTCACCCGTCCTGGGCGTAAATCAAAACTACATAAAACTACTAAACGAAATATTCAAACGTTTTACTTGCTCCGACAGAAACATTTTTAAATTATAATCATATGGAGCTTTTCCATGATAACAGCCTTGATGTGCTGTATATTTTTTAACGTTTCATAGTAATGTCGAAGATGTCAATTTCAATACAAAATATGACCAAGAATCACTTGACTAATGAATGTTCGTGCAAAGTTAATTGATTAGTAAAGTTTGAGGAGTTACATCAACCTTATTCAGTTACGCCTCCTTTAGCTGACAAATGGAGTGACTTACAAATACTTCATTTTGACACGTAGGGTTTTTAATGTCTATGCACTATATTTAGTGAAAAGTAATTTAAGATTTACTGTATCAAAATAACAAATAATATTCAGTGCTCCTCGACCTCTTGATATACCTTGTAGTTGGTACAATTTTCAGTACTGCTCTTTGTTGCGATATTTGTATGTGTGAAAGTTCAACCGTCATAAAAAAAATGTTTGACATCAAACCTAAAGATGTGACCTAAGTAGTAATACAGCGCATAAAGTTAACATTTCGGAAAGTTTACTTTGTCCGAATTGAAGCCTAGTACTTACCTTCGTGCGCTATTGCTTCAGTTTCAACTTCACCGGTCCTTGGATTTATGATCCTAATTTTTTTATCCTTACAAGTAGTTAACAATTTGGAACCGTCCCAGTTAAAACAAGCACTGTAGACGATATCCGGATGACAGTCTATTTCTACTAAAGCATCCCCAGTACCTAGAAGAAGAATACACTTAGAGAATGCAGCAACAAAAGCAAAAGAGAACAGTAATTATTGTAATTATTTGGAAGTAACTACTCCAAAAACAAAACTGTTAATGGCGAAGATTATTCAATTCTATTGTTATTTCAATTTCCTACAACATTTCTGTTCAGAAAAAATTGGTGTGCTATGCTCATAATAAGGTATATGATCATCATCGATTATCCTGTCCAAATTTTTTAGATCGGTAAAAGGTTTAATAGCTCTTATCAGGAAAAGAAACTCGATAAAATTACTCAATGAGTGTTTGCTAAATTTAATTGTGGTGGCACCGTGCTAAGACTTATACAATGGTTGTCTCAAAAAAAACTAGATTGGTTGAGGGTTCCACTTACCGACATTCCATATAACCACCTGGTTGTCGCTACCGGCCGTGAGCAATACATTGAGTGCCGTGGGGTGCCAGAGTACCAATCCCACTCTCCTTTGGTGGTAAACCAGACTGACCACTGGCTCGGTCAAAGTTTTGATCAATCCATGATCCGGTATTTCCCATACTTTCACCACGCAGTCCTCGCTGCCGCTGGCTATCACGTTATCATTATGCGGACACCAGGCGATGTCCAATACCGGACCCTTATGACCTCCTACTAGAGGGTAGTCGGCCGGTATTCGACCCACCTGCAAAAATTTAGGTCAAATTTTGATTAATTAATAATAATATGTTTGAATTAGGTACTGTATTATTTCCAAATATGTCGTTTTACTTCCAACCCCAATGTAATCACAAAAAGATCGAATTGTCTCATACATACATAATAAAATACCACGTCACTTATTTTCGTCGGTCTGTCTATCTGGAAATTCTCTATTACTCCGAAAGTACCATTACTACTTTGACATGACAAAAAAGTATGCAATTTTTTTTAAATCTGTTCAGTGGCGACAAAAAAAAAGGAAAAATAAAAATGCTCAATCTTCGTTTAAGAACATTTTCGCAGCTTCCAGTCACTTTTCAAAACGTTTAGAACGGGTAAATAATTCAGAATGAGAGATGAGGGATTTGCGGCCATATCTTGGAAAACACCACTCGGATTTAGATAAAATTTAAAAAAAATAGGTTACTTATATACCAGGGTAGTTTTGCTATAATCGGGTAGAGTTATTGTTCATTTTTGTAAATGTTTTCGAAACGCTTGATCGTATTATATGAAACTTTGGAGGAAATCTTTTTTACGTTGATAAAAGATATTGTAGCCTAAACTTTTGACCCGCTAATGCTTCCTGCTAGTTAGACACAAATTTGACAAAACAGAAATGAAAGATGTAGATTGTAGATGCTCTTACTTGGTACATGTAGATAAAAAGTTGTGCAGTTTATACACAGTTTCAGAAATAAAACTCTTTCTTTCAGTGGCGCGTTTCGATTTATATTTAAATCTGACAGTACGACGATGATTTAAATATAAATCGAAACGCGCCACTGAAAGAAAGAGTTTTATTTCTGAAACTGTGTGTAAATTACACAACTTTTTATCAACATGAAGAAATTAATGAATTTTTTATCCATTGCATAAAAATAGTAAATTTTTGATGCATTTCGAATGTTTGAAATACATTTGAACCAATTAAATTTGACTTAAAAATTTTACGACAATTTGAGGTTTTACACATACTGCATTTTAGGTCAATAAAGATCATAATTATGTACAATGTTACTGAGCAGTGGGATATACGGATTGTCTGAATAGTAATTATAGATAATAATTAAACAAGCAGAGGAATGTTAGCGATTTAAATCTGTCCCAGAAGCTTTTTGCGGATACGCCAGTGAATTAAACCACACATTATCTCTGGGCAACTTTTCATAGCCGTTGGAAGGTTTTTATAAACAGAACTACTGAAATCATACTGGAACTTATTGTATTCAGAGACACTATCTGCATACTTAAAATATTTAAATTAATCAGCATTACGGCTGCGAGCTGTGACAGGAAAACATTCGACTGATAAAGGAATATCGATATAAAATACCGCAGGCGGCGAGCAAGCTACTGATAAAAATAATGAAGCTTGCACGTTCAATCTGGGTTAAAATGTATTTTTATGCTCTGGACTCTGGATGAATAATCGGTTAGGTTATAAGCATCTGTTGATTTTATAGACTATTTTATGAGTAAACTTGAGTGATTGGATGTAATGGTTAGTGGTATATTCCAAATTTACGATTCGGATCGGGTTTTCAATATTTTCATCTTCTGAAATGACGTTCGAAAAATAATAGTTACCAGTTCTAAAATCTGGTCACAATGTTCAATAATCGGCACGTGAAATACAAAGTTAACCTACTTGACGCCTTTTTTGGAAGATACGTACTTTCGCAGTTATTTTTTATCAACATTCAGTTGAAATACAACACTCAATGGTAGTAGTAGTTACTAAAATAGAAATGTAGTACAAGTCAAAACATTTGTTCGAAACGTTCGATATACATGTCATGAATCTACAGCCATTATTCCTATATTTTGAACTCAAAAGTACGGAGGATTCCGAGGTCTAAAGACTTACTTTACTAACGTCAAAAAAAGCACAGGTCTTCCTCTACCTACGTTTTTAAGAATGATCAGGGGTTTTGGAAACATTGATGAACGAAATTTTTCTTTCAACGTTTTTAGATGCTGATTCCGCCGTCTTTGCACTGTGTTTCAAAAACTATACCTATAACATTTAAATTCTTGCCATCCTACATACTAGTAACCTAGTTTAAAAACTTCATCAAAATCCGAATCGCTCTTTTAGATTTATCCAAATCAAGGACACAGACAGACAGACCGAAGAAAGTAAGTAAATTCGCTGTCCCATGACTGTCGTTATAACCGGGGTCTACCGTATATCTATTGCAGACGGTGGGCTAAGAGTGACAGAGAAATGTTTACAATACTGGAGAAGAAAGCAGGATCGAAATACATAGATCTTAAAGCTTTATTTTATAGCACATAAATGAACATCGTTATTAAATCATTGGATAATAATAACGCTTTGTACTTCATAATGCAAGAGGATGTGCTGGACCCTGGACCTGACAAAGGACGTACACTGTCAGGAACATCGATGAAGAGTGGCCGATGTATCTCTATTCTACAGATACTTTCATGGTAAATGTTCGAGCGAGCTGTCTCGCAAAATGACACCGAGAGTTGCCAGTACAGCAAACACTAGATGAGCGCAACGGACGCATCCTCACCACCTCGAACGAGCCTCTTTCAGAAGTCATTCTTTTCCAGAAACTTGGCGAGGTAGAATGAGCTGCCGGGAGGTTTGTACACCGATAGCTACAATCTACAACGTTTCAAGGTCAATGTGAATTGTCATTTATTCTGTCAGCGCGATTGGCTTGCGGGAGGTTATCTAAAAAAAGCAAAAGCCACTTTTATGGTGGAGAGTATCCACTTCAAATGAAAAATTATAAATTTGTATGTTCATCTTATAAGATGCACACACGCACGGTTCAATCGATAATAATTGACCTGTATTGTTCGAATTAAATTTTCTGCTAAGTCGGTCGGAAAATATTTGTAGAAACATCAGGTGCGTTTATTTTAAGATAAAAATATTGGATATCATTATCTAACTGAAAGGAAAGTCTGAGCAACGTAAATAAGTGGGTAAATCAAGCCGATGAATAAGCTGTCCCATTTTTTCTCGGCAAATATCTATAAATATCACGCGATCATTAAAATAAATAGAACGGGCTATTCTGCATCTGTCTGCTTTTCAGTTTTATATCATACCGTATCTATATTATCATTTTGAATGGCAGTTGTATCAATAAATACGTAATGACAAATAGTGGAGTCAAGTAAATTGACTTGTCCCTCATTTCTTCACATTTTCTTTTCAGTAGATTGAAAACGTATGTCAAATGAACAGATAGTTAGGAGACGATTGTATGCCTTGAAATAATAATCAATTCGGACTTCCATTGTCTTGAGAATTTTGCATTTCACAACGTTTCGATTGATGTGCAACGTTGTGGAATGAGAAATCTGAATATGGAATTAATGCACAACCACCCCAGAAAAATACAAATTTGCCTGTCTGATGATAAAAGTCATAAGATTCAATATAAAATGTTTTGTAAGCAAAACACACTAAGATCCTTCATTTGCCATGCAAAGACGACAAATACAAATTTTAATACAAAAAGTAGACGCTGAGTGTGTTAGTCTTCTAGAACTAGATCGGAGGATACAGAAAGCTATATAAGTGATGGGGAACATCAAAATCAGCACTCAATGAACTTGTTTTGCAAATGAGTAAAATGGAAGCAAATTTCTAAACTACACAAAAAAGATAAGGATTACAAGATTAAAAAATGTGCCAATATTAAGTTGAATTATGCTTCTCTTTTTGGTTGATACACATTGGTTGCTCTTTGAAAGATTCAGGCTTTAAAAACGAGATATATTTCCTATCTTAATATGAACACTGCAGATGTATACTCTCCGCTTATTGGACAGCTAAACCTTTACAATTATATTCAAGTACGACTGCATGACTGCAGAAAATACAGAACAAATTCAACAAAACAGTATACAAGCTATTTTTAAATATTGTGTTCTATATTCATTTTTGAATGACTGCCAAACTAGTTGCAGTTTCTGGATTAGCAAAATATGTTTTTATGTTGAATAAAATATGGATGGGCCCTTTTTTCATTAACAGACTAGCCATTTTAAATTCCCTATACATATATAATTAAATTTAAACTTATCTTTGCTCATAATTCTATATTAAAAAACATTAAAATGAACATTACATCATTTAACCGGTTATTGGAATTTTCTGAAAATCTGGATGTAGTAAAATTTGTTATGTGGTATGATATGTTAAATGCTTTAGTAAATCGGTAAATTGGAAAGCTATCTGCAATATCATGCATATTAATATTATCCAGAGAGAAGACTCAACAGAATTATTTACATTTCTGTGCAATAAAATGTATGCCAAGATTTGGACTGTTAATTTCTAGTTTGGAAATATGTAGTAATACTCTTAGCTATGCTAAAAAACTAGACATTAGAGGAACACAACTAAAAAAGTATATTCATGTTTTGTATCCATTTGGCGAAAATCACCAGCTAGACTAATAGAAGGAAACCATCAAAAATCACCCAAAATTTCAAAAAGTATGAGGGATATGCTTGACTGAATACTCGGAAATAGTTTAAATATACCATAAATACACTAATTTTAAGAGATGAAGTAACCTTGCTTACCATATCATACTCCCTCGAAAAATTTGATCAAAACTGGTACAAAGATTACTGAGAGTGTGCAGTGACAAAAATGGAGACAGATCAACATATAGATCCACAGACAGACCAACAAAAATATTCGAGAAGAATTTTTGTAATAGGACGGCAAGGACCTGGAAGAAGGAGGATCTCATGGCTAAAGAACCTGAGAACATGGTTCTCTACAACAACCACAGGTCTTTTCCAAGAGCTGCAACCAATAAAATTATGATAGCCAGAATGATTGCCAACATCAGAAACTGGATAGGCACTAGAAGAAGAAGAAGACATAACAAAATGACAGACAAACATATTATCTTGATTTCAAAAATCATTGTGATAACAAAACATACCATCAGAATACTTTCTTTGCCATTATAAGTATTATGGTGATTTTTCATTTCCAGCTTAATTTTTCAATGAATGAATATTTTTCATCTAGAATTGTCTGAATTATTATCAAACTAAAATTTATATGCAATAATAATTAATACTAATATCAATCTAATCTATTGAATAATATAGGTTTTATGTACTTAATTATCTTGCATAGAATGCTGCTTGGCTGTTTGTTGAGCTGGCTCATGCAATTCATAAAATTGAAAAATGATACCTCCTATCAAGATCCCATTACAATGATTATAAATGATCAATATTATATGATAAGTGAGTTTCTTTTAAAACAACATAATTAAAACTATAAAAATGTTCAGAATCAAACTAGGGATATCAATATTATATTAATTAATTGAATAAATTGTATCAATATAATTATGAATGTCATTTAAAAAAATAGAAAGAAATATATTACCTAATGAGAAGTTAATACAAAATCTTCACTTGATTGGAAATAGTGATACAGTGATGTTTTTGATGGCATCAATGATATATAGTCTATGATTTTACAAAAAAAAATAAATTGCTATTGGTATTCTGTCCAAACTCTCATTATTTTGCGTAATATTCTCTTCAAGATAAAGAAACTATTTACAAATTCATTCTAGATGTGTCTACAACCAATAACTACATATTTGACCTAATATATATTTGGTTTAAATATCAGACAAAACTCACTAAAGAAAAACATACCTTGTTATGTGGCAGAACTACGAAAGCTCCTCCTCCAGCACTTTCGACGATGATAGCTAAGAATTTGGGGTTTACTGCACAAAATGTTGAGTCCCATGAACTTTTTGAAACACGTATGTTATCATAGCACTGCTCCCTTTTTAAAGCTTGGCCATAGACATGCCGAAATTTGGAGCTGCGTACCACCCGAAAGGACATCTGTAAATTTTGGATAGTAATATCTATTAGTTATTATAAAAAATTAAATTGAGACATAACCTTACAAATATATGTTTTGGCTCTTAGTAATTTAAACCTACCTTATCGATTACGTATTGAAAATTCCTAAATTAGTTGTACTTCTTGTATTTACATTTATATTTTACATATATTCAGATTTTTTTAATATTTTTGCAAACACTTCATATCTAGTTCACTAGTTTTCAGAAATCCCCATATTTGGTTATGCGAAAATTTTGAAACGTCAAAATACTTTAAGGCGCCAACTAGGGAGAAATTTTATAACTATGTTGATGTAGTAGAAACCTGTTTAAAAGGGATTTCTCTAGAAAACAGGTGTGTACTTTAAGCTTTATAACCTTTCTATATAAACAGGGGACCAATTTTTGACAGCATCCTAGTTTCCCGCACCTTGTTATGAGAGGTATTTCAAGCTTAACTTGGAACCCAAACTTCCCTGTATATAGAAAATTATTGATAGGAAAAACAGAACTTGCTTCTATAATCTTAGCGTTCAGACCAACATAACCTCAATCTCGCCTTGGCACTTGTTGTTTTTCGTTAATTATATTACTCACAGCCAGAAATTGTGGGTTTGAAGGGTCGGTTTAGGCAAAGGAAGTTTGCGGAAAGAGAAGTGTTCTAGATGATATTCCATTATCAACTGTCAGAATGTCTTATCATTGCTCGCGGCCGAACCTGCAGCGGGAGAGATCGTTGCCATATTTCGTAGAGGCACCCAAAAGTGGTCTATTTTCCCTGTGTATAGAAATAACGCTTATTTAAATCGACTAACGCGAACATTTGACATGGCCAATTTGATTGTTACACCTAATACTGAAATCTGAACATTTAAATAGTATTCCAGACTATCATATCATTCAAGCTTATGCCTAAGAAGGTAGATTGAGACTTCATTTCGGACACCGTGGATTTAAAATAAACCTGCTTAAGTCCGTCCCTGTTACACTTGAGAATTGTGCCTCAACCATCATTGCTGTACTTCTACTATGTTACATATCCATAGATATCCTGAATCTATGATTCAACTGACATCTGTCATCAGTGACGGCATAGAGACTTTCGAGTTGTCGCAGTTGGTGACGGTTGGTCTGAAAGGTTATGGCAAGGGACAATGGTTCGATAAATGCTATTCAAAATGTTGATATCAAAGTGGTGTTAAAATAAACAAATGGACACTCACGTGAAAAAGAGTGCAAGAATGAAGGCGAAGTCATCCAAACGGATGGTTGGAATGATCATTCGGTCTAGAAAATCAATCGCAAAAGATGCTGTTATGACAGTAAGTGACATTATTCAACACCACATTATTCCATAAATCTGGAAAGAATGGTCTTGATTTGCATTTGAGGAATGTTTGATTATTGCTGGGTCCATAAAAATATCATCAGTTATGTCATAACGCCTAGATACATTGATCAAGTTTGACCATGATTTTTGTCAGAATCTGGTAAAAGCCTGATAAGCTGGGTATTTTTAGTAGAAAACAGCATATTGAGGCTTATTCGAAATATGTATCTAGCAATATGATTGTTGCTTTTTCAAAACAGTTGAATCATCAGAAACAAATTAAAATTGAGGGTATTAGATACATTACAATATTTATTGCTCAATTTCTATGCAAAATTATAGATTAGTCATATCTCTTTCACAAAGTACGTAATAACATAGTAAAGTAATGTGAACCATATTCTGAATAAATAAGATAAGATAAAGGTGATGTGGAGTAATGTTTTTACAGTCAACTATCTACCTGAAATTGTTTTGTACAAGATATTTCTTATATGGAAAAACATGAAGATCTACTGATTAAGTTATTTTTATTTGGATTGATATGTCATAATTTGTGCGGACCATAGATATAAAATTGTGTAATTCAAACAAGGTTTCACAAAAAATGTTTTATTTGTGAAACTTTGTATTCAAATTATACAACTTTATTTTGATGATGGTAAGATTAATTAAAATTGGAATTGTTTTTTTTTTCAGTTAGATAGATAGGCATGCAGGCATTCAAAGTAAAAAGCTAGTTGGAACAAAACTTCTGAAATGTATCCTCTGTTTTTTTCTCTGATTCATCTTTTATACTACTACTACTACTACTACTACTGTAGATTGTAGACACTCTTACTTGGTGAAACTCTTCTATCTTGTAGATGAAAAGATTTCTTGCCAAATAATAAAAATCAAAACATGTCACTAAAAGAAATAGTATTAATTGTGAAACTGTGAGAAATCTACACAACTTTTTATCTACTACTACTACTGCTACTATTTTTGTTTTATTCACAAATCTTACACAGCATTGAATTGGTTCATGCATTTATTTTTGTAGTTTTGGTAATATTATATCTATTGGAGAAACATTGAAATTATATCAAAGAATATGATCCTAGCCATATTGATATGACTTGTAGCTAGTTTTAGTGCTTTTTAAAAAACAATAAATATAAATTTTGTATTTGACACACTTGTAGAAGTAGTTATTGCCTAATTAGTTAAAATTCTGGTTTGTTATTTGTTTTTTTTTGTCACTACTTATGATGCATGCTATGTGTATAGTAATCAGTTTTTGATATTATACTTTTTAAAATACTGAGTATAAATTAATTATATTTGTAGCCAAAATTGATATATTGATTTTTGATTTTAACCTTCATATATTGTCAGCTATTTAACTAGTCTATTCTAAAATATGTCCTCACTGCCTCAGCATCCAAAATATTGATAAAACCCATCCATTAGTCATAAGTAGTTATAATGAATAGACAAGAGGAATAAAATGAATTGAAGAGAAATCCACAGTTCAATTTTCAGAAGTTACACTTTATTATTGAGTTGTATAAGTTAATATAACTCTGTCCAAAATTACATTAACAGAAAAAATTACAACATAAGTGACTCCTACAGAAAACGTTACAGCAAATAAAAAAAATTGAATCTGAAAACAAATTTAAGTCAGAAAAAGTGTATCCAACATTTTTTATAAAAAGTAATAGCTTCCTTAAAATGTTCTTGATCGAATTTATTTAGAAATTCACAGTGATTTCATGCCTGAGGTCTGAGCAATAAGCTTAAAAATATTTTTTTTAGGCATCTGGCATAGGACAACCAAGTCTTTATCATGCACTGGTTGTCATCTTTTTGGAGTTCTTTGCATGGGGCTTGCTGACAATGCCTCTTATAACAGTATTAAACAACACATTTCCTGACCATATGTTTCTTATGAATGGACTCATCATGGGTATCAAGGGCATACTTTCTTTCCTCAGTGCACCCTTGGTTGGTGCTCTCAGTGATGTTTGTGGCAGAAAGCTGTTTTTACTGGTTACAGTAAGTGCAAGTATTATATTTTATAATAATTATTTTGGATATATATCAAGCAATTTTGATATATCACAACTGTAGTTGCCCTTTTAAGCAGTATATAAGACTCAAAAATGTTGCATTCTGAAAAAATTACTATCCAACAATATTATATCACATATCTGCAGTAAACAATACAGAGATTTCTTGATGATTTTCAATGAATAGAAAAAAATTACATGCAATTTCATAAGCATAGTATAATACTAATTTTCTGAAGTGAATGGTTTGCAAGATATTGAAATAAATTGAGAGCAACTTTGTCTTCTGTTGCCATCCAAGCACTTATATTCTGTTTGTCATGTACATGGATATGGATATGATAAGTACTTTTGAGAATGATAGTATGATTAAACCTTATTTCCTTAGGTATTCTTCACATGTTTGCCCATCCCACTGATGTCCATTAACTCTTTCTGGTTCTATGCCATGGTGAGCATATCTGGAGTGTTTGCTGTGACCTTCAGCGTGGTGTTCGCGTATGTGGCTGACGTCACTGACGAAAAAGACCGTTCATTGGCCTATGGCTTAGTTAGTGGCACATTTGCAGCCAGTATGGTCATCTCACCAGCTCTAGGGGCATACCTAATGGAAAGGTATAATATTATAAAATCATTAACCATTTTATCAAACAGGCGAAGTTATTTGCACAGAACTCATTTTCATAACAGCCAATTTCAAAATATATAATGTGTGTATGTATTCCATCTAAAGTAAAATAACTTGCCATCCACATTTTGTTTGTTAATCTCACTCTCCTTGTTGGCATACAGTCTATATATTTATTTGTAATCAAACTATTCATGATTTAGTGAAGGTACTGCCGATGGAGAACTACTACTACTGTCCACTGCAAAGGATATTGAATGATATTTGACTGAAAGCTATTTCTAAACTTTTGTGAGACAGTCCTGTCAACATTGTTCTACAATTAGGCAAGAATTACAAATAATTATATTTTTAGATGGTCAATGTCTTTGGTGGTCGCCCTAGCGACAGCAGTAGCCATCCTAGACGTATTCTTTATCCTAGTAGCAGTGCCAGAAAGTTTGCCAGAAAAAGTACGGGTATCACCAATTAGCTGGGAGCAAGCAGATCCATTTTCAGCATTACGTAATGTTGGACAGGTGCGTAGAGTCCAATTGATTGTGTGTGTATCATTACATTTATATTGTTTCATCATTGATGGTGTATGGATATGTGATAACGGATCCTTTGGCGCAGCAATCACAAACAGTACATAGTTTTAGCATTTGCCAAACAAGTTTTTCAAATCCGACACGGGTAAAACTTTGTGTTTGTCCCTTCCCAAAATAGATTAGATTAGATAAATTTATTTATTCCAGTAAGATCACGGAAGTGATATGGAACGTGTCAAAAAATAAATATACAATAGTAGATATTATCAGAGTACTTATTAAATAATAAGAGAAATAAAGTAAATTAAGAACAGAATAATACAGAATATATGACAAACAAAAAATCTGAAATACAATACAAGCAACGATCAGTGTAGTTAAAATATCACAGGAAATCATTGACTTCCAAGAATTCCTCGACCCAGCTTTGGTGCCTAAACATATTGAGGGAGTCCCTTACTGCAACTGGTATTTTATTCCATAAATTGAAAAAATTCTACATTTTTCTGGAGGAGTATCTTGTTATATGTGTTAGATTTTAAATCTTGTTTCATTCCTAGTATGATAGTGGTGGCTGTGAATGTTTTGAAAGAGATCTTGGTTTTTCTTAATGATTAATACAGATTCCAGTATGTAAATACCAGTTACAGTTAATATTTCATTGTTAGGGAAACCTTGTAGTCTGTGGCAAAAATTCCCAATGTAGTGTTTCCATTTCAGGTTAGAATCTAATTCAATTCCTCATAGTAAGGCAGTATTTACTGTGAATATATCATTCCCAACAAAGGAGATGAAAAAATTGTCATCCTGGTTTCTGCCAAAATTAATCATCAACTGAGTTTTATTTATATTTAAAAATGACTTATTACACAAGAACCAGTCCTGATGACATTAAAAAGTCCATCATTTCAGTTATCATTCCTTAAGAAAACGATACTGATAAGACATGTTTTTCAGGATTCGACGATCATGTTACTGTGCATCGCGGTATTTTTGTCATATTTACCGGAAGCTGGCCAGTACAGTTGCATCTTTGTGTACCTCAAACTAGTGATGGGCTGGTCGCCATTGATGGTAGCTGTATTTGTTGGCCTAGTCGGATTGTTAGCTGTCATCACCCAGCTCTGTTTAGGTGAGTTTATTGATAGTTTCATATAGTTTGTTAGAGAATAGTAGGACATATATGCGATACAGATATTAGACACAATTCTAACAGATGGCATTGTAGGTTTTTTGGAACATGATTGACAAAGTAATTGTTGGGTAGCAATATGTCCCTCATTTTAGATTTATGACCAATACAAATGCATGACGACTCCGTATTTGACATTTCATAATAGTATTATTGTAACAATGTCAAAACAAAGTACTTATCCTGGTTACAGTTAATTGCTCATTGGCCATGTCATCGTCAATTCAATTCCTTTTGATTTTGTACTTTGAGTAAGGCTGCCATTTTAATAACTGTGTGTTTGAATAACTAGCCAGTCAAAAGGCAATGAGTTAATGAGGCAACCATAACACATGTTTCAGAAGTTAAATTAATGTGTCCAAAACACTTGTCCATGTAAAAGAAATATAATTTTATTGATAAATCTATTATCTCGCTATTGAGATGTGCTGTGCAATTCGGATCATAAAGCCAAAGTAAATACATATACATATGGTTTGAATATCAAATACTTTGAGCAAATTGTGGTCTCCATTCGAGAAAGAAATATTGGATTAATTATTTGCATTCATTCACAAATCGACCTTTCACTTACCAGGCATAAGTAAAAACGATATCTCAAATATTGTGGAAACTATCAGTACAATTGATTTATGATTCATTTCACAGGAATATTAATAAAGAATTTAGGTTCCAAACACACGATCATGTTGGGCCTACTATTTGAAATGCTGCAGTTGCTGTGGTATGGTTTTGGAACAACCACGTGGATGATGTGGGGTGCCGGTATTCTTGCCTCGATGAGTTCCATCACATATCCTGCCATTTCTGCATTTGTTTCCGTTCATAGCACCGCCGACAGGCAAGGTGTCGTCCAAGGTGAGTAATCCGTTACGAAAAAGGACATATTATTGTTTACGATATTTTTCCAAACAAATCATTTACACGATAAAGCACTACTTTGACCTTCCATTGTCTGTCTATATAAGAAAACATTCCAGAAAGACAGACACCTGGTTGTAACACTGATTACACCAAATTAAAAATATGTAAAAAGTTATTTCAACAAATTATTATTTCCGATTATACTACCATCGATAAGAGGCAGACATTTTATAGACAAACTCGCAATTGGAAAATTAGAAAAACATGGTAGCAGTGGGGTTTGAACCCACATCTCCGGATCTCTGTGCCGTTATACCTTGCTATTAGACCATTCTACTTGAGCATTATATGGTCACAAGGAGGATATATAAGGATCAGATTCACCGCGTACCAGTATCTTTCCAAATTTCTAACTTGTGAGGTGCTCCTATCTAGGTCTCTACATCTGACCAGGTTTGAGTGAAAATATAGCCAGCCGTTTTACACTATTGGGGCTCCTTTTTCGAGCTGATTGATTTCATCAAAAAATTAATTATCTCCAGTAATGTTCTATTACAGAATTTTATTGGATTACACTGCAATTCGTCAGAGGACAACTAATAATATTCAGATTTTTTTGTTCAATGTTATTTCAATTTTCTTTATGTAGTCAGTTGTGCGGAGGATACCTTTTTACTACTGAGTTTGCTTACTTGATGTTTTTTTTAAAGGTATGGTGACTGGTATGCGAGGGCTGTGTAATGGGCTTGGTCCAGCTATGTTTGGGATAATATTTTCCATGTTCCATGTAGACTTAAATGCCGATGATACAAACAATGCCACACATTCCACTACAACCTTTGAAGAGTATTCGCAGGTAAGACGTATACAAGTGATCATTTTTATATTTTATTCCTTAATATTAACTAATGCTTAAATATTAATTGTTTATCTATCAGTTACTGCTAACCTATAGTCAAATATTAGGATGTTATAAAATTCATAACAAAACAAAAAGCTATAAAATATATTGTTGCAAAAATATCGGTTCATCGTGAGTCTGTTGAGGGAGTAGCAAAAAAATATTAAATATATTTTTAATTTCCTTTATTCAATCATATCTTTATTGTTAATAGAACAGTAATAGTTCAACCCTGTCAGCGAAAGTTGCTCAAAACATTACTAATATTCTTTGCTCCTCATATTTCTGTCAAAAAATTAATATTACATTTTATATTACAATATTTAACTGTGATTATCCATTTCAGCTTGTGCCTGGCCCACCATTTGTTTTTGGTGCTTTTCTAGTCATATGCGCTCTGTTCGTCGCCTCGTTTATACCTTCCAAAAGTCCAGTGGAGACAAGTGAGTTTGAATATGTTTATTTCATTGATAGATGTTAATTGCAGCCAGGTATGTGTTTCATCTTCCAGTAATAATGTCTATGATGCAGATTCAGTTTTACTGATCTGCAACTGATTCACAGCCATAATTCTTGGTCTTTGTAAACACTTTTTACAATTTAACGTTATCCTGACATCATTCACGTCAGAAAATAACGACTGATACCAAGTAGACGGTCTTCAGTATATACATATGTCACCTGCTATGGATATGCATGTTTCATCTTTAGGATCTTTAACTTCGTACAGATGCCAATGGGCAGTGCCACTTTGCGTAACATTTAAAGATAAATATTATTATTATGGATAAATGTTACTAAAAAATGAAAAAGTAATATTCAATATAATTGAGTTGAATATTCTATTTGACCATCCGAAAATTCATCATTTCCAGATTGGACATACAGAAGTGCTAGTTTTTTAATGGTTTGTTTTTCTTCGATTTGTAACAGGTATCCCCCTAGACACGCACTACGAAATGGAACACGGACAGAAGGTAGCTGGTACGTTGAGTCCTTTAATACCAAGTAGTAGAAGTATGGATGCGGCAATATTGTAAAGTGTGATTCTAATATTTAAATGGTTGCACAGAATGACAATTGTGTTCTTGTTGAACAAGCTGAGATGGTTCTCGGAGATTTGCTTCATAGGCTTTATTGATAATATACCCTTTGGACGGTGGATTTTAGTCTAAGTAAGATTTTGTCGCTACTGGAAAGAAAATTTGGTTTTGATTGAATTTTGAAATTTCCTTCTAGAAGGATATTCTACAACAAACATTTATTTAATTATTTCATTACTTAGTTTGCGCTGAACAAACAATTTCAAACTGTAAAATTATAATAATTCATAATTGGTTACATAATTAGTTATTGTTGATGATACTTCTCAATACACTGTTGAATACACTTTTATACTAATTGTTTTTTTTCTCCGAAAACTATCCTAAACAAAGTGTAAGCTTTCCCTCGAACTAATAATGAGATCTCAAATTGAATATATTTTACATATATACGTTGTAAATACTGAAGGAATGTGCGGGTGATAAGAGAAAAGTGTTGATGTGTTTGGAAGGTCTCTAATTCTTCACTTAGATACGTTATTAAAAATAATAGTTGGAATGGGACACTTTTTTTGCTGTATATCGATAATTTTTTGTTGATACCTTACCTTTAAGAATTTTTACGATATATTTTCTGACAATTCCTGCTTTTAAATGTTTCGAGGTCATTGTATGCCTATCTAAATTCGAAAAAACGTTTAGCAGAACATTCATCGTAGTTTTTTCACAAATGGTTTATATTCCGGAATTATTTTCATCTGCATGAACACAACTTGACTGTTAGACATTTGTGAAGAAACACTGTTGATACATATTTTCGAAATACAATTACTGTATTTAAGAAATTTCGCGATTATATAGACCTAGCCTGTTAGGACAATAATCAAAAATGGGCTTAAAGCTTTAAAACAGACGTGAACATTTAAGAGCAGTAAAAATATAAGTTAGATGATCGACCAGATAAGCAACTTAATTTGACGTAGTTTCCCCAGTATATATTTGTTTGGTTTGCTTCACTTCATCTTTTCACTTCTTGTGCAAGTTTCAAGGTATTTTCGTTAATTCCATAGTATACAGAAATCAGGTTGATGTGCCGGATCCATAAAAGATCATAGAGATTTTAAGTAAAGTGGTTTGATCAAGTTAATTTGTAATGGCATGCAGTGACATTTTGGATCATTGAAACATACTTATAGTAATGTTAATATAATCCAGGTGGTGATTTTCTCTGTACGCTATAAGCAAAAAAAATTAATAATCAATCACAGTAAATTAAAATCGTAAATAAAATGTCTATTAGGGAAATTTCTATTATATGTACTGCCAATAAATTAAAGTTATTGCAATTCATATAAAATAAGCTTTAACATTTTTTTTAACTTTTTTGCAAATAAAATATTTTTAATGCAAATAGTGATGAAATGTAACCTGTTTTTCCTCAATTGTTTATTCTATGTCTTAATGATGAATATATGGAATAAAATATTATTGCAATTTCTCATAATATTATTTATGAGACTGATATAATTCATACATCTTAGATAGATTCTAACATTTGTGGAATTGTATTAATGTTTTTAATATGGTTGCCTAACACTCTGCTAAGGTAACATGGCATCTATTGAAGTGAATTATTTTCATATATGTTTGGAGTAGAAACTCAGATCCCTATGAAAGGTGTTACAGCTGCACTAACTATGGGCTCATATTACATCAAATGTTTGATTTTTCCTAGAAATGTGTTTTCCACTGCAGCTCTTTATCATAATATTTCAATTTATTTGCAGATTTATTGGCAACTTTGTAACAGAACAACTATATGCAAACATGTGATTGTGATTAACATATGAAGTAATGTAGAAGAGCCCGATGGGTGAACAGTATTTCCTTCGTATACAAAAAATGGACTATCAAAAATTAGGTTTGTTGTTGTGTTGTATTATAGATGAATGTAAGTGAAGTCATTTTGTTTGCACTACATCCAAGACGACACTCGCTCTTGAAGCTGATATTAAATTACTGAATACAACATTGAAATTCAAAAACATAAATTTCGCATTTTCAAGTCGCCAAAAATTAAAAATAATGTTCCAAGTACAAGTCCTACATTTTGGAATCTTGTTGAATAACATTACATTATACTCTTCGATATTTCAGAAGTTATACTCATATTTTTTACTTATTTTTTAGTCAGCTGCCTACAGGGCATTTATTCAATCCTAAGATACATGAAAAATACCAATTGCTTAAACACAATCAATTCAATACATTAAGGATTTATAAATAGTAAATACCTATCCACGAACATCAAAAATATCAATTTTTATGATTATATATATTCTAATAACTACTTGTAAGCTTTTTATATTCTTATTGATATTATTTCCTGTCAAGTGCCTGTTTGCTACTATATGTATATAACAAATCACAAGGAGCACGAATCTTAAATTAGTTGAATGCAACCTTTGGTCTCTAAAATTGAGTAATACAAAAAAGTCCCTATTACTATTTATATGTATACTAATACTATTTCAGTCAAACACACCGTGAGTCGTACGTGAGAGAGGTCATTTTAACCAATTAATGCGACGGAATGCTCAATTTATATTTGCTCTAGCTACCTGATAATTTCAATCCTGAAAATTGAGAGTTGCCAAATATGTATAGTATGTACATGAATTACCATTGGTACATAGTCGATGTTCGTCATGCTCATTGTTAAAACCATTAAGGCACGAAATATAATATCTAAAAGCTATCACTGATTCATTCTCGCTACCACAATACATCAACAATACTAGATCATAGTAGCATGTCCTCAAGTTGAACTCATCCAGTTGGTTGGAAATTCCCACAATGTGGGAAAATTTCTCGTTGCAGTAACGATGCTTGCGCTCTGAGAATACTAGTAACAAAATTATATTTGACTACAAATATGTAAAACGATGAATGTACATTACAAAAGAAATATTTGATTTCTAAGTACATTCACCATAGCTCAGAAAAAACTGTTAGGATTTGAATATTCCATATATTATTCCTTAGTCAACCTAAGTGTTGATTGCATTGGCCAATTTATTCTATCTCGAAATACTTGGAAGATTCATCATAAATGTTCCTTATTCTTCAATACACTTGATATTTCATTTTGAATGCTAATTCTTTGGCGAACGACCCCTCGAATTAGAAGCCTTGATAACAGATGAGTAAAAGATAAATATATGATATGAGTGAACTCGTGTATTTGTGGATAGCAAATAAATCAACAAATGGACTACAAAGAAGATTAAATTAGTCCCAAATTCCTCAGCATTCAACAACATCCATTCACGTTATGGTCTCATAACAGAGGAACTTGTACTGAGCATGTTACTGAAGATGTTGAATTTAGCAGGTTTTTAATGTTGACATGATCATTTTATTGTAAATCGCCTTGAAGGAAAAATTATTTGCAAAATTTTCTATTTTGTTTTGGATCCAATTAAGTTGGTACTCTGGTTAGATTTTTGTTTACCAAATCGATAATGTCAATTGAAAAAGACACAAGAAATGAAATCTTTATATGACAGATATAGTTTTGCACATAACTTTAGACAAAATACAAAAATGTCTCACTAGCTGTCTTTCTGCTTTTAATTTTTAAATACTTAATGTACAAAGTAATAGTCGGTAGGATATGTTCTAGAAAGTTATTTTATTAATATCTTTTTTAATGCGAGACTTTTTCAGCAATTATGATTTTATAATAGTGAAGGTCTCTGTGAATGGAATAATGCGAACTCCTAATATATTTGATTTTCGATGTAGTGCGTTGAAAAAATAAATGAATTTCATACGTGATATCTGGCATTCAACCACATACAAAATTGGATGTGACATGATAGGAAGACATATAAGAGTAAATGTCGATTTGACACAATGGAGTATCTATGATCGTTTTTTGCCCATCTATTGGAAAAGTCGATTCCTACTCATTTAATCCTGTTGTATTTTCCACTAAAATAATCAGCCAATGGAAATTAAATGATTTCGATGTGGATACAATGTGACGACTCCCATTCTTATATCTTCGCATTTTGCTCAAATTTAGCGTCGTTTTGACGTCCATTTAAATTTCACTAGATACGATAATACTTATACTACTAATTAACAATTATCTGATTGTTGCTGCACGCCAATGCAACCTCAAAACATCGTTAACTTGTCGGCTGGACAGTCACACTCTTGGACAGTACCGTGACAATCGCCATGTTGAGTTAAGAAATGCTTTCTTGAACATTCTTTCTTAATCACAGTATACTACTAACACAGTATTTTCACTTCCATCAAAATTTGTCAGCCGAGTAGAATTCTTCACTATTTTTTAACACAAGATCAGTTACATTTATGCCTTACTGAGTCGAAATGCTCAAAATAAAACGCCTTGCTGTCATAGATACTCAACAATACTCTATGGTGCATTTATGCTGCAGTCCTCTCGGCGCCAGGTCTAGATTGGTTGGACCATCGTCTCTCTGTCCTTACTTGAGCAATATGTATAGATACTCCCATCATTGCTTTTGATGTGACATTCAGTTTAATGTACCTACGTCCCAGCATAATCTTGCTGCTATTGAATTGCTGTTTCAAATTTCGGACAAAAAAAGAAGAATGAACTAGTGCATACAGTTTGAGATGCTGAGCAATCACCTCGATGTACGTTCCACCATTGTCCGCCATACAACCATACAGTGGCTCACCATGGACCATCATGCGCCAAAATGGTGACAACTACAGTGGCCCAGCATTCACCATTGTGAAGAGAGAGCTTTATGGGAGAAAACTCATTGTTCTATTGAAATTGCACATAAATTGGCTGCGTTATGATTTTGAGTTGGTAATACATCACTTCATTTTTCTTATAATAGTCTATATAAAGTTCTGATTTAAATAATACTGTTATCCTGGAGAGCACCTACCACTCACACTATGTGATTTTAATTATTTACTTAGACAAGTGTGATGAAATAAAGGATAAGTTTCAGAAGTTAAATCTACGGCATGATAGTTTCTGTGAAGATAATCTTTCAATTCCGGATACAACCTGCATATAAATTGCATCACGTACCCGATCCTATCAGTCGACTAAGTCAACTGAGAACGGTGTCGTTCAAAGGTTCCGTCTTGAATTAAGGATTTTTTGTAACAATGCTTGTGGTACTTTCCAAAATAAGCTCCAATCTAGTTATTAAAATTATACCTATTCTATAGATTATTGATAGTTCCTAACAATATCGCTACTAAGTACACTGGACTAGTGGCTATAAACACATAAAGCGGCACTTTGGATCACCTTATCACCTGTTTAGACACATTTATCTATGATCGCTAATCCGATCATCCTTGTTTTTCTCGCTATCGTTTTAGTTCACAGAGACCTATATAATAATACAGTGTTGTCCTTATTAACAGGATGTTCCGACTAAGTTTTATTTTTTGTTACAAGCGCAACGAAAATCTTACTAGAACTAAGAGCAATAACACTAACACCCATGTGAATGATATGAGTTTGGCTGTGAACTTATATGGAACATCCTGTATGTAACACTATTGAAATTTAAAAATGCTATTAGCGTTGCTGTTAGTAAAGTATAATGATGTTAAAAAATGATAAAAGTCGACACGTATTATTTACTTGATTTTTAACATTATGTACACTTTATCCTGGTCTATAAAAGTATTATGTAATTAGATAGAAATATATACATTACTTGTTTCTGAGTTGTAGTTTGAATCATGTTGGTGGTCAATGATACCAGAGTTTTTTCCCTGATAGTTGCAGTTAGCAAAGTTTCAAGATCAATGTGAATACACATTTATCTTCTCACCGCACTTCTGGAGCTTGATTGGTTGTCTATCTTTGTGTAAGGTTATCTATGATAACAAATTAAGGGTGGGAAATATCCTGGTAGACATTTTTCTTGACACTACTATACTATACAGATAAAAGGATTGGGTAATTAACACACATTATCACAAATAAGACTCTTTCTTTCAGTGACGCGTTTCGATTTATATTTATATTTAAATCTGACAGTCCGACGATGATTTAAATAAAAATCGAAACGCGTCACTGGAAGAAAAAAGTTTTAGTTGTGTAACTGTGTGTTAATCACACAATCTTTTTATCTGTATAATGGAAAAGTTTTTACATTACATCGCTAAACTGCTAGCTGTCATGTTCAAAGATACCAGAATCCTGACAATTTTTAGAAGAGATGACAGCCATTCGCTCAATTATAATACCTTCAAAACCCTTATATTGAAAGTACGTTTAATTAAGCATTTATATTATATATAAGGCCTCACTACTAAAGTATACTTGTTTGAAATTTGTAGACAATATAGACGTCTCAATAATACTGTTTCGGATTTCCTTTATCTTAATAATTTGCCTTTCTACAACGTTTCGACTATTGTGATATTTCTTCAATCGTTTTCAGATGAATAGGAACGTTGTAAAACGCAAATTCTCAAGACAATGTAAATACAAAGCAGTGTTATTGCTTGTGAAAAATGACCAAACTTCGTATTCAACATTTATTTGAGTATATATACAAAAACACGGGTAAGTGATTGCACAAACAATTTCAATTTGTATGTTACGGATAAAGTTGATTTAGGAAGCATCAATAAGACACAATATCATTTGTTGTACTCAGTTATTATAGGCGTAATTTCATACCATCTGCCCCTCCCCTTCCACGCGTAAATCTGTCCTTCACTCGTCACTATCGCCGCATAATTACAATACCTTTGAAACAATGAAAAACTAATGTAATTACGGATTTATATACATTTTAATGTAATTGAATTCTAACTTAAGAGCAACCGAACGGCCCCATGCGTAGACCAGCAACTGTGGCAACTTGCCGCGCAAGGTGTTGAAAAATTAGTTTTTATGTAAACAAGATCCACTACAGAAATCAAATTGAATCCCTAAAACAAACAAATGGGATGAATTAAAGTTGTTTAAATCAGTAATTCCTTAAACCGCATATCAACCCTTGATATTGTAATAATACCGGTTAAAAGTTAACATACAATAGAATTATTACTAAAACAGAAATATATATTCACAGCGGAAAAAATAAATCAACTGAAACAACGTCCTAAACAACACTCAACTATTTCCTGGATAAATGGAGGTGTATTTCTAGGCCATGCAATCGTTCATTGAAGAATTAAAGTTCTAAAAAATTATACAATATCTCTGAAATAATTTCTCGTTATAGTCATCATATTCAATGTTTTTATTGTGAAAACATTAGTGTTAATTCAAAAAAACGAAAATTGAAGATGTTTTTCCAATGATTTTGAGTCCCATCACAGGCTTATTTCACACATGTTTTTTAGAACTTTACTATGGAGTTAATTAATTTTTTTGTCCATGATGTTTTTTGGTAATTGGAAGTGTTTGTGGAGAGAGAAGATATTAACCAGAAAAATATCAGAAAAAATGACTCGTCATGATATGTTCTATTAGCTAATTGAGAGCTTTATCAAACCCTGTATATCTTTATGTAAACTGATTGACAATCGGTGCGAAATGACTCCCTCTTAAATAACAAATGTGCAGTTTGGATACACAATTGCAGAGAACTGTATATGAAACTGGCCCCCTCAAAGGAATCTTTGATTGGCGTCTGAGTAGTCTACACATTTGTGTTCGCCCTGCTCATTTCAAATCTAAATCCGCTTATATTTTCTGGTCTGTTACTGGCTATCCAAACATTTGCTATTTCAACTCTACCCATTACATCATACAAAAGAACAAAAACAATTTATGATTTCAGATTAAAAATTACACTATAACATCTTATAAGATGTATAACCGTTCTCTAACATGTTGTTATTGAACAGAAATGAACTCTGAGGGTTTCCAATCGACTGGCTGTTGAAATTGAACTTGAACGATTGTGGGATATTTTGAGAAGTGGTCAGACGATAATTGCCGTTGTTCTCAATTACTGTGACGTCATCAGCTATGTCTGCACAGGGATGTGCAACATTGTTGTCGATCATCACTTCTTTTTTGTGGTGCGCCATCTCCAATTGAGAGAATACCACTGTTCCGTTGCTGCTCCACTTGGCAATCTTTGGTGGCGGACTGGCACCGACGATTACATGTTTCTGCGTTAACGCTTTCAGAAAACTGAACTAGAATAAAAAGAAAAAATGGAGTCAATAAGTTTATCTCTGTATGTACTACGCTATATAAAAACTGTTCACTTGTGTAATGGAATTAGAACTTTACCAGGGGCCTACGAAGATTTTGAAACTTAAGGTGATCACTTTTTTCGTTTATAAGCGTTTCAAACTCCTCTGATCGTTTTGTTAATTGGTAATGCAAAACACAATCAAAGTGATGCAGATCAGTATATCCCAAGTATTGATATGAATTATATCAAGAGAAAATGGGACAAAAGGGGTTAATGACACTTTTGATATCATGTAATACAACTAAAATTGAACCGTATATATTTGATTCTTATAAATCATTTTCATACATACCTCTTTATCATTCCCATTTTTATTGCAATCAAATGGAATATTTTCAAATCTATTGTTATTCTCAAAAATGAATGTTTTTTGTATATCTCCAAAGGGCTTTTCAGTGGACTTCCTCAAATTAATCAAAGTATTTGGCCTAAGCTCATAAATATTGATACAGTCTTCTTGTTTACAAATAACTGCAGGTTGTATGTTTGTACATTTAGGAATGTTAGAGGTTCGAACTCTCCTTCCTGGTGGAGTTTCATAAACCCACTGAGAGCTTGGAATCAAACTGAAACCAGGCAGAGTATTTTCCAATTCTTTTGAGGAATCTTTCACATTATATGCTGATTCTACAAACATGGGGTTTGAGGGACTCTTTTTACCAACTAAGACATCATTTATAAATTCAATTTTCTTGTCAATAGCCATTTTACAAAGTTTAAGACTATCCTCTCTGATATTCACTGAAAGTTCTTCTTCCAACATACTGGAGAAGCCACTCTTCATGGTTTGCTTCAGTAGATTATTTAAAAGCTTACATTTATTATCTTTTCTGCATTCTAAATTACTAGATTGTACTTGATTAGTCATTTCAACTTTTGTGTACTTTTTGTTAATCTCTTTGAATATACTTTTTGACCTATCTTTTGGTAAATTTTCCTGAGTCTCATCAGAATAGCCATTTACATATTCAGGAGTTATATCTAAAGTGTTGCTATAATATTCTGCAGCACTCAAAGGATTGTTAATTCCTTGTTCCAAATTTTTTTTTTGTATTCTAGCAGAACGTCTCTGATTCTGTACACCACAACTGGTTTCAAATTGATTGAATAGACCATGTAGATCCTCTTTCAGAATACAATTATTTTCTTTATCATCACTGCAGTCATTTGTAGCTGAAACCATATGATTTAATTTTCATTTACTGTTTAACAACTGAAACTTTCATACCTATATTTGAAGTATCAGATACAATTCCTTGTGTTAAAAAACCTGGAGGCACCTAAAATTTTTATATATCAGATTGATTACCAAGTATGGCATTTTAAATACTCACTGTTAAACGTTTCGATGTTATATTAGCTGTTTTTGAAACCTTTTTTTTGTTACTACGTTTATCTTTCTTCATCATTCTTTTGATGCTTTTATACATACTTATTTTAATTACTCGAAAGAAATTGCAGAGTGAACCTCGACTCTAAATATAATACTTAATTATTATTTGATATCGACGAGCAGTCGGATGTGAGACTTGACATTAACGAAAAAACGAACCTGAAGGAACCCTGAAAGTTAACATTCATTCAATACTTGAGGTATATTAAAATATTCGAATTTCAAAAGAGCTGTTTCTAAAAGTTTTACGTCATTTGTCACGTGACACTCATGGACACATGCTGTCGCCTATTGGTTATTATGTGATAGAACTGGACTGCTAGGTAATCTCTGCCTGACCCTGAGAATAAAAGCTGGAAATGGTACAAAATGATTATATTTTTGTACAGTTTCCTGCTATCCATCAAATAATTATAAAACTCTCCGCAGTCCGCAGGACGTTCCAATATTAAAATGTATTTGCCATGGCATGCCTTCTTACTAGTCACAATTCCTAGAAACGAAGTCTATACGTTCATAGGTAGGTGCAGAGCACGAGCGTATTTACTACTGAATTATAGTGTCGTAGTTAGGAATTACTGCGCCCAGGGCAAAAGGAGAAATTCCCTCCTGAACCCTGAAGAGTGAAAAAACGTTTTATTTTTAACCACGGGGGGATTAATTACCATAATTTCGGAGCGCATCGCCTTCATGCTTCAAAATCGTTATTTTCTGCCGTTTCAATTTTGTCAATGGGGACAGCTTTGTACAAATATAATGTCGAGTGAGTTTCGTCTCTCCCTGCGTTATCCAGTATTCCATAAAATACAATTCTATGAAAAATTACTAAAAAACTCCATATGTCATCGATGTCAATGAGATTCGATAAAAATGTATGTGTTCCTTGGCATTTTACATGTTTTGTGCCTGTATTCGATGTAAATGCCGCCATTTTAAACTGATATTTTAATTGTCAAATGTTCTGGTTCTTCATGCAATTTGTATAATGATTTCGATTTGATGTTAAATAAATTAATAAACAGGTTTATTCACAAACTTATACAAAACATTTTGTTGTACACATTTTAATATTTGTTTATAGTATAATATAATGGTGAGTATAATAGGTGTATCGGAGCTATGAAGCAGGTTATTTTGTTTTTCTCAAACTTATTTTTCATAACTTACCTTTACAGAGCTTTTTTGGATTCGGACAGTCTGCGGAGATAGATGTTTATTTAGATGGACAAGAGTCAAGGAAAACCGCCGATGTCAAAACGGAAGATGGAAAAAAAGAAAGGCTACTCTTATATTATGATGGAGAAACAGTATCAGGAAAGGTACTATTTAGTTTCATTATGATAATTCCTAAAAATTGATCATTTGCACATTTAGAGTTGTGATTCAGTTTGTTGAATTGGTGTTTTGATGGAATGAACGAGAGTAGACCTTGTTATATGCCTTTTTACACATACCAAAGCTACAGAGATTGAAAATTACCTATTTTAATAACATTATTATAAATGCAGTATTGATATACAAGGAGATTCCTTATTTGATGTATTTATTATTGTATTGTATTATATTTTTCCTATTTTTAATGCCAATCAATAGGATGTAAAATGCACCATGTGGAATATCAGATACAGTGTGTTAATAGTATATGTAATTATATAGTAAATGCTAGAGTAATACATTTGGAATCTTGAATAAAAGAAAAAGCAAATTATAATGCTGGTTGACAGATTGAGTTTTAAAAAAAATTGTATGAATATGATGTATTAAGGTTGGATCAACAAGGGTGTTATATCTACATAGACAGATCTAATAAAAATGTTAAAATGTCGAGTTATTTTGCTGATGTTTTTTGATGTTGGTTTTTCCAAATCCTGGTATAAATTCTTATAATCATTATATAAGCTTGTCCTATCTTAACAAAAATATTTTTTAAATACCTATAATATATACAGCATGTTTGTAAGTTTAGTTAGATGCTTTCAGGAGCTGATACGTTATGCCAGTTAGAATATTCTTAGCCATACATACCCTCTTCTAGTCATATGGTTCTTCAATTATTTACGTCCTATATTTCTGAAAAATAGGTATCCAGAATTGATTGATTCCAGAATATCTTTGGTTTTATTTGTATTATGTTATTTAATACAAAAATGGGTTTCATATGTTACCAGTATTATTTAGTGTGTGCATGTCAAAATAATTGTTGTGACATTTGTTGGAATTTACATCATTACCAAAATCAATGAGGAATGTGGAAATAATCAATGACAATACATCAAGCATTACTACTACTACTAGTAAAAAAGCAAAAATGTTAGATAAAGTTTTTTCACTCCTATTATCCATGTATCATGAAGATCACTGCATTATCATTTTATTTAAAATTGCAAAATATATGTCAATATATCAATGAACTTTTTTTGAGTTGAGAATGAGTGCACATAATCAATTGTTGTGATGTAGATGTTTTGATATGTAACCATACCATCTTCAATATACATAAACTATATATGTATGTGTTTAATAAATTATGTTATCTATTAGCCAGGGAACAAGATGATTAACTGCAAAAACCAAACCAGAGAAGTTTCTAGTTTATTATAGTTACACAGTATTGTCTTTTATGTGAATTCCAGTGCATCAAAATTAACAGAATTTTCCTAATGATGGTGTGAGGTTTGACTCAACAATAAATATCAAAATTTACAGGTGAACATAAGTCTAAAAAAACCAGGAAGTAAACTGGAGCATCAAGGAATCAAAGTTGAGTTCATTGGACAGATAGAAATGTTTTATGACAGAGGTAACCATCATGAATTTATTTCTCTAGTGAAAGAATTGGCTAGACCTGGTGAAATGATTGCACATTCGAGTTACCAATTTGAGTTCAGTTGTGTTGAGAAACCATTTGAAGTGTATACAGGTAGGATATCCTTTACTGAATTAAACTAATTAATGTGCTTGGCATAAGTTTGATTCAAGTATGGTTAATATTTATTTAATATTATAAATTTGTTATTATTGTTGAGTATGTAATAGAAAATAAATAGTCTTAGCTAAATATGAAACTGAAGAATCTTGGAAAATTCACAATATTTACAACAAAATTTTATAAACTACAATTTAAAAAAATATGTGACTAATACTCTAATTTGTTTCTATCTGGATTAATTGTTTTTCATAGTATCCAAAGCTCAATTATGAATTATCTTTAGTTTCAAGATATATGAAAATCTTCAAACAATATCTATATCCTCAATGTTTACAAGCAAGTTGGTGCTATACCTTTGTTAAAATTATACTTTTTGTTAAAACTGTATTGAAGTTGGACTGTTAGATATCAACCCGATGTAGTTATCAGATCTTCTTATAGCAACTCCATACTGAAAATTCAGAGTATTGATATACATTTGCTTGCTAAAGTCTTAGTCATATTTATTGAATCTATCCAGTGAAATGTTTATTCTTAGATAAAAAGGTATATGATTCTTAACAATATAAATATATAAGGTGGCAAAATAATGAAGGAATTATTTACATTGCTGTTAAATATAAATATGAAAAATTGGAGTGAGCCAAGCTTCAACAGAGTACTCATTTTACCAATAGTTTTGCGCACTAATGATCGGTGACCATGTTTCAGGTGCTAATGTTCGGTTAAGGTATTTTCTGAGGGTGACAATCATACGAAGGCTAGCAGATATAGTCAAGGAGATTGACATTGCTGTGCATACTTTGTCCAGTTATCCAGAAATGAATAATCCCATTAAGATGGAGGTTGGAATTGAAGACTGCTTACATATTGAATTTGAATACAATAAATCAAAGTAAGTGCTAGCTACAAACCATTAATACTCAAAGGTTTTTTGCATTCTGGTTCATAATTGCAGAAATAATAATGTTCATCACATTTCCAAACTTATTTCATCAATTTTCTTATATAAATCCATAATCGTCGTACATCGTGACTCAAAAATACATTAATCTGTTCTTGAACGTTTTGGACATTAGGTGGAATTTTAATTTGTGGTGATAACTGATAACAATTATTTCTATTATGATGGAATCCAGCTCACCAGAGGGTTCTATTTTCATAAAAAGAATATAATTATATATGCTTGTTCCATGCACCAGCATGCTCATGTTCATCTAAGATTATGATACAAAATGTTACATAAATGTATGAATGCATATTAATAATTTTCAGGTATCACCTTAAGGATGTAATTGTTGGTAAAATTTATTTTCTACTAGTTCGAATAAAAATTAAGCACATGGAGATTGCTATAATCAAAAAAGAGACGACTGGATCGGGGCCTAATACGTTCACTGAAAACGTGACGATCGCAAAGTATGAAATTATGGATGGAGCACCTGTTCGAGGTAATTCAATGAATTTGAATGAAACAGTTAGTTAGTAACATCATAGGAAACAGATCTGACCGATTTAGAATCACATGTTGAGATAAATAATTTAGAAAGCAGATTTTTTGTTTTATATCCCCAGTTTCATCCATCAACTGGTTAGTCATATATATTAACCTCATCGTTGCAAGAACTTACTAACATTTCAGCTTCTCTGACTTCCTTTATCATTGTTTATTATGTTCATAACAAAAATTAGTGAATGATGATGTGTAACATGAGTGAGCTCATATTTGAAATGAGGCTTCCTCTCCTAAATGGCCATTGGATGGGTAGTACTCAATATAAATCACACACACAAATTCTCATCCAATCTGATGTATTTTTTTTGTAGGTGAAAGTATTCCTATTAGAGTATTCTTAGCTGGTTATGAGCTTACACCAACAATGAGAGATATTAACAAAAAGTTTTCTGTACGTTACTTTTTGAACTTAGTCTTGATGGACACAGAAGATCGGAGATATTTTAAACAACAGGAAATCACGCTGTGGCGGAAAGGTAAGTTAGACAAATCAACGAATTCGGAGTTTATGACCAGTGAAAAATATGAGATGAACCAAATATTTCCTAAGTATAACTTTCAAAAGTAACAGTAACCAGTACAAAATGATTAGGTACTCTAAAAGCATAAAAATGAAGGTTGAAAAAGTTTTGATATTTTTGTCATTTTTGCGAATTACTGTGCTGCAAATGCATCGATTTCAAAATTGAATGCATGACTTTTTGTGAAACATTGTTTTTGTGAACATGAAACATCAAGAACATATACATACTTTCAGCGGAAAACAGAAAGTCCTTTTTTAAGTCACTTCAAAAATACTTTCTTCAAGATTTGCTAGTTCTAGAATAGTAAACCAAACAGGTTCCGTTATTCAACTTCAAATATTTCAGGGGATAAACTACGGAAACCGAATGTCCAAAGTCCCGCAATAATGGCCGGAACACAAAACCTGCAAAATACTCAGTTGCAGACAGCTCATCTGCAAGCGCAACAGGCTGCGCAACAAAAGCAACAGCAGTCTGATGGGGACAATGACGAAAAGGTAAATTATTCAATTTGTTCAATAGTGTTCAAAGAGAGTAAGAACCGTGATCTATAAAGGTGTTATCAATGTGAGCCATTTCTATGAGGATTATGTAAGAGGCAGTAAATTTGTCTCATGTGGGGTGAATGTGTACCATAATAATCAATTAGATTTTTATACTTATACTGGAAAAGCTTTAAAAGATTTAGATTATAACATATAGACTGGACTAGTTCTTCTAAGACGTGACATACTTGTCAATTTTCTATGTGAGATATGAAACTACGGAAGCTGTCTCTCGAATCTTCACAGAGATGTAGGTATATGTCTTTCACGCTCGTCTGCTACATAGAAGTTGTAATTATTATGGTCTTGTTATACATACAATTTTTTGGGGGATTTTGGGTAGACACTAGTTATATTGCTGAGACTATGGATATCGATTGCTTTGTTCTTTCGTTTCCGATCCGTGTCTCCAATTATTCATAGAAGTGGTAAGGAAACGATATTTCATGAAAATTGCATTGCGTGTTCCGAAGCAGAAACTTTTCAGTGGGTCAAATCAAGTTTCAGGATACTAATATCAGTTTTGACGTTACAGGAATTTGCGACGAAGCAAGCAATGGTGAAAGAAGACTTCCAGCGGGCACCAAGCAATAGCCAGGATGCAACAGCGCCTCGAGAGGACGCCTTCGACGGGCGGTTGGAGTCGCCTGGGGACGATAGTCCTGAAAGCGAACGTATACAGAATATGACCAGGGAGGCGGGAGATGGGCAGAATAACGATAATGGCACCGAGAACCTAGAGTGATCATAGCCAGAGTATGTATATTTTTCTAGCAATTTATACCGCGGTAAATACAGGCTGGCATCAGCCCAAGAATAGCTTACTGAAGTAGAGCGGTTATGATTAAAAATATTAGTTTCTGAGCCGAGCAATCGTGGCTCTATTTTATTTCCTGTCCACTGTCCGATTTCACGTGATTCTTCAATAGTTAAAAAGCTCATTTAGTTCTTTAAATAAATAAGGAATATTAATGGTTCATTTATTGAAATTTGGAATATATACTTCATACACAATAATAGTGTTACTGTAAGCTGTTACCAGTTATCAATCAAACATCAGCTATCTTTGTAATGCCAGATATGTCTGAAAATACGAGGGATATTCATTTTTGCTAGATATTAAAAGCCTTCCGATTTATTTATGCATCTATCTTTTGATGATCCTTTGTATATAACAGCTCAAGTTGAAGGAACATTATCACCTAATAGGCAAAATTTTAGTTGAAAACTTGAGAGGTGCATAACATCACTGCTAGTAGCTAAATATGTCAGCATTGCAGTAAGAAGTATTATGTATTCCAACTCTGAGGTGAATATATATTTTTTGAATGAAATATAATAGATATAAATATGTGAAACATCTGTTTTCGGATTCACAAACCCGTTTTAATTAGAATAGGTTTCTGTAGCCGGTTATACAATTTTAGAATTTCCGATTTGACTGCTTCTGAAATATCTGGACAAAAACAATATCATCAACGTATGACAATATGGTTTCCGCAAGCATAGATCCACGGGAGAATTGGTCTACGTTACACATATGTGGCGCAGAGAAATTGAGTTTGCTGCCTATGGGCTGCCACCGGGTCTGTGCTACTGGTTAGATAGTTTTCTCAGGGATCGCACCATATCTGTGATAAGGGATGGATATGCTCCCATCTCGAGACACCTTACTCCGGCGAGAGCAGGATGCTGTTCGGATCAATGAGGACATTGAGAGATTTAGACAACTCTGTCGCATGCTGGTCTGCCAGCTGTTGAAATGGAAAGACGCCCATTAATCGAATCATGTTCCATCAAGCTTCTGGGAATTAACATCAACAACAACATGTCATGTCATATGTTCGAACAAGTTGTCTCGCATATCAAGAGTCGTCAGTACAACAACGACTGTACGCATCCATATCTTCTCGCACCGCTCATGAAGCGCCATAGGCTATCTGCCTTTGAGTGAGGTTATGTATACAAAAATATTAACGTCATCATCTGCCTCATGTGGCTTAGATTTTTTAAATGTGTGAAAATAACCAAATTTAATTTATAGCACGTTTTTCTAAGATGTATATTTTGAACAATATTACTTTTTTCTATTTCCAGTGTTATGTCTCGAAAATGTGATGTTAGAACGAAGGAAGGTACTAAATACTTTATGGGAAACATGTTGAGAAATTCAAGCACGTAATTTGTAAATAGTGTAATTGTTATATTTTACAGTTAAGTTATAATGTCATTCTGTATATTAAGCAAATTTATTTACATATTATTTTATTGTATATTTCTCATATAGCTGAATAAAAGTTATAAATACAGGTTTATAAATGATTGAAAATTATTCCCATGTATCTTCACCATAGGGATAGTTTTAAAAATGGGATACTCACAAAATTTCCAATCAATTTTTTCCGATGCAATTTACTATTCTTTGGAAGAATACCACAGAGCTGCACCATGATGATGAATCTAATGACTACAACTTCTGATAAGACTATTAGCACTATATAGAATTTTTGCAAATGTTTAGTTTTTTTTTTTAATTTTTCGTGTCAGAAAGGATATGGCTATCTCCTATCTACTTCACTTATTACATTGAAACAAACAATGTCTTGAATATTATATATTACAAAAATGTGTACAATGAGCATACATCATATACATAAAGCCTACACAGATAATACAATTCCACGTTCTATACAGGAATTCGAATTTTACACACTGGATTTATTCCAATCTGATTTTCTCCATCCAGAACAAGATGATGTATATACCACTGCTATATAAGACAAGGTATTGTGATAGTAAGACACAACTATAAACTTTTTGATTTTTGACAATTGGCAGTTAGTGTTAGGATGTTTGTAATATGACATGGTTAAAAGTTGTTGGCGTTGTATAATTCATAACTAATACAGATCATTTAGAATAAAATGATCAATAAATACTTGGCTACAATTTTGTACGGCTTAGTTCTGTACTTGTCCAAATCAAACTCAGTTAAAATAAGCAAATTAAAACTTAGCCTCTTATATTTCCAACCTAGTCTAACAATACTTAATTCCTACATAACAAAAATGCATAACAAAACTAGGATACATTCAAATTTAGACTGCAAAATAAGGTACTACAATGTAATTTGGTTTAAAATTATGAATAATTTGTATTAATATGATACATAACATAAAATGTTATGCTTAAAAGAAAAAAGAACGGATATAGTTTCATCTGACCATATTTCATTTTATTTCAATAAACTCTTGAGGTATTGTCAACGAAGCTACAACGTTTCGACATCCACAACGTTTCTGGGTTCATATTAATTCCATATGGTGGACATTTCATTACAGTCATATTATTTAGTAACTCGCTTTTCGTCAACTATCGAAGTGCAAGAACTATTGAGTCACATTTAGAAAGTAAATCAATTCAAACACCGTGTTGAAAAAACAACCTCTAGTTTTAGAATAATTATTGTTCTCACAAAAAAAAATACTATTATAAATATAACGCATAAAGTTATAGAACATTGACGAACTCCTGAGAGATTATTCGATAAAATCGGGACAAAGGTGCAATAATAAGTTACAAAAATACTGATTAAAATTCCAGTGTAAATCTCAGTATAATGTACGGTGTTTCCTATAGCTAAACCACTATAAACAAATCAACACTAGTCAATAAATAAATAAAACTCGATAGGTACTTCTGCTGTACCAAAAATACATTCAAACAAATAAACAAATCATCCAGTTATTGCACTCGTTCACACATCAATACTTTTTTTACAATAAATAAAACAGTACTGGGACAATCTTGCGTGATTTGCTAGGCTAAAAAATTATTAAAAGGCTCTTAAGAATAACTTAAACTATTTGTTACATTAAAAAAATATCACAATATATACAATATAAAAATGGACGATTTTGAAAGGTAGACATTTGCCACTTTTTATAGTAGGCTGATTTTATTTTGTGAATAGATTTTTGAACTGGACTTATGGATGTATATAAGAATCATTTCATTATCTTACTTATGGATGGAGTTCAGAGCTAAAATATAAAATAGTGTTTGTCAAATAATGATGTTCGTTAGTTGTAGTATGTAGTATAAGTTGTTTCAAAATAGGGGTTATTCTTCATAAATCATTGAATTGTCGCCGTTATAGAACAGAATAATACATATTGACTTGCTGTGTACAAAACGTTGTTTGTAAATTAATACTAGACGAAAATTATCTAAATTTACTAGTTTTGAACCAAGCTACCCTTGACGTTTTGTCCATTCGTTATCACTATATGTGATGGCGCGTCCACTTTGCTCCAAATCATACCAAATGCACATGTTGAAAGAGATTCGGAAGCGTTGAAATTGGGTTTTGACGCCGTATAACTTATATTTAATTTTAGTTTACCGACTCGCACTAACGTACAAAATTATTATTTTGCAGTAAACAGTGGATCAGAAAGATTAGAGGTTAGCAGGTGACTTATTTATTTCAATCTATTGCAGCAGAGATGTTTTATTTTAAAACCTCGACAGGTGTTTCGCTAACTGCATTAGCATCTTCAAAGATTTAATCATTTAAATATTCCCCTAAAGATTCCAACGTAGTTAGCGGAACGCGTGTCGGGTATAAAAAAAAAGTTTGCCGAGTAGTAGAACCGTTTTGTCACTGCGCAAAATGTACCTAATGTCTTATACCATTTGAAGTTGATTCCCCTATTCATTTCAGCCACAGACGGAACGCATATACTTAAGAGTTGGTGAAAAATGTATATGCTCATATACATATAAGGTTAATCGATGGAAAGCACGTACAATCAGTATTTTGATTCAAACAGGATTTATACACTTGTCGTCTGTCTGTTCGTCATAAGCAAGGTTCCGCACGAGAGCTGGAGTGGCCATCAAATATAAAGGTTGAATTATATGACAACGCATGAACATTTCACCAATGATGACATGTTTATAAATCCTGATTCATTGTTAGCATAGCGACATTATGCTTTCGACAATACACAATTCCAACAATTATATTTTGTTTAAAGTATATTCTATAGATTTTGTATATTAATATCCATTACAGGTGTGTAAATATAATAAAGACTATATCAATTCTCATTTGACAAACCATAAATAATTACTGATTTCTGTTTCACAAACAATTTCAACATACTTATGTAATTTCGTAATAGAGGTCTAAGCCTTATTCATAAATAACATAAGTGGCTTTAGGTAGAGTAAAAGGGCGCAAGAAGGTCGACGTCATAAGGCTGGGCGCAAGGCTAGTGTTTTCATCACATTTTGAAAATTTCAGAACTCTACCTATAAGGCACCTCGATTTCATAAGCATTCGATTATATAGGTATATAAAGCACTTTCAATTTAGTACACACAAAATTATGATGTAAGTATAGGATCGGTAACTGAATTGTGTTAAAGCTCTGTAAAATGTTTATTTCAGTTTGGATTTTCATCGTACTGTTGTTGACTCGTTGCTTCTTATGAAAACGTTAACTGAAAAATCATAGCTCCTTAGAACGTAAGACATCATCGTTCACCCATTCATGAAGAATATTATTGAGCGAGGGCATATTTAAAATCAAATACCTATTACGCATACAAATTTTTGTGACCCTTATCTCTAAAAATTACTGCTGAGACAATTATATATATATTTATATATAATAATCATATATATATATATATATATATATATATATATATATATATATATATATGATTATATCAGGAATTATTACCTACTATGGCCTTGTATTAACTTATGAAAACGTAATCATTTTTTAGATGAAACATTACTAGTTGAAAAAAATGTTCTTGACACAGAGCTGTAACCCATTTCATTGTACCACTCTGAATCTACCCAATAAATAGCTTACTAGAAAAAGAATGATTAAAGCTCAATTTTTTTGAATGGTCTTTACGTGGTATAAATAAAATCATCCATTGTAGAGTTGAAATACTGCAGTTTTGAAAGAATTGCTATTCTAAGTTCCATCTTAAAAGACAAATAATAGCAACCTATGGGCGTCTTATATAAAATTAAGGAATAAACTCAAATCGAGGACGATTATTACTACCGATTTTATAAATAAATCAAACAGTTGCATGAAAACCAATTAAAATTAAACGAGATTTTAAGAACGATGTTGTATAAAGTATAACCTAAGGAAAAACTCAGATGACACTCTTAACACCTCACAGATTGCTAGCAGTTTGTCTATAGACGGGTTGTAATCAAGTTAGTATGTTTTGCTGCATTCACAATAATTGTTAGAATAATAAGTTACACTTTTACCTCTCAAACCAGAAATGCACAGACGATGAACTGCTCCTAATAAAACAGGACAAATCCGATTAATCCCTCCAAATTACCTACGTTGCTCTATTCAGGATTGTTTGGTTGAGCCCATAAGTATCAAGCCATATTACTTGCACAATGTAATAATAATGGGAAGACTGCTGGCTGTGGAAATGCGGATCGCGGCTATATTTGAAAATTTAGATATTGCAATGTATACATTAAGCTACAAGAGTGTTATGATGACACCAGGTAATTCTCAATTCATGGGTAATTTGACTCAAAAATCATTTTCTCACTCTAGAATCGCATTGGAGACCAGATGTCATAAAAATGAAGTTCGTGCAAATAAAATGTTTGATAGACATCTTTCCTCCTTAGATAAGTAACGAGAGATTTGTGGGTCTAAAGCTTCAGTCTATGCATTCCTGTCTTAAATAATATCTTACATCTATATTATCGAGCTACATAACTACGTTTTCAGAAAAAAAAGGAACATAATTTCAATTGTACTTTTTACAACATGGCTCAGTTATAATATTTAAACCTCGAGTTCAGTGAATGATGAGAGAAATACAAAACATTCAACAAAAATAAATAGGTCGTCCTCATGGGCTGTATTTGTATATGCAATTACGAATATTTTACTATAACCAGTTTAATATTTATTTTCGTATTTTATTTTGGTGACACAAATGAAACTTTTATGTTCAACTTGTAAATAGTAGTGACATGTTGCAGGTTTTTTCCTGGAGAAGTATTCCCACAGTTCTTACACTGCACCACCAGTTTTGAATAGAGTCATTTACTTAATTCTCCATTGGAGTATTAGATCATGTCCATCTAATGATATATCCAAAACTATGATGTATATTAGCTTCAGGTATTTTTTTAAAATTGATAGATTAATACTGACAATCAAATGCAATATACTGATGCTTGTCAATTTTATAAGACTGGCTCCATAGTTGCACCTAAGATTTTTTGTTTGGTTATTAGATAGATCAAACTCAAGATTTAAATATATATTACGCCAATTATTGATCCACTTAACAGCTGGCATATATTTAAAGCTCTTGGATAAAAACTTAGAATATTTTCTATTCAGATGTAATAGGAATATGTTACTTTCAAACAGATTGTATGAGAACTCTGAAAAATAACGTAGTATTATTTTCTACAGTTTAGGAGCAAATTCTATTTTGTACTTTGAAATCAATTAATCAGAAACCCCACTTACAATCTTTAAAACAACCACTTAAAGCAAAAACAGTTCGACACGCGTTTCTTTTTCAAAAGAAAATATTCCAGTAAAATTACACTATGCATTAATACTTCTCTATGTTGTAGCAGTCAGTTACCTGGAACAAAATTTTTTGGTTTATAATTATGTTATGAACGGAATTAAATGAAATTGGGATCGACAAGAATGCTGACTTGACTGGAAACTGCATTTCATCCAAGACGAACCCGTAGAGAGCGGATTTGGTGTCAATGCTTGCACCAGGATTTGGGAACACCATGAACAGGTATAAGTATATTTATTCTCTGTCAAGCTGTGTTACGCTGATAACCTAATTCCTAAGGCAATGAGAACAGTTATCTATGAAGCACTTCAGAAAACAGAATCATATATTTCATGGAGGGCAGGTCCCTATTCAATCTGCAGAGACCTGTGAGAATCCCTACCAGAAGATCAAGTGACTTTCTACTCCTATTCAACAGCCACGGCTGTCGATGTTTGTTAGGGCTTATCTTCAGTCATCTCTCTGTAGCCACGCTTTCACTAGTTCTCTGTGTGCTAATAAGTCTATGAAGGTACAGACATGACGTCTGCATGGATTTGGTGTCAATGCTTGTACCAGGATTTGGAAACACCATGAACAGGGAATCTTACTTGAACAGTTTTTAGCACTGCACACATATTAACCCTTCAAGTTTTTCACTGTATCTGATATGTACAGTCAACAGCTAACAAAAACTAAAATACGTACTTACGAAACCTAAAAGTGCAGATGAAAGGATTGTGTATTTAACACAACGTACAAAAACAAACATATTTGAGGAAAACGGTGTCACCATGGCATCACTTGAATATATATTATAACGTCACCAATGCCAATGAATGCATTTAAGAGTTTCTACACCATAAATATCTTTGTGCAAAAAAAATTGCGTAAAACGTAATTAACCGCTAGGTTTTATATGCTGCTGTTAAGGTCTCTATGCAAATATGGAACATCCATAATCCGTACCTGTGTCCTAAACGGCGGAAGGGCCAGCCTTCCCCACTTCGGCGGAGGGCTGCAAGATCGCTGCCACCCTAACGTAATGCAAGAGGGGGGCATGCGAATTATTCGCCGTATCTCCTCCGTCCCCCGCGGCGACGAAGTCTTCGTGCACCGCCAAGTCGTCGCTGCTGCGTTTCGCAGAATCGCCGGTCCCGCTATCCTTGCACGACGAACGATCTGACAAGTTGTCGGGGAAAAGTTGCATCTGGAAAAGATATCCATCAGATATGTTCCACTATCAGATTCACAACGGTTTGATATTATCAGTGTGCACAGTGAAAAATTCATGTTCACGCAAACTAAATTCTAGTTGAGATATAGTCCGCCCAATATATGTTTTCATGTTATTGAATTTAAAAGTAAACTACTTATACTTTAACTTCAAGGGTGCGTCATATACGAATAAAATTAATAATCTAGCTAGAGCTTCAAACATTTTATTTTATAAATAGCTCTTGTTTCACCAGGTTTGCTATGTATGAAAGATAATGACACACATTTTAGACATAGAAGCAAATCTGGTGCAAATCCAGCCACTAATAAAGTTATTACAGGGCTGCATCCAAATTTGGTGAACTAACATGTCTATACATATTAGGATTCTCTGAAAGATTGTTGAATATCTGTTGAAATAAACTTCGCCATACAAAGCCTACAAATGAAACTGATAATACAAAAAAATCTATACACAGAATAGACTGTATGATTGACAATTTGATATTGGTATGTATCCAGACATATCCAGAAATAATATCAGAGGTATTTTACCGATGAAAAAGTATATTTGGCAAATAAGACGGATTATGCTTTCTATTACTTATAACTCTTGGTCTGTCTTGAAAAAAGCTGGACCACTGTATGCCTACTTCAATTGTAATGAAATTTGCACACCATCACCCTATTGCAATGTAACGAAAATGCATCACGTTTTTTTTTAAATATTTTGATGGCGGCGGCCAAACGATCAAAATTGTTTTTGGAAGTTTACAATATTACTGATATTTTCAGTTACCCATTCATTAAATTACCTAAAAAAAGTATTAACTCATGTTTGAACCTTGCAAGCATAATAATCCATTGTTGGTGCGCGGAAAGTTAACTAAGTACACACGAAAAATACCTGTATTTGTGTGCTTCTACTTTTATCAGACAACTCATGGAACTCCGTCTGTTGTGGCGTGGAAGGCGGTATCGTGCCAGCTGGGACCATTCTTCTTCTTGTTTGGTAGATAATCACCACCCAAACGATAGAGGTAAGAACGGCGCAACACACTACCGATATTATCACAATTCCTAGCATGTTGGAAGCGTCGTAGGTGTTTGGTTTTACTATAATATGGCTGCGACCTGATTCTTCGCCTGGAAATGTTTATGTAAATTATATTATGAAAAAAGGTTATCAAATGGCATGCTTGATCACTTGGTGAGACATCATCCAAAGCTAGGTGTCCAATCCTAGTCAGACAAGTGTACAAAATTTGAAAGTATTAAATTGTTGTTGTAATTCTATTTATCATATATACACACATTATAAACCAAGGAAAACATCTCTCAATTGTATGCTTCTGAAGGATTGAATATATATTGAAAGATATTTTTAAACTGACTTTTTTCAAATTGTCTTCAAATAAAGAGCAACTTTTTTAATGGAATTCAATGCTTTCCCAATGAAACTCTTCAAATATGCCCAAGTGTTATAAATTCAATTCCAGCTATTAATAGTTCTATCCAATCGAAATCTACATTTCAACCCATGACAACAATGTATGTTATGTATTGAACATTTCAAAGTTATAAGTATTTATTCATTCATTTACCATACAAAGTAACGCAAAAAAAATAAACTTTTTGTCCATGTATAAGACAAGTCTATGAAAATCATGAAGTAAGATGTTGTGGCACTTACCAAGGATATTTTTCAAGTGGCATTCATATACTCCTGAGTCAGTTTGAACAGAATCGACAATAATAATCATCTGGTCATCATGGATAAAAAAATGTCTTTCAGTACGGATTATCATTTGACCATCTTTGAACCATGTTATTGTCGGTTTTGGAATACCTAATCAGATAGAAATGACAAAAAATAAAGTGATTATATTACACAAATAAAAATAATGATTAAGCAATAACCTGAAACCATTCTACGGACCAAAATCTCAACGATTTATTTACATTTTTTCCCAATTCTTAATGCAGCAGAAATTCATAGATATCATATTTGAACTATGAATAAAAATTGTTATATACATTATATAATAATACTGATTTTTCAAACATATCTCAAAAAGAAGAAATCTCTACTCAATCAATATCAGTCACATATTTTTATGTGCTTACCCTTTATAGTTACACTGGGCTATACATACTGTCTGAATCAGCAATATTAGGAATAATTTAGATATTTTTTGGCAAAATGAGTTTATTGTTCAGTATCTAACTAGACCATAACACCGAATAGAACTATTGATTGAAGACTCTTAATTACTTAATGATTGAACCGATATTGAATACCACTTGAAGTGGTAAATGAGTCTTATTCTGGATTGCAGTAGGCTGCATTAACTCATCATGGCCACCCACCATAAAAATGAAGCAGTTTTGCATCTTTTAACCTGCATGCATAAGAAAGTTGTTAGTTGAAAAAATATCTCATTTTCTATTGCTTATTAAACCTGTAGGCATTTCTGGATATACTTAATGTAGTAATGAAACTTTTGGTACATTTTAGTAGTTTTACTAAGTAAGACTGCATGCCAACGAAAATTTACTGACATTTCTGCTGTTTCAGCAGATTTTGTCAAACTATAAAAAATTAAAACTTGAATTTTCTAAAACTCTAATGAAACTAACATTGATTAACTGTATCCACTCAAACAGTGTTTTTTGGAACTAAAGCTATGATGAGATGTTAAAATACAGTGATAAAAAAATTATACCTTTGGCTAAACACTGCAAAACAACATGTTCTCCAGCAATGAATTCCCGATCCTCCATCTTCCTTATAAAGGAAGGCTTTTCTTCTATTGTTAGAGAAGCATTTGCAACTACAGTGCCTGCAGCATTATGTGCAGTACAGCTGTAGATACCCATATCAGTCGGTTTTGTGTTGATTATGAACAGTATGTCATCTTGAGGCATTACCTAAACAAAATATAATATATTCAAAAACTCAGGTCATTTTCAAGTAATCTTCCATCAAAGAAAAATAAACATAAGAACCTATCTGCTGGAGCAGTTAAATATGGCAGTTCAGAAAATTGATTTATTTTGCTACAATTAGATATAGTGACATATAAATATATATGGAAATATAGAGGGTTTTATATATATAAAATTCTTATTTTCATTTAGTTTTAGTAGTTGTCAATCAATAAATATCTGTCTTGATTTTATGGAACTAACCTGAATGCGTCTTTCCCTCGCAGCTGGAAAGTCATTCCCTCCTGCTTTATGCCATGCAATTTCAGGAGGTGGCTCACCATTTGCAGCACATTCCCATTTAACCATTTCCCCAACTCTGACTGTGACATTCTTTGGAGTTTTTGTGAATGTAGGAAAGACTAATACTGATATTGTTGACTTCTGAGAGTATGTTGAACCATAGCTGTTAGATACAACACACTGGTATTTGCCAGCATGTGAATTATCCACCTGTTAAGAGGAGTCATATATAACATGATAATTGAAAGAAAAATGTATGTAAGCAATACATTTTTTATTATGGTTTTTAAATTAGGATAAGTTTTTCAAGATTTCACATTCTGCATAGTGAACTTTTTTCAAATTTAGATAAGTATCTGGATGTTTCTGGTATGTCCACATTATGAACACAGTTTTGCCACTTGCCAAACTAATTTTCAAAAAATACTTGTGTTTTACTCAGTAGGTTCAGTGAGTAATAAAACTGTGTTTGTGGTTGATGTGTCAAAAGATCCAGTATCACATATGAACATTTATGTTTGTCTATCAGTCAGTTTGCCCATAGCTATTTTTTTAGATTCATCTCAGCAACTATAGCTCAGTTTTGATTTAATCTAGACAGAGAATTTTCAATCAGTGCATTGATAGCAGAGTGACCAGGAGAATCTACAGCTTGTTATAGTTGCTTCACTTAGAAAAAATAAGTGAAATGTGATATGATTTTGATGATCAAAGATAAGGTCCCTTACCTGGACAAGATTTAAATGTGAGATAGCTTCTGTAGACTTTCCTTTTACATCACTACTAGATGTAATTATATCAGGTGTGGATATCTCAATATTATCCTTTTTCCAAGTGAATACCATATCTCCAGTTGCACTGGAAATTGCTTTGCACTTTAAGGTAACATTTTCTCCCTTAAGTGCCATTATATTTGCATCAGGCTCTTCAATCAACCTTGGCTTAGGTAGCTCATCACAAGTTAAGTTACTTGTTATATTAGCTAAAGAATGACCTCTCAACCATTCTGGATATGCACAGGATGCACTATCTACTTTCATCTGTTTCAGATTTATAAAATCTAAAAACCACTTCAAGTTGCAATCACAGATCAAGCTAGTTGTGTTGATAATGAGATCTTTCAGAAGAGGCATGTGGATGAATGCATCTTTTTGAATTGATGTAATGTTATTATTGCTTAAATTTAGATAAGTAACATTCTTCAGCCCATCAAATGCATCCTTGTTGATTGATTTGATTCTATTGCCTGTGAGGTGAAATTTTAACAGATCAGATAAGCCTTGGAACATATGGTTTGCATCCTCTACAATCCAAAATATCTTGTTATTGCTCAAATTCAATACTTTGAGCTTTGACAAATGCATGAAGCTATTTTCCTTGATGTTTGTGATATTGTTATTATTCAAGTGTAGCTTTAATAGATGTCCTAAGTTTTTGAAGCTCTCAGGATCTATCATTTGTAAGTTATTAAATGAAAGGTCTAGCATTTGTAGACTTTGACAGAACTCCCAAGAATCCATATCTATTTGGTGTATATAGTTATGACTCAATGACAACTCTTTGAGAGTGTCCAATCCATACAGCCAACGTTTTGAGATCACTTTTATATGATTGTAATCCATTATCAACTTATCTATTTTCATAAGACCATAGAATGCCCCATCACTGACTTCACTTATCAGATTCCTTTTCAGCTTTAATGAGCTTAAATTGGCAAGACTTTTAAAACTCAAGGCATGTAGAGCTTTGATTCTATTCCTGTTTAACTCTAGTATCTTCAGCTGAGTTTGGTGCAACAATGTTTCTTGAGGAATAGCTGCTATATTATTCTTGTTGAGAATTAGTTCCTTCAATTCAGGAAAGTGCTTCCAATTGACGTCGGTGAGTTTCCTTATAGAGTTGTTTTGCAGGTTTAGATGAGTTGCCCATTGTGGTATATTGGAAGGTATAGTTTCGAATTGATGTGAGCTACAATCCACATAGGTACCCAAGCACATACAGACTTTCGGACAGTCTTTAGGTTTGGCCGTGCATAAATCAACGAAAATAATTATATGAAAAACCCAAAAACTAACGCCCACCATTTTGGACAAACCATAATGCCCATCACACTTTCTTCGATATGAGCATCATGTTGCGTTGCACTGGCCGTATTAACATGATTTCGTGTTATTTTCGTCGCGAACTATGCACTGCGATTCAAATCTTTGCCAAATCTGTTAACTTTATGTAATAAACCACAACAAATCGATCATACTGATCATAACATCAACGAACCACATACAACACCACAAAACATAAACTATGGAATTATGACAGTATTCAATGCAATTCAAGCACTCAACTGACGTTTCAAAATAACGTCATTTCTGTGTCATTTTCGTGTCACCAAAATAAAAATATAGGTCTATGACCCACGGCGCGTTTGTACATTCACCAACTGATTAAGAGATGGCGCTGTCAACTAACAAGCAATCATTGTAGCACGCGTCCAGCTAGTTACTAAATTCTGTGGTTACCGATACGTCACCAGCAGATAGCAGCAAACGTTTCGTATTTTTACATTCTACTGGGAGATGGCCTGTGCGTGACCTTGAAAAATCGAATAGCGTCATTTGTCACGTCATGCCATCCGCCGTGCACCCCGCCCCACCCGCTAATGCAGCATGGTTTTGTAAATTGAGATAGAAATAAAATATTCGGTGTTTTTGATCAGTTTTACAATTTTTTAAGTGAATTGATTGCTACTTTACTACATAAATAGTTGTGATTTTTGACCTAAGGTGGGAATGGACAGAGTAAACCTTCTTCCCAAAGCTTTTTGTCAAGAGCAGGTGGGTAAGTTTATTAGTTTACAAAGTAATCTTCATATTTATTTATATTATACGGTTGGTTACTATGAAAAATACGCATGTTACAATTTTGAGACGCGACTTGCTTTTCATATCAATCCTGAACACATATTCTTTTTGAGTAAATCAAAGCTCAACACAATATTTCACAGATTAGGAAGAAACTAATCAACTATTCAATTCATTGCTATTATATTATTATTCTAATGATGGGTAGTTAGGTTTAGTGTGTAATAGCATTGTTTTAGTATTTTTTACACGAATGGCGAGTTAATGTAAATATTATATAAATTTGGTTGATCTTTGTATCATGTTTGTACTCGATTAATATATTGTTGCAACATGCTTCTATGGTTTTCATTCATATAGACATTTGAGCTTACCCAAAATATATAAAATTATGAGAAAATATTCAAAAAATGAAATTGCTTTTTATATGATGAGATTGGATAATTTTCATGCTTGTTTAAATGTTTCTATTAACTGTTCAACCAGTATCCATCTAATTTATATTTTGTCACAAAAATGTTGACCCTTATGAAGAACAAAAAAGTTTTTGATCTATGGCCCCAAGTATATGTTGTTCCTCTAGTGGATACAGCTCCCCCCATGCGCTTGGTACACTCACGGAGTGCCATATGCTACTATAGCGCCCTGTGATAAAAAGTGTATTTCAAGGATATGAAGTGGAATAAAACATTTATTTGTTGAAATATGTATATTGTGCCATAAAATGTAACAAACAATGTTGAAGTAAATGTGAGTTTACAAAACAATATAAAACATTTGAATGGTTACGTCATCTTATTGTGTGTTAGTTAATGCGGATAATTTCAAATTACAACAACAACTTGTATTGAATTGTTCAGAAATCATGAAATCATTTCCAGGCCAAACATCATCTAATTATCTAACTATGTTCTACACTGCTTTCCTGGTGACCTCCATTTTTACTTACAACAATGAGCGTGGAAGTATTGTAATTGCTAAAAATTTCGAACTCAAGATATCGTATCTTCTCGATGTCTCATGACGAAAAAACATTTCATTTGGTTAGTTGCTCTGTTTGTCTGTCTGGTCTCTGTCCAGTAATTATTGTTTCCATAACCGTAGTACTAGATCCTACATACAGTACATGTAATTCATAAGTGAACATCCAATTTTTATCAATGTGTCTGATTGCGCAATCATTCAATGTATGACTACATACATGAGATATTCGCAGATAAATTACTTTGCACCATTTATTGGCTGAAATATTAAGTGTTTTATCAACCATTCACTGTGTATACCTTAGTTCATTGTTTTTCAAATGAAATCGCTGTCTCCTAGACTATACCGCGTTTTTGGTATCAAACTAATGTTCAACTAATTAAATTCAAAATCTGGCGGCATTCAGATTGCTCCAATAATAATAATGAAAGATAAAGATAAGACATTGAATAACAAGACCATCTCGTTGCTTCAGTTCAGCGAAAATACATTCACGGGTACTCGCATTTCGTTGATATTTGAGTTTTTTATGAACTTCATTTATACATTAACTTTTCATTAGTGACTGTTACAAGTGAAAGATGATTTATAAGAAACTTTTGGTAAGTTGAACCAATCCGCCTTTGTCACCGGTGATGATTAGTTAAGCAAATAGGAGATATGTGATAACCTTTAGATGTTTAAATTCATATAGAACAAGTTTAATGAAGAGCATAGCCGTAGTAAGTGGACATTGGTAGTTTCCATTAAAGTAACAAGTCAACTAGAAACTTTTAATTTTTATTTTCATAATGTTCAGAATGTCTCTTACTTATGATGTAATCGTTTATTTCTTCAACAGGGACCAGTACTATAATCGCGAAAAAATGAAATGCGAGATATTTTATTTTTGGATGTTTTATGTACATGATTATGGCAAAATTCTATCTCCCTCATTTTCATCCGTCTGTCCACAGATACCCAGCTCCTGTATAATCCAATAAGTACCATTAGAAATTCAATGAAATCAGGTTACTGGAAATGGAGAAAAAGCCTCATAGTTTTTGATGAATAATCGGTTATGGGGTATTTATCAACATATCCCAAAAAATAATTAATATCAGCAAATCATCATCTGCCAGCCCTGCTTTGGCAACGATGGATTCTAGTTGACCAGACGAAGCATCACTGACGTTTAGGTTCAGCTTATCGTTTTGTCAATCTTTGCACTAGGCCAGCGTTTCTTAACCTTTTCCAGTCCACGGACCTTTGGGAAATTCAACTCAATTTCAACCATTTACCTACTTAAAATTTAAAAAAATACTTTTTCATAAAGAATACGTTGTCTAGTCCATACGAGAAATGCTCATACCCTTAAATCTGGCCGGTTCTCAATTACATATTGATATTCATATATGTAATTTTATACGTTCATCCTTACATCCTTCATCCTATTTAACAGAGTCCAGCGTTCATGACGGAATTCCGATCTGTCTGTCCATATATTCACATATCCGTTATACGAGGGCTGCTCAATATATCCATTAAGATTTCAAACTGTCACTATCATAGTACGGAATTTTAAATTGATATTTAGTGGTATGGAAAATTCAAATATTTCAGACGTTTATAAAGAACTACAAATTTAAATGTAGAGATTAACGGTTATAATAGAAAAAGAGCGAAATAGAGTGATTCTGTGCTTTCCGCGTTGTGATATCATTTTAAAGATTGGTAGTCCTTTGGACTCTATAAGTTATTTTCTTCTTGAAGTAGTTTTTTCGTAATTTTAAAGATCTTCCACAGCTCTAATATCCATTCAAAATATTTATTTTCAAACTGATACCACAGAGTCAACCAACTTGACTATTTTTTTCAAATCGAAATTTTATTTTAGGGATCGAAAATTGTGGTGACATAATTTTCCTAGCCGCTCTCCTGTTCTGAGCTAATAATTACATGTCAAAATAATATGTATTCATTTCTGCAATTTCTCAGCGTAAAGCAAACTACACATCGAAACTCTCTCGTATTGCACAACTACATTGCAATTTTGTTTGTTATTTATACAGACCTACTGTGCATTTGCTGTTTGCTTCAGGTTATCTGCTACTTGAACTTGTGGTTAGAAAGTGTTTCATTATTATCCACTCTTAACTTATATTTGAAAACCTTTGCTTACTGAAGGATATTTCTTTTTATTCATATGGTGAGTAAAATGTATATGTATGTATCTTCAAGGGGCGATGATATATGTATATAGTGATAATATTCATATTCAAAACCCTCACTTTTGTTGGATTTTAAATCATTTTTAGTATAATCTCAGCAAAATCTAAATAAATAGATATATGGTGTTTCGAAAATGTGTTCCAGTATTGAAAACGATAATTCTTAAGGGATGTGGCTCAAGATAAGTCTCATTACTAACCAAATAAGCAAAAGTTATCGGCTACTGTAATTGTCAAGGTCATGAGTTTTTAATTTTTCATAAAAATTTGTAACGCTTAGCGCAGATATTTTATTTGCCTGCAGCTTATCCTGTATTTTTTTATCTTTGTACCATTGTACGTAACATCTTATCACTCGTCAACCCGTATGATCACGTAAAAGTAGACATATTACGATATTTTGGGATACAGTTAAGTAAATATTTCCAAACTTATTCATCGCAATATATATTTTGATGTAATTTCTGAAGATATTTAGGTAATATCGTACGTCGTCATCTTTCAATGACCTATATGGTGTATGAATATCACAACAAAAGGAAGTCATATTTTTGCTGTATAAATATACTAATTTTGTAGTTATATTTTATACTAACACTGTTCATACATACATAGATATTCCAATTAAATGTTAGACATTATAAGACTAATATTCGTCAACAATGATTATGTTTCATCGTAACTAGATTGCTATAATGAAAAAAAAAATAGTCTTCCACTGGGGGGTACTTCAATCAGTGGTGGATTTAGGGGAAGCGCCGCCCCCAAGCTGACAACAGCCTTGTAAACTTTTCCCTACAAAATCGAACATCTTAAATAGTCGGCAACCCTGCTATGATTTAGCAAGTGCCAAATAGCTTTAATTGGGAGTGGATGGTCACGTCTGCCAGTGCTGCCATTTTGCTTGTAATTACAAGCTTTGTATGTATTTTGATTGCCTTGTGTGTAATTTACGAGTCCTCACAAAAAGCGTGTAACTTGTGTGCAATTTTGTAATTTGAAAATCTCTAGAAATAGGCATTTTATGAATTCCAGTATATGCTACACCGTACAAACTGTCCAAGTTGTCCAATTTTTTCAAGGGTTTCAAAAGCGGGTTTGTTTTTTGCTCTTCAGATTTTTGTTCAAGGAGAAGTCAAAATGTAAATGTTTTAAACAGCTCATCCTACAATTTCAAAAATGTGATGAATCGGTTGTTCGAGTGGGCAGGGCTATATGATGTATGTATTCACATCTGCAAAATATGTTTGGTACCCATCTCCCCGAAAATAACCTTTCATATTTTATCGACCCACTTTTCTAGGACGGCTTAAAACTTTCAATGCCTCCATCACTCTTGACTGTAATGTATCGTTTCCAATTGCTAGCCTCGAAAGAGATTCCTGAGAGTATGTAGAAATACAGGCGCCAAATATTTTGCAGGTGTGTACATGGTCAGGAAAACCAAGTCATAAAGGTAGATACGCTTTGGCTGAAGTTGATTTAAAACTGTTGATCGGACAGTGCTTAACACTTCGCGAGATAACATAAAAAAGGATAAGCGGGTGAAGATTGGACACGCCCACCTCGACATTCAATTTCGTATGATTACGCATATATAGATAAAATCTTAATCACACCATTCACTAACATGCTTGCTGCTTTATCTTAAAACTAGCAGGCACCTGTGTTTAGCTATCAATATTAGTCAGTTTATTGACACGTTTTGTCAAAAATGTACTCAAGATATTTTCTATTTACCTTTTTATTTGCACATTTTATCACAGCCTTGAGGAAAAACATCGCGGATACGTTTTCCTCTGTCGTACACTACACGCTAAGATCCGCAGTGCTGTAACTATTTTTATACATTTCGCGATTGCGATGACGCCGGCGGCAGCTGTATTTTTTGTGTATCGCGGACAGTTCGGACACGACCCGGATTTTTCTCAAAGAAAACATGCTGACGGTTAAGACCATTTACGTGCACGAGGTCAGTCAAAATGATCTGTTTTCATAGGTAACTATAAGTTTACTATAGTACTAACACTGGAAATGTTTGAGGACTGAAATATTTTAATTTGATGTTTGTTAGGTAGGTGACCCCTTGAATGGATGTTGTACAGGACACACTTTACCTATACAACAGAGTAGAGATTTTTGACTTTATAATGAACGAATTTGCACTAATTCTGCACTGCATAGTATTGTAAAATAATGCTTCATCTGTGTTTTGATAGATTTTATTGGAGAATTAATGTGAACCCGATGTATATCTGTCGCATAATCAGAGTGTAGCGCTCTTTACATATATTTTACATACGTTCTATAAACACTTCTATGGAAACCATTTTATTTTTCACGCCAATATGCAGTGGAAGTGTTTCAATCGCTAAAAAATTAGAGAAACTGCGTTTTCTTGACATACCGGGTTGAATTATTTTCGACAATGACAGCATTTTCAAGGTTTTTGTCAAGGTCAACCATGTTTTTTTAATGGGAACTACGAGAAATAACAAATATCTTTTGTTCACAAAATTTTTTAGAGGTCAAGAATTGGCTGGAAAGGGGGAGGGGCTCATTTTATCATTATATCAAAGTAGGTTGCTGTGAATTTGTGTGCGTCGATAGATGAATGCGGTGCCTAATATATGGCACGTTGTTGCCACAGCCGGTACAGCACACTGTATGTGGATTCGCTTGGTGAACAGCACCGTGCGTCTGTGATTAGTCGGTATCCCACCATTGTATCAGACAATGGTGTTTACAAGCTGATAACAATTCCATTAAAACTTGGGGAGTATTGAGTCAATTTTCTTGATTCTTTCTTCTTAATTTCAAATTGAACGCGTTGCTTGTATCCAGAGACAGTGCTATTGTTTTGAATCATTAAAAATCTTTGACCACGCTGTATTGGCAAACTACAGTATCCAATAATCATAGCATCATCATCTGGCCAACATCCATTACAGTTATTGACTTGCTAACCCACCAGATGGAAACAAATAAACAAATTCGCATTCAAAAACTCTGAAGCGCCCGCCATTCGTTGGCCAGGTGTTTTCCGAGTTTCTAAATGGAAATTTGTGTGCTTATTCTATAATTACCAATTCTCCCTTATGGTATAACAATATTGCTTCCACGTGCCTGATTTTCATGTCTGTGAATATACCTTGAGACTTTCCAGCTATCTTTATTATTCCATGCGAATAAATCAACAATCGACGTGTAGCAATTTATCAAGGTTAATTTTAGTAGGGCTGAATATGTATATATTTAATAAAATCAATAATGCTCGTTGAATGTGTTCTGTATGACCTTGTTCTGATTACAGGGAGGCGGATTTTTGAGACGAGCCAACGAGACACAATTGAGGGAGATATTCAACAGGTATGTAACGTATGAAGCTTTATTTATTATAGATATAATGAAATGACGTCGGATTAGGTTATCTTGAGCTCGCTCTGAATTACGTAAAAATTATTCTTATAGACCCCGAATAACGAGATTTTTTATGTATATGCTCTCCGCTATGCATCAGACCTGCTATAGACATGCATGCGAAGGTCCTAACATCTGGACAGTAATAAATAAGGGTAATGATTTTTTTGGAGATATACATTTATACAAGCCAAACAATCCTAAATCTTTCACAACTGTCCATGCTCTGACCTTGGCGCTTCCAGCTATTTCACCAGCTACTTGCAGTCAAATTTTTACTATTTCTAATCGATTCGTTTCGAACGTGTGCTTCGTGAGTTATTAATTATTTTTTCAATCGCAAAATGTTGTTGAGACCATTTCATGCCTACCATGCTCAACTTGGTCGTGTGGTAGTATAATCAGTAACAAATAGGGTATAGTCCTGCCCGAGCTCTAAAGTTTTTCATATCCAACCCTAGCAGCAAATCTGTTACATTTTCCGTTAAGTTCCATACGAATACCTTGGGATTTGAGGCGCAAGTTGACTGTGTGAAAATATGTTCATAGTCTTGTGCTTCAATTGTCGGTTTGCTATCATTCTGGCTCATTTTTCTATAGCATACTGTTCGCCTAAGAAATAGATGTGCAGGTGCCCAAAACCATAACAAAATTGATGTTAAGGCGACACAGTAACACCGTGTTGGATTATATTGCATTACATTACAGCTATAACTATATTTGTAATTATAAACGTATAAAAATAGAAGTCATTCCAACAGAACTTGTTTGAATGTTATGGTTTCTGGAAATAGACGATATCACTACGACAGAATAAAAATAACTAAAAAGTGTAACACTGTGTATATGTTTACAATCTAAAGTTATTTCGTTTAGGAAAGTGGACGATATTTGTGAGGTGTTATGGATAGAGATGAACGAACGCATTATTATCCACAATTTAATTGCTTCAGAAAGTATTTTTGGATAGAACAGGTGTTTTCAGATAACAAGCAGACAGTGATATCATGAATCTCTATTTGGCCATTAAACGTATTCCCGTTTTCATATCAGCCCACCAGCTGCAGGTTAGTTCAGCGGCGTCGATTTGTTTACAGTCCCGGCGTATTGTGTTCTTTTGTGACTATTGCTGTTGAATTTTGCTGAATGTTGATCCAATAAATATTTTTCACGCCACCGACCAAACTTTCGTTTGAGTTCCGATCATATATGACTTCACTGTTTCCTCTTCTGAAAATACTTGTGGGCCTGTAGCTCACCACTCATTCTTAAGTTCTTAAGGCAGTTCCAGGGTTTGGTTGGAAATCTTAATTCTGAATCGGTTTTTACAAGTTTTGTAACATTTTTTTTATGTTCTTAATAAAAATCCTCATAAATGATGGAAAAAACGAATCCCTATTACTGCCATACAGATTGAATGATTTTTTAGATTCAAAACTTAACAAGAGTTTTTGGTTTGTACAAAATAGAAAATAAAACAACTTTATAAGTAGTTGGCCATCGGTATGGATCGAACACCGGGCGACGATTACGTGAGGTGTAATTTTCTTATGTAGTTTACTTTAAATATCTGATCAGCACATGCAGATATTGGCGTGGCTTTTACATGCAAACGCGATATTTTCAAGTCCAGTCCACATTATGAACTGAAAAGTAGAACTGCACTTCCATGATAATGTATAAAAAACGTGACATGAGCGCTCTTTTCAACACAGTTTTATAATCTCTCTTATTGTTTTTGTAGTGTTGCAATATGTTTCCAGATACGCTTCCGTAGAGCAAAATGGCGAGAAGTACATGACCGCAGAAGACTTCGTTATCAGATACTTGAGAATATTGGATGAGAAAAACCACAATGCAGACACAGTGAGGTTGTTGGGTTCGATCGTCGACACAAGCAAAGATGGCCTTATCTCGTACGCGGAGTTCCAGGCCTTCGAGGGCCTCCTCTGTTTCCCTGATGCCCTCTACAAGACTGCCTTTCAGTTATTCGACACTAACGGAAATGGAATGGTTAGTTTTCGTAAGTATCGACAATGTGTGCAGATGTTTAAATATTTAGTGTATGCTCTTCACTATGCATCAGACCTGTTATAGACATGCATGTTTCGTCTTTAGCCTCGTTAGTATAGCCTGGAGGTCTAACTGTAGAGAATCGCTTTTAAATATTTTTATGTATTTCACAACTGGAAACAAAAATATCTAAATATTATAACGACTAGCAATATCTGAAATCGCATGATTTTACTAATTTTCTTTTCACTTAATATAATATATGTATGTATATATATATACATACAAACAATAGAACATGTCATTTTAGTATAACGATGCATACTTGACACTAGAGTATCTCGCATGCGAAATTCGGAACATTGTAATAATTGCAGTGAAAACGTATCTAAAAATAAAGATAATTACATCAATTCAACAGTGTTTATGATAGACAATTAAAAAAGTGAGTGTCTCTGAATTACATCTCTAATGAAATGATAGAATGGGTTGGAAATTACATCTTCTCATCGATTTAACTGGAGATTCTCAAAAATTCAACGTGACGTAGTTTCATAGAACAGCGATTTATTTATTGCCATACCATCACTCATTTGTTTATTTCATATCGTTAAATCGTATTTCCCAAGCTACCTTATTACACGGCGTTTAAACGTGTATCAGAGGCTACAATTTTCTCATGAAAAGTATATACTTTGTTACTACTGTTAAAAAATGACGTTAGACAGCTTTTGTAAAATCCTCTGTTTAGTTTACATGAGCGTAGAATTGTTCACTAATATGTATAATTTATTGTGAGGCAATCCTTAGGACAAATGAGAGTAGTGTTCACAGGTACTGCTAGGAAAAAAGTATTCGTCAAAATTGGCTGTGTAGTAGCCACATTCGGATTTGAATTCGAGTAATTTGATAAATCAGTTATATAATATAATAAGACTAGATGTCATTAAAAGGATTTTATATTTTTTGCAAAGTGCAAAATGACATATTTTGATTGATTTCTTGTGAGTAGAAAGAGCCTAAAAAATTGAGGAAACAAATAAGACATACCTAATTTCAACAGTCATCATGGAGTAGCACTTATACTTCATAGAAGATTTAGCAATCCATTACGCTTGACTACTGGAGGGGGATCAAAACCCAGCTCATTGATTTTTTTTAACAGATGTGATACCTGTAAAAGATGGCTGTGTTTGGTATGTCTGCCTGGTGCAGAGTGTGAGTGGTGAATTGAATTACCTCCATCCTCTAGTAGTCAAGTGAAAATACCTGCTATGACCGAGTTCATAGCAGGAGGAGTTGAGTAGAACTTTGCTCTCTTGAAAAGTACAAGCACTACCAAATGGTGTAAGTGGACAAGTACACTAGGGGCTCTAACAGAAGCATGACATCTGAAAAAAAAGTTGAGTTATAAAGATATTTCTAGTTGAATAACAAAAGTTTGTGGAAGTATACTACAGCTCATGTGGTGTAACGGACTTATATTGTATGTTACTAGCTTAGCTAGATGAATGAATTTTAACATTGTCACTGTATTCACATTTGCAGAAGAATTCGCTGAGGTAATCCAGAAGACGGAGCTGCACAAAAAGATTCCATTCAACCTAAACTCTCCGTTCGTCCAGCTGTACTTTGGCAAGGACAAGAGTCGACTGGTCCCGTACAGTGAGTTCAGCCAGTTCCTGCACGACTTCCACGAAGAGTACGCCATCGAAGGTTTTAGAAGGGCTGATAAAAATGGCACAGGTTTTATATCTATTTTGGATTTTCAGGAAATCATGAGCAGCATCAAGAGCCATCTGCTTACTAGTCAGGTCCAATCGCATCTTATAGAGGTGAGTAAAAATCTGTTTTTGATATGTGTGGGATGTTTAACGAAACGAACATTTCTGCTGTCCCATATGATCCTTTTATAAGCAGATTTTAAGAAGTGATATCTGAACCTTTAAAAAATCTCAACATAACCCAATGTCTCTCATGTTATCGGACATCGTTTATGTGAGAACTGCCAATCTTTATATTTCTTATCTTCGTACTTCTCAAGTTCCTATTAGCTACAAGTTAAAATATCTGATGAATCTCATTTCCACATGCGTTGTTAGCTTGGACCTTTGTACGAAACAGTAACGAACGAAACTAACATAGATCAGGTTTCGAGTTACGATATTCCGGTATATCTACGTGAGAGATAACACAATATTTATTAACGCAAGGTAATAACTACAGATTGTTGTATTGCTAAAACAACAATTATCGTTTTAAAGCGATGTGTTTTACCAAACAAAATGGTTTCAAATATTTCGAAACAAAGTCAATGCGGTCAATTCTTTGTGCGAATCAAGTTATTTCAATCTTTATTTATAACTTCCATTTTGCAGAAAATCCACTTTCACAAAAGTAGGTGGTTGAAAACGGAATAAAATTAACGTTTTTTTTTTTAGTTTTTTGTAAATATGAATATTCATTTTTAACTCTCAACCAAATTCGGATAACTCTCACCTGTCATCATTCCATTTTTAGACAAGTTCGGGAAGAATTGAGACAAGTCCTCTTTTAAGTATTTCTCGGAGGTGGTATGTAGCATTTGAAAGTGTTTTTTCATGTTAATATCATCCTCCACACTTATTTCATCTTCAGTCACAGAATTTTCCGTATTATAAAATAATCTCAAGTTTTTATTTGAAAGTTATTTTCAATTTGTTACTTCTTGATAAGGGGCCATTCATAAATCAAGACACACGTTAAGGGGCGAAAGGGGGTAAATGAAATGTGTCATTGTGTGTCAAGGGCAGTGAGGGTCAAAAGCTTTGTGACGTTACGTTATTATAAACTCGATCTATATTTATAATGTTTATGTTGGTTAAGTTAACAAATCAAATATGTTATATAGTTAATAAATAACAAATTATTTAACAAACTAAAGTAAACATTTCAGTTATGTAACAAAGAAACGCACACATCACTCAAACAACACAATTCGATACCAATGCTCATAATGCGACTTAAGCAAGACAGAGCCGCGGGGAACCAGCACAATATATACATTGCTGTTACAAGTGTAACATGTTACTTATGTAATGAAAAATTGTTTAGATGTGACTGTTGCCTGACATCTAAAAACGTCCACATTTTTTTCTTTTATTCATCATTCATTACCGTAATTAAACATGTTTAAAACGTTTATTTAGTCTTCAATATCTTAAAAAAATCATTAATTCATTTTCGGATAAACTTTGATATCTTATTAGTTTTCAAGTATATTCATTATTAATTAGTATTAATATTTGAGTCCTAGTGCCAATTTACGTATAATCTTTGTCTATAACTTTTACATGGCTTTTAAACTTATTCACTTATTTTCAAGGTTTGTGAAAGGGGTGCGGGTATAAGCCATACAAATAATTTTGGAAAGGATGTATTTATGTTTGGCATCCCTTATGTTTATATGCAGTCCTATGATTCACAAATTTGTTCAAATCCTAGTGATGAAGAGGTAAATGTAGCCTAAAAAGACTAACGTTTTTCCTGTATGTGTCACTACTAAGATTTGTTGTCGGTTTACGATAATTCTTTTTTATAAAAAATAGGCTCATTGGTGCTCTCAAAAAAGGCGTCATACAATGGAAAAAAAAGGATTTCCGGGTGGAGAAAGTATTTCAGGTGTTTAATTTCGAATTTGAATGTGTGCTCTCCACCATGCATCAGACCTGTTATAGACATACATGTTTCGTCTTTAGCCTAGACCTGTCAGTATAGCCTGGCGGTCTAACTGTAGAGAGCAATTGGGTGGTATATAGGTAACCCAGTCAAGGGTGTGATAGCAACATCAACTCATCTCCAAGTGTCACCTTCTATGGACCCATTGGCTATACTGAAGGGTCTAGGCTAAAGGCGAAACATGCATGTAGGTCTGATGCATAGTGGAGAGCATACACTTCATATCAGTTGTCAGCTTCTGATGTGGATGAGCCGAGATAACTGTACATCGTAAACTGTGTTCACGACGAACAAGGGATGCCGCTGTAAATCAGTTCACCCTTGTTGACGGATGTCGTAAGGGACATCTGTTGCCGCTTCAAGGCAGTCCAGGTTTTAGGACCTTTGACTTCGTAGGTTGCCAATGGGCGTCCCCATAGAGGGCGACAGTTGGATATGAGTTGATGTTCGAATTTGAAATCATGTTCCAAACGGTGTATGATATACCTGTAAGATTTTTTGTTTTCAGTAGTTCTTGAATCTAAATTCTGAGTTTCATGTATTTTTCACAATGTTGCTACATAAAAACCATTATTTAGGAAGTTCAGAGGTTTCATTTCAGAGTGGTTAAATGTATAGATGTGTTACATTGAATTTTGGTTGAGAATATTGTTACAAATATCTTGAAACGCTTACCTATTAGCCAATTTTTATGATTTATATGATTTAGTGAATTTTAATATATATATATATATATATATATATATAATTTGTATTTGATGAAGTAATACTAATAATAATTACAGGCAGCACAATTATCCCAAGGAGGTGGCACGAGAGTTAGTTTTCCATACTTCATAGCCTTTAACTCCTTGCTGAACAACATGGAGTTGGTGAAACGGATATACTTGAATGTGACGAACGGCCATAGAACGCAGGAGGTCAGCAAAGAAGAATTCATGCATTCTGCGCAGGCGATGTCCCAAATGACACCGCTGGAGGTGGACATTCTTTTCCACCTTTGCGACATCCTGCATCAAACCGGGTAAGTACAATAGGGTGTATATGTATGGTAGTTTTTGTGTATGTGTCTGTTAGAAGCGAATCACGCAGGTCGAGTTTCAATGGAACGGCTTGCAGGAGATTTCGTCCTGAACTAAATGATGAATATTCTTGCACGGCCACCAATAAAATGTCTATATGTTATGAGCTGTTTCTCAGAATTCAGGTTTTCAGTCTATCGTTTATTTCAGAGTTAACTTTTGGAGGTTCGAGATTTGGGGGAGGGGATTCACCATTATTTAGCGTTGCTAAAATATGGTCTATTATCTAAACATTTTTGACCCCGGGTAGCTCTCCGTAGACATACATGATTATTCGCACATTTGCATTCAAAACAGAATAACATAATTTTGCCAATAGCAGTGGACTTACAGTTTCAAAATACATTCAAACCTATGATGTTTTTGCGATGTTTAAGACAAATTTAGGACTTTTGAATTTTGTTCATGTTGTATTTTGAATGCATAGTTTGCTTTTTGTTTCTAAGGGAGGCTAATATGTTCGGTTTATGTTTTGGTGGATTTTACTACAGATTTGGACTATATTATTGTAAATTTTCGATTACCTGACAGTCCGACGAAGATGTGAAACTGTATCTTAAGTACACAACTATTTTATGTACAAATATACTTGCCTATTTATAACGACCATTCAAATTCGACAACGTAGATTCGCAATTAGACTTAATAACCATCTCATTTCAAGTTAACAAAAGAGCTTACTATCTCAAAAATTCCATGTTTGAATGAAATTGTAAGTAATCATTTTATATATCATATTTTCTATTTGTGGCGGAATATTCATTTTGTGTGTTTTCTTCTTTTGATTCTGCTGCTCTGTTTGGAACTTAGATATTTGTACAACGAAGACGACGTATGGGATGGGTTTGTGTCCGTGCATTTTCTTGTGGAATTCCTTAGAATAATCCCTGGTTTCTTTTATTTTTAGGAGGATAGCGTACAATGATCTTTACGCCATTGCACCGGAACAGTACTTTAAACAGATTACAAATAGGTTAGCAGAAATTCATGCTGTTTCAGTAAGTATTGCCGAAATAGACATTTTAAGGATGTATATGTTGAAACTGTGATGAACGATGCCACCAGTGAAAATCGACATGTAGATTTAATGTTGGTATACATCTTGTATCCCCAAATTAAATCATGGTTAAGTAGCTGCGATGGAAGTCATTTTGAAGTTCTGATCAGATATATGTCAATGTCCCATATCAATGTTATTACGTGCGTCACTAGACTTGGTTACACCCGATATACAGTTTTTTTGCAATTTTATTAGAAAATGCTCTAACGTTCCTTATATTTAGTGAAATAATGTCGTACAGTCAACAATCTGTCCAAGAACACCCTTGAATTAATGTTTACATTAGATGGTATGGGCCTTAAAAAACAACGGTGTTTCAACAATTCTCTTCGTCTTCCAGAGTCCAGAAGATCGAGGTGTGTTGATCCAGATCCTTGAAAGTACCTACAGATTTTCACTAGGTGCCATAGCCGGGGGTGAGTGTTTTACATTTTTTAGTTAACGAAAATAATCATGGATTACGAAATTTAATTAGTATATTAATATGTTTCCCGCTTTATTATTGATTCAAGTATTGGGATTGGGTAAGTACTGTTTATTGGTACTGACCAGTCTCAGTTCTGCCATTGGGGATATCACACAATTTTGATTGTTTCATTTGAAAAGCACTTCTGTCATTAGAGGAAACACGATCTATGTTGGTAGTCTTGACAGTGTTTGTTATATGTAGCTGAGCTTGAAACTATTGACTCTCTGGATGCTAGCAATATATATTTACAGTTATTGGTTCGATCCATAAATTTACGTATGATTACATTTTATTTCCTCCTCACCTTCGTTGCACAAATCTTACAAAAATAATAAGTTATCGTTGTCTGTATGATGTTACAATCCTGGTCAGTACTTAAACTTAGCTCAGCGATCAATGCTTTATGATGTTCTTTTTTCAGTATCGTTGCACATATTTACGATAACTTTTTTGCATGTGTTTGTTCGGATTGTGATCTTCAAACATTTTTTCTTTGAAATATTTTGCATTTTTTATAATTTCTACATCGCGAAACTCTATGTCACTCATTTGCGTCTGTCTGAACTGATTTTGATGAAATTTGGGGAGGGGTAACTTCCATCCTATGGTTTGTCCATAGCGTTTGCGTTCACCTAGAAATCGTGATACCCCCGCGACGTCCAGCTAATTAATGAAAAGTTTGATTCCAGCGGTGGGAGCGACAGCCGTGTACCCCATAGACTTGGTAAAGACTAGGATGCAAAACCAAAGGACAGGCTCCTTTATTGGTGAACTGATGTACAGAAACAGTATTGATTGCTTCAAGAAAGTAATCAGGCACGAGGGGTTCTTCGGACTGTACAGAGGGCTGGTCCCGCAGTTGATGGGTGTCGCGCCTGAGAAGGCTATAAAACTCACAGTGAGTTCAATATATTTTCAAATATTTTATATATGCTGTTATCAATGCCTCATTAATTTTTAAGCCCATTTATCATATATCGGCTAGATTGAAGGTGTGCTTCTTCTATACTTCTTATTTTGGAGGCACACCATGTAGTGTTGAACAAATACTACATCACGTAATATCTCTAATATGTACTCATTTTGGAGTCCTTACTATGCTATGGATTACAGTCGATAATTCCAAATATATGCGAAAGGAAATATTTAATGTTTGAGCAGATTGTTTTCGAAACCAGGCGGAAAGACTATGATCATGAAAACTTTTTTCTGTTCTGTTATGAATATCAATAACGTAGCACAGAGTCTGAGTGATAGCAGTACTTGAAAAATTCAATTATGTGCAAAGTAAGAAATAACAATAATGTGTTTGTTTCCATGATTAATATTTTTGAGGTATATTTTGAGCATGAAATATAACAAATTCGGTTCCATTTTATATTGATATATATATTCGTATCTATTTTACAGGTAAATGATTTTGTCAGGGACAAATTAATGGATAAAAATGGAAATATTCCACTATGGGGTGAAATTCTTAGTGGTGGATGTGTGAGTATATTTGTATAGTTATTGAGAAGTTTATGCCAACTGACGATTCTTATTGTTACAACTCGTCGATTCGTCCTAAAGTAGAATGCCTTGATAAATCATATAGTTGTACAATAACCTCTGTATTCAGCTATATTGTCTTCTCTTATCCCTTCTTAAGGTCTTTTAAGTCATATGATTTGTATCATTAACTATACTAAATGATTCATCGTCAATTTAATTAAGCATTATCGATTGCAAATAACTTATATTTTTCATCTTTTAGGCTGGAGCTTCCCAAGTAATATTTACAAACCCATTAGAAATAGTAAAAATTCGACTGCAAGTAGCTGGTGAAATAGCTGGAAGCGCTAAGGTCAGAGCATGGACAGTTGTGAAGGATTTAGGATTTTTTGGCTTGTATAAAGGTATTATTTCTCCGAAAAATTATGTTTCGTATGTAGTGAGATTTTTTGTAATTTATAAGGGAATGATTGATATTTAAAAAACGATATGTTGAGAGCAACAAACGCGCATTTTATCTTTTAAGTTTGTGGAGAAATAAATCTATAGAAGTTCGTGACATCCGCAAAAAATTGTTTTTTGGAATCTGATTTTCGAAATATTGCTGTATACTTCAAAATAACAGCATGAATTGTTGGATTCAACTCCACTCCAACTCCAAAATGGAGTGCACTATCCGGAGTAGTGAAAAAAATTCAAGAAAAACTATAATCAACAAATATTCAAATGATTAATTTTCTATTTAGGTCAGTACAAATTCTTCTGAAAAAACTCTTCGAGCCAAATGTAGGGAACAAAAATGCGTTTTTTCATTTCCTTCCTCTGAGTTAGGGCGTGTAACGGAAATCATAATAATTTGAAAAAGAAAAAACTGTTTCTTGTTTGTTAGCAATAATTTTAAATTTAATTCTTGGTTTAATAAATAGGCTTCATCAATCAAGGAAATAACTGATGGACTACAAAGAATGTGGCCTGAATTGATTATTTAAAAATACACATTTTGTTGGTCGTTGCTATAATGTATTTCAATATATACTATCTTAATATGTACTGTTATTACCATTTTAGAAGAAAAATATTTTCTTAACTGGTGTGCTATTTCAACAATATTTCTATTCTAGGTGCAAAGGCGTGTTGGCTTCGTGACATCCCGTTCAGTGCGATCTATTTTCCCGGATACGCTTATGCTAAAGAGAAATTTTCCGACGAAAATGGATATAACAGCGCGTTTTCGCTGTTTTCAGCTGGTTTGATCGCCGGTGTACCCGCAGCTGGATTGTGCACACCAGCCGATGTTATCAAGACAAGATTACAGGTGAAAATGACAATAATTACACAGGCCCACACATTTTTTTCCAGGTGTTGTATCCCAATATGAGATTCCCGTGCATTTTTCCCGCTGAAAGCGAATCCGCAACCCGTTTAAACTCTGCACATCATGATTTTTACATAACTCAAAAAAGACCCGAAAAAACATTAATACCGATAAAATAATATATACCATGCACGAATGAGCGCGATGTTTAGTGAAAGTTCTTTTTGAATTATTAATCATATTCTGCAAGTTACATTCAAATATCTCAGAGCAAGTTGCTATGTTCGTTGGATGAATACTTTTTTTGTACATCCACTTTTAATAAGTATCTCACATAGTACTTCTGACTTACATCAATATAATTTGTTTGATAATTTTTTTGACACAAGATATATTTGTCTGTGTTCTGATGTACTGATTAACATGTTCTTTGGTGGCCATTCATATACTTGCGTAATGGCGCACTTCCTGGTGTGGCCCGTTATAGTTTTGGTCCAGGCACCATTCCTGCCAAGGCATCTCGTTGACGTCTTCTGGTTTATGCTAAATTTAATAGGACACGTTATCACCACATATTTTTAATTTATGTGCAAGTCGTCTTATACATATTTTTTTATTAATAATAATAATGACTTTATTATAACTATTATTATTTTGTAGGTTGTTGCTCGCGCTGGACAGACTACGTATTCCGGTCTACTTGATGCTGCCAGAAAGATCTATAAGGAAGAAGGATTCAGTGCATTTTGGAAAGGATCTGTAGGTAAGACATGTGGAGTATTTTGGTTATTTATCGTCATGGAAATCGAACATATGTGTACATATATTTAGTTGGAATTTCATTACCTCAAACCTACATTAACTGACAATACAAATGAAGTTTCAGTTCATATTTCGCATTAGATACTAGCTACTTCTATATCCTTTTCTGCTTCACGATTTACTCAAAAACATTAATTTCATGAGTGTGTCCTAAGCCATCAGTCCGTACTCCTATAATATAAATTATGTTGTTCACTTTTCAGCTATAATGATAAAAACCTGAATATTCATTTACCACACTATCTCGTCACGATAATTATATTTATCTTTTTTTCAGCTCGTGTGTTTAGATCTTCACCCCAGTTTGGCGTGACGTTAGTGACATACGAACTTTTACAGAGATATTTATATGTCGACTTTGGTGGAACGTAAGTAAAGTGGAAATAGTTATGTCTTGGAAGTGCTATGAAGATGTTTAGGGAGAGGTTGCAGGAATGAAGACAGTCGAATCTTAAAATTCATAATGTGTCCTTTGTACAATTCAATTGCATCGTTATGGAAAATCAATTGCATCCATAGTATCCACGGCAGATACTGCTTTCAATTTTGGGCTTAGAATCTATTAATTGATTTACTAAATTTATATTACTGTTTTAATCACGTTTGTTTTGATGAATAATGAGCAATATATTTCCAGGAGACCGGCAGGATCAGAAGTGAAACAAGTTACGCACCTGGGAGATGTGAAGAAGTCCCACAATCCGGACCACATAGGCGGTTATTCAGTGTCACTTCCAGTATTCTCAGGGATTGAAACGAAATTTGGACTATGTTTACCGAAATTCAGTGTACCCCATTCTTAAATAATGTTTTATTCATTTTTAGTAATTTAGGCGAAAAGTCAACAAGTTGTTTAAGAATGGGAAGCATTATATTTTTTGAATAATCACTTCAAGGTACATTGCTTCAGAAGAGAGAAAGATAAATGCTCTTGTAATATCCTTATAAAAGCTTGATATCTCCCATAAACAGAGCAATGATAGGATTGAAAAAATGAGAATAGGAATTGATTGTTTTCATCATTCACAGATACGAACTCTTTCATCATCAGTTTAGCTTACGCTTCTGGCTTTTTCACGCACCTCATCGTTCCGATACCAGAATAGGCAAAGAATATATACTTTCTTTCTCTTCTGAAGAAAAGTTGAATAGAAGAAAAGCATTCGGAAACAAGTGAATGATTTCAAAAGATCTGATGCCAACGAAAGGTAGATGGTCGAGCATTCTGATTGAATTGAGTAGCTTTGTGGAGGCGTATATTAGTAGTGAAATGTATCTGTGCTATTTTAGCAAAAACAAATTCAAATAAATTCTGCCCAGGAACTTTGGTCCCAAGATTCATTTTTCTATTGTATTGTTTGATTGTCAAAAATTAGATATTGTTTTTCAAACGTGGACTTCTCAGTAATTTATTATATTCATACAGACTTGATCGACCATTTGCCTCTCATTCGCCATTTAAAAGTACGTAATGCCTGGTCTAACAGTAGGTTTCAAATTTTTCTAACTTTTGCTTCTGCTCCCCTTGTAATATTGTTGAATTTACAAATCCTATTGTATATAAATTTAGCAAATGAGAGGTAGGATAGGGATTATGATCTTTATACAAATCAATATTTTTTTGTATCCAGGAGCTGTGATATCCTGTATGTTTTGCATATTTGTGTTTTAAGTATATATATATACATACAAGTTTTACTATTAGTGTCTTCTTTTCAATTTTTCTTATATGATATCAGAGAGCTGTACAACAACACCTCGTTGTTATCCTATTCTACTTTATAAATATACACAATTCAAGTATGTGTGTGTTAATCTGTCATTTCTTATTTCGTATTCAAATTGAAATCGAATCAAAATAGTTTTCAATAATCAGTAGTATTGTCTTTATTATTAAATATGTTCTATATATCAGTTTACAGTCTTTATTAAAAATGTCAGTATCTCATACGACAGGAAACGTTTACAAAAAATAATTGAAAATATATGATTTATATATAAAGATATAAAAAGCAACACAGAAAGACAACAGTAAAAATATATGATAGATCATTAGCAAGCACTAAAAGTAGGTTAATCACAATGAATATACTAGGTGGGACTCCACAAATCATGACTTTATCTTCAGTAAATTAATTTTCTGCATTATCCTAACCTTCATTTCTTCATACCTATAAACAAAAATGTAAGTGATAATTTGTTTCAATGAACATCAGCTGTATTGAAAGGAAGAAAATATATTATAACGATAACGAGCTTGGATTTCAGCAACATTCACACGAAATATGCATCATGCTTCTACAAAATATATTTGATACCTTGATACTGATAAAAATTATGATAAATTCAAACATGAAGGAAAACTTTGTTATGAGCAGAGCTCAAACTTTTCCTAATTTTAGATGCGATTTGCGTCGTTTGTGTTGAACGCAACAGTTTCATTGTTGCCATACTATGAAGTACATGTCAAGTGGTCTGTGGGAATTAATGAGACTGGTGACTGGCTGATTCATACAGTCAGGTCTAATGACCAGAAATTAAAAAAAATGAGTTGATAATTTGCAGGAGATTTTCCACTATGTCTTTAATAACAAACGTTATAAAGAAAATTGAGAATAATTATGATGATCAACCTGTCAGGGTGAAAGCTTTTTATGTTTGTAATATATTTATCTATACATTTAAGCCCGGTCATTCCACGTAGTTGTTATTTCTATGGATGATTATTGAGATATTTTCCCTCAAACACACAAATGAGAGGTATTGTCGATAACTGTATTGTTTTTTACAGGGGACTAATTATTATTACTGCTGCTGATTTGTGCATTTTAACGGGATCAGAATAATGACTCAAATCTGCTATTTAGTCTAAAATAATATTTTTTCAAACTTCAATATTTGATAAATAATCATGAATATATTTCAGTGTTGCCCAGCATTCATAATATCTATCATCGCAGGTTTTGAATTCTCGATACTCTACTCACTTTTCTTTTATCCGCATAACCTCTCTCTCTTCTTGTGAATAATACTGTCCTAATATTGCTCTGCATTCTGTCAACGAGAGGTTCAAAAACTGCGCTACCTCACTGCTAACCTCTGGAGTAGTATGGCTGTCCATCAGATACAGTTTGGCTATATCTTCGTGAGGTCCCAACAAAACGCGAGTTAACAGTGGGTATTCGTCTTCTTTCAGTCGTCTTTGCTCTGGAAAATCAGATTTTAATTAGTGAGCATACCAAAGAACCACAAACAAATTGATGTTGGAGGGAGGTTGTGAAGTGATGGAAGTAATACACCATTGCAATTACGATTATATATTCTAGAAGTTCTAAGATATGTACTTGCCAAGCAGTAGATCAATCTCCTCAAAATAATTTTTTATCATTAATATCCTTCCTGAAGGTAGGTGGTAGGTCTATTTACATATCAGTTCTATAAAAGCTATTCTAATGTCATATAAATTATTACACATATTAGTTATAAAAAACTACATCCAAAATCAAGTTAGACATGTTAAATTGATAAATACTCATGTTTACCTCCATTATCCCTCATAACAAATAGAGCAAAGTTTTGAGGATCACTCTCCACTTTGTATTTCTCTAAGATTAAATTTATAACTTCTCCAGGGCTAACTAGTGATGTGACCCAAACGCTCATTTGGCTTCCATATGGTGGAGTGAAGAAACTTGTTTCTCTATCGTAAAAATGGCCGTTAATTGAGCATCTCCGTTTCACCTGAAAATGAAGATATTGGAACAAACTTATAGATAGGATAATCCCCATTTTTACCCTGCAAGCATCAGGATCACGAACATTTTCGAATTTCAGATACTTTTTTGATGTTTTATGATATCTACTACGTACAAATAGGTTTTTTATCTAGATAGCTTTTTTGTCACCGAGTATAGTAATCATTGTACCGATTTTGATCAAATTCGAGAAATGATAAGCTGTAGTCATGCTGTGATATTTAAAAAAAAAAATAGGTACATTGGCGGCGACCACATAAATTTCTGCTGGACTTCGTTATACCCGAAAATGATATTTTAGCTTACAGAATATAGTACCAGCATTATAAAATAAATCGGTCGAAAGTACCAAGTCGATTTAACAGACTAAATTAATTTTTTTCAGTTATCTTCGTAGGACTATTTTGTTTTGCTACTGAATCAGAAGTATAAGCTGTTTTCCATTTGCAAAAGACAAATTGATCATCTCTAATATCCTAATGCAAACAGATCTGAAATTAACGTTAAAACCCACCTTCGATCTCGACAACCTCTTTCCAGGCCTTCGTTTTATCGCAGTCGATCCTCTATGAGGCCTTCTTAAGACAACTTCCTCATTCTGTTCAGAATAGGTGGAAATATCAGTACTTGTTACGCTGACAGTATCGAGTTCAGGGGACTGAGGATCTCTTATTCGGCATAGGCAGTCAGGTCCTGACATAGACCTGGAAGGTTAAATAAATATGCAACATGTGAATTCATTAAATCCATTCAACTAGTATTAAATGCACCGACAAAAGTTTAGGGTGGTAATCAAATTTTGATGTGCAAATGTTAGGCGATTATAATCGCGAACAAAATCGAAATTGAAATGTTGTTTTCTTGATGTTTCATGATGACATATAGATCATAAAAAATCATGTCTCTTATTTCCTTGGTCTGTCTGCACTCCATCCGGTAATCCTTAGCCCCTCTATAACTTGGAAATTGATTCAAATTTCGACACTATGTTACTACTAGTACTATAGTGTTACTATAGTATTCACGAGATAAAGCGTTTTAGCAGTTTGCTAATATCCTCTTTTTTACTTCGTTTTGGATGTTCCTTGCAGGAACCTTATCGAAAAGTGTCTGAAGACTTTAAATTTTTCAATATACCACGAACGCGGAGTCCAGAAAATCATTGAAGCTATATTAATAGCCAATTGTCTGAGCAAAAAATTATTACCCAATATGTTTAAGTGGTCCATCACTGTCAGGATATTGGTGAGTATTTGCAAAATTGATAACAACCACATTTTGAATAGGACATTATTGATCATCTGAAATGACATGTCACTATATTTTGTGCAACATAAGTCCAAAAGAAATTATTTATTGTAGTAAATTGTCTTCAAAATAGTTTGATTATCCGTACCTTTCTCATAAAGAAGCAGAAATTACATTGTATTATAACTTGCATACTGCTATGATCTTTACAATAAAGCTAATTTTGAATAACTGCTCTATTTACCTATTTAAATGATTACTACATGTCGACCAAGTATCGTCTTGGCTAGTGATGGAAGACTCCATGGAAGAAAGTAATAAAGGCAATTTGTCCTCTTCATTAGTACCATTGATCATAGGCGCTATCAAGGTTTTAGAATCTTCTGTTGTGGTGATGGTGTCATCTAGTGCTTGCGTCATACTGCAAATTCAAAGAATTAAAAAAAGTAAAATCAGCTATGCAGATGGATTTATTAGTATTGCCGATTATAGTGTATTATAACTGTAATTGATAGTCAGTTCAGAAAAGTGAGAATAACATTGAGAAATCTATTTGAAATGTCATAACTCTATCATCCAATTTTGGTGGTGGAAGCAGAAATGTAAAAATACAAAATAATCCATCTACCATGGTGGAAAAGGATTTAATGCGAGAAATCACGAGAAACAATATTTTTTATGCCAAGTAACGTTTCATGTGATTTTCACATTAGTTTTTAGAGAACCAATGGTTGATCTGAAATGTTAAAGTTCAGTAACGTTTCTGGACAACTAACATGATAAAATCCCAGAGTTTATACGCATCAAGCCGAATTATTTTTCCTCGCTTACTAATGAGTGTAATTGATCGTCTGATTAAATGAGAGCTTGCATCTAATTATAGGTTTAATGTCGAATAGTATTGGTGAAAAGAAAATCAATCAAAATCGATACTACAGTAGTACTTTCGGCAAAATGGTTGAATCATCAAGGTACAATTTTTATCATGATTGTTAATCATTATTAAAACAAACCAAATTTACCTTGGGAATATTACTCACCTATCACATTTATCACTACAATCAATACTCCCAACCTCTTTTACAGCCGCATCATTATTATCAGATGTACTCTGTGACAACAAAGTCGCAGGCATCGTCTGATAAGGGTGGTCAGCCACATCAATTTTCCTTTCCACCCTCAATAATTCATCTAACTCGTCCCAGTCATTTTTTAGGTCAAGCTTCGTAGGCAAGGTTACACTTTTGGGGATGTTGTATTGGGGTGATAAAGTTGGTGAATCGGTGTCTGTGGGGCTTGTATCATTGGCACTGTCTATTCCGGATTTGATCTAGAAGTAAAAGTTAGTATCTATTGATACTCTATTGATTCTCCTCCTCAAAAAAACTGTTAGTATAATGTTTGTGATGACTTGATTCTCTGCATATTATGATTACTGCCATCACAGATGTAACTTTTGTCATTAGTGATTTATTTAGTAATATATAACAAAACCTATCACAACAAGGAAAATTGACTTCCTTTTGTAAGAAAACTTGATGTTGTCAGAAAAGTGTTAAGACACTAGTATACATTCTCAGTAAAATTCTAAAAATAGATTCACAAATAATGCTATACCAAATTATAGTTAGGTCCTCATCATATGACTTAATTATTTGGGATCGTAGCAAAATTTTGCTACTGTGGAAGTCTCTAACATTCATAAGAAAGTGCTATTGTCCTCTTTGGAAAATACTGGAAAATAGATTTTCACAAGAATCTGGAGGTTTGCATCAATACTAAAACTCCTGAGATACTTGAAAATTCTACTCACAACAGTGTCACCTGTGTGTGGCGACGGTACCAGGACCGCGACTGTAGTTCATATGTAACTTGAAGTTTATAACTAACTCGAAGCAGAATATTACCTGCACATCATCAGAGTGTCCCTCATTTGCTGTAGCCCATTCCCCCTCTGATGTTGAAGTAGTAACAGAAACGTCCTCACAGCTAGCATCCCTCGGTATATCAGCAACATCATCATCAGTGTCCCATGGCTGTGGCGTGGTGGCTGCACTGCTGTGTCTACATCGACATTCAAAGTACATTTTAGATCAACAAATAAACTATGGTAAGTAGTATTAAATACTAAAATTGTTGTATATATAACTGTTTACTATGAATATTCAATCCAACCTTTCTAACTAATATCATAAGAACTTAGCAAGGGTGTTCACCATTTCCCAGATATAATGGATACCAAACAAGACAAATATAATTCAAAAATACAATTTCAGGTTAACTTCTTGGACCCTGGAATGGAGTCCTGAGAGCTTCTGGGACAACATAAATATTAAAATTAGTATCACTGTTTCTTAGGATATAACATTTAAGTTACAACGTGACATGACCTCTAGCATTCCTCTGTTTGGCTTTGTATAAAATCATGAAAATTGGAATTTTCTTTGACATCAGTTGTTGGTTGCACAGTCAAATGTCTGTATCAAAATCTGCTCACATTGAGAAATTGTTTTTCAGTTTGTAACCCACAAGGATTTTTCAAAATAACTACCATGGAATATTCTCACCTATAAGAGTTACGCTTGCGTAGCGCTGTCACGACCATACGCTGATCGTCATCTTCTTTGAGATGGATAACTCCTCTGACACCCCACCTGACTCTAAGAGGCCCCTCAAGAACGTATCGTCCATTCACCTCACGGCAACGGATCTCTCCTGATCGACCTTCATAGTATTGATTGTACACCTGTCAATCAGTTTGAAAATAAATATTATTTTCACTAGAAAAATGTTTAATGTATAAATAAATTCTTTAGAGTATTAAGGTGAAAAAGTGTTTTAAAGGTGAATGTTGCATATTATGCATTGTGGAATTCCTATTATTACCTTAATTTTTGACTCTAGATGTGACCTAGGTAATGCACGGCCATTTCCAAGCATTGGTGACTCTTTCTGTGCCCCAAAACTTTTATGGGATTCTACCCTAGTCCCATGTCCAAATAGCTGAGGTCCAAATAAGGCCCCATAACAAGGCACATGACAGTAAGGAACTCCTTTGTGTTCTGCATGTTGTCCAGGGTTAAGTCTTTTGCCACACTCTTCACATCTCAGGCATTCAGGATGCCAGTTATAACCCAATGATTGTTTTCTTTCAGCTGTAATGAATCATTTGTATATACAAGTATATTTATACATTTTGTATATATTTCAGCTATTAAGAATATAATAAGAAGCTTCTTTTTTACTATAATAGTGGAAACTTGATTGGACAAATAAAGACAACATAGTATGCAACATCTAGTATACAAATATTATAAATAAACACAAGTTGAAGTAAATATGTAAAACTACCTGAATATTAGACCTAGATGACAGGCAATCTGTATTGCAGATTTTTTTGAAACAAGATATTTATTCATCTCTAAGCAGCTACAAAGCTAGGTATCTAAACTGATAATAATTATAAAACCAGTAAGGTAAGGTGGGACAATATTATGGCAAGTATATATTTGAGGGAAAATTGTCTAACATATATGGATGTGAATTTTAAGGCATATGATACAATAAAAGATATATATCAAGAAAAATAAATTTACATATATGAGGATTTCCATAACAAATGGTTGCCTTATCATATCCTGCCTGTGTTACAAGCTTTGAACACTACATCAAAAGCCCTTCTATAACTAAAAAGGTCAGAGTTTCTACCAAAAGTAATCAACCACCAGTCCAATAAAATTATAATGCAAACACAGTGATATAGCAAATTAGTCTTTCAATTTTATAATATCTTCACTATTTTTTCATATTCATTCACAGAATATGTTGACCATGTCTATACAAAATGAATGTGAATTATAATCTCAATATTATACATAATAATAGTTACAATAATATCATTATTAACATATTAATTATTACTGGGTAACAACAGCTATGTTAATTGTCTTCTTTTTGATTTGTCAGTGTTTCTATCAGATTGGATACATTACAGTGTTACAAATGTTTATAATCAAACTTGATACAGCTAAATTACTTATCAATCATGTCTCAAAGCTAGGCACTGTTTAGAAGCAAGAATAACAAGCAGCATTTGTACATATGTCCTCACTTTTTCATAATACCTGTCCAATTGTACTGTTCCTCTTGCACCAATGCTATGGAATATCCAACAAAAAATAATTTTGTTTGCTTTGATATCTCATTTTTTATTAATTGGTGAATTAGTTTTTCAGATTATAGTAATTTATAATCTATTATTCAAGCTGCTTTTTGGTTGTGTTCATTTTTTAGTCGGATTTATCTATCATGTAATATTAGGCTAATATCATCTGGTTTAAATTATATATTATATATTGTTATAATGTAAATATCCGAGTTCAACTGACTTTTAGAAGTATTATCGAGAAATGATTTTTTGCTGGATGTGCAAACAAACTATATTATATTTATTTGTACAGATGGTTTTGAACTTTTGAGTTGTTGAAAATAAATGCACCTCCTTGCAGAAATCAAAAATCATATCCTTGTTTCAATGTATACATGTAGAACGATACGCGTGCATCTCTACGTATTATATATTGAAATATAGATATAACATCAACAAACGATCGGAAAACCAAAATTGTAAAAGTATTAATTTGAACAATATACTTACCAAAATAGACTGGTTTGTGACATTTATGGCATTTCCACATGATAAAATGGAAAAATCACGCAAGCAGTAAAGTTTTAAGGTTTATAAAAAGGTGAAATACCTAATTTCACATTAAGATACTATACAGAAAAGTATTTCCATTGTAAAAATTCACATCATTCATATCTCAAAGAAAATAAGAATGAAGTTAGAAGTTCATACCACAGAATATTCACTTCATTGGTTTGCCACTTCTGATATTCAATTTAGATTGACACGGGGTGAAAATACTGAAAATAACATCAGTTGTCAAGTCCAATATGTCAACGTCAAATTTACTCATAAAGATCAAAGTGTCAAAAGTTGGTGTTCGGTGGTCCATGGTAGCCGCTAACTTAACCTGAAGCCTGAAAACATAGATTACCCCCTTTTCCTGAAAATTCACAACATACTGCGAGCGCCAGCGATCGTTGGCAAAACTAAGTATACTACTTCGCAGATCATCTGAGAACTGCTTGCATCTGTACTCAGAAGCACTTCCTTGAGCTTCTAGTCTGAATCCATAAAAGAGTCCAGCAACTATCAGAGAGGATGGCACTGTGCACTTTACCAGGGTTTATGAAAACCCAGCTACCCTGATAATTGGCAATTTGACTTTTGTTAACTAGTCATTATGCGGGGCCACCATATTAAAGTGCCATACAATAATGACACTGAAGTTTCCCAAAAAATGGCTTTTGTAAGCGGCTCGTTTAAATTGTTTTCGCTCGACCTGGTGAATATGCGCTCGTTAGGAACTTGAGGTATTGTATGAGGTTTAAGTACATCCAGCAGATGTGAATTGAGTCTCGAAGGTTCAGGGAGTACTTCGGGCGCATCCTCATACTGCAAGCAGTATTCCAAAGATGTTTTGATCTGAGCCTTGTAGAGTAGAAGCTGTTCAGGTAAATACAATTTTCAGAAGCAGCCTCAGCTTTAGATAGGCCGACCTTGCAAAGGTAATAACCCTTCTCTAAGCCCATATGGCTTGCCCACCTCATGTTCTACATACAGCTTCCGTAATACCCAGTTATTTCCCTAATTTGGATACCGAAAGTAACGCCCCACCTTGGCGCTGCAATATTAAGTTAATTCCTTGACAAAGATGTGTCTATCTGATAAAACTATTTCGTTCTGTGCTATTTGTAGCGTCTGTCACTTGTCTCGTTGGTTGTGTTTTGATAACAATTGACAGTGGTGTTTTGACGTTTTGAATTCAAGTTTGTTTTTGTTTGCTGGTTGTTTGCATTCTCAAATACCTATGAAAATAGGAAAATTAAAATTAATAAACCAGGTCAACCAGGATTTGTATCATGTATTCTGCAGATTTGACTGGTTGGTGGTTCTAGCTTCAAGGCTATAATAATGACTATCAGTCATATTAGCTGTTTGTGAAATCATGTGATCCTACTTCATCCAGAAAAATTTTGTGAGGAAATAGTGCAAGATTAGATTCATATCTGATCTGTAACAGAAATAAAACGATAAGGATTCCAGAGAAACTATAGGCTCTTTTTTACCATTACTTTGGGTTGTCAGAAATTGCCACAACTCTTCCAGCTTTTGAATCAGGAAGTTAATTCACAGATACCGAATATGATGATTTCAATACTGATTTTGCTTTGTTCAATGGACTATTCTCTAGGCAAGTATTTTTAGCCATATTTGTATTATTAGGTTTGAGAAATAGACAATATATATAATTTAAAAAATCATAGAGGGATATGATGTATATTGTTGTTATTTGGTCCAATTTGTTTTAGTAATTTGAAGATTTTTCCTATTCAATATGCTGAATTATTAATCATATTTATGATAAATATGTTTGATCAATTGATTTTTTTCCATTGCCAGGATCCATCCATCATTATTTGAGGTACTTTGAAACTCTACATGCAGATGATTTGACCCACAACATAGTTAAACGTGGTCTGAAGGAAAGTTCTCATCCCTACAATCATATAAAAGAAGTGCAGCTGAGAACACATGGCCATGATTTTCGATTGATATTATCTCCTAAAACTGATATTTTACATTCAAACTTTAAAGCTTATGCAGTAGATGGTGATGGAAAGGAAACAACAGTCCATGTGGAAAGGGATTCATTCCTCCATGGAAGGGTTTTTGGAGAGGTTGATTCTCATGTCAGCATGCATATAGATGATGGAGTTATGACTGGGAGTATACATTTGCCAGATGATGTGTATCATATTGAGGTTAGTTAAGTGTGCAGCAACCTCCCACAAAAGTGTTTGCAATAAAGAATCCAATTTTTTTCTTATTATATTATATGTATTGCCATGTGGCCAGGTACTGAGTTTTTGGATGAATATTTGTTTATCACTACCTACTCAAGGCCTTCTATTACCTGACATTACCTTTGAGTACAGTAGTATACAGCTATCTCTAAGTTTAAAGTCCATGATCATCAGGAGTCATCGGTGGATCTGTGGTCATAATTATATCTTTATGTTGTACTAGATCTAAGATAACATCTATATACAGATTCTCATCAATATGATAATTCCAAGGAATAACTTTTCAGCCATCCTGGAGACACTTAACTGATTTGGACAATCGAACAATGATCACTTACAAACAGTCAGATGTGAAGTTCAGTTGGGACCATCCCAGAGAGAAACAGGATGAAACTAGACCAAAAATATGTGGCTATGTAAAAGAAGGCATTGAACTAGAGACAAATGGTGATGATGAGGAATATGAAAAGGATAAGTGGACAGCAGATCAACACCATCGTAATAAAAGGCAAATTGATCAATATGAGTACACCCCAACCAAGACAAGGTGTCCCTTGTTACTGGTGGCTGACTACAGATTTTTCCAAGAGATGGGTGCTAGCAATACCAAGACTACTATTAATTACCTGGTAAGTATCTATTTATGAGGGTAGTGCAAAAACTTCACTCTCTTGAATGTTTTTTCAAATTCTGTAAGACAAAAAAAATGAGCCAAATTTTCCGCCCTCTGAAAGCTGCCGCACTAGGCTCCAACCTAATCAGCCTGCTGGTAGATCTGTCACTGATGCTGCTATATCTTTGCAGATAAGTTTGATTGATCGTGTGCACAAAATTTACAACGACACGAGCTGGCAAGACAGACAGGAAGTAGATGGATTCAAAGGAATGGGTTTTGTTATCAAGAAAATCGTGGTACATAGCGATCCGACACGTATAAAAAGTGGCGAAGCTCACTACAACATGATCAGAGACAAGTGGGACGTCAGAAATTTGTTGGAGGTAATCGCAGAACCTTGTTCGGCTACTTTTCATTTCAAAGCGGCCATAAATATGCAAATTTTCGTACAAGTTGTAAAACGAAAATCTCTATGATCATTAATTATTCATTTTAGATGTGATAACATCGTATTTCCCATCTTTCTGTTTTCCTCTTGGATATTTCCATGATGTGATGTAATTTTTCAATATATATTACTCGTGACTGGCATACACCAATAATTCACATTAACATAGGTATAACCACAATTTCCTAACAATAAAAGCTAAAAATCATGTGATTGACAACTACCATATTTGAAATAATTCGTTAGGTTCACCTGCACAATCTATTGAAGGTTAAAAACGAGGCATTGTTGGTTCAACAACACAACTTAACCTCAAAATTGAATGGAAGGAACACATTAAATTCTTATAAGGCCTCATTTCATATTGAGGTTATTTGCAATAATAACAGATTTATTAAGATGCCGTCAAAACCGGGTTCCATTTCAACGAACTATAACCAATATTTTCGTAGGTATTCTCCAGGGATCCACAGCACCGAAATGTCTGTTTGGCGCACTTGTTCACTCACCAAACCTTTACAGCTAGTAATTCTGTAGTTCTAGGCTTGGCTTACATAGCATCGGCCAGAAGAAACACGCAAGGAGGCGTCTGTAGCAAGGGTTAATACCTTTTACTCTCTTCTCGGATTATATTTAGCCTCCATGTTGATATGCGAAAAATTAGACAAAAAATAGGACAAGAAATGTTTGGTGCATTTTTTCATCCTTTGTGTGTACCAATGCAAATTTTATTTCCAGGCTTTCCATAAGACCAATCTGCCTAACTACTACAGTATTTACTCGAAGTTGAAAAAGAAACAGTGCGCCACCTGGTGGTGAAAAAATAATATTTATGGTACAACTGTTTATTTGTGTTATACGGCACACAAGCATTTTTGGTTATTTTATTGGCTCTAGTACTATTTTCTGTGCAATTTTTCGTGGATAATATAATCGTGATATAAAGGCTTTAGCAAGTTAACGGATGGATGGTGGAGGGTGGATTACTAACTGTGTGCCATACATCTTGTTGCTATGAAAGCTTCCTATATTGTATGAGCGAAATTTTACATGATATTAAATACAAGTATTTACCCAAATCATCAATATACATATGCATATTAATTTCAAAGTTATATGAAAATTCGTAGTGCTCGCAGAAAACACCGAAATCTTTTCGCAAAAAATTGATATAAATAAACTTGAGATAAAAATTTACCATGGTATACATTTAACAAATGTTTGATTTCGGACTTCCATTGTCTATAAAATTTTTGAGTATCACGACGTTTCGATTGATATGCTATCTTCAATCGTCTTCAGGTGAACTGGCGAACACGTTCCTTTCATGCCTATTTATACCCCGTCCGGTGACGTGTCGTTGTGCGCGGTCTGTTCTGATTGGTTCCCGATGCGCGGTATTCCGGTCTGCTGACGTGGCTGTTTGTCGGTCATTGTTTGTTGTCTGGTCCAGTCCAGTTTAATTCTTCTACTGTTGGTATTTTCTTGTATTGTTACTTCCACTAGCTTCTTTGGGTATCCGTGTTTTAATAGATCATGTTTAATGATATTGAGCTCTCTTTGTAGTCCCTCTTGTGTGTTACAAATATTCCTAGCTCGATCGACTAAAGTCCGGATGACGCCTCAAAAATTTTATAGACAATGGAAGTCCGAAATCAAACTTTTGATAAATCCACCTTGTCTACAAGTTTCAAACAACAGTATACAGTTATATTTATATCAAAAAACATGTATCTTCTTATGTGACAAAAACAAATTTCAAGCTTTTAAATAGTCCTTTGATGGCTTATATGCCAATCAGGAATGATTACATGTCATGCACGTTTTAGGTTTGATTATTATTGATGAGTTGGACTTTATCAAACCCATTGTACAACTACTTAGTGATCTGAAAGTATGTTTTTTTAAAGAAAATCAAATACCTATACACCTGGAATGATCGCCTCTATAAGCTGTTTATTGTGTTCTAACATTCGAGTTATCATATCTCTTGGGGTGTTTGTCTTCACACCAGTTTGTTACTGCAAACTTGAACTATGAGGTATATTTACAAGAACAAAACTAGAGCTTCATTGACGACAGTAATTTTAAAGCATACGATTAGTAGCGTCATTTATTTTGGAAACCGCATTCATCAAAAACAATTAAAACTGTTGCCATGAGTACTTATAATATTGGACAAAGAGAAAAATTCCTATTAATATTACCAATCAATCACCAATCCACTTTTGATGGATTCAATCAATGTTTGTAGATAGAAAATGTTCAATCTCCCAAATACTATCTAAGGACTAAACAATTAAGAAATATTTCGTCTAGCACTTTTGATTAAAAGCGAATATAATTATTCTTAGAACTACACAAGTTTTTTTGTTCTTGTTTGTAGATATCTGTCGGTAAATATCGACATTCTTCGGACTGTAAAGTATATCTATCGATCTATCTATCTATCTAATTTTTAGCACAGCTATTTAATTTTTTATTTTGATTCTAAAACGTATACAGTAAATTTGTCTTAATAAGTATTGAACGATTACCTTTGTGAAACGAAGGGTGTGACGCAAACATTTTTTCAAATTTTGAGGATATTTAATTATAACAGCTCTGTTAACATACGCATTTCCTACCTTCTGCTACCTGTAGTACATTAGACGTAATCCAAATGCAGAATGGGTGTAATCTGCAACTATGACTTCAGTAGTGCTATCATCACTGGTCACAACAGTTACTTTATATAGTCCATATACTTTACATCATTTTTCACTTACACCATTTCTACTAACCAATCATTGGGCAGGTGTTCAGCAGGGAATATACTCACAAAGACTTCTGCTTAGCTCATCTATTCACCGACTTGAAGTTTGAAGGTGGGATTTTGGGCTTAGCATACGTCGGCTCACCAAGACGAAATTCTGTGGGGGGGATTTGTACCCCAGGTATTTGAATTTTAGGTGGTCCGTCTGTATATGATTTTTTTGTGTGTGTTTAATTATACAGCGTAGATCTACGAAATAGAAGAGATGGGGCGATGGAAGTTAAATGATGATGATGATAATGTATCTTTAATATAACTATTTGTTTAATATATACAAAAAATATTAAACAAATAGTTTTTTAGTGGCAAAATATTCTCTTTTTTATCAAAAATATGGAATGTTCGAATATAATATCTGCATTATTCTCAAATTGGAGTGAGATATAAGAGGATTTCCGACTTAAGATGCATGTGAGATTTTACCAATTCTATTTATTTAGGATATTTAAATACTGATTGTTCCGAAACTGGTGAAACGAAATAAACCAATTATTGCAATCCATATCTAATTCTTATTATAATGTCAGCACATATAATAAATTATACAAATGAGCTGAATATGAAGAATAACGTAATTGAAATATCACTCACAATATAACAACTTGTTATATACCTCGTATAATATCTATCGAGAGGTATTATTATATAAAACTTGTACTCTTGTTCCATCTCCTCTGTTTGGACATTTGCAAAATGATTTATTTTTTGTTGGGTCTTGCGTAGAGTAGATGGATTTTTCTGAATGCGGGCTTTTTTCTAAAACATGCATTCAGTTTGCTTTTGCCAATTATGCTTTGCAGTACATGTTTAATTTTAAAATAGTTTTAGTGCATTCGATATCATTGTGATAATTTTTTGATAAATGGATATCCCAGTGTAGAACAATGCACCTGATTTTTATGTAGCAGCATGCAGCTTTGTTATATTGTTCTGTGAACTTCTCATTAATTATTAAATTAGAACTGTTCTTTGATAGGTTGTTCTAGTTACACTACCTAGCTGCCCATTGTCTGTTGTATGAAATTTAACTTATGCTGCTAATTAATATAGTGGAACGCACGGTTCAGCTTTATATTTTTTCGATGAACATTTGTGTTTTGACTAAATATTTTCATCACAGTTGTTTAAATCAATTATATATTTTGAATTGGGAATATTTACAATCGTATTCCAAATAGTAGAATTTAATGCTAATGACATAGCGTAAATCTTATTATTGACATGATAGTATTGATAGAAGAGTAGATGATAGTTTGCAATGGGATCCTAGTCTCAAACTAGGGGTGTCATATTTCCAGATGGCTTTTGTAATTTTGGGGTACAAGGGATGTGCGTTTAATTAAAACACGACAATTATTACAATGCATAATGGCAATGATAAACAAATTATACAATACACGAAACACAACCCTCCTGTTTATATTTTCATATTGATTATTTTATAGATCTGAATTCTAAATAATATCGTTGAATAGTGTCATATTTCAATCGAGCGTTGTAATAGCGTAAAGTGGTAAACAGTGAACATAAGTAACTCGATCTCGAAATGTTAAATCAATCAGCATTTTTTTGGGGCATTTTTTTCTGATATCCCAAGATTCCAGAGTCGCAGAATTGATACCCCTACCTCAAGCACTTTTCTTCTCAACAATCAATTGTCCATATTGACTTACCTTGTGTTTAATTCCATAGAATACTTCAAAAACGGTTACACGCTGTACTTAAACTCTGGTCTGAGCTCTAGCCGCAATCACTACGGACAACGGGTAATCACCAGAGAGGCCGACCTTGTAACTGCTCACGAATTTGGACACAACTGGGGCTCAGAACATGACCCCGATATTCCCGAATGTTCACCAAGTGCCAGTCAAGGCGGTTCTTATCTTATGTACACCTACAGTGTTAGCGGGTATGATGTCAATAATAAGGTAAATGTCGATTGCTGTATTTTTAGACCTTATCGCACACAAATTATATATCTTACAGTTTTTCGGCACAGTTGCATATTTTTCAACTCCATAATATTCTCAGAATTTATTCAGATAAAAAATTGTGATCTTAAAATGAAGTTTAATTGGTGAATCTTTGTGTTGAACACACAATTTTGTATCTGAATGATGGGAGAGTTTCACCAAGTTAGGATACAACAATCTACATAATTAAATTGATTGTTTAGATAGAATTTTTGAAAAAATACATTTATGCAACGGAAGGCATATATATTTTTATATTTTATCTACATTCGAAATCGAAGTTCATTTCAATATTCTGATCTCTTCAGGAGGAAATACAGGATCGTTAAATGAGGTAGGAATTTCAGATGCATTTTTCCATATGAGCAGAAAATCAAGAATGACCTGTATTTTCATTAGATTTGATATTCAAATAAAATAAGCTATTGGAAATACAATACATTACACCCGGCATTGAAGAATTCTTTAGTCACAATAGCTGTGAAATTTACCAAATCATACTGAATATTGCTTTCGTCCTCTAGAAATTCTCACCGTGTAGCTTGAGGTCGATTCGTAAAGTCCTTCAAGCTAAATCTGGTAGATGCTTCTCGGAACCGGAGGAAAGCTTCTGTGGTAACTTGAGAGTGGAAGGAGATGAGGAGTGTGACGCTGGTCTCCTCGGTACTGAGGACAATGATGCTTGCTGCGATAAAGATTGTAAGCTCCGACCCAAAGCTTTGTGCAGGTAAGCAGAAATTTACGAATTACATTCCATAATAAAATCACGATCACAACCTTGTCATAGCCAACACCAAAAATGTGACACTTCGATCAATATGCAAATATTGCTTCGGAATGTGTGAAAATATGTTGTGGTAATACATGTTAAGGTGAATTTCCAAAACAAAAAATTATAGATATTATGAACTTCCAACCGCTGACTAAACAAAACCACGCTCCAACTTTCTGCACACCGTATAGAAGCAAAGAGATCACATAACACCGAATAACTCTCATTAATCGATATTCAACGAGAGATTACAGAGAACTTTTCGTAGGCGGCTGAAGAAATTTCTTGCTTTTCCAGCGACAAGAATTCTCCGTGCTGTCAGAACTGTCAGTTCGTGCGTGCTGGAGCCAAATGTAGGGATGCCCAATACGCGACCTGTGAGCAGGAATCGAGATGCACCGGTCAACAAGCCGATTGTCCCCGAAGTCCCCCTATGGCAGACAACACCGACTGCCAAGAGAGGGGCAAGTGCAAGGCGGGGAAATGCGTGCCCTTCTGCGAAACGCAAGGACTGCAGAGTTGCATGTGTGATGTCAGTAAGTAGACAGAATGAGTGGTTTCGGATAATAAATATACCATACAACTAGGGGTGATTTTTTAAAAAAAACATTTCATGTCAAAAAAATAATTTTCGCATTTTTTCTGTTCTATTTTATAAAAAATAGAAACCTCATGCATGATGGAAAAATATATACACCATTTTAATAATACAGTTATTTTATCAAAAGCTGATAGTGCATAAACGCTGTTTACTTGAATCCTAATAAGTTCAATTGCTGTGAGCAAATTCAGAATGATATGTCGTTGCTCATTTTCTCGGCCACCTCTATAATTTGTTGGTCTTGTGACGAGAATTTTTTCATGGGTTACAAAGTTTTAAAACATGCCAAACTTTATTTTCGCACATTTCTAAGTTTCGGATTACTTTAGGTTCGGTTGAAGTATTTTTGTACTGACCAGGATTCATCAAACATATTTGGGCACAGTCAGGTGTTCTGATTTTTTATGTATACATATTTTTAACATGTTTATATCAAGTTGTAACCAGTATCTGATATGCTTTACTTCATTCTTTGCATGTCAGCTAATTGTTGCTTAAGTGTATGCTCTCCACTATACAGATGCATGTTTCGTCTTTATGCTAGATTCGTCATTATAACTTTGGCTTTGTAAAGTTGCCAATGGGCTGCACCAACTTACGCGACTCTTGTTGAAATTTAGCCACTTCAATTGGAAGGCATCAAAAAAATTCGATGTACACATTAGCTGAATAAAATATTTTTCCAGTTGAAAGTGCTTGCAAAAGGTGCTGTAGGTCAAACATCAACGAAACATGCTCACCAGTCGATTCTGCTGATATCCTGGCCGATGGAACACCTTGCATACAAGGCTTTTGCAACAACGTGAGTATTTTCATACATTTTAATTTTAAGTAATATTTGTTAACAACAAACAAAAAAGTTTCCAATTTTCGTATTCCCTACAGAAAATCTATTTTAGGTACAGAGTTGTTATAGGATATTTTAAAGAAATTACATCACATGAAAATAATTTTCTTGACTATTTTCATTATATGTTCTAACTCGATAGGTCTGGAGAGAATGGTTAATGGGTATACATTCGGGACCGCATTAGAATTGTTATGTTCATACCTGTATGTATATTCAGGAAAACTGTGATCCATCATTGGACGCTACAGCATTTAGACGATAGATTTTAGTTCAGTACCTCGAAAGGAAAAAATCTATCGGTAATACCCTACTAGCCCCTTTATCTGACATGAGTTCGACTCTGTCCCGCGTCATCAGCAGTAAAATGGATGAGTATGAAAACACAGCATAATAAGTAAACGAAAATATTTGCATTTCATATACGTTTTCATTGTATTGCTTGATTGTCTATAATTTGGAAACACCTTTTCTAATATTGGATCTATTTGTGAATCTGTCCAGTCTTCATCAAAAAAATTATTTTCCAACCAAAACTGTTAAAGCGGTCACACTGTTTATCTGGGCGTTCCTACACTTTTTGAACACTTTCTACACCGATGCCAATTCTAGGGGCATTGCGAGAAGACTGTACAGGACGTAGTTGAACGTTTTTGGGACATCATTGAAGACATAAACATTAACAAAGTCCTCCTCTTCCTGAGAGATAATATCGTAGGTACTGTTGTACTGGTTACTGCATTGCTTTGGATCCCAGCTAGCTGTGTGATTGGATACGTCGATAGAAAACGAAGAAGAGAGGAATCAGACAGGTAATCATTCAGCATAGTAATGTTGTTCTAAGCTCTTATACGTATCACTCCCCACGCCTAAGTGAAGGAAATATAATATATTTAAATCAGAAAAAGTTTCAAATCAGAGATATGATTTTTCGACGTTTCATGATATCATCACGAAAATATGTTTCTCATTTTCGTCAGTGTGTTGGCTTTTTTGTAACGGCAATTATATTCAATATATTGTGGAAGGTACTCCAACAACTTACCTCCATTTTTCAGATTTTATTATGAACCGAATTTACATCTGGTTTAAATTAAGTGCCAAGAACTGAAATTGTATGCTTTGTCTTTTGTATATCTACATGACAGAGGAAAATGTCGTTACAAGCAAAAGGAATTACTGGTCACCTCATTGCACTATACATGTGTGAGAACCAATCATAAAGGAATCTGCTGATATTTATAGAATATGTGTAGGTTTGAAGTACAATAATTATAGTTTTCCTTGAAGCACATCCAAGCAGATTGGGTTCTATTGGGGATTATGAGAAATTGAAAATACAATGACGATTCAACTATATAGGTAGGTTACTAGGCTTCTCTCTTGTAATTGATCATTTCCATATAGGTGGGAGTGGCGAAACAAATCTGACCTGATACACCCTTCGGACGACATTAGACAAGTGATACATTTGAGGGTACCGAACAAATCGAGAGGGATGACGCAGCAATCTGGCAGAGTTGTACCGGAATAACTCATAAATCTATATGTGATATTTGGGGAGACAAGTAGGAATGTAAATGAAGTGTTACTTTCATGTGATCTCATGTACCATAAAAGAAGAAAGGCTTTATTTTCTAGTATCTAAATTCTATTGTAATGTTAAGTTCTAAATTGTTTATCTCGTCTTATTTGAACAGGTCGAAATCAACTTCATCCATTTCAAGCGTTACTTATTTTAGATTAATCACAATATTTGGAGAAATCTCAACCTGTCTATCGATATTGTCATTGGATCAACTAACCATAAAATGTCTTTTGTGGTTATAGTTGACTGAAATCTTGCAATTTTTTTGGATCAACCTATTCATTTTCTATTTTATAACCCACTGAAGCTAATAAATCATTGCACCAGTTCTGGTCGTAAATCAAAACCACGCCAAACGAACTAAACTGCCTGGACATCCTTTTTCGGAAAACAAAGTCGGAGCTGAAATATTAGTAAAGTTAATTTGCTAGTGATATTTGGTTCTACTTAACAGTTAGAACAAATGTCGAATCAGAGAGATAACCACAGGATACCTTTCAGAAGTTTTAAATATCTAGGTGCTGTATATACATGTTACCATTACCATACTTTTCGATATTGTACCTGTATAGAAATAAATTGTATCAAAATGCCTAATATATTATATCGAAAATAAACGTATATGTCGTTGATATGTATGTTAGTTCCTTCATATAAGTTATACATATAAATTGTATTGTATTGTGAAATAGGTATAAGTGTCCTGTTATTCAAATCCAAATAAGATCATCGGATAACAACATATGAGTTTTATTGAACTATTTTCCGTAATGTTAATCAAAGACACATTATGATGTGAAAAATCAAACAAAAAATATTGTCGGCGGATGGGACACGAACTCGCCGCGCGCCACCGGAGCCAGGCCAATGCACCGCGGTAACCAGAGCCTTTGAAGGTACGTTCCGGTTTACGCCTTTCATATCTCTGAATCGCTGCAAGCTCAAACCGCACACCGATTCAGAAAACGCCGCTCGGCTCAGCAATCCTCTGGTCATTGACCTATCTCCGCTGTGCGTTGTCGAGTGGTATCACCACGTGTGAAATAGTGAAGAAAACTGATCGAATGAGTAATAAACATTTTTAAAAATCGTTATATGGAAGGTTTATGGACGCTTTAGTTGACTGTCTATACAATAATAAATTATATATTATAAATGTTATTCTTCGTATAGATTTTAAATGCCCTTAGTGAACTCTTCCGTCGTTCGGATTGAGTCGTCCTAGATTCAATACAAGTTTCACAAATGAGAATGTTCGTATTAACATAGCACAATTCATTAAATATCTTTCTTTTTTGTCAATCTCAAAATCAGTATTTCAGGACTAGAGTACACTGAAGATTGTTCTGACAGAGGAACGAACTGCACTTCAAAATATTCTTCCACTTTTTCCAAAAAATCTTTCCAGCATTCCTTTTGCTTTTCACTATCCCTCACTTCTTGACACATGATTACTTGTGTATTGCATGTAGCCATTTCATGGAGCGTTGAAACTAAAGAGCCTATCACCTGAAAATAATATAATTATTGGATTAAGTTTTTGCAGAAAAAATCGACGATTTTCTGAGTGGAATTAGGAAATTCAGCAAGCTTTGAAGGAGTGTCGATTTTAACATTTTTGGCGCCCTGGGTTAGATATGACTTTGACATCTTCTAAAATCATTTGAAGAGACAAAACGCTTTAAAATTTGCCCGCCTGCATACATTTTGACGCACTCTGCTATTGCGCTACTCTTATCAAAACAAATTACGCACCCTACATGTACTTCACCGGGGCAATCCTTCATTTATGGGCATTCACCCAACCGCGCCCCGCCTTAACGCCGCTACTGACCTTTCAACATCGATTCACTCCATTGCAATGGACATTTGCGTGCATTTCGCGTTTTTGTTGATAATTTTTTTATACAAATCTCAATTTTGCAAAACCGAAAACCGTGTGGTAAAAAAATCCGTTTTACAGACGACCAACAGCCAAGAGCTAAACATTTTCTCAAAATCAGAGGCGGCTTGTCGCAAGTGGCATGAGGAGGTCAACAGTGACTATGTCGGTTAATTAAAAATGCTCGTGAAAAATTGTTCGGTATACTTCGCCCATCACTTTTCAAAAAATCGTTGAAATCTTTAAATGAATCACGCGTATTGGCTCTTGTGGCCCACCCAAAACCCCTGGGCCTTAAGTGTTATTTAAAAAAATTAGGTATACAAAACAGCACAGTGCATTATTTGATTACGTCGCATCCACAAATCTGGTCAAGCGAATCATACTATAGTAGTCCGGCGGTGGAGTTAATCACATCACCATCATTTTCTGAAGTATTTTTAAATTATTTTTGGGAGGTTATTGGCCAAGTGACAATATGGAGAAGCCGCCACTGCTAAAAACATCATTTTATATAGACTGCTATCAAGCCCAAAAACTACCTATCCATACTAATAAACTGCTGTTAAAGTACAGTATAGTAAAAGATAGATACCTCCTTGTAATATATACATTCAGCCAATAAAAGAATATCTGGCGTAGAGTTTAATTTGCAAGGTGCATCCCAGTCAAGTGTTTCAACGTCTACACAGCCTTTTAATTTTGTTTTATTCTCTTCAACATTCTGCCTTAGTAGAGGTAAAGCTTGAGGTAGATCCGTTAAGAGTACGTTTGCCCTGAAACATTTTTCTCCTTATCTAAGATTCTGTTGAACTCGATTGCGATAGATTAAATCAATGGAAAGATATATTATATTCATAGCATACGCTTCCTCCAAGGTTGAGCTCTCTGTGTTGCTCTTGTTAGCATTTCAAATTGCTAAGTCCTTAAACATTTTCTCACGCGCGTAAACCACTGCCAAACCTGAATCTATGGAGGGAGGCGTGAAAGGGCGCTTGCCCCGGGCGGCGAAGACTTGGACTGGAGGGCGGTCAGCCAGTCGCCGATCAGTACAGTACACTATAAAAACCTGTGCAATTTTTATCTTGAGGTCGGCAAATTGGGAATCTGCCCCTCCTTTTTTTAAATTTTGGACCATCCAAAAACAATTTTTTTGCGACAACTCTTCATCCAGTAGCATACTGAGATGAGATATTGCAAAATGCGTTATGTTGCTTTCACTGGAAACACAATGAGTTTCATCTCAATATCACATTCATGATTCCTATAGTGAGACATAACACATCTCCAACGTTAAAAGCTATTAATTGAATACTATGAACATGAAAATTTATTAACACTACCAATGTGGTGATTAAACTAAATGTATTTCTAACGTTTATTGATAACTTTCTGCCATCCGCGTTACTGACACATCTAGACAGACCCGGCAAAAGAAAATCCGGGCCCAGGGGGAATCTGGAATTGAGGTCCCTTCGAAAATAAGAGTCAAAACGCAAAAATAGTAACCTACTGGAGACCTCAAACCAACTGATACGTAACGCTGTGAATTTTTGATAGAATCTTTCATTTTCGGATTTCCATCTCGCCATGTTTCTATATCTATTTCGATAACGTATTGTATACCGAGCGCTATCTAGTCCTTTGATAAAACACGAATAAAATTTAATAACGTCTCATTTTGGGCAATAAAAAATAACTAGGCGTTTTTTATCTTTAACAACAATTCCACTGCCATTATTTCGAACCTTGTATCTGAAACTCTTACTATCAAAATGCGTCGTAAAGTGTTTACAGTATCTACTTTTTTGTTTATTTCACTTATTTGTTGTAAAATATCCAGATAAAACGTGTAATACTAATACACTGCACTAATAGAATTATTATTATTCGTCGAAATTATCCCTAGACATAATTTGTTGAATATTATACCTATGCAACTAGTCAGAAACAAGCTACAAAACAGTTAGCAAGTATGAAAGAAAATTGATATTAATAACCAATAAATAAGTAAAATAAACAGAAATGTACTATTTAATCACGGTTATTCAAGATATTTAGGACAAAATTTGTGCAACCGCTTAGATAACAATGGCAGCTGGCTTAATGAACTGTTTTTCAGCCAAATTATATAGAACTTATATAGAATAATTGTTTGTCGTGTTATATATTGCAGGACTCGCTACAACCCCTCTAATTTCATACTTACATAATAATTAGCCATTTTACAACCAATTACGAAAACACTGTTTAACAGCATTAAATCATATGCCACTACACATAAAATTCCAAATGTTTTCGAAAGATACCAAAACCATTAAAACAGAGTGTCGCAGCAATGTCTGATATTTACCCAATTACCCCAAAATTTATGTCAACACTACGTCTATGGTTTGCTTACCCTAAACAGGCAGCTACGATTCCCACACATCCGACCCCGGAACCGAGTTCAATGACACTGCGATTTTCCAGAAAGCTGGCGTTTTCCAAACATTGTTTTTCCAAAAATTTGGCCAAGACTATGGCGCCATCCCAAACCACACAATTCACATCTCCCTGTAGCTTTTGTCGAAATCGAAGGGTTGTTGTTTTGCCCACGTGGTCTATCTCTAGTTCCCGGACGAATATATCCATTATTGGCAAGTAAATACAAAGTAGAACTTTGACACTTTTATTTTAAATTATTACTAAAATAATTAAATCAAGCTATTGTCTATTATTTAAGAAAATTTATTAGAGCTGTAGTAAAAACGTGTAACGGATACCACGCGGCACACTATACGTAGACTTGAATGAATGGTATTTTCATAGGCGTAGGTCATGGTTGGATGAGAGAGGTTAATATGGTTTGATATGGTTTTTTTCAAATTTTATTGGTAAAACATAAGTAGTAAGTGTCGCGATGAATTTAGAATTTCAGATGAGATTTTGTGATATCTACGTGATAGTACTGACATACAGGCATTCGGGCTAGTGGATCACGTAACTGAATCACATGGAAATAATTAATATTTTTAACTTTCACACTGTTACGTTTTGAGGTCTTTGGTAGGATTTGTTTTTTGCTCTTTAGGTTTTTCAAGCAGCCCAAATTTCAGATCTTCCACTGGGCACAGATTTTTTCCCGACAAAACTAGTCCTGGCACAATCAAGATGACGGCCTTGTTGGGTTGGCATTCCAGAAGCTGTAGTTTATCTCCCACCTCAGAAAATTGTATTTACTAATACAACTACTACTCTTCTGCAAGGCTCAAATTAGATCATCTGTGAAATACTGCTGGGTATGTGTGCGAATGTGCTTCGGGGCACTCCCTGAAGCTGTAGGTCACAATCCAGAAACAAACAATACCCCAACGTTGTAGAATGGGCTGTCGGGTCGTTTGTTCCCCGGTAGTTACAATTTACATCGTTTTAATGTGAATAGAATTTCATCCTCTAGCAGTGCTTTTGGAGCGCCATAGTCTTTCTGCCTTTATGAGAGATTCTAATAAAAAATAAATACATATAGATTGTAGACGCTCTTGATTGGTGAAACTCTTCCATCATATAAATAAAAAGTTGTGTAATTAATACACAGTTTCACAAATAAAACTCTTTCTTTTAGTGACGCGTTCCGATTTTTTTAAAACTTGCTGGTGGTAAGTACCTGCTATCAGGAAGCTTTTTGTCGTTTTTTATTTACATATTTCTTAGTATACTTTTCCAAATGGTAAAGAGATTTAAAGGATCATTCCTTTTTTGGTTGAAAAGGCCATCACAGACTTAGTACATTATAAGGCGCTTAAGATATAAAAGTGCTTGACCTAGGTATATATTAAACTTTTCACACATCATTACAGATGTCTGAAGGATTAGAAAGCTTTGCAAATTCCTGAAATGAAAAATGGCACATGAATTATTTTTGTTTTCATGGTAAAAACATTTTTCACAGAGAAAAAATCATACGAGCACGTTGGTCCTTCATTATGGACTATACCTCTTAATATTAGCCAATTGTTATCTCGTTTAACTTCAAAACAGGGAAGTCAAGCGTCATTATTAATAAATAAGCTATATACCTGTAACAAAATCTATAGCCGTAACCAGCTACAAATTTCGCTAATATCTGCTATTAATCCCAGTGAACACATTTTACTGTAATTGTGCCTACGATCAGTATAATTACCCAATAACATTTTTTTACGTATATGTCTGATATGTGTATTTTTTATAATCATTTAGTTGTCCATAGATCCCGGATGCTTGAAGAAAGGTTATCAAGTATTTGTATAATTAAGGATTATTTATCAACTCTAGACAGTGATTTTGGATGAGGCGAAGGTCTTTGGAAGTATGTCAACTATAGGAGGACGCAGAAAAGTATAGTCATTTTAGTATTTCGGTCGTAACGGAAGATGAAAATAATATTAGATGCAGATTGTGTAGACCAGATTATTATCAATTTTTTAGCTTGACAAAACCAAACAACGGCGGTTATACATTATATGTTCACATAAATCTTTAGGATTAAAGATTTTAGCACATGTCGTGCAGGGCATTAGAGCTTGAGTTTAGTGGAAACCCCCTGGGGCACCAACTGCATGGTTCCCCAATACCTATAAAAAACTCAAACAAATGACTTCTCAGAGCCCCTAGACTCCAAAAGCTTCCTAGATGTTTTGAATAAAACTGAAGAAAGTTAGCGGAACTAATGTTTCTATAGTAGAATTTTCTCTTTGATCTTCAATGCTAGCAAAGTGAATGGAACATTTTTTCAACATAGAATTAGTTTGTAATCAATTATGTGGCAACTATATAGTATATTTGAGAAGATTATGGTACCTACTCAAATTAAGCATGTGAAATTCGTAACTAGACCTAGAATTGTTGTTTCAAATTTGTAGACAATGTGGATGTTTCAATAAAACTGCTTCGGACTTCTATTGTATTGAAATTTATTTTACGTTTCGATTAATGTGGCATCCTCAATCGTCTTCCGGTGAAAGGTTCGAACGTTTGTATTGATGCTGCTTTTACACCTTATGTCCGTCATCACGCTTCACTCCACCCCGTTCTTAGATATCCGATTGGTAAATGGCAGAGTTGCCGAGCGTGGTGACTCACGCTACCCGGCGGATAATGAGTGAGCGCCGCTGAATCATCCTTGATTATATGAAATATATCTATGTAACGAATAATTCCACAATTCATGTATCCTCCAATGCCTAGGATCCTTCAACACTGACGCTCATCTATGCTACAGAAACAACATTGTAAGGAATATGCTGAAATATATCCATACCAAGGAGGGTTTCGTTATAATTATTTTCATCATGGTGACGTTTTATCCCGAAAAACCATGTCACTCATTTCCGTCGGTCTGTCTGTCTATCTGTACTGTTAGGTAATCTTTGGTCTCTCAATCACTCCGAAAGTACTTTTTGGATTTTGATGATACTTTGACACTAGGTTACTAGTGTGACAAGGACGAAAAAGCGTTGTAGTTTTAGATGATCCATTTAGTGGCGGCGGAGTTATGGCAATAAAAATAAAAAAAACGCCCTTAAACTTCCGTTTTTCCTGTTCATTCATCATAGAATTTTTGTGACAGCCAAAAATTTGGGGTAAGGGGTGATAAGGGGTAGATCTCAATAAAACAATAGGTAATAGATGTTGGTATGAGACAGTCTATAATCTACTTCGTACTTTTTGAGATTCCAATCCACTGACAGCAGAGTAAGACTGATTAATTGTTGAATACAGATTCCTACATTCCACCGTAATAAGGATAATAAATAATTATTAAAGTGTTATTTAGCCCTAAAAATAGCGGCAAGTAGGTTGACTCTGTATTACACGTGCATTGATAGTAGCTTACTAAACCTTATATGATTTCAGAACTGTTGCTTGGCAAATCTCTAAATTTTGAATACTCCAAAAAAAGTTGTGATGAATTTCCTGCTTTATTACCCAAAATAAATGCGAAATTTTCACACCCTTCATGGCAACCACGGTACATTGGCATCAAGGTTTCGTCTTCAAAACTATTGAAGCAAGAGCTGAAAAAGTCATGCGATATTTGTAAACTCCCCCTGTATCGAAAGATTTCAATGTCGGTGGGTTCATATCACATACTCAACAAGACTGCTTACCATTACTGTCACCATACTCATAATAAATACAACTTTTTCGCCATCAATCCTAAACATACTGCGTAAACAAACAACATTTGATTAATTCCCAAGCCGTCAATACACCGCGAAAATGCTATCGAATAGTTTCAATGTGTTCAATCAGCGTAATTTGAAAATTAATCACATTAAGGACAAAATCGTGCGGATCATGGACCTCAGAGTGGGCAAACTGATACTTCCTTTGCACGTGTTGAATTTGCTGGCAGAACTGTATGTTGCTGTGTCCACGCATGAACGAGTAGAAGGTCCCCTTTTGGCCAACGAAGCCAACTCCTCAGTCACATTGAGGAACTTCAAGAAGAATAGGTTCTTCTATTTCACCGGTTGGACCTTCGTAAGTAGTCATTGTCATTTATTTGACAGTATCAGTAAGATTAATGATATTAAAAAGTAGCTTCATAGAAGAGAGTTATATTGGTGCACACAGAGTAATACAACAGGGTTTGGATGTGTCAAAAAATAGAGGCTTGTAATTGAATTATCGCTATAAATCCATTCTCAGAAAATTTCACTTACTAATTCTACATTATTAACAGAATTGGTGATGTTTCTTCTGCGAGGAAAACATTTTGAAGTGTCTTTTACATTGCCATTTTTTATTCCGTTAAAAAATAGCTTGGCACTTGAATTTTTGATACGCGATATATGAAAAAGTCGTTTGTAAACATAAAAATTAGTGAGATGGATATTTTCAAACTCTTTTCGCAAGATTGTAAGGTATGCTAAGGCAATACTCGAGCCTATTGCTTTGTGTTGAGGAAGGGTCTTCCAATGGTACAAATCTTGAGGACCACAGACTTTTTAAAGGTTTTGTGTAACTTTCCATCCAATCTATTCCTAATTGCTTTATGTGTGGTATGAATGTTGTTGGCGTGAGATCCCAGACTGACATAATCAGGGAGATGATAACAACCTTTTCTTGCTTCCCGAGTCCCTCAATTTCTATTGCGAGATATGTATATTTAGATATCTTCCCAGCATAGGTGCTTTTAACATGGTTGTCATTAGGGATAGCAATATCTATTATATAGGTAATTCTGTCTGCCTTGGATTGTAAAGCGATATCAGGTGTATTGGCTGGGACTGTCTTATAATGTATTTGGATGTCCCATTGCATGCACTGGTAACGTGTTCTTTCGTTTCCATTTGTTGGTGGTAGTTCCTGCAATTGTCATGTTTTATTATATCCTTTTTGTAGTTTTGTGTCGCAATTACTTGGTGCTGGATAGCAAGCATGAAACTCTGCGTTTCCAGGAATAGCTGACCATCCTGAAGCCAGACATTTTTTATGAATATTGTCTTTTGTTACTCGGTATAGAGTGTGTTTTCTGTGACCAGGTGTCTTATTTTTCTTGTTGTGATTGTGCATGTTTATGTGTGTCTGCTAAATGGTTTGGACAAGAAAGGAAAAGGGAGGTGTGTAATACTTATCTGCTTTTACTACCACTCTATGTGAGTAGATTTGCTTGCTTCGAAAGAAATGTATGAGTATTCGTATTTGTTTTATATGAAGTGATTGTACGTCCATATTCCTCTACCACCTCTCTTTCTATTTATGGTAAGTTTTATGCATGAGTTGGGGTGTAACACTGTTCCTCTTCGGATGAGGATATGGATGTTGTTTATATCAGTGTGTAATCATTTGATGAAGCCACAGGAGTACGTGAGAACTGGTATGCAAATGTGTTCATAGCTTGGAAAGATTTCTAGAGTTTTATTCTTAATTTTTTTGTGGTGTTTGAATTCGTTTTTCAGCTGTGCTCTGATTTGTGTGGTCTATGTTGCTGTTTTGATAGCCCAGATACTTGTACGTTTCGTCTCTGTTCATGTTGGCGAACGTTACGCTGTTTCCTCTTAGGGATGGTTCTTCCATTGAACTTAATTGATTTGGAACACTGAATTTGCTTATCCCGAATTCTATTTTGATGCTAGAGTGCAAGTTTTTGTTATTATAAGTAGTCCTTTCAGTTGCATCTTAGTTTATATCATCCATGTAGAAAAGGTGATTGATTTTGTGTATTATTATTATAATAAGAAAAGAGAAAGAATTTATTTCAAATCATGAGTAAAAGTTTGACGAAAATTGATGAGCTCGAAAATAGTTGCATAGTTTCGACGCATTATATATATTATTTCTTCGTGCGTCACGAGAATATCACAGTAATTTTTCAGTGTAGTATGGGTATAAACCTACTGATAAAAACGAAAAACGTATAGCATATTTTATCACTTGATGTTCTACAAAGTATTATATTGTATTTAACGGTATTTTTTTAATGAGGAATAGATAATTTTCTATTACGAAACTAGAAGTTGGATAATTCTTGGTAGATATGTAACATTCGCGAATTCGATATATTAACTTAAACTGTTTTTGATTTCAGTCTGTTCGTTGGTGTTTTTGTTTTAATGTTGTGGGTCCAGAGTAGGTAATTCTGGACTAGAGTGGTCAAACATTCAAAAATTCTTAGTTAAACTGTGTTAAGCAGTCATTCTGATGATTATTTCTCGTCAAATTTGAACATGGCTGTAAAACTGATACATTTTTTCGTACCGAATAGTCCTATTTTAATTTTTGAAGGGTCATTTAACTCATTATATAAAACTTAGAGTAATTTTTTCATATTTTCGGTTCGTAGATAGTACTTTTAGCATTTTCATTGCAGTAACAAATATAATACAATACTAAGTTTATTTTTTGATGTGCAGTTTTGTGCGCAATGACAGGCTGTACTGTAACAGAGCACCGTTTGGACAATATTTTCCAATCCACCTAAACTTAGTAGTAGCAAATAAATTATTAAAAAACCTTGAATGACAAAAATTCGAAAATTGCTGAAATTTTGCAATTTCTCTTTGTACCATAGCAATAAAATATATGAGTAGGTCTTTATTCGATATATCTGACTCAATTTCTGAATTGTTGAATTGGGGGCGTTAGATGTCACAAAAATTGTTTTTTGGCAATTATATCGTAAATCGTTAATTTTCAGATTGGAAGTCTTAGTAGACAATTATTACACAAAATTATGACTCCAAACTTCGGATGTAGTCAAACAAAATTGGGTAGGGTGCTCAAAATTTTATGAAAACGACAATATCTCATTCTTACATATTTGATAGGTTCTGATTAGTTTACGGAGTTGTTCAAAATCTGTTTATGGGATTCATTTCGCAATCCCTAATTCAATGAATTCAATTCAAATAAATTAGGGCTTGTTGCAATAAAACTACTTGAAGTATGAGTACTACTTTAATCCTACCAATGTAATTGCATTTCATTTTTCATGTTTCTTTAGTCCTTGGTCATTCATCAAGTAAATTCATTTGAAACAATTTAATCAAATTTGGTTTGATAATCTAAGAGGCCGGCTCGTTAAATGCTGATATTATTATATCGGGGAATGATCTTACCATGCGAATAACTACGTGGGATTTGTGAGAAGTTCTGGAAACCTTCGAACATTAAAGGTGCTGAAAACTGAAAAAAATAAAGCAGGATATGGATACCTAATTTTATGACGATGTTTCTCTTCGTTCGTGTGCACGCCTGTGTTGATGAAACAGACTTCCTAATGGTTATACCTATCTAGAACTGGTTTTTACTATACACAAAACACTTAAGTGGACTATCTGTGAAGTGGACATTCGCGTTGCTTCCCACAACGTGCGCGTTTACCTGATAATTAGATACATTATAATAGATTCACCAATCGACCTTTATCTTAAATTAACCTAGAAACGTAGTCGCTTACAAAATCAGTAGCTATACACATGAGTAGAATCGTTGTCTACACGCGAGATGTCTCCCTTACGTAACGGGAATTTGTTGCTTGTTACCTACACAACCATTTTTTTGGTTGATATGTATTCTATGACAGCATTTGGTAAACTTAAAAAAATTGAACCGGAGAGCTATAGGTTCAAAGTTATGTCGAACTATTCATGGGCATTTTTCACTATGTGGACATTTGTAAGTATACCTGTTACTTGTATCATTCTACATAGACTGTAATATGCACAGATCTTTTGAAAACTAGACCAACTAAGAACTAGGGCACCTTTATTTAATAATAAGTTACGGTGTTGCCTCTCTAGGTTGATCACCGCGAAAACATAAATAGTAGTCATAGGCGTCGCTCATAGCATGGCTTAGGGGGGCCGGACACATCGAGGATGAATTGAAAAATATAAACTCCGTATCAAAATTCAAGCATGAACTTGAAACATGGTTCACAGCCACTCCTAGAAAAAACATACTTAAAATTATGAACCTACAATCATAATTATCTGTATGAGCTCACCTAGTAAATCGCATGAAGTTAGTATGTACCATTATATTTGGAACTTGACATAAATGAAATAATTTCTGAATGTATTATAATGCAATGATTCTTGCTGGAAGCAACTTGTAGTACCCTGACCTAAGATACAGAAGAAAACAGCAGTTACTTTTTATTGTGTTCCGTTACCAGCTCAGCAAAACTAGGAGCAAAATTTTCTAATTTTGCTACCCACTGGAGAGTTCTAGATCTGCCCCAGTATGAGAGTTGCGCGGTATCACATTTTTCCCCGTAAATATTAAGTACTTTCAAAGTAGGGTCGAATCATTAGGAAATACACATAATCTCCAATTGTTTGCCACAATTTCCATTGGAAGATCAAAGAGGTATTATTTACTTTTTTTAAACAGAGATGAGATTTCAATTCATAACGTATGTTAATTAAGTAAGTAACTAATCTGTTGTTTTCATATACAGTCAAAGCTAAACGAAATAGTTACCCGATTATTCCATCCAGATACCCTAAACTGGAAAAAATCATGCACGCATATCTTATGCGTACATCATATTTTCCGTTGTGGTCGGAGCTTCTCGAATAAACGACTTCATTTACATGGTAAAATAAAAAAAAATCGGGAGGGGTTGAATCTGGTGATCTAGCAGGTCACATAACAAGACTACCTTATCCGATCCATCGATTGGGGTATTTCCCATCCAGCAATTGCCGGTTCCTATCAAGAAAACATCGTTCACTTGAAAAATCCCTTGCAAACGCTGTCAATGTCGAAAATAAAAGTCATTATTAGCTCTCCCCCATTGCACCTAAGAACTTCTAAACGTTTTCATAAAAAGACTCATCGTGTTTGCGCTATATGACTAAGCTCAAGCTAAATGGACCACCCTGTATATATATTTTTTTATTTCAAATTTCAGGTCTTGCAAATGATTTTCCTAGGAATTGCTGTTTTCCACGAGCTGTCTGAACTATTAAACCTCAGCCTGGGCGTTCGGAAGAAACTAGGAAGAGCTCGAGCTGTCATTTTTGCCACATTCACATTTCCTTGTACTCTATTAACTGCGACGGTATGTATATCGTGGGACAATGTGCCTATTTGATTTGCGAATATTAATACACAGTTGACATTCAAAAAAATAGAATTTTGAAGGATTAACATTGTTTAACTTTTCCCGAAAATAAAGAACTATTCGAGAAACATATTGAATTTAAAGAAATTATTTGTTGTTCAACAATATCTCAAATTATCATTTCTGCGAATAACATATTTTGCCTACTGGTGTGTTTAATATTCCACATGGTGTGGTTGAACCCTATAATATCGATAATTAAATGAACGTTCATTATGTCAATTAATTGAAATACATATTTGTAATCAACGCTTTCAGGTATTCTGGACAGTTTGGCATATAGACAGAGAATTGATCTTCCCCTCAGACTTGGGCAAAGTCTTTCCAGATTGGCTAAATCACATGCTGCATACATTCATTTTGGTACCAGTATGCATAGAGATAATGACTCCGAAAAAACACAGCTTTGTTGACTACAAAGTGGCTGCAAAGTCACTGTTCCTATTTGCTCTCGTATATCAGGCAATGTAAGTATTGATTACACTTAATTTTTTCGACGTTCAATACACGCAATGTACATTAGATACCTTCTCTGTTCCGGTTGTTAAACATCAATTTGTATCAATGATAGATATTGAAAAAAGGGGTATCAAGCGGATGACGCTGTACTTACCACGCAACAACCTCAGTTTAGAATTATAGATTTAGATAGAAATTTGAGAGTAGATTTTTTGGAAGTGAATTTAACATCTGGTAACAGTTTTTGACGCCGTTCTTTAAGATGATAAATAGCAATTTCGGGATTATTATTATCCTTATCCAGTAAAATGGAATAATATAGTGATTGTTGCAAGAACAGAGGCTGGGCAAATTTGCCCCTTTATGAGAAAAAAGGTGACTACGCCATAAAATGCCATACATGTCAAAATTAATTCTTTTTTGTTCGAGACATTTAAAATACATCAAAACTGTACTGTGTTCATAAGTCGGATGTATCAGTCAACCTGTTTAACAAGTTGAAGGAAAAGGCCTCAGAAGCGTACAAAAACAAAGTTTGACCATTCTCAATTGTTTTCATTTTTTCTCAATACTGCCATAATACTGCACCAATTTCCAAAACCTATGATTTTTTCCTGTAATTAATATTCTAACGGTACTTCACAAGTTAAAGAAGGACCCAGTATTAAGAGATTTTTTTTTCGTTTTTCGAAGAAAGTGTCGCGGCCACTGCGCATATTTGGAAAAAGTAAGACAAAGATTCTTCATCCTTGCAGTTATAGTAACCTAGTGTAACAAAATTGCAACAGAAGACGAATGTTACTTTCATATTCATAGAAAGGTCAATAAATACCGGACAGATGAACTACAGATCCATGGAAATAATTTGTATGGGTTTTGGTGATTCATGAAACATATCAAATTCGAATTACAATACTTCCTACTGGTGTATGAAGTAAAAACAATACACTTCACTGCTCTTCACTAACAAAAGAAGTAGATAATCGATTCCGATGTCAAAATACGGTGGAATCAAGAACTTTTTCAAATCATTTGCGGTTTCAATGCATCATCTAGATAAAAAATGAGTGTTAAACATTCTACATGATTCCAATGTATGGTAAACATTGAGCAATGTCACACGGTATTATCAAAATATGCACACCCGATCAAGATTTATATCATATGCAGATACTTTTTTTCAGATACCTTTTCGTTTACCTCTACCATGGTGTTTGGTTGTACCCAGTTCACGAAAAGTTGAGTTGGACATGGAAAATCGTATTATTTGTGGGTAAAATGATAGCTCTAATGAGCTTCCAAAGGATGGGAATCAGTTTTCAACACAAGAAAGTGAAATGATATCGGCTTCATCAAGTTATGTTTATTTAATATTGTTTTCAATATGAATGACTGGTTGGTTGTGATTGTTAGTATAAGAAAAATGTTTATTATACAATGTTTGATGTTTATAAACTGCATATATTAATTTATAACCTGTGGTGGGATAATAAGACAGCAACAATTAAATACAAGGTGTCCTACAGAGAATTATAGATAATTACCATCCTACATCTGAAGAGAATGAATAATATCGCAATAAATTATTGTATAAAAAAGTATGAACACATTATTAAAAGTACTGCACTAACATTAAAACAATATCCAACCTTTCATTTGACTAATTCGTAAGAGTCGCAGTATAAGCCATGCATTTTAGTGTAAAAATGTGAGATGCTTGTTCGTCAAGTGTAACAGAATTTTTGAGCATTTCCATTCACGCAACAAGCAGGATCTTGATATTTCTAAGAGGATTTGTTCTCAAGATAACTATAATACCATATTAATGAGTTTTTGCATAAATTGTTGAGTATTTTATTAAATCTATAATTTTGGTGCAATGATTTTATTGCTTTGGTCAAAAAAATCTTTACTTCACGCGCACACTGTCTGACAGTACAGACCCAGAATGTAGAATTTGAAACACAAGATGGGTCAATTTGTCTATTCATATGTCAAAAATGACAAATTCAGACCCTTTTATAGTGAATCTTACTAAGTCAGCACAACAACAAACAAAAAAATTTATCTGTTGCTTCATTCTGAAAAACTTGTAGCAGGACCGTTTTATTAAAAATCTCCTTAATAATGACATTGCATAAATGAATAGAAAAACGTGAAAAAATAAAACTTTTTGTTTTAAAACTTCCTCCTTTTCAATATATCTGGTTTCCAGTTAATAGGATGCGTTTCCTCAGTTGCTGTATCGTCTTCTTTGTATATTTTAATCGTTTTGTCAGCCTCCGTCGTTATTAATCTGGAACCAGAATTATCGAACGTCATGGAAAATATACCAGCTTCACTATCCATTGAACCAGGCTGGACTGGAGCTTGCAGCCTGAAAAAAAATTGAATTGCATTAATTTCACGTATATGTTCAATAATCTACTAGTATGTGAATATAAAACAACCCTTCACATCAATAAGCCTCACCTTTGGAAATTATAGCCTGTCCTCCAATCCCAGAAGAACATAGTGCCGTTATCACCTCCAGAAACCAGAACACTTTCTGGATTCACAGCAAGACAATTGACGATCACATTGTGACCAGATAAATTCTGGATGAACTTTCCATCAGGACATTTCCATTGTTTTATGTTGTCAGGGGAGCATGAGGCAAACATGTTTCTGAAACAGAAATATAAACCTAGAATAATGAACAACATGGCTGTAAGTTTCCAGGTACACAGCACATTAAAATATTCAATCATCTGCCTGAGCACACATTTGTTGTTGTTTGTTGCGCCTAGCTTTGAATATAGAAAATGGCTACACGCATCACTTTTCTTTCTCTCTCTCTCTCTCACACACACATACACACTCACACAAACATACACAAGATAAACTCTGTATAGTATTATTAGATATTCCTGAAGTGAATATAGTGCAAGGTTCTTTACGCGGTGCCATTATATAACCATTCAGTCCCAATGAAGTCTGTCATTAGATCTGAGGCACCGTTTAGATTCAAAATACTGCAAGCAAGTTTTAAAAACGCATACCGGATTTAGCTCATCTACCTCAGTTGCCTAATAAATGTTTACCAGGTATATACACTTCACTATGTGCGAGGCCTGCTAGATGTGGTGTCAACTTAAGACTTCCGTCAGTGCAGCTCGGCGCCCGACAGTGAAAAGCAAATGTTTACGGCGCTGTAACACCGCCAATAGAAGAGGAAGGCTGTTTTTTTTCAAATCAAATTTAAAGACAAACTACTTCGTCGCAAGGTCATTTGAGCTTAAAAAGGCAGTTTTCCAGTAGCGTACTCGATCTATATTTAAAAAACTGAAATCAAATTGTCCGAAATCTCTATCTATGGTTCAATGAAAACTAGCAGTACTCACAATGTAGGGTGAAAAACCACATCTCTCACACTCTTCTTATGATTGGTAAGGGTGCAAATTGATTTTCCAGCAGCAAGATCCCATAATCTGATTGTTGAATCATGACTTCCTGAAAAAAAAAAAAATCAAATTAGTATCGAAGGTATAGTACAACTAATCCCAATTGAAACTAACCAAACTATCAGAACCGTTTAAAAAAAACACTCTTGTATGTACAGATGGTACAACAAAATCCAAATCCACAGGAAGGAGTGAATCCTCCTATGACCACAAAAAAAATGAACATAGGACTCTATTTTTTTGTTCAAATTACACAATTATTATTAGAATGATAGAATTTTTTATCAGATATGAAATATATTGTACCTGTAATGACTTGTGGTTCACTAGCTTGTGCAATGACAGTTGTCACTGTATGAGTATGTCCAGTTAGAGTATGAACATTTGCCTTGGTCCGCATGTCCCAGACCCTTGCTGTTGAGTCGCGGCCTGCTGTGAGTAACACATCAATTGTTGGATGAAGAGCCAGTGAATACACTGCTGACAGATGCCCATGGTAGTGCCTTATCACCTAATAATATTCGAAATAACTTGGTTATACACTTCCATCTAACTAGGTCAAATCAATTGTTTTGTGCATATCATTGAAAAAACAGAGGTTGACTTTATGTGTGATGTAGAGTTTCTAGACATTGAACAATTGAAAAGATGAATATTATAGTTCCCTGCAGACATGCAACAGTAAATACATTTGCTACTGCATTGAACCAGTCTGCTGTGGTTTCTGATTGATGATTATAAATAATTTGAAAAATCAATACATGCATATGATAAAATTGAATTTATTAAATTAAACTTGTTCACAAGAATAGTTCTAGAGAATACATATTTCTTATCAGATGGAAATATATATGTACAAGACAAGTTTTAAAAACCTGGTGAGACTAACTTTTTTGGTTCAAGAGGTGAACTATAGTTTTTGTGAGCAAAGGCTTACAAGATGAGAATGAAATATAAAAAATTCAACAATCAGCATGTGATCTTTTACCAAATTAATATACAGTCTCACTAAAAAATTGAGAAGAATAAAAATGCTGTTTGACAAACTGTCAGTAGATTGATTCTTCAATGCTTAAACTATTATATTAATGACAATGACATATGCTATTATAGAATAATACTTTAGTTTAAAAAATATAAATTGTTAAAGATTATGATACCATCAACTTTACTAAGATGCTATCTCACAAATTCAGTCCACAATATATGTAAGATACAGCTAATAACAACATTACAAGAACTTAAAGAGCTTCACTTACTTTATTATATTCAAGATCCCAACACTTCACTTGCCTGTCTTCTCCACAACTGAATAAATATGGATGTCTGGCACTAACAGCTAATCCCCTAACTGTACTAACATGTCCTGTTAGTGATACTTTCAGTTGGCCACTTGCAAGGTCCCAAATTTTGATTATTCTATCTGCAGCTCCAGTAGCAAACCACTAAAAATTAATTGCAAATTTTTATTCACATTTGCGATAATGCAGCCATAACAATAAGGAATTTGTAAATGCACCAGCTTGGTTTGCTATTTGGAAAAAAAAAACAAATATATTGAGCTGGTGCAACGGATTTAGACTAGGTACAAGTATCAAGCAAGCGGTCTATCATTTATTATTATTGCTAGTTAGAATTCAACATTGAATTGTATATACATATAGTATGTTAGGCTGTCAAATCACCAGTTTTGTCATATTGGTAGAATTTTAAATTATCTAAAAAAGTGTCTCAAATTTCTAGTATAACATAGTGTTTCAACAATTTAGAAAGATGGTAGAGTGTTGAGCTATGAATTTGGAATTAATTCATTATTCATATTATACAAATACCAAAAATCACAAAAGCCGTAAATGAAAAAAGAAGCGATAATAAGGCTATAAAACTATTTAATTGCCTTCCAAATGAATTGAAATTATTAGATAAAAAAGAATACAAAAAACAAATAAAAAATTGGATTTATAATAATGTTATGATACTGTAATTTTATTGTTATTAGTTTCATATTTGGAACGTTAAGCCACAAGGATTAACCTATTACTTGGTTACAAACATCATCAACAAATCGAACAAATTCATCAGAGAGATGAATCATCACATATGTAAGTTCAGTAGTTTTTAAGTACTTAATGTAATCAATTTTATTCTGTACCAGCCCTACAAACAGATAACTATGTTTATCTCTGCAGGATTATTTGAGCAGTCTGCTCACACTTGTAATATATTATCTGGCAAAATAAATAAATATTATAAATGAAACTAGCAAAACCAAAAAAAGAGGAAATTCTTATTCTTATCAATGTACTGGGTGTAAATGATTTCATTTTATAAAAGCAAGTAGTTTTTGAGATATTGACATTGGTATAGCTATCATTGTTACATCCTGTCATCCTACATCAGATACAGTAATTTTGAAATCAGATACTAGAGCCTTAAGCCTTAATAAACCAGACAAAAAGTAATGAGCAAGTATTGAGAGGTTTGCATGATTAAGAATATATTTTAAATGCTAAGCTTACTTCATTTCCTGGCTCAACAGCTGCACATCTCACCCATCCCAAATGACCAGCTATAACCCTATACAGCTTCCAAGGTGGGTGCCACTTAGGCTTTGGCATAGTGGGAGCTTTCCTAATCATATTTGCCAACTGGTTCTGGGTGTTTGGAGTGTTTCTGGCTACTAAAGCATTTTCATTGTATGGAACCACAGCTCCTTCAGCTGCATTAAGTTCATTTTCTGTTGTGCCAGGAGGTGGAGGATTTGGCCCAGCTTCTGATTCACGTAAATGTTTCATAGCTTGCATTTTCTTTACATCATCAAATACTAAACCATATGAATCCCGAGCTTTTATAGCTCTTCTTATTTTCTCACTGAAATCATGATAAAATTGTGAAAAATAATTCGGAGAATGATGCTTTATGAAAGTTGTATAGGAAACACATCTTTATAGTTGATTGAATACAGAGATTTCCCTATACTTACGCTGTTTCATCTACAGTTGGCAAGTTTCCTTGGTTAGATATGAACATATCGTGAGATCGTTTCAGAGATCTGAATACCAGAGTATGCACAGAGTGCCTTTGTACGTCCTCAACCATTTTCTACTTTCATATGATCGTTACTTATGAATCCTGGAAATATATTGCGGTTGATCACAATAAAAATTCGAAATTCAAATTGTTGTTTCTCTGTAATGTTCAAATTAGACAATAACCAAACATTTTAGATGACAATGATGACATTGTCATTCCTGTCAGCGTCATCTGCCAGTCGATCAACGATTCTAGACGAAGGTAATGGAACCAAATATGTTGAGTCGTTGTCGTCGTTAGTTGGTGGTTAGTTGGGTCACACCACGGTAAAACCAGTGGTGTACTGCAGTTTTAAATTGTGTCATCTATTGTATTTTCAATATATTATAACATTTGATTGGAAAATTTGTCAGAATCAGGAAAAATGAATGAATGAAATTACGTTTAATTTTAACCGTGTTATATTTTAGGAGTATTAAAGCAGTGGTCTCAGAGACGGCCGCCAGGGGCGCATGTTCTAATAAATAAGTCATAATTGCATAGCTGTTAAAACTGGCTTTAGCTATTTGCCTTTCAATAAAATATAACACCAAATAGATTGCAGTAGCCTTTTTTGTGATAACGCTGCTATTGCTGGTCACACGGGGCTCGGGATTTAGGGGCTCGGAAGTATAAAGATATTTCAATTCTTCATACTGCTATGTACCAATTCTTTTTAGCTGTCTAGTAGGGTTCGATTTTTCGGTTTTTCAAGGGAGTACCGAATTTCAGATTTCCCCCCGGGCCTGGATTTCCCTTCGACGGCTCTGATGGGGAGATATAACGTGTTTATTTTCTCATATTATGTATAAATACGCGAAAAACGCAGCTGGTGGTATATGTGGTCTAGTTTTGTGGTCCATTATCTGTTATGAGAAATGAATCGTTACAGATAAGTTTGACGTTTACACATTGATAAGAGTTTAGAAACAAGTTTTTTATAGGATTTTAGATTGCTGAATGGAAAAAAGTGGATCAGCGGCACTAAAATCGGTATCAATAGTCTCTGATACCTGATGATTTCTTTAAGATCTCTATTCAGTTATAATGCATTAATCTGTAACAAAAGTTACTAAACTGTGTCATCACTGCCGTACGCGTTCTTCACCATCAGTCTGTCAGTATAGCTGAAACGGAAGACTGGACAGTTGTTACACGAGATAACAGACGAAGTACCCATATACTGGTACTCTATAATTTTTATATTCATACTATAGTCTATAGCGGCAAGGGAGATCCGCGCGTGTGTATGGGGCACAAAATCGAAGAGTGAATGAACGGCTAATGCTGTCAGTAAGGACTTTTGTGAGAATGAAGAATGATGTCAGTAATTTGGTGTTTGAAAGGTTTTTTGCTTCTCAGGTTTTTGGAGAAGGTATTAGGACACTAATGGACAGGACACATCTTTTGCCTTTTAGGTTTTGGGGGAGGACGAAGGGGGTTATTTCCTCGAAGAGGGTGCAAATTACAAAACTGCCTTGGGCTCCATAGGCACTAGCTACGACACTGGATGAGAGCAAATATATGTTCCATAGATTACATAAATACTCAGTAGGCGATATGATTATTTCATTTGTTAATGCATTCGCTCTACGTACACGTTAAACACAAACATATTTCTATAACAATAACGCAATATCGATCAAAAATATTGTAGAAGATATTGCATCTTCATTTCTCCAGTTATTTTAGATTTGATGGTATATAAATTTTGAATCACAGAGAGAAGCATCGTTAACAACATATATACAATATACAACATACAACTACAAATCAACAGCTTAAACATCTAAAGCAATTGCTAGTGGAGTACAGAGGAATTTCATGAAAACATTTTTGCAGACTAAACGAAAGCTGGAAAAGTGCCTGCTTTTGCATATTCGCCCGAATGAACTAGATCACCCTCAGAATTGACTATGTGTTTTTGCTCTTAACTGAGTTACATTTGATGGAAACCAAATTTGACCGATATAAACAAATATATTGAACAAGATATTATTTAGAAGTAACGATGCCTGGCCCATTTGAATATACTAGCTGAGCTGTGTATGGACCAGATATGTTACTACTGATTAGGAAAAAACCTATGCACTTTACCAAGAACCTAAGTAATAGGAAATTTTGCAATTACTTGCAGTGGCGGCGAACTGTATGCTTTAATAAAGTATTTTTATTCTAGAAAATATCTGGAGATCTGAAGGTAGGTATGTAATCCATATATAACCTTAAAGCATTTTTCATTGAAAAAATTGTTTTAGCTTCTTTCTGTTTCGAGAACTGATGAGAAACCAAGGTATTTGATCAGGATTTGGAGAGTCATGATGAAAATGCATGGATAGAATTTAAATCCATTACCTGGAACTCGTTGGAAAACCACCGAAGTCAAGAGTAGGAGCGAGTTATCGGAAATCTGTTAAAAATCTTTTATTCTGTCTGTCTATAAAATGCATTTCTTAAGTTTGGATCATTTTCCGGAAAAATTTGGGAATCTTAGAGCAAGGCGAAAGTTTTCACCAGGACATTTATGTAATGGTAAAGAGATATGAGGCTCGGATATGGATATAAGGGCTGTTGGTATATGAATATGCTGGCAGACTACTGCTGGTGTTTGAAAAGGGATGTTCAATAAGTCAGGCATGACAAAATCATTTGGAAAAACCAAGAAAAAACCTTTCCTGATAAAATAATTTGTTGGATATTGTTATATCACTCAAAATTTAAATTTGTGTTTTTTAAATTTGTAGGAAATTTTTAGTCATATATTTCTGCTTCTAGTTTTTTTAAAATATACCGATTGGAAAAAAATCACTCACATTTGAAAATACTTTCCATTATTGGTATTTTAGAGCTGCCCATTTTCACCGGACTATTAATACATAAATGCTTAAAAGATGTAGCCTAGCGGAAGAACGACGGGTGCATGTCATATTGAATAATTAACATTTGACATGCTATTTCCGGGATATGAGTATGTAATTAGATGGATGGTAATTTGTGAGAAGAATTTGAAAAGTTCGATTAGCTGATATATGAATCTTATCTACCTACACCGCGTTTGGTGTAAACATCAATGTTACGTAATCACACATTCAGATATCGCCCAAAATGCACGATACTATAAAATAAAACCATTTATCCATCAAGAAATAATGTAGGATATATTTCTTCTTTATTGCTGCCATATGTTTTGCATGTACTGTTATTATACACTTACAATAAAGACTTATAGCATCAACAGTCCAACGCTTAGACCATATCTAAGGGTAATAGTGGTTCTCTTTTGAAGCAGGTATATTCTGACAGTATTCCGTTGATGACTAGAAAACTTAAAAAATATGGTTTTTACCTTGGAAAAGCATAACCGTAAAGTTATTTTACTAGAAAGCGATGAAATTGTTTGATGGCGACGAAAATACTCAAGAAGTATAGAGCAGTACAGAACAGAGCAAAAGAAAATCTTTTATCTTGATGAGACTTAGATTAATGAAGGTTAAGGAATATAACCAGTGCTCGCCAAACTTTCGTGGAAGGCCTGTCAACGGGTATTAAGGTACCTTCAGGTAAAGGGAAGAGACTAAAAATCGTCGATTTTGGAAAAGAAGAAGGTTTTTTAAAAAAAGATTTGCTAACCTTTCAGTCGTGACATACGGTAGATTATCACCAGAATGGTAGAATATCTTCCAGTTGATTGAGTAGTAGCTATGGATAACGCAAGTTATCATTCACAACGCATTGAGAAGACTTCCACTTCATCTTGGAGAAAACAAGAAATTATTGACTGATTAACCACCAAAAGTATTGATTTGAAGATTGATAAAAAAGAACTATAGCTATAGCAAATTTACACAAAAATACACATATACTATGCCTATTTTTCTTTCCTTTTCACGAGTATCATACCGGCACACCATTTTCAGTATTTGTGATGGATTGCAATTGGCAAACAATTTTCACAATGAAATCAGTGCCAAACTATGAAAGTGACTTAAATATTCGTTGGGTCACTCTGTAGTCCCTTTGGATACCTAATGAGGATTTATTACTTTATACCTTTATGAAGTAGAGTATAGATACGTTTAATGTGTTCTTGTTATTAACTGATACGAATATTGTCCTACCTCCATTCGGTAGATACGAATCAAACAACGTCAGAAGGGTATAATAGCCTAAACAACTGTAACTTCGTATCTACAATGTACGAAACCGTAAATTGTTTGCCTCGAACCATAGGATTATACCTAGGATTCGTACCATCTTTTCAAAACAACCCGGTATCTATTAAAAAGGGTAGTAAGATATATTGCTCTTTGATTTCATTGACCGTTTTTTCACTGATGTTATATGAACTATATGAAGATATCACGTTAGTACGTCCATATCTCCTTCGACTATTGACATCTATACAGTTATTAACTTCAATATTCACAGTTGTTATAGGGACATCATGGACAAGCTTCATGAGAACATTCCTGCACAGTGAGCGAGAATTGCGAAGATTCGAATTCAACGAAGGTTGTTATAGACGCAGCATATCCAGAATTAATAGAATTTTATGTATATTTTGCATTCTCAATAGCATGTTTCTTGTTTTCGAAAATCGTGAGAGAGTTGGAGTCTCTATCATGAATAGGATTAGAGATCTGTACAAGGTGGCTTTGAGTGCGTACTTTGTATGTGTTATTGTCACTATGAGGAGAAAGTTCGAATTGATTAATTATCTAACTTTTCATCACACTGCTTTGGCTTTAGGTATTCAAAGAAGGATACATCTCATGCGAAAGCATTACATGATGATGAATAAGGAAATAAAACTATTCAATAGAGTAATCAGTTGGCAATTAGTCCCCATGACTACGAATGCCTTCATAGTTATGATATTTATGTTGCGTCATCAAGTGATGCCAGGGATTATATACTATTACGCATTCATCAATTCGGTAAGTACATCTTCTATCTATCAGCTTAGAGATGCGGATTTGGATCAGAGTTCATAGTTGAAATTGGATATAAAATATATTGAAATTTTTTTATCTTCAATCATCAATTTAAAAAATCTTTGACAAACTGATACACCTGCACCTGAAATACCGAGTCAGTTTACTTGACGCAATTATTTAACAGGCTAAATAGCACTTCCGTCATCATTCATTATTCCTATTCAGTTAAAATGCTGTAATCTGTAGTAGAAGACGCTGAAACAAGCAGAACAAATTAGCCCCGATGGAAACAACAGTTAATCACGCCCTATAATGCCATATAACGCGTGAAAGAATTTTGTATGTTTGACCAAGTTTAAATTTATTTGAAATATTCTAAATTTATTAAAAATATAAGTATCGGGTGGTCGATTCAACTTGAGACAGCCGTATAGCGCGAAAACGGTGAATTTTTGGATGAAAACGTTTGGATGAAAGTTCTTGGGTGCAATGGGGGAGAGTTAATGATGACATTGACAGCATTTTCAAGGTTTTGTCAAGTTCAACCATGTTTTCCGATCCAAATGTAAACGGGATTTGAGGTTATAAAATTTGTTTTTGCATATTACTCCGAACATTTTCGCCATGACAACACTTCCCTCTCAATGCGGAGAAGTATAATCAGCTAAATTTGAATACTCTTCATTTCAGACAGTATTCTCTGAAATTGTATAAAACTTACAACACATTCTAGTATTATAGAGCTATTATCAAACGCTAAAATTATTAGAAAAATACAAGACAGCAGACCTTTATTGCATCCATTTTATGGAATATCGTATAATATATCAATCATAGGTATGTCAAGTCATGCATATGTATCATTAGATACTTCTAATGCATTTTGGAGGAGGGATTGCAGTTTTCCCATTAACTGATATGAATATTGCCGTACATCCATTTGATATAGATACGACAAACATCAGATGGCTTGATAGCCTAAACAAAGGGAACTCATTGTCTACTATGTACGAAACCGTGAATTGGTGGTCTCAAATTATAGGTTTATACCTAGGTTTCGTACCATCTTTTCAAAAGAACCCGATATCTGTTAGAAAGGGTAGTAGGATTTATTGCTTTTTCATTTCATTAATCGTTTTCGCACTTATGTTATATGAACTATATGAAGGTATCACATCAGTAGATCTAGAAGTCCTTCGAATAGTGACTTCTATACAGCTGTTGACTCCAATATTCACAGTGATCATGGATAGATCATGGACAGACTTTATGAGAACTTTCCTGTACACTGAGCGAGAATTACGAAGGTTGGAGTTCAACCAAGATTGTTATAGACGCAGTATATCCAGGATTAATAAATCGTTACTTATACTTGGCATCCTCAATACCATATCTTTTATCTACGAAATACGTGAGAGTGGTATCGTCTTCTGCCTTGTGCATACAATGCGAGATCTGCAAAATGTGGCCATATCAGCTTACATTGTATGTGTTATCATCACTATAAGAAGAAAGTTTGAAATTGTAAATTATTTAACCTTTCATCACACTGATCTGGTTTTGAGTACCGAAAGACGTATACAGATCATACGAAGATTTTACATGATGATGAATAAGGAAATAAAACTATTCAATAGAGTAATCGGTTGGCAATTAGTCCCCATGACTATGAATGGTTTTCTAGTTGTGATATATATGCTGGGTCAAATTAAGCCAGTACTTATATATTATTATTATGCATTCATTAATTCGGTAAGTACTTTTTTGAAAATGCGTTTAAATGAAAATATAACTCTATTCAGCCAAGTATCGGGTTGGCAATTGAATTCTGTTTTCAAAAATCGACAATAATTCTTTTAAATATTTCATGTGGAAAGTCTTTTTAAATATATATTTTTTGGAGGATACTTTGTTTATGGCAATCCAAAGTTACCGTCAGATAGCTGGAACCAATTCCTCCTCCTGAGCCACAAATCTGTACCTAGGTTATACGTCTAACTTAATCAATGGTTATACTCGCCTTTTACTGAACCACCAAACGATAAATAATTTAAATTGGGTCCATATAACTTCATAGTCTCGCAAGCCATAAAGTAAGTTTTATAATACAAGTGAACTAGAATGTTGCTGATCACTGAAGAGTTTGGAAGCACCGGTCAAGCTATGGGATAAATTATTCCACAAGTTTATTTGCAACGTTGTTGCAAATCATGCAAAGAGCTCACAGTGCTGATTTTACCTAACTGCGGGCCCTGGACGCTGGAGATTTTTGGCCCCCATTCATTGCTCTTCTTCATCCGTTTATAAATAAACACATGCTTCATATTAATATTTATTATGAAAACTATACAATAATGTTTTCAAACCAAATTATTTTGCGCCCATAGGATGAACCGGGACTGTTCACACTTGTTTAGCTGGGTCTGACATTTTGAAAGTGAGATGGTGTGATAGAAGTCATGAGAAGGCTTATTAGTAACATAGTTAACGTATAATTCAACGTATCATTATTTATTTTACTTAGTTGGATAAAAACTAGTAAAATGTCTAAAAGTTTCTTCAACATAATTGCTGAGCCGTTCCACTCTATCAAAAAAAATTAACCACTGTGATTAAAAATGTGCAACGAGGATTCCACCTCTTTGACGTACTGAGTTAAGCTACTTCATGCCATTTTTTAATTCCATGCTGAATAATGGTGAAAAACAGTTAAGGCTGTGAGAAAAATTTTTAGTCTGTAAACGCTTAAATATAAACATTTCATATTATATTGAAGCGTTTAACATATTGTTGTCATTTGCTAATGGATTACCTATACGGTTACGTGAGCAAAAAGCATACAATTATCTATTTTCTGGCACACTAGAATGTATGAAAACGTAAGATGGTGGCCCCGGACGCTTGGCATTTGTTTCGCTGCCGTACCGTATTTCGAAAATGCCACAATATCAATTAAAAAATGGCATAAAATGTATTGTGTGCTAATTTTATCAATAACATTCATATCTGCACTACATTTTATCAATTTGGAGCGGAGGTCGGATAATTTGATTGAACTTCGAACGATGATAGCTTGTATACATATGTTGTCAACGGCCAAAGTACTTGTGGGTAAGTTCGTGAAGCCTAATATACAGTAGGTCCCTCGACTAGGAAAGGCGATTAATCACATGTTTTATTGATAACTTCACGCAAAGGCATCAGCCTAGCGCGCTTCATAAGCGCTGCGAGATAATAAATGCCTATTCACATTGACCTTAAAACGCTGTACATTTTAACTATCGGGGAACAAAGTCCCCGTAGCTCATTCCACAACGCCGGAAGGGGTTGTTCGAGGCGTTGTAAGCTCGACCTGGTGAGGCCGTTGAGCTCCTCTAGTCTTTGCTGTACTGACAACTAGGTGATATTGTGTGTGACAGCTCGGTCGAACATATGCCATGATAATATCTATAGAATAGACTGTGGGGGCCCTTTGTGAGGTTAGGAGCATTCACTAGACGTATTAGTCCTGTCCAGAAGCTTTAAGGAGTGCTTTGGAGCGCATCCCTACACATGTGAGCAGTAGTCCAGCGATGCTTTGATCTGGGCCTTGTATAGTAGCAGTAGCTGTTCCGAAAAATATAATTTCCTGGAGCGAAAGAGAACCCCCAGTTTCTAACACGCCGATCTAGCCAGGACAGCATCATGATCGTATTGTTGATGTTAATTCCCAGAAGTTTGATGGAAAATGATTCAAATATTGGGTATCCCTACATCTCCATGGCTGGCAGAGCACATCCGACTTCCTTGCCAGATTTGTTATTTTGAGTCTTCTGTGCGTTTAAATGAACTCCGTTTGCTCCATAGCTCCTTTCCACCATTATCTCAATGTCATCATTGATCAGAACCGCTTTTTGCCCTCGCCGAAATCAGGTATCGGGATGGTGGATGTTTCCCGGTTCCATACAGGAAATAAGGGTACTCTCATCAGCGACGCTGTAGATAGGAATTGTTCATATTTCCAACAAATCGTCGATCCACAGCAAGAAGAGCGATACCTATGTAATAAATGCGATAAACACTGATATTTACAGCTTCCAAGGAAACCAGTTTTGTTTTAAATTGACTTTAATATTAGCTACAATATTATATCAGGCTAGAATACAGATGAACCATTTGATTGTTGATCAATCAAAAATGAGGTACATAATGCATGGTCACATTAGAATCACCATATAAACTTGTGATGTAGATTTTCATACGAGAACAATGAGCTAAAAATGTTGGTTTTGTTAAAAATGCTACATAGAATAAAATTTTACTCTATATTTCAATGGTGGACACAACAGTTTTTATTTTTGGCCCGTCCTGTAAATATGCATGCGTATTGGATCAAAATACGATTAATATCCTAGTTATAGAGGGGACAATGATTGTTGACAGACAGGCAGAAAGACTGACAAAACAGTGATATTATGTTTAGTTTCCAATATGTGCTCTTCCTGTTGGTGTAAGATGCAAACATATAAGCTGAAGTTATAGTACATTTCCATTTTAAATCATATTCCAAAATACATTCGAACTATGATTTTATAGGAAGCTCATGGACAGACTTTATGAAGATTTTTCTAGAAACAGATCGAGACCTGAAAAGGTTCGATTTCAGTCATGATGCGTATCGACTTCAGATAAATAGAGTGCACAAAGCTCTACTTTTGCTATGTACGATCAACGCTATCTGTGTTTTATATCATGGCGAGGACTTGGAGTCATCCATTACCAATAAACTACAAGATTTGTTTAAGATGACGCTAAGCGCATATGTAATATGCGTCATTATCACGATAAAGAGAAAACAAGAAGTGATCAACTATTTGACATTTCATCCTACCGCTCTTTGTTTAAACTTCACGAGAAGGTGTCAGGTCATGAGAAAACTTTACATGAAACTTAATAAAGAAATCAAATCGTTGAATAGTGTATTTGGATTGAATCTACTCCTAATGACATTCTACGGATGTTACGTTGTAGTTATTTTGTCTCAGACTCGTGTCAAGATACAACTGCAACTATTCTATGCAATAGTCAACTGTGTAAGTGATTTTTTTTATTGAGAACAATTGCGTCAAGTAAACTAATTCGATATTGTTAAAGCAAGTTATGTGCTAGAGAGAATATATCCCATCCATAATTGTTGCCGTTTTATAAAAGTAAAACTGGATAGTGTACCTCAAATAACCACGAGTTCAACTGAATCATCCCTTACAGTTGCGAAGAAGTATATTTTCCTCAGAATGTAACAAACAATATTTTGACATCCACATATCGTCACAGAAAATCCATGTGCTATAAACACCAATCATAAACTGTCAAGTAAATAAATCCTAATAACATAGCGTGTTTATTACACCAACCTGGTCACTATGCTCAGTAGTTTTCAGAAAAAAATACAAAAGGAATTTGAGTATTACTTATATACAGAACTATGAATGCGTAATACTTTTTTTAAATTGCAATATTATAAATATAGAAGTTTTGCAAGAATATTTGTTACGATATTCTTTAAGACTAATTTTTTCATGATAGACCACACTTTTTCTATAGATTTTACTTTTAGGTTGGACCATTAACAATTATGTACTACTGTGGCACCGCATATAGTGACTCGCGGAAAATAATCAGCATATGCAACAAGCTCCAGCAAAATATTGTCCTTTCAGGAAAGGAACAGAAAGAAATGAAGAAACTGCTAATACAGATATCAACGATTACGCCAGAAATTACTGCTGCTGGATTTTTTAAAATGAGAAAATCTACAATTTTTTCATTTTTCAACATATCTATGACGTATATTATTGTACTCTATCAGTTTTGTAATGATCGTGTGAGATGTCTGTAATATGTGTCTTTGATTTTGAAATTTTCAAACAGGAGCAGAAATCTGTTGAAGAATGGTGAAAAAATGTTTTTTAAACAAAAAAATATATAAAAATAGTGCGCTGAATGCTACAAAGTAATGGTTAAAAAATTATGAAACTATGTGTGTTTGCTTTGAATGACAAACAGTGGCGAGATTTATTAAATTGTGTATTATGTATATGCTTTAATCACTTTTTGGCCATTGGCAATTACATTTAAGAGCATCGACGATTTTACAATTTATATTTATAAAATCGTATTTCTTAAAATAATGGCGTCGAGTAGGTTAACGCTGCACTTTCCACCCAATGGAAGCAGTTCAGAAATAAGAACTTTTCATGGGATTTGAGAACTGTGTATAGTTGGAATAGAATTTGAAAAATATTAGAAAACCAAACTGTAATATGAAAACAGGTGAAACTGACAACTTCCCTCTCCACCCTTAAGGCAGCACTGTCACTGAAACACAAGAAAAGTACAAATCGCTTGAATTACTCTTTATTTGTCAAATACTGTAAAGTACATAACATTGCAACTTTGAATTAACATTGAAACTTAAGTATATGAATACCACTCAGATCTGTGGAGCGTAATGAAAAATATCACTTAATCGAAAGAAACATATCTTAGGAGACACTTGAGCTGCTGTAAGCACTGCTGCTGTCGTCATGTTCGTTGCTTCCTACGTTCAGTTTCTTCGCTGTGAGCTCGTGTAACTCTTCATCTGAAAAAAGTATATTTATTCAACTGTTATACATAAATACCTATTGTACAATTTTAATTTTACAAAAGATGCTTGGAGATGATTGAAAGCATTTCTCGCAAATTCAGCCAACAATTTTGCGGCCCATACAAACTGCACTCCGGGTGCGGGCCATTCTTCCCCTTTCCTAGCTACGCTTCTGATACAATGACTACTATTATGGAAATTAGTCTAATCACAACAAGATAGATTGAGACAATGCAAACCCGAGTGCTTGATCGCCCAGCAGCAGTTGGTCAGCGCGGTCTTTATTATGTTTCGGTAGTGATTGCTTAAGCTTTTTGGCTACTTGACTCGACCACAACAGATTCACAATCAGGCGTCTATTCACTTTGAGTTACAGTTCCACTCGTTTTTAGATTCTGTCTAGAGCTTTAGTGTTAGATCACAGATTGTTGTGAATTGTTTATAAAAAACAGGTTAAGACGGCCTGTGAGCTAAATACAGTCCGACCGGCCAAGTTTCCGCTTTCTGGACTCACCCGAATCATAGTTGTCGGATTGCGGCTCTCTGGGCGACAGCTTGCATCCTTTGTGCAGGTACGACTTCAATTTATCCCTGGCGGCAAGAACCAAGCCCATGAACGGCGGTGAGGGACTCATAGGTCTGGACAGGTACTCTGGGTGAAACTGAACAGCTACGTAGTACGGGTGGTTGTCCAACTCCAAGATCTCCATACGTTGCTGTTCCACGTCCACGCCAACAAACTGTAAGCCGTGCTTTTCGAACTCCTCGATATAGTCGGGGTTTACCTCGTATCGATGCCGATGCCTCTCGTGGATCTTCTCTTTGCCGCCATATAAACGATCTGGAAAAGATGAAGGGATGTATAAGACAGGATTGCTGGTTGAATGAATCTTGATTCAAAGTAAGAGTAACAAAATTATTCTAGATAAAAAACCAAGTAAATGATGATGCCAGGTAATAACTATTTTTTTCTAATAACAGTGACAATTTTTCAATCAGATGAAAATAATGAACACAGAACACAAATTACAATATAAAAAAGACATTATAACAGATCACAAAGTTTGGCAGATCAGTTAAAAAAGTACTTAGCTAGCAAAACAATATCTAATTTGATAAAATATATCTCACAGGAGGGATCAATGTTTTTGGATTCTAAACTTTGCTTCTGTACGTGACTGTAATAGTTACATAATTTACAACGTAGTCAAATAAAATTTAGCGTACTTTGCAAAGCAAGGATACTCTTGCTGTTTAGTTTTAAATAAAATTTACCGTGAATATGCGCATTTTTCACAGTAATTTACAAGAGGGCCTCAAAATTCTAACTTCATATTACCACCACAGGCTTGTCAAGAGAAAATTCGGGCCCTGGAGAAATCTGAAATTTGGACCTGAAGAGCAAACCTTAATGACCTGTAAAAAAATGTGTGAAATATTACAAATTTTGATAGAAGTATCATTGCTAGGCGCTCTCCTGATGCACCAGTTCCACCATAAACCCAGCTCTTGTCAGTCCAGTAGTACAGATTTCTAGATATGCCCAAGTACAACCTGGCTCAGAAGTAAAAAAAAACGAGAATGTATGACATCAATACACGAGGGAAATCATAAAATTTATTAAACGAGAATATTATATTTTCGAATTCAAGACGATATTCTTACAGCATGGGAAGTACTGTGATAATCTACTTGACGTCATTTTTTTATAAAAAATAAAAGGTAGAAATTTACTATTGCAGTATTTGTTTATGTTGTGGTGACTCCAATAGGTCTGTATAATTGACCAGTTTAAAGTATCAACTCACTTATTTTACTGGGTACAACAGAAGGCTTGAATATAGTACTCCTCTTCCCCAGTCGCATGGTCCCGCCCATATCACCAGTGTTATGCTCCGGCATATCTATCACAACAGGATATTTCGTATCCTCATTCGCCTCCGTCGAATTGGCGCCCTCCATTTTGAGCACGTTTCTTGCGAATTCTATCACAGCCGTTTGGAATCCCAGGCAAATGCCCAAGAAAGGTTTGCCATTTACCCTGCACCACTTGCAAGCTTCTATCTTGCCCTCCACGCCTCGTTTGCCGAATCCACCAGGTACCACGATACAACTGAAAAAAAACAGATGGTATGGAATTTGTCTATTTTACATTTAGTATCTGACATAAGTTATGGTCGGTTATTTTTCGCCCAGACTGTTCATTCTGTTTCTTCTTTTTCTTTCCACTGATAATGTCTGATTTTAGGCTGCATGAAACTGACAGATACGAAAAACTGATCAACCAATTTGAGGATAAAGGTTGCCCCGACGATTTATGATAAATAGTGCAACAAAAAAACATACTATTTAAAAATTGCTAAAGTCAAAGTTTTTAGGATAATATAAACTAGTTCGTTGCCGGCCATTATTAATTGGCCACGAGACTTTCTTCGGCGAAAAGCATCTCGCCAAATCCACTCGCATTGGTTTGGCGGTATTTTTTTGTTGTTGCTGTTTTTACATTCATAAAATCTGTCGCTCTCGAGCGTTGTCGGTATTTGCGCCTGATATTAGAAAATAAAAGCCTTTGCGCCGAGTGATGGAACTTATTATTTTGTGAACTGATAGAATCTTACAATTCAAACATGTCATGTTTATCTCACAAATTTAGTACGCATTAAAAAGTTGATACGTTTTGTGATACAAAGCCTCATCGGTGCATTGGTATCGTATCGACATATTTTCCATTTTAGTAAAATTTTGCCGACCTATATTACCATTATTAACAATTTTTTCTTATGTTAACCTATTAGAACTTTTGAAAATTTGGGGTTCATACCGTCATTGTATCGGTATTGATATTTAAAATGTAGATATCGGCTGATTATCAGTATCGGTAAAAAATCCATATCGGACCTGAATCACTAATTGTGTTATCTATAATTTCATTATATACATTTATTTGTGCGCAAACAAAATCGACTGGTACAATTGTTAATTAAATTTCAATATAGCAAAATATAATTCTCGCCACTATCTGATATATTATCCAAATTTGCAATTTGCTATTAGAATTATTTTACTAATATTCTGAAACATTGGGATATTTCCAGTTGTAGTATATGCTTATCAAAAAGTGCGAGAAATATTACATATATCCATCCATTTATTTTCCAAATCAACAACAGCACCTGAAAGGAATACGACTGCTTAATGCGATTTCTTATGTTCAACAGTTGTTAACGCAAATGTTTGATATGATCATTTTGCTGCTATGCAATCCCAAACGATACACAACATTATTCAGCATTTATGGTTGAATTGTAGGAATATAATCTATCTAGTCCAAAATTGTTGGTCATGTGGTAAAGACCAAATGTTTCATAATCTCAATGTAGTGCAATGCCGGTAATCTGCTAGTTTAAGATCAGGCAATATTGGAAATCATAAAGTTACAAAGCGTCTGTTATATCACAATGGTGAAAAGCAACGCTCACCAATTCTCACACTGGTCTGTAAATTTTCCGGGATGCTCCAAACTGTCGTGTTTACGATGACATATTTGGAATGGGAATCTATTAGGCAACAGGTTGTGATGAATAAATAAATAACTTACTCGCAGACACACAAGTTATGCCAGGCGCTGTGATATGCCACCGGGTCATCGACCAACATCGTCGCCTCCAGATTGGACGCCTCTATGAACTTGATGTTCACTTTACAGCCAATCTCGTTGCCTGCGTGGTTAAGCGCTTTCGTGATCGACGTGTAGGAATCCTCTAGTCGCGTATACTTGCCGACGATGCCCACTGTCACCTCGTACTTGAGATGCTTCATCCGTTCACCCAGATCGATCCACGCCCTCATGTATTTGCGCATCGGCGGCAATGGGGTGATGTTAAGTTGCAACCGCTTGCTGAGGTACTCCGCCATACCGTGATTCTCCATGAACACCGGCACCTCGTAGACCGAATGGAGGTCAGGTATGCTGATGATCTAAAATGACGTGAACAAATTGAGCCGAGAAGATTTACTTGTTACTTGTACCCTCATATTCAAAGACTGGAGTACTGCTTGAAAAAATATGTATTTATATTTTGCGCAATTATCTGAATTTGATTGCCGAATGAATAAAATTAAATGAGGTATCATCTGGCAATTTTACACATAAAAGTAATTACAAAGTGGCAATTCTGTGTACTCCAATATTTGTCCAAAACCTAACGGGCATTATTTTAAACTGGATTGAAGTTATGTCATAAAATTAGTTGAGATAGCCCTAGGAAAAGGTATGCTTCTTACTATAGGTACTTCATTTGCTTTTAGTGATTTTGTCAAATTTTCAATTTTTCATATTATTTATTATAACATCCACAAATATTATTACCTGTTGTGGTGCAACATGGCAAAAATTAGAAATTTTCTCCTTAACATTGTCCCCTATAGGTCTTTCTGATCTGCAAACGATAATGTCTGGAGAAAGTCCTAGGCCTCTCAATTCTCTAACTGATTGTTGTGTTGGTTTTGTTTTGTGCTCACCTGTGGTTTTTGGCTACAATAAAAAGATACCATGTAGTAAATCTGAGAAAATCTCACGTTATTTTTGAAAAAAAATCAAATACATAATTGATCTATGGAATATGTCACATACCTGAGGGACAAGTGAAACATGTGCTACACAGAAGTTCTCCCTTTTTACCCTAAACTGAAACTGTCTAAAGGCTTCAATAAAAGCCATACTTTCAATATCACCCACAATACCACCTAATTCTATTATGCACACTTCAGGTGTTTTTCCACATTCTGATACTGGTTTTTGTGCTACTCGTTCAACCCATTCTTGTATTGCATCTGTTATGTGAGGTACAACTACAACAAATTAACTTTGTATTATCTTGGGCAATTTCAACATTCAGCTTTATGCCTCCATTATTATGCTCAGTTGAACATATAATTATTAAACTATTGAAAATTTAGATGAAAATAGAATACCTTGCACAGTTTTACCCAGGTAATCACCATGTCGTTCCCTATCAATTACTGTTTGGTAAATCTTTCCTGTGGTGATGTTATTTTGTTTATGAAGGGTGATATTTAAGAACCTCTCATAGTTCCCTAAATCTAGGTCTACCTCACCACCATCATCCAAAACATATACTTCTCCTATAAATTAAAATAGAAATGATAGAAGCTATAAAAATCTAGTTATGCTGGTCATATTCATTGAACATGTTACAAAATAGAACCATTTACTCTTCATGGTCATACAAAATAGTATTTCTTACAATACAAAGTTTCTATAACTCATGTATGTGAGAGACTAGAGCTTTCTAATAAAATCCTCACGGGTTTTAGGACTCTTTTCAATTGACAGTGGCAAATTTTATGGAAAAAGGAGGACAATTCAAAGGTGCTGATCAATAGTACAGGCCAATATGACATAATACACCACACAATCATTTGCAAATGATCAGCTCAAATACCTTGAATTATTTTATTTGGACAATATTGTTTTGCCAATCAATCTGGAATGTATTTGCATCTCATGTCATATGCCACAGAGAAACTAAAAAAATCTATATGCTTGCTAGATCAGTTACTGTGTTTCAATTGTGAATACTGCTATGGAAATATACTATGCTTAGTGATGTTTTGCTGTAAGACAGTACAATGGACTGTGCTTACTTATGATATTGTCGCAGATAATTTAGTGTAGTGAGATATGCTCTATGAAATCTATTAATAAAGAAGTTGTCAAGCAACTGTCATATCACAGAGATTACAATTGAAACTCAGCATCACATTTACTATGCATGTAGGATGGCAATGGATTGATAGTAAAGGTAAAGGCCAAGTATGACCCTAAAATTATCAGACTACTTACCATGCTCATATGGTGAAAATGTCCCGGCATCCAAATTGATATAGGGGTCGATTTTAATGGATGTTACCTCAATATTGCAGCATTTCAGTATTGCTCCAAAGGAACTTGAAATAACACCTTTGCCGACTCCGCTGATTACTCCGCCAGTTATCAGGATGTATTTCATGTTGAGGTATATTGTACTATTGATAGCGTTTCAGGTGAAATTTTCTATTTATGGAATGGAAAAATAATCAGCTATTTATCACTACACCATGTGGTGTGTAAAGGGATAAAAACGTGAGTTATCTATGTAAAACGGTTTTAATCTTGGAATTGTGTTTAGAATAGCAGCGTCCTCTGGTTACAAGAAAATAATTGCACGGAATTGACATATGACATGTGCCAAGCTTCAATTGCTCTTGAATGGATGTCGCCACATTATTGGTTCAAAACACCGTCAAAACCATAGACCATATGGTGTGTAAAGGGATAAAAACGTGAGTTATGTATGTGAAACGGTTTTTATCTTGAAATTGTGTTTAAAATATGTCCTCTGGTTACAGGAAAATAATTGCACGGAATTGACATATGAGGTGTGCCAAGCTTCAATTGCTCTTAAATGGATGTCGCCACATTATAAACACTGTCAAAACCATAGAACACCAAAAATTAAGGTACATTTACACGGATCCAGTAGCTGGCGCCAGTGTGACTGGTATGCCAGCAGTCCAGCACTGATTTATTCGAGGCACTGAGTGAACACTTCTTTGACCAAATAGCGAGTGTGTTTATATTTCTTGCCAGTACTTTCACCCCATACCCCGCAACATTCGCGCCAGTATTGCAGTCCGAGACATCTGAATCTAAACACATTAATCCGTTATCTATGGTTGACGCCAGTCGCTGGCACTCCTACTAGGCTGCGCCTGTGGGTTAAGCATTGTATTTATCAGTGGCGCCACTGATGTGCGGCTGCTCCTGGGCTCGAATAGGTTTTTCGTTTGACTTTAACTTTTTTGGTATGGAAAATTACAATTTTTTTGACAAAGTAACTTACGACAAAAAGGCGGAACCGGCTGTTGTAGTAGAAAAGTTTTTCTGCTCTTCAGACTTTTAAGGCTTCAAATTGAAGATTCCCTTTTTCGGGCCATGACAGATTCTATGAAGTTACGCACTAGCACCGCACTAGTAATTGCTGTTTTCCCGGTTATATGTTCTGTGGGTAGAACTGTCAAATAACACACATACTGACGAATAACCTTAACCTCATAACGTCATAACATAACCTCTTAGAATTCCAAGAAATACTATTGTATAATAAATTGAAAATGTCTCCAATAAATGCAGAAAGATTGAAAAAGAAAACTTGGAGCGAGGTGAATAAAGCTAGAAAAGAGGAACGCAAGAAATGGAAGGAGCAACATTTATTGAAGAAAATAGAAAAAGATAACAGGAAAAAAATAATTGATAATTCAGGAAAAAATAATGTTAAAGCCAGTCTAGATAAGTCAGAGTCAGACGTCCCTACTTTTATATCTACGCTGTCAATCGCTGTCGCAGGGTCTATATTGGAAAATGCACAATCTCAAGAACTTCGAACATACCTAGCAGGCCAGATTGCAAGAGCTGCATGTATTTTCCAAGTTGATGAGATAATTGTATTTGATGATTATGGAGATGAAGCTAATGCGAAAAAGTCTAGGTAAAATATCACACAATATTTCTATGAATAATTTGAATTTTGGTGAAATTCAATGTTTCCTTCCATAATTGTATTTGATAATAATAATTTCAGATTTTGTATACTTTAAGCATTCTAGTGGGAAATGGTTCTGAAAGTTCATCACTTCAACCTAAGACATGATGAGAAGTGGGTTCTAAATGAATATTATTAATTGTATGTCTGCAATTAATGGCTTACCTGTGCACTAACATATCAATGGGGTTTACAAAGACACACAACATTGTGGTCACCAAGAATACTACCGTTCCTAAAATACTGAACTGAAAGTTTTTAAACATTTGTGATTTATGTAAAATAAACTTTATTTCAGTTTGGAAAATGAAGATGGTGTTACAGTAGCTCGACACTGTTGTGTGCAGTTTGGAAGAATCCTTCAGTACCTAGAGTGTCCTCAGTATTTACGCAAATATTTTTTTCCAATTCATAAAGATTTGAGCTTTTGTGGAATACTGAGTCCCCTAAATGCACCTCACCATTTGGGACCAAATGAGAAATTCTTATTCAGGTATGTGCTAATTTTGAGATAAGAGTAGAAAAGCTATCCTCATTCCACTCAAAGTTTCTTCAGTTCTTGTTGTTGTTTTTAATTCAAATTCACCAGAAAGCTGATTAAAAATTCTTTTGTTTGAACGAATACTTCACATAGGGATTCACATGAATGAGCAAAAATGATCATTATTTTGAGGGAATACAAAACTATAATAATTCACTTCACATCATTGTTTGATTGCAGAGAAGGTGTTGTTTCTAAAAAACCAGCTAAGAAAGGTGCATATGTAAATGTTGGATTGAGCAAGGATGTACTAGTGGACAAGAGCTTGGTACCTGGATTAAGATGCACAATTAGAATACTACCAAATCAAGAAACTAAAACAAAATACAAAGGTGTGATAGTTTCACCTAGTACACCAAGAAAGGAGACTGGGGTATACTGGGGGTACTCAGTTCGCATTGCAACTTCTTTGACCAAAGTTTTCACACAGTGTCCTTATAAAGGAGGGTATGATTATCTTTGTTTATAATATGTATAACATACTTTTTGTTTCTGTCAACTTGTTAACAAGTTGGAATTCAACTAGGCATAAAAACTCATTAGTGTTGTAAACAGTATGTTAATTTTAAATCCATTATACACATATTGAGTTTTTTTTTGAACATGTTTCTATCAAGGAATTTCTCAGGTAGCATTCTAGCATACAAAGCTAAATTCTCAGTTTTAATCTCTTTTATATGTAAGGTCCTTAACCATGGGCTTGCAAGCAAATTTAGCAGTAACCATCACTAGTTATTAGTTGTCAATAGTAATAATGACTGGTTGTATCATTTCATCATGCTCTACTTCTCTTGGTAACTACTGTAATGATGTTTTTCAGTTATGATGTCACCATAGGAACCTCTGACAAAGGCACACCTGTGGAGGATTTCTCAAGTCCTCAGTACAAACATATTTTGATCATGTTTGGGGGCTTACAAGGACTTGAAGCAGCTTTGGAAAACGATCAAGTATTGGATACAGATGATCCCAGAAACTTGTTTGATTTTTACCTGAACACTTGTCCAAATCAAGGTTCGAAGACTATACGCACTGAGGAGGCTGTTTTGATCAGTTTAGCTACATTGAGGCCAAAGTTAAATCCTGTTGGTAGAGCAGTGAATTTTGATGTAATTGAGGAAAACTGCCAGTCTGAAGTATTGATGAAAGACAGTAGTTGTGAGGATGATGATCAAGATATGAGTAGGTTTGATTAGAAGAGGAGTTTATTAATCATCTACATTGATCATTCAAAAGGAGTTTGAATGCTAGAAGATAGCTGAACTAACACTTGTTCTCATATTGCATTTAAATAAACATCTTTGCCATATACAATCTGTTCAGTTTAAAGATTGGATACAGAAGTTTTGCTTTATCTAATGTCCAAATTAATTTTCTTGGTTCAGACGAGTATCTCCACCAAAATGAGAGACTTATTCAAAGTGTTACACTCCTTGTCGGTGCCGGCATCGGTCTTCAGTTTCGTGACTTGTATAAGCCTCCTACCCGACGTCGCCAGTAACAAAAGTACACTTTTTAGCAAAAAAATTGAAACCCCCGTTGTTTATCGAGTTTCTGGGTGGTTTTAATGTTGAAAAAGCTTGGGTTGTTTTTTTCTATATTTTTCTATTCTTACAAATAGCTTCCAACACAGTATTTATAACAGTTGATATTAAGTATCTCATGCTTTTTCACGATAAAATCAACAAATTCTTAATACTAGCTATCAGAGCGTGTTATTAAGTTTTTTAAGTAATTAATTTTTATAATTTTTTTATCTTGCATTTTTTTCAATACTCGAAAAATTCCGAACTAACTAGACGTCTTGAAGTCGGTGAAAATTATGTTTATGAAGAAATCCGTTACACAGATAGATAGACAGAGGTGAAGCTAATATATAAGCATGTTAAAAATTTATATCATGTACTTTCATCTTCTAAATTTAAAAATTTTAAATTATCCTGTATTTGTACTTTCAAAAAAATCTGTGCAACAGAAATGTAGATAAATGTTGCCTGATAAAATGCGATAAATCAGAAAATCACAGGGTTAGTCTTAGAAAATTAAAAGGAGGAAATGTTAATTCATGTTATGAATTAAAAAAAAAGGTCAAACAGGTAAGTCTTTATTTCTCTATACCCTCATAGAATATAAATTGACAAATATAACATGCTAGCAGATTGCTATCCCTTAAAGAAGTACATTGTAAATAATTTAAAAAAATATTTCACTGTCAAACAATAACAATTAAGTCTACACCATAAAAATCCCAAAGTCAAAAAATGTCGATGGATGATATATTAAGGAAAGTCCTTTAAAACTCAGAACATTAAAGCTCAACATTAACAACTGTTTTGCTTATGAACAAACTTTCAGGAATGACTTATGTATACTGATGAACACTAGGATCCAGCATATTTGATTCCTCAATGTTTTTGATGAATAAAAAACGTGAATTTACTCAAAATTATTCAAATCATATGATTTAGTCTAAAAAAAAAATCGTTCGGTATTTTAGAATGATTTAAAAATAATTTGCAATTGCTCCAAGATTAGAAATTTAGAATTCTGCCACAGAATTTGATAATCTTGATTAGGAAAACAATTACTACTTTAGCTGATTCCTAGTTACTATCATCAGTCACAGTGTTTATCGAGTTTTATTACAATAAAATAATATGAATCACATTGTGTGTTAGAGTAGACTCAAACATTGCATTTATGGATTGAGCTTTCAACTGTTTCCCGTAGACTTGCTATTACAGCCTTTTGGTCTGTTGAGTTTATTATTGCTGTCCCTGACACTATCATATTAGCACCTGCCTGTAAAATATAATCACAAGATTAATGTTCTGAAACTGCAAAGGTGCTGTGCATACAGTAAAAAAATAGGAAGGGGGGAGGGTACAGGGCTAGGTTCTGATCAAGATATTGAAAAGAAAAATAGAGGTTTATCTTTGAAATTTTTCTGTTTATAATAAGGAATATGGAATTGTGATTCATCAAGATTTGAAATAATAGATTTTTCATTTTTTAATATTTCAGTAATAAAACAGTGTAACTCATTTCCGCTGGTTTATTGGGGATTTTCTTGCATCCTAATTTCTATAACTACTACATTGATCTCAAGGAAACTTTGTTACATAGAAGGTAATACTCCTTGATTTTTTTGAATTGGTTGTAAATTTGCAGTGAAGGTTTCTTCAGATTGATATTATTTTAATGTGTAGCCAAAATACCTTTATTGGGAATTTCACAAGCAATAATTAAATATTAGTCATTATATGATAGCAAAGCATACTTTATGAATAATATACAAATCTTTTTTGATAAAAAGACAATGTCATCGACAATAAGGCCAAATTTCCCTGGTTTTAGAGTTGAAAAACTATATAATAACATTGGAGGTAATTTTTAGGAACCAAACATTTTCAAAAATAAACACCCACTGATATTTCTAATGACCTAACATTTTCCCCTGAACACATTTTGTTTCCTTTCTCTTTTCCTAATATTTAAGATAGTGCACACCCTGATCTATGTTCTTTAAAAACATACCTCTGCACAGGCATTGATTGTATTGAGTCCTACACCTCCATCTACTTCAATGTCAAGAAAGGGATAATTTTGCCTGAGCCACTGGACCTTGGGCATCATGTCTTGCATGAACTTTTGGCCTCCAAAACCAGGTTCAACAGTCATAATCAGGATCATGTCTGCATGGTCAATATATTGACGGACTGCTTCAATACCTGTCCCAGGCTTTATGGCAAGTCCAACCTTCATACCAGCCTCCTTCACCTTCCTGCAGACTTTCAGAACATCTGATAGTACAGGCTCTACATGGAATGTGTACAGGTTTACATTAGCTTCCCCCATAGGCTCTATCCACTAAAACAGATAAGCATATAATATTCCATTCCTGTCACTATTGTCTATAAGTGTTGGACACAATTTGATGTTGTAAGTGTATGTTTTCTATGGTCTTGGTTCACTGTTAAGGAGTCTGTATTTGGTGAAATTCTGTATTTGTTCAGATTGGAATTTTATAACAGGGACATAAACTATCATATAAAGGGCTAAAGATGATGACAATTTAAGACAGATAAAAAAACATTTCACAAAACTGATATTTAAAAATAGTTTCAGATGCTTTATGGGATTGAAAAATAATCAGCTATTTTGTATTTCACACTAACAAAGAGATTTATAAATCTAATCCTGTGCTTTAACTAACTGGTCATAACGAACTTTGGAACATATCATGCAATGAAATCGTAATAAATTACAGAAGTTACATTATTGAATATATCTTAGGTGTACCAAGCAAAATGTTTACCTGTTCTGGATTAGAAACCATCATATGTGTTTCAAAAAAAGCGGTGGGTATTTTAGTCCTTAGGCATTTCACTACTGGATGACCGAATGTTAGATTAGGAACGAAATTGCCATCCATAACGTCTAAATGTAAGTAATCAGCACCATTGTCAAGGAGTCTCTGGGATTCTTGATACAGTTGGGATAGATCTGCATTCAATATCGAAGGGCCTATTCTGCATTTTAAGGCATGTCCTGCGCTACAGCTATTCATAGTGTTAAATAATCTTGAAATCATACAGATAAATACATAAATATGAAATTTAACTTTTGACCTCTAACCTAAAAAACCTACTGTATAACAGATGACAACATGATGACAGTTATCAGAATGACAATTGATATATGACACATGTCATAACATAGATCAACAAACAAAAAGATGTGTATTCATACAAATTTTTCTGTGAGATGGTTTTTTCTCACACGCCAATCCAACATTGCCATATCTCAAAACTGACTGAATAATGGCAAATTATGAATCTTGTTAGCTTGGTAGTATTTTTGCACTGATAGAAGTTATGTTTTAGAAATGAAATTTGATTTGCTGATAATATGAACCTGATCCGCGTGTAATTAGATATCACAAGATTATTGCATAAATAAAACAAAGTATTGTTTTGTACAATTTCAGTCATGTAGATAAGTGGATGAAAAAAATAATCTGTCTGTAATTTATCTTATAGGAGTATATTGCTGGAGCCTGAATTGCTGCCTGTAGTGATATGCAACTGCTTGTCTTACAATCTTTATGTATATTATCTTTTTGGTCGCCAAATGAAATAACATACGATTGACTTACGATATGCTAGCGTTTTTGCTGCCTAGACATCCTTTATCAATATACAAAATATGAAATTCATTCTTATTTTGATAGTGGCTGCCGAAACATTAAGTCAATCGTATATGATTTTAATTAATGGCTAGTATAATATATGAGATTAATCAGAGAAACGACCACATTATAAGTTTTTAAAGCTACATTGAATAACGTCCTGTCAAATTAATTTAAGCTGCACATCTGGCCGGCAAGAAACTTGGCAACATAGGATCGTTATTCTATAGTGAACACACAATACACCTAGTTGTCTATCTTATCATTTTTGTTCTATGTTTTGTGATCAAAGTACCTAACGTCAAATTGTAAAACGATATAAGTTGTCAGTGAAAAAAATGCAAATTCTGTGATTGCAATTATACATCAGCATCGGCATCAGCAACCTAATCTCTAACCTTATATATTGAATATTCTGTGATCGGCAATAAGCATGTCGCATTTCCTTTGAATCTGACATTGTATCCGTTATTGACAATATCACTTCCGTGTCGCATCGCCATTCGTTTCCCGGATGTAGCTGCACTTAACGTACGCTAAAATTTAGTCATCCCGTTACTTTTAGCAATCAGCATTCTAGCAATCCTATCATTGGGCCAAGATTCCACGAATCTTATAGCGATTCGTCGTATAAATAGCCGTACGAAATTTTATGGTTGTTACATAGTACATACCACAGAATATAGATGCCAGGGCATTGGAAGCACAAAACGCTAAAAATTGAGAAACCAGGGCAAGGAAAAATAAGAAGAAGCGTCATTGATACAGGAAATAGATATATCTGCCATTTTCTAGGTTTTTTATAGTTGGCGGCCAAATGTCACTGCTACTATCTCTTTATATATGAGAGAGCATCGCTCAACATGGCTACGTCCTAATAATACAAATTGTAAATTTTGAGATTCTGACGATGCTATAATTATTATTACCTCTGATCGCATCACTAAAAGACGACTTTAATTTGTGAAACCTTGTGTACATATTGATAAATTCTATAATTCAGAAGGAGTTTCACCAAGAAGCGTCTACAATCATATAAAAAGTGAAATGTCAATTCATTTTCATTCCGACACAATCTGAGATAACTATCAATGAAGGTTACAACCAGTTCAACATTGTCGATAGGACAAGAGTTCGACAGCAACTTTGACTTTATTCATGGAGCAAATAGTTTCACTATGATTTAGCCCTGTCACCTGTCAATTATTTATTGTCAACTGTAACGTCAAAGTTAGAATGTTTTTTAAAGATTTTACATGATAAATACAATGATGTGGCCAAGATACTGAATATTTGCATAATGTATTTCTGTTTATTATAATGCCTTGAACAATAATCCTCGCAAAAATGGCATATCAAACATTGAGGAACGAATACATGCAGATGCCCCCTGTAACGAGGGCTTACACTACTGCATGTGTATTAACCACCTTAGCAGTAGTAAGTTTATTTTATATTATTTTCCTTCACATGAATTACTGTACGTCTATAGTTCCCTGCACTGCATTTGATTTCGTCTGTATTTAGGCGCTTTTTGAAATCATTTGGGGCCTTAAAACCCTCGTATTCGATGTACCATGGCGTCTCAGGCTCTATAATAAAAGCCATCTGCCATTATTTACATCTTACCTATCAGCAGTAATTGTATATTCTGTATTCTAGCTTCATCCTAGTTGCCTTAGTGGTAATTTTCAGTCAAGAATAATTATTCCAATTTTTTCAACAAAGGCTAACATGCCAGCCCAAATGTGTGGAGTATGTACAAGTATTTTCCAGCTTATATTAAATCAGTTTTAAGTTCATTCTATATCAATAATTATAATTGCCTGACAGCAATTTACCAATAAAAAAAGGAAGGGAATAGTTATTATACTTATAATTGGAATACCTACCATATCTAATTTGAAACTGACTGATTTTTTTTTCAGCAATTAGAATTAGTATCAATTTTTCAACTATATTTCAACCCAATACTGATTCTAAAACAAGGACAAGTATGGAGATTAGTTACAACCTTTCTCTATTTTGGCACATTTGGATTCAATTTTTTTTTCAATATGATATTTACTTATCGATACTGTAGGATGTTGGAAGAAGGTTCTTTCCGAAACAGGACCGCAGATTTTGTGCTCATGTTTGTTTTTGGAGCAGTGTTGATGATTGTATCCTTTTTTACACTATGCATTGTATTGGTTATTGATTTAAACATTATTTCATATCTAATTTAATAATTCATTTAGCTTGATTTTGTAAAACAATGTTGAAATCTTTAATCAAAAATATTTGTAACATTCACACAAGCATATAAAGCAGCTATTGATTTCATTGTTTCTGTTAAAATTGCATGTTTTGTAAGATGTTTGATTTATATGTAATTAAAAAAAATTAAATGTTACTTCAAATCAATAAATTATTTGTTAACTTTCGTTCTGATGAAATAAAAGGAAGATTACTCAAATCTGGCATGAACCATTGTCAATTGATAAAAGTAAGCTTATTTTTCTTAACACATGAAAAGGGTTTTGCATTTTTTGTTAACCTCCTTTTCTTAGGGCAGGCATTTACAATAATGTTAGTATATGTATGGTCTAGAAGGAATCCTTATGTAAGAATGAATTTTTTTGGACTTCTGAATTTTCAGGTAAGAATTACATTATGTGGTATGCAAAATACCAAAATATATATGCCAAAATTTGTGTCGACTATCACACCCTTGACTGGGTTACATATATTTTATACTGATAAGTCCAGGCTAAATACAAAACATGCTTGTCTATAGAAGGTCTGATGCATAGTGGAGAGCCTGATGTTTATTTTGTGTTCTTTCTTAACCTTTATCATAACTTCCCTTTTCTACACATTAATATTAATTTTATAATATCCTTATTATATGTCTTTTTATAGTTGTTTTTTATATTATTTGCCAATATCACCAGATTATCAGCAGACAGTTTCAGATATTTTCAATTTTGGGACCTTATATATGCTAAGATTTACACCTCTGACAATTTTATTATATTTACTGCCTATTTCATCCGTCAGGGTAATTAATGATATATGGCTCTCACTCTTTGCCATACTCCTTAGTTTTACCAAACCAGTTAATTTGGTGTTATAGATTCTTCTTACTATGTTTCAGGTAGTCAAATATGAAACAATATAATAAACAACATTTACCTTTCAGGCTCCTTATTTGCCTTGGATATTGTTAGCCTTCTCAGTACTTTTGGGCAATGCAGTTTATGTAGATTTGGTGGGGATTGCAGTAGGACATGTTTATTACTTTTTAGAGGATGTGTTTCCTAACCAAAGAGGAGGATTCAAACTACTGAAAACACCCTCATTATTGTAAGTAAATGAGTGCTACATATTTTTGTGATATAAATATTACGAAAGTTCTTAAAAATATATCATCCTAAATTTGAATTGTGATCACCAGCTTTCATGTTTATGGTAATTGTACACAGTTTTCTTATGCCTATTTGTATGATGCACCCAATGTCAAAGATATAATAGTATCTTTCATTTTTACTATGTCTTTCAATTTAGTTTGACCAAAAATGGGTGACTAATCACAAGTATTCTAAATTCATTTTCAAATGGAAACAGGAGCACATGACTCTGTTTTGAGAGATTTTAAAAGTTAACCTTATGTGTAGAATAAAAAGGCAGAGGAAGTAGCTGTTTAATAGTTCTATATGTTCCTGAGTTATTAAATTTCTATTCTAAAATTTAGTTTACTCTTCGATTTAACGATTTCTAAATCCGCCACAGATTGGATTGGTAATATCTTTATTATGCATGGGATGTGAAAGCATAAACTGTAACACATACTTTCTATTTGTATTTCAGAAGAACTCTATTTGATCCACCTCCTGACAGTGCAGACTATCAAAGACTACCAGAAGAACAACCAGGAGGTTTTCAATGGGGAAATCAAGAAAACCAAGAGGATAATCAAGAGAACTAAACAAAAATTCTAATTTTGTAATAAGATTACGAAGTTAAAGGTGATAACAGCAAATCCATAACTTGGATCATAGCATTTTGGGATAGTTAAATAAGAGACAAGTATGAGGTATTCCACATTCATCTTTTATAGGGTGTTGATATTCAAACAGGAACTGAGTAATACATAATGATTGATATGTGTCTTATATCCTTGCCATTGAAATTATATGCATGAATCCACTTAAGAATAGAAAATGGAATAAATAAGTTCTTTCTAGTGGCATAATGCTTATATATGTACAACTTCTATGGAAATTCAAATTTTTCAATGATCCAGAAGGCAAATGGAGATTCCAACAAATTGGATAGGTTTTGCTGGTGTTACATATTTCATATTTTTGTACTGCAGTGCTGAGAATGATTGCTTAGCTCACCACTATCTTGAAAGTTTGTCTTTCAGTTTGCAGATAATTTTCATACTATATAACATATATAATACCTAACTATTGTGACAAAACTTGGCAAGTGATTTCTTTTTGGAAATGTATTTTACAGGTAAATTGTGCTACTTCTCGATAGATGAATGCAATGAAAATCTGGTAAACATTGTAAAAACTAGTAATTACTGAATTTTCAAATATTGTGTGTACTATTTTTCTTATTTTGTGATAACTTAATTGTAAGTGAAATACTGTTTAATAAATACCTGTTACCTCACTTCTTTGGTAGATTTGGAAGTCCATAGATTTCAAAATAAATTTTTATAATTTGCAAATGGTTTTTATGTGGCACTGACGGGTACATCCGTTAATTTTCATACTTTTTTAACATGACTCCGCAACTTTGTACTATACAACAAAATGTTTCGTATAACTGAAAATGTATGTCCATAAAAAATGAACAATATGAAGGATAATATATAAGTTGTATAATGGTCAACAACCAGAGCAAACTTTTGTTTGGAATTCGTACACAATGTCTTAAAACTGTGTTTCTCAGCTTTTCGATTGATGTATCCCCAATAATCTTCAGTTGAAATGATCTCGACAAGTTCCTGTTCGGTCTTGACGGTGATGTCCCATGCTAAGCACGCATACAGATCAGTCTAGTAGCGAGAGTCATCACCACTGATCGCACCCACGAAAGAAAGCGCCGTTCGATGGAATCGCATTTTATCTTTTACCTGAGGACGATTGATGATCGAGACCAATCAGAATGTGAAACGCAAATTCTCAAAGTTAATGGAAGTCAGAAGCAGTGTCGTTGTTACTTTGTATAGCTTATACATTTTCACCCAAATAAGTTGAATACAATGTATCATCTCGAATTTGTAATAAGTCGGACAGTAATAGTTTTCGAGTCCCTCCTTGGTTGGAAAAATCTGACACGTTCCTTCGTTGCTGTTTCGTACGTCTGATCAACCATGCACAGATCACGCGTATGGCTCAACAGTCAACAATTATAATTTTTTTAGATATGTATTCATTCACAATTTAAATTTTATGCAATCTCAACAAACGGCTACATTTTATAGTAATTATCAGTGTTTGTGTTATAAAAATAATCTTCAGCAATGCATTGCTCTGAATTATATTAATATAAAGCCTTAATTTATGCGTAGATACAATTGAATTTCCTCTCTTTCTAGAAATGCGTTTTGGAAATTGAGGCATTCGAAACTTGTTTAAAAGACGCATTCCGAGGTCGTGAGGGTGCATGGAAATGAAAAAACGGGATTAAAACAAAAGTACTTCATTGTTAACAACTATTCAATGTAACTAAAAGGCGTTCACAGATGCAAAGAAACAAGTGTTTTGAGTATAATTCTTAGACGCACCATGGTAATTCAAAACAAATAACCTAAATATTAGGTCTAGGACTCATCTTAAAGGATCAACAAACGGCGCTACCGAACACGGAATTCTTTAGAATCCCGCATACATGTTTTAATTCACATTGTCACAGAACTAAATCACATCAGGAAATGTTGTAGGGGTAGACAATTGCCACTCAAACAAGTTTTACAAAAAAAATCGATCACGAGATTAAAAGAAAATACTTGCTCTTATTTTCCTTTGTTATATAAAAAAAACTTAACTGCTTAAAGTTGTTTTTGTAGATAATTATGATTTTGGTAACTTGCAAGTATAGCTAAAGGATGGATTGTGATGCAAAAACACCACTAACATGTCGACAATTGTCTATACCCCCAAAAGTACAAAAATAAGGTGAGCGCATGCAAAAAGCAGCACTTCAGTGACGGATACATCCGTTTGGTAAGCTGTTCAGAACAAAAACGCTATATTATGGATACATCAAAATTCGAATTTGTTCCATACTAAAGATCTTCAAAGTTATATTTGCTAATAAGGCCATGTATGTATGCTCACGCTTCCCAAAATACCGTAAACATCAAAAATTTTGTGTGCCGATAAAGGAGTGCCAGAATCGTGACAATGAAAAACTATATGTTTACAAACGTGACTATGAGCACTGATTGCATGTTAACTGGTTGGACGTATTGTAATTTTTTCCAAGCGGTGTAACTAACTAACTATTAGTGTACATCAGCAGATTTAAATACACACACAAGTATTTTTACAATCAATATTTTTATTCTAACTCTAATTCGTGTTTATAGAGCCATTTTTTAGATCTTTCCAACTATAAATTTATATTCTTTGGTCATACATCAACCCTCAATTATAACGATTCAGCTACTCTATGCATGAAACTGATGCGATTGATTCAAAAAATGCTTAAACGAAAAGAAGGTCGGTAAAACTTTTGTATAGCTGACCCAACGAAAACTTAGTCGTAATGATGTTTTTTCGAAAGAAAATGGTAGAAATAATGACGCCAAACCACTTAACAAAAAATTTTCTTGAATAAATATTGTTCATACCTAATCGCACTCGATTATCTTAACCACATAAGTGGATCACGTTACATTGGAAGAAATTAACAAAAAACATTGAATTCGAATGAATTTTCATCTTAAAAGTGTGATACATTTTTTGAGCATTCAAACCGTCACATTTAACTGTTTAAACTGAAAATATCATATTTCTGACACCCTTTTTTGCCTGCACACACGTATATTAATGGACCATCTACAAATAAAAACGCTAAACATACGCCGATTCCTATGTTCGGGACGAGCCTTTGGAATATCAAGATATCTTGCTGTCTGTAAACATGCCAAGATCGATAAGAGCATAGAACGAATATTGAAGGAATGCAGCGAGAAAAGCTGGTAATTTTCGATTTGATCGGGTATTAATTTTTTGCGAGCATATCGTAAAAAGGACGAATTTTCAAGGTTGAAAGCTATTAAAGTTTCAACCATATATCGAACCAGGTTAAACTGACTACTACTCAAATATTGATTACTATTAAGTATTGAATCAGATGTTATCTCAACAACTAATACATAAAATTTATGATTTATCCAATTAAACATTAAATTTAGGAAAAAAAAATTGAAAATCTTAGGTCTGACAGTTCTTCATTCAAGATCCATCTGTTTACTAGATAAACATAAAAAAATGCTTATTCAAACTTCCGAATCCGAGTAACAAACGAAATGGCATAATTGAATAAAAGCTCCTAGATATTTTAAATAATTAGAATACGTGGTAAGCAAAATTGAAATTTCATTCATATAACAGTTACTGCAGACCTTAAAATGCATACTCATACTTTTAGTTCATAGCAAGATTTATTCATTTGACCACCCATATTGAATTTTAAATTGCTCAAGTGTCTCAACCCAGCAATGACGATAATGATCTTATCAATCTCGGCTATTTCGAAGTACGTATCGAATCGTTTTTATATTCACATTTCACTACTATACAAATAGATGAACATTATTCCAGCAGGCGAATTGACATATTTAACCTATAAGTACTACGTTAAAGCTTCAAAATTCACGTGAGACGTTCGACGAATATAAAGAAAAACATCGATAGGTTTTTGTAGACATTCTACTATGGTATTGAGATTATTTTGTGATTGGCGAATTTCCTTACTTTTATTTGAAAGGGTTTTTCAGTATTTGAATACGTGGTTTTCTTTACATAAAGAGACGTAAGGGCGAATATCAACTATGAAAAAATTCCAGATTATTATTCCATTGAAGACAGTTTAAATGGTCACACTGTAGCCTTTCCAGGTACATGTTGAAACTACGTTCGACATTCCAGTCCTATATATTTTTAGGACTTTACCTTGTAAACATCTAGTTATCCGCATTTAACATCTTGACCAACAATTAACACCAATTTATCAGACATCAACATATTTAATATCGTAATGAGCATTACATATCCTACTCTTATATTTTTCCTTTTTTGACTAGAAATCTTCAATACACAAATAACAATATTTAATGATGCGAGTTTTGAAAAATACAAATTGGATAGGAACTCAAAAAAACTTATTTTTATTGGTTGTGGCGCGTCTTTCGGCAAAAAAAACCCTGACGAATTCAGAAGGTATCTTTACCTAGATAATTATTAGGAATTTGGGAAAATAAGATTTCATAATTCATTCAACGAGGAACAAAAAATAATCAGTACACTGCCATTACAAGCTCAAGGTTGTTCTTGGAACAAAACATAATCCTACACTATCAAATTGAAATTGCACTTTGGACAATGTTCGGCTGTTTATTTGCCGATCGACCCTCGTAAAAACTAACTAGAGCACCGGTATTCGCCTGCTGAAACAGTCGAATAAATAAATACGAACGCTAATGGAGAAAATCACAACTGACTTAAGACGCCTTATGACGTTTCGCCTGACGAGCATCATAATGTGTACAGCGGTTTCTTTTTTGATGTTTTCACTACCAAAATCGACGTAACGAATTTTCCTACACTTGGAACATTTTTCTATCCCAATGGCTGCCTCATATTGCTACTGTCGCCAGGATGACTGTTATGTCGTCTGGTTTTCCACCTGAAAAAATAAATTATCATGTATACTAATATTGAACGTTGCATATCATACAGGTCACAGTTCAGTAAATGCATGGAATATGAAATGTTTAATTTTAATTCTTCTGGCCGTCAATCAAAACCACACATGATTGTCAAATGAACTTTATGAACGTTTCGGCTGCCATCACATCGTTTTTTAAAGTTCAAGAAGTTTACAAATTGTCATTGATTATTTAAACCTCCAGAAGAACAGTATTTTGGTTTCAAATTAGACTTTTGATATGCTCGAATTGTATTGTTAATAATCTTCCCCCAGAAACGCAGACTGCCTGTCTTATGAGACATACAATAAAGGTGACGATACAAAACCCTCATGTAGGTACAAGAAGAAATCATAGAAAAATCTGCAGGAAAACTTATGTTCACCTTGTGGGATTGAAGAACATTCATTATTTAGATGAAACAGTTGTGTAGTTATCACACAGTTTCGCAAATAAAACTTTTTCTTTTAGTGACGCGTTTCGATTTTTATTAAAATCATCGTCGGACTGTCAGATTTGACTGCTAACAAGGCTACCCAGATTACTTGCCAAATAACTAACTAGACCTATCATGGATACATGATTTAAACTTCATGGAAACATTAGAGATTCAGAAAAGACTCCGTTTCGCCTTTTGATTCTTGGCAAGTTTGTGATTTATAGTATGTGTGTCAAATTTATTTTGCCAAAAATACACGCATCGATCAATCCTTAAATACTGCCAAATACTGAAAACAAACAGTCACGCGGTTATACTATTTTCTAGCTTGGTATATTACTCGTGCTAAGTTGAGAAAATCGTATTTACATTTAACATTATCACAGTGACAGACATATCATAAGCAAATCTTGATTGGCCAATTCTGATACATCGATTCGAGTAAAAATAATTTTCGCATTTTGCGTCTTTCGAGAAAATAACATACAGGTGAAGTTTAAGAAGTACTTGGCCAGGTAGAAACAATATCGATTGAAAATCTTATTACCCTTCAATATACATAATCGCTTTTCCTGGTAATGTTTTAAGGATTCTATGAAGCTTATATTAACGCTAAATGGGTGTCTTGTCAACTTGACAAATAACTGACAGAATAAATATGTAATAATAGCTACACAATCAAGATTTTATGTGGATGAACACTACGGACCAAGAACTTTTACCTTGATCTTGTACTTGAATCAAAACAGATAAAAAAAATACAATTGGTGTTAACGAACCTGATAAAATAAACGTCCAGAGAAGATTTAATGAGCAATTTAAATCAGGGTATTTCAATCAGAATTTTTTTTATGTCATTTTATTATTGTTTAGTTTTATGTATTCAATTAAATTTCAGTTTGTTGAGTTTAATCGTCAGGCAAGTATGACTCGAGTCATCAAACGTAAATATTGAACATGACTCTTCATTATAAAATACAAAGTCTGTTTTTTAAATACCAGCAGTAGATAAATGTTTAATTCATCTTGTTTATGTAAAAGGTTGAAAGTACATCCTTTAATAAACAAGATTATCTGAAATTTGATTTTGTCGTTCTTTGATCCGGCGTAACAGGCTACGGTACTTGGAGCAAGTATGATTACATATTTCAGAGCTTCGTACACAGTATCAGTGCAGTCAAGTTTATGCTTTTTTGAAGGAAAAAAGTCGGAAGCAAATTCTTATTTTTGAAATCGCATAGAAAACTAAACTTAAAATGGTGCAAAAGCACTAAAGTAACAAAGAAGGAGACTTTTACCATAGACTTACTTAAACAAAATAGACCTGCGATTATTTTTATGACCGATACATGTTCCTTTTCATTAACATAGTTTTGGTGTATCATTCATTTAAAGAACACTCTAAGCATAAACGTCAATAGATTGTCAAAACATTACATTATTACATGAAACAAAATAGCAATCTATCCTCAAACTTTATTTTTCTACGTTTTTCGTATCCCGGGTCATCTTTGGGTGTAGTAAAACATTTTGCTGGTCGTGGCAAAATTTTAACGCGTAGAGAAAAAAAATAAAGGGCACAGAAAATTTGAAATGTTCATTTTTGAACACATAGTATTTTGAAAAAATACGGGTAGAAATAAAAGCAGTAAGTAAACTTAGTGTAATATCATTGCTAGTACGTTTTTAGTTTATGCAATCTGTTCATTCATACAGTGGCTGTTGGGTTTTTAACAAAACATTCTACGCAAAAGTAAGACACAAATAGCACTCAAAATATCTAGCCTTTATCGGTGTTGCTGCAAATAATCTTAATGATGCTATTTTCATTGATGAAACCAAAATAAACAGCTCAAAATCATACGATTTCTTCGGCGTCACATACTGAAAATTTGTACTAAACGTGAACTAAATAAAACTCTATTATCAATATTATCATAGGGTAGATTTATGAGAGGTAAATTAACTGGATGGTCGATAAAATAGTACCATTTAGGTGGAATCGATTAAAGAAATGTGAAAGCTATTTTAAAAATATGATTTCATTCCTATCGCACTTTTCAGATCATATTGGACAAAACATTATGATTTTTGTTGAAGAATGAACAGCTTGGACTAAGTCACATGTTTTACTACGTCTAAAAATGGCCAGTTACTTCGAAAATACACACAAAAAAGGATGTCAATTTCGAAAATGTTCAATAAATCGATTTGTGATACCTTGTTTGGTCTCTGAAAGTACTTTCTTGAATTTTGGTCTCAAAAAGTAATCATTGTTTGTAATAGATTAGTTTAGACCAACAACAAAAACGTCCTAAAATTGAATTATCATTTTCTTACAAACACGGCAATCCACATGTTAATGAATTTTACAAGTTGTAAACAAATTTGTTATTCACCCTGTATATACTACAAATATGGTATGTGGGACAATCATAATATGTGCTAAGTAGGATGTTTGAATTTTACGGGTACAAAATATCAGATATGATGCGTATTACGATGGTTATATCCAGTACAACAATTAAATCTAGTTTTAAGCAGAACTGGTGTGACATTATCAATCCTAAGCAGTACGAACTGACCTAGGGTAGTGGTTGTTACAAAAATTGAACGTTCATTTTATTGCGTTTGAGTCACATATGATTAACTCACACCAAAGCGCAAATGCTGATAGTCTATTTGATTAACAATTGTCATTGTTACTGAGATAAATGTTGAGTTCGGTTCCAAATTCATATTATAACATTTCTGGGAATCCAAAACATCCATTGCGCATGCCAAATATATTTTATCTCGGTTAACAATCGAAAGTAATTGTAGATGCTCTTACTTGGTGAAAATCATCCATCATGCAAATAAAGAGATTGTGTTATTAACACACAGTTTCACAAATAAAATTCTTTACCTTTCACTGACGCGTTTCGATTTATATTTAAATCTGACAGTCCGACGATGATTTAAAAATAAATCGAAACGTGTCACTGGAAGAAAAAGAGTTTTATTTGTGGAACTTTGTGTTAATTACACAATATTTTAATCGATAGTAATGTCCTGATCTACCGAAAAATCAACATAAATCGATGTGATACAAATGAAACAATAACCGTATGTACTTTTTCATTTTCAAATCAGACCAGTAAAAGTACGTACTTGCAAAGTGTCGCATGTCCATTTCTAATTGTTCTCTATCAGTATTGAGGATTTCAAAGATTTTGATAAGGAAAGCATAAAAGCTGGAGCGAGTTGGTCAAAATGGGAATACCGTATAATTTTGTATACAGGGTAAGCAACAATTAAATTCATTCAGAAAATTATCTACAGCTACATGTACCTTAATTATGTGTATAATACGTGGGTTAGGCCCAAAGGGTTAATAATTATTCTATGTGGAATAGTGCCCACTCTCGTTTTGACCCGCAGAGTTGGCTGGTGTATGAATACAACGTTAGATACGGCTTCTGTCCAATGCCTAGAGATCATACTTACATAATTTGAATGAAGTAAAAAACGTCGATAAGGGTCTAAATTAATTGGTATTTCTGACAAATCTTGAAAACAGCATACTGGAAATGTTAAATATTTGACAACAATCGATTACATAGATTTGTTAAAAACATCTCTATCTGAACTCCATATAATAAAATTACCAAAAGCACCAAAATAGTTGCGTGCTCAAACTTGTATAGATTAGGTATATCTAGACTTTCAGCGTGACCCTCGTACATGAAAATTACTTCAAAATGGGTCATTGACTACTCATCCATCGGAGTCAGATCGACGTAAAGTTAACATGAAGTTTCCTTTAAAATATTACATACCATATGGATTTTGATAATTGGCTCAAATTTAGTAAACGCAAACTGAGAATTCTGTATAAATGTTTCCTATACGCTTGATCGAGGATCTCTTCATTTAAAATAATAATGCGTGTACGTTGCAATAAAATAATTGATTCGACCTCGAAAATATGAATGATATGTGTATAAACTTACCTATTGTATTAATACCATTTGCAAACGCACTCTCAGCGAACGGCGATATGAAGGTCTCGTCAAAAGAGAGATTTCTAGCCATCCACGCTATTGAGTTCGCTACCATTTGCAGTCTACCTGCACACCTCTCGCCTTGCACCTGAAATTATTGTTTTTATCAATTATGCAAAACAATCAATCATGGCGGAGAACTACTGAAGTAAAACAACATTGACTGGAAGTAGTTTTATTTAGCTTGGTCGATTGATTCCAAACAGAGAAGTGACTTGTTAAAACTTGTAGACAAGGTGGATTTTTCAAAATTATGATTTCGGACTTCCATTGTCTATAAATTTTTTTGAGTATCACAACGTTTCGATTGATATACTATCTTCAATCGTCTTCAGGTGGACTGGCGAACATGTTTCTTTCATGGCTACTTATACTCCGTCCGGTGACGTTGTGTGTGGTCTGTTCTGATCGGTTCCCGAAACACTGCAATCAGCTACAACTCAAGATCAAGTTAACGTAAGGGGATGCGACTTGATCTGAGAAACACTAAGTTGGAAATGTCATACGTTTCAACGTTTAGCATGTAAATGTCTACCTTATTATAGTATTGCGAGCGAGTAACGAGGCAGAAAATATTTTCTTTTGAATCTATGATAAGAAAAACTTCATACAAATTATTCTGCGTCGGAGGGGATTAGGTAAGTGCTTGATAAACGCTAAAAAAAATGCAGGTCAACCAACTGTAATTCAATCTGTGAATTTTCATTCCAATGTGAGTGTATGTTGATAAAAATTCCATACGCCAAGCATAACTTTTCCCCTACATTGTTTGTTTACGCATTTTATCAGAGTAGCGAAATATCATATCGCCGTTGTGACGCGGATTCCTTGAAGCCATGAATCTTGATAATAACATCGTTTTATATGGATTGTTGCACGTACTTAGATCATAATACTGTTCCGATCCTAGTTATTAGCTGAAAAAAAATGTTAATGGGCCGTAACGATCCCGTTTCATAGCCGTGAACGGTGTAATTCGTTCTGACTTGAATTGAAGACATTGTTCTCTATCAAGCCATGATTAAAATAGATACGTTGATGTCCGTATTTCCGGAAAACCCAATTATATTTCCCACGTGGTGACACCACGCGACAAAAAAAGTGGTAGGTACTGATCTGAGTTGGATGTTCTCCAGATCAATGCGCGGTTGGTGTGAGACTGATTAAGAGACGAAACGTACTTTCTAGGACACCTTCGATCGTCTGGTAAGTGCTGTAATGTGAAAAAAGTTCCGTCGACATAAAAAAACCCTGATTTTTCTCACACCAATGTGCGTCTTCAATCTCCGTCTCTCTTAATGCATATTGGTTTACCACTAGCAAAAGATTTTCTCATCAATTGTAAAGCTGTCTAATAAAAGTTTATAATAAGTGTAACAAAATCCACAAGCAGTGATGACCCGCAAAATCTGCGGGCCAGATGTTTTGAAAACACCCTGAAACGGGCCCTCAACTACATTAAGTGTGACAGGCCAACACTGGTACTGCCTCTAAAAACACACAATGATAGACAACAGATGTTTAAGAAACCACCCTAAATGTTCCAGTAAAACATGGACAAGCATAAAACTGAAAGCATTAATCTGGCTTTACAGGTATAGGGTTTGTCGGTTTAAGAGCATTGAAACCAAAATATAACAAAACATACTAGTGATGTTAACACTAGATTTACGGACCGAGCCAATTTGACTCATTAAAAATTTGATCACTATATATATATATATAAAACTTTAATATTACTTTTAAAAATCATACGTTGGTTTTTAGTTAAGTAATGAAATATATGTAAACGTTCATTCCTCTGCCCCACACACCCCTTCATTTCACTTTATCGAATGCAGTATACCTATTTTCACGGTTGTGAGCCAATTTGACTCATAGAATGGTTTACTAGTTTAACAGCCTGGGCAACAGTCAAGTCGCCTGTGATTTTGTTTCTCTGATTGTCACTTGTTTTCGCTACATTATTACCCACTTCTATCATCATTTCGATTTATACATCACGTGTGAGTCGTGCAGTGAAGTAAATAATAATATAAGGAGACGACTCTAGTAAATGTTTCACGAAAAGATTTTATTTTCCAATCGCCTGAAGAGCTAAGAAGTAAATGTAGAAAAGAAGTCAAGAACACTTCTATTCCAATGACAGAAATTCATGCTACTGACGCACGGAAGAATTGTCAAGTTCAACAATCATGCAAAAGAAACAGATCTTCAAACTATTGTACTAAATGTAATAGAAATGTTTGCGGAAAATGTGTTCCCAAAAGGAAGTATATATGTAAAAAATGTTTTTCATGAATTTTTGATAGTAATCATTTCATTTAAATTGATTTGGAACTATTTTCTTCGGAAAAAACTTTTTTACAATTTTATTGTATGAGTCAAATTGGCTCACTTCAGTAAAAATAGGTACATAATCAACATCCGTAAATCTAGTGTTAAATAATATACTTTATTTCACTTCATTCAAATATATAAAACACCTTATAGTGAATTTCGCTAGCTCTCCAAATGAACCAACATGTCTAAGGCCCTATAAAAGGTTAATAACATATAGAATTTTGACATTATCTTGATATATTCCTTATATTGGTTACGAATAAAATATGACATAAACACCGTTATGTCTGTCTCAATATTTACACTATTTATTGGTAGAGACAAATACCAAATGGTCCTGACTAACACATGATAACCGAGTTTCGTTAGAAAGTCTAGGTATTCCACAGGCTACTGAAAGATAAGATATTCCCAGTTCACACCACACATCAAATATAACTAGGTGGTGTTTACCCACTTTTCAGAGTAATAAATATGTCGTAATGATACTATGCCATAATTTACACAGTCATATAAACATTGACAAGAAAAACATAGGAGTTTGTTTTAGTTGTTATATATTGCTATTACTTAACTATGAATTGTAGATACCAGTACGTATGATAAATATTACAGGAAATATCCAATGGGCAGGCTATTTCAGATTGTTCTAGGACATCAAAGTTCCTATAGCCTGCGTTGTTACGAATATCGCCCGATAATTTTTGAGACAAACTAGATTGGCTAGAATATCTGATTTTAATCGCTTTATTGGCAAAATTTGCATACCGAAGATGCCTTTCAAATGAATATTTAGTTAAGCACGTGGATATTTGAATACTTATTTCAGTAACGTCAAAAAAGTCATAACGAATCAATGTCTGTATTGGATTTTTTAATGCGGATTCAATTAGGCACGCGGTATTGGTAATATTCACACCTTATATTGTACATGACTGTTCATCAGAATTTAAATCTAATTGGAAAATGTATATAAGAGAGATCTCTGAAAGTGATATAGTTATTTTTGTAATATTGTTGTGGTCCGAAAAATTCGTAAAAGGAACTACATGTGTTGTCTGTAAAAAAATGTGGAAGTGGGCTGAAACTGAAAGTCATCTAGGAAAGAATACAACTTGCCTTTTGAACCGTCATGGCCTTTTTGTATGAAACCAAGAACTGTATTTGAACTTAAAAAAACCATGGCGATTGTTAATACCTATCTCTATTAAAATAAATAAAAATACTGCACTATTAACCAACTATTTCTTTGATCCAGAAGCAATTTTACAAAGTGTGGGCCTATTTTCAAAATGATTCCTTTTTTTAGATACTCACATAAAGGTTTATTCTCAGACCTTTATTTTTTTATGCCAGTATTTGGTAAATGTTATGATATCCAATTATTCAAATGAAGCAACCCATAATCAGCTGACATTTGGAACAACTTTTCATTATTATTTATATCATATTATTATTTATTAGAAAAGGACATCAGCCCAACATAGAATGAGACTCCATCATGGAAATTAGATAACAAATGATATCGGTCTAATAACAACTGTAACATCACGTATAGACAGCATTGTTTTAATATTTTACTGATGACTTTCCCATGCCAGAATTGAAAATTGTGCGCGAATTTTTCCCGCAACGACGACTTTCCCATTTTCAACGCCCAGGCGGTTTTATAGGTCACCGGGACAGCAGGGCAGGTCAGTGAACGGGAGCTTTCGACCTATATTCGCTACCATGTCTGAACAGCATTAACCGGCAGCTTTTGCTCTGTAGGGTCACGAGCAAAGCAAAGTACATGTTCTAATTTTCTAATGTCTTGTTGTATAATCAAAATTAAGCCGTATAAACTGTGGAAATGTGTTCGATGTCGTATGTTCGTCAATATAAAAAATGTAGAATGACTCAGTAGCTTTGAACTCGTATAACTGAACTTGTACTTCTTTTGTGAACTCTATCGCAGAATGTGCATATAGTACGTACACAATTGTCTTAAAAGTTCGGTCATACCAACCGGTACTAGCCCCTAAAATTGTGTTCATTTTTCATACAGATAAGAATAACCCAAGAAACAGCAAACTGGAATACAAGTACTCTAGTAAGATTATAGTCGTACTAGTACTTTGAGCCATTTTTTCATAGTTAACCTGTCGCCACAACAGAAAACAAGCTCCCGGCAGCTTATTTCGCAACACCAAGGTTTTCTGAAAGGACAACTTTTGAAAGACTTGTTCGTTGGAAGGGCGATCTGGTGAGGATGCACCAATTGAGCCCCTATAGTGTTTGTGATAGTAATGAATGGTCTTATTATACGAGACAGCTCGGTGGATCACTTGGCATGATAGTATCTATAGAATAGGGACAGTCCACCCTTCATAGATGTTCCAAACTGTAGAGGTGCTTTGTAAGGTCAGGCTCATCCAATAGATATATTACTCGTTTCTGTATTGTGTTCAGAAGCTTCACGGAGAGCTTTGGAGTTTGGTCGTGATATAGGTATCATAAAATTTATTCAAAAATTACTTTCAGTAGTTATTAATTTAAAAATCGGCGGAAAATAATCTCGCCTATGGACAAAAATTTTATAAAACCAGTGTTTTGTATGTATGTGTAACTACCTTGAGCAGCTCGTTGAGTATGACGTTGTGCGGCAGGTTGTCGAATACGCCGTCGGTGGCCACCAGGATGACATCGCCGTCTTCGACGGGGATGTTGTCCTGGGCGGCGGAGTCGGGCCTATCGCTGAGCACCTCCCTGCGCGCCCCAGGAGGCGGCAGCGACAGCTGGAAGGGCGTGTTGAAGTAGTGCTGCTGCTCCTCGGACCTGCGCACAATCCGTCCACGGCGCACCACCATGTACCCGCTGTCGCCGATGTTAGCGGTGTACAGGGTGCTGTTTTCCTTGTTCAAGATCACCACGCACGCCGTGCTGCTGCCTGCAACACCATAATAGCTAAATTAGAAGTTTAAAATGAAAATAAAGTGATTAATCAAAGCAATAACAAACAAATATATGTTCATAAGAATCTGTCATATTATTTATCTTTTTTTTTGTGTAATTCTAAGAAATTGTCCACAACTTCGGGGACACCTGAAACATTAAAAAATTTATTTCATTTTAATGTTAATACGTTTCAATCGCCGCCCTCTCCTCAGGGTCGACCACTTTGCTAGCAGCATTCGACATTCTTGATTAGTATTAACTCAACTACACTAAATACATGTTATCATTCTTATATACAATATGGCCGTGAAAAAGTCATTGAACGCCACACCACGCCGGTCTATACATGTCTGCACGCGTTGCTACTGTTCTATCTGAAAGGAGACACTGTGCAATTGATTAATCTCATTACCTTACCTTGCCCACTTTATTTAATAGGAAGTATAATTATATATACCCTAATGGAATTAAATTGATTATGCATTGGCTGTTGTTGGATTGCATAACACGTGGCAATTTCAGGTCAACACATTGATCCATGAATGGTCGCTTCAATATGATGGGGATATGTTACCTGACCATCTTTGTTCGGTAACAATTTATATTCAAAAGACCAATGGCGTATATTTTCTCTGAAATAACATCAATATTCAACGCATGACAACACTTACAGTTGCATGGTATATTTGATTATAGCTTTATGATAATTCAACTCAACAAGTAGTGGACAGCGAAAAATGGAATCATGTGAATTCATTCACATTTCATTTGAATGGACCATTATTTGAGGAAAGAAGGAAACAATGGATTCACCTAAACTAGATTTTATATGCTATTAAAAAACAAGAACTTGAAAACCATACAGAATCCGGTTGACACTTTTTAAATGTATGAATACTTTTTGACTGTGTCGTTAAGCATTACATAAAATATTGTAATTTTGATGGAAATAACCGGAACAACAGTTAAGTTAATTTCCAGAATATTTGGACTACGATATTTACTCAGTTTACTAACTGAACTGATTATATTTCATTGAATTCAAAGTAATTGATGTTGATATATAAAAGGAATTTACATTAATAACGAATTGTTTAGAACGAGTACAATAGTTATATTACAGTGCATAGTGCATGTATATGTTATAAAATTTAAAGTAGTCTCTAGCGATAAATCACCATAGTAATAGTAAATAACAAGTATATTACCGAATAAAATCCCGTAAAAAAAAACAAAAACAAACGCTGAGCAATCTAGAAAAATATTTGATATTGATAACATATCACAATTTTCATTTCTGCAAACTCCGTATCAATATTGCATACTGAATAAAGGTTGAAAATACATAAAATTACATCAGGGGATGAAAAGGTACGATACAATGGCATTATCTCAATTTTTCAAAACATCTGAGGTTATCCATCCATAAGGAAAAAAATCCAATTGATTCTAAGAAAATGAAAGACAAAACAAGAATATGGCTCAGCAGTCTTAATACAGTTGATACACCGAATTTGATAAAAATATCCAAACACATCTTCCTCGTGTTTGTGATATTACTATTTATTCCAACACATGACCGTAGAAAAATATGTCCAGCCAAAAATTGCTATAATTAGCTTCGTTTGATTTCACGTGATCTACAAAATACATAAACAGCCATTTATAACCATAGCGAATTTCAAACTCGACGAAAATACACACATGTTCCCGGCAATGGGTAAAATGAGAATCCATTTTTCAGATGGAACAAAAATAAAAATATACACTGACATATAAATCACAAACCTTGCAGGATCACTAGTTGAATGTGTATTAGTAGCATTCTAGTTCCACAGCAATCTAATATTAAATGCTGATTGCAAGAAACTATGTGAAAAATGTTGTACGATAAAAATTAAAGAATTTATTCTGCCTAACACGAACGTCATTGTGTAGCAAATTCTGTCGTGAAGTACTTCTATTAATGATCACTATTTAATCCTTGTAAATTTGGTATTCGAAATGGACGCTCACCCTTGTATAACTGCCTCAACTGCCCTGTTTATTAATCGAAAGATAAGTTTAGTACATACAATCAAAAGTAACAAATATAACATCGGAACGAAAGGCTGATTTGGTCCGCACAGGGAGAGGTAACACAAATATTCAAACGGAATTCGCTATTCATCCCAAAGCGTGCATCGCTTATACCAGTGTTTCTCAACATATTGGGCACTTACTAGTATTTCTGAGGGTTCCTAAAACATATAAATTGTAAGTTTATTTTCACGCGACTTTTAGCTAAAAAAAAAACTAAATTTATCGCAAAAAATGATGGAGATACTGCTAGTTAAATGCTAGTAAATTACTTTCTTGTAGCTATAGTTTTTTCATAAGTCGAATACGTTCTTCGAAACATATTTATGATTAAGCTATTACTTTTGTTAATTTGACTTAAGTCTAAGGACCCTTGAGTCTTGGAACTACGGATGCTGCAAACCTGTAAGTTTTCAGTAATTGTACTTCCCAACGATGAACCTTACATCCCTTTTAAGGCCTGTTGATATTGGTCGTGAATCACCAACGAGCGCCACTTTTTCGTGCTGTGTATATTACGTATTGTACGTATTCGTGAATTAATCAAACCTATTTCAGTTTTGATTCGTTTAGTTGGTCTTAAGCGGATGAATTTTAACAAGCATGTTCACAATGGCCTCCTTTTTACACTGAGTTTGGCGCAATCTATCAAATATTTAGACCTGCACCAAAACGACCAAGCTTGGTGAGATCTTATAAGAGACAATGACGAACTAGCGTTCTGCAAGTTCATTATTTCACAATAGTAACCTGGTGTCGAAAGTTTCTTCAGAATCAAAGATTACTTTACTAGTTACGAGGTTATTAAAAAACTGTATTCTGTTTTTTCAACATATTCTCCCCCTACCTCAACAACTTTACGCATTAGGTAAAACCACTTGTCCAATACTTGTTACCAATGTTCTTTTAAAAGATTGCTAATATCCTCCTCAAATGCAGTGATTGCCTCTTCATCGGTGGAAAAATGGCGACCTCGTAACTTTTTTTTATCTTAGGGAATAAGAAGAAATCGCACGGAGCTAGGTCCGGAGAATAAGGTGGGTGAGGCAACAGTTTGACACCCTGTTCAGCAAAAAACTCAAGTGCTCAAGCGGCGCTGTGGGCGGGTGCGTTGTCATGGAGCCATTGAATACCTCGCAGACCAGTCATTGGACGGCTTTTGCATAGGACTACAGGAACACATTTGGTTATATACCATTCAGAAGTAACTGTACCTTCATTTTCCAAGGCTACCGTTGTAATGTATCCACTTTTAGAACAAAAAAAGCGACCATTTTATTTCCTCACTCTGGGAAGTGTTTTTACTGTGTCCATTATCAAATTTTTCAAGTCCAATCAACTCTTGTTGATTTTTGCTCACTGGTCAACAAATGTGGCACCCATCTGGAACACCGCTTCCTTAGGCGAAGGTGATCATGAATGATTGTTCGGACCGCTGCCGATTCAATCCCCAGAGAAGCCTCAATCTCGGTGTAGGTTATATGACGATCTTTTTACCATATTTTGCACAGCTTCTACTGTTTCCGGAATAACAGCAGTGGGCGGTCGACCTTTGCAAGGTTCAACATGGAGTGAGACCCGACCCCTTTCAACTCAGCAAACCAATTAAAAACTGTAGCCCTAGAAGAGGCAGAGTCCCCAAAGCAATTCACTATACTTGCGTGACATTCCGCTTGTATTAGTCCCTTTTTATAAACATACAAAGCCATGGCTCGAAAATCGCGACTAGCCGGTTCCATTTTCACATTAAAATTCGGCCAACACTTAGATGCATTCGAGAACGTGGCAAGGCAACTACTGAACGATTCAAACGCTGCATTTGCGTGTAAGCACTCAGAACTTCAGACAAAATAGCAGCGTGCTCAAACTTGTTTAGATTAGGAATATCTTAGGACTTTCAGCGAGACCCTCGTACAATACTTCCGCGCCAATAAGCGCGAGATGTGAATTTCTCCGAAGTGACAATTTATTCAATTCAGGATAATTGTTCTCATAACTGGATTAGAACTGACGATAGACATACTATCAGTTGAGAAACACTGGCATAAACCGCTCGCAAATAATTTCCATAACAAATCACAAGACTTGGACTTTGTCCAAATAACTCGAAAACATCGAATAATACCGGCGCGAGCGACTCTGGACATAATAAAATTCACGTGACAGTCGCATCTGAGTTATTGCGATGAGCAGCTGTTCAAAACCCGTGAGTGACAACGTCACTGAAATGTATCTCAATATGCACTCAGTCCTGCCTGCACTCTTTCAATCACCGAAACACAAATTGCATCCGTGATGAAAATTTGATCGTTTATGTATTTATTATTGTTATTGCAAATTGACGTGGGTTATAGTATCAATAAATATATTCGCAGAGTACCGCAATAGAAAACAGAATAAAATTATCGGCTTCACTATTAGTAAATAAAGACCTAGAGTAGTGGCTGAAGAGCAAAGAGAAATTATTAAAGTTGTTAGTGTTTTATGAGTCGGATAGAAACATTACAAAATGAAGTGAATTCAGGTTCGTTTTGCGTTAAACGTTTAAGGTTTTATAATAGATTTATTGTCTGGTTAATTTACGAATATTTTTTGATGCATACTTTGGTACGGTAAAGGTAACAGAAACAAAAACTAGAACGAGAAGCTTCAGATGCACAATTAAACCGAAAAACTCCTCTTTTCAGCACATTAATAGTGGAAAACTCGGATTTCTGCTTTCTATATGGTGGTGGCCTTTATAGCAAACATTTTGCTTCCCTAATAATATCCATATCTATTGATATAAATAAATTGGAGCATATATTTTGATGCACATTCTGATATAAGAATATTTATTGTTTGTGTAAATCTAATCATATCTGTGGGTCATTTATCATACACATTGAAACGTTTAGGAAATGTGGAAAGACGTCACAAACGAACTTGTTAGACAAACACCATGAAATGTCGATGCAAAACAATTTGTAAATAATTTTTTAAATGCGTTTCGAGAATCAGAGTAAAGATTTTTATTGATCAATATAGCCTATTGTTTTCGATTATGATATAATATTCAAACTTTGTTGCTTGAATGTCTCCAGAATCCGATATATAAATATGTTTATCAGCGTTTTGGTACTAGCGGGTTAACACCACTTTGACTCCTTTATCTTCCGCTTGTTTTTATATTGAAAAAAAATGGCGTCAAGAAGGTCATTCGTGTGGTCATATAAAATTCGAAGTCACAGCTATCGAACAGAATCTACCCTTTTTGTTATTTACTATGCAAATGTGTGAACAAAAATGTGCTTGCGTGGAGTATGACATAGGTCAAAATTTCATTAAATGTTAGAACATATTCTACAAACACCTAAAATTTTTCAAGCTGGTGGTGGGTAGATCGCCTCAGCATTTCCCACGCATGCAACTTTTACTTAACACCCCCATAGGCAAGTTTAGTAATCAAGAAAAAAAATTTAATTCAGGATCTTCTATAAGAACGCGAGAAAACGTGTAACCCATTTCTGTCTCTCCGTATTTCTGTCTGGTAAACCCTGGGCGCTCTACAAGTCGAAAAGTGTTAATCGAAGTTTGATTACATTTTGACACCACATTAATACTATGACTAAAGAAATTTGTAAAGCTTTCAAAAAAAGGTTCAATTTCGGCGGAATAATTGCCAAAAACTTTAAGAGAAATACTCAAAACTCGTTTTCAGAGGTTTCCTATGAACTTATGACCCCACTATTTCTTCGTTTTTTGCACTTAGAAATTTCTCCGAATAACATCCGACTTATCAGCATATTTCAAATAAATTTTTGTTAATTTATTTGTACTCGAATAAATATGATGAATATATTGAAATGTCTTTTTTCCTGTTTCCATGTCTAACCCGAGACTCAGCCATCATGTCCCTATAAGGTAGGTATTTGGATGGTTTTCTCAACAATTACATTGAAACAAGTTTGTAAACTATCGCTTACCAATTCATTAGCGGCTAGCTGCCACACAATTAGTAGTAATTACAATCCCACGAATTTACATTTTTAAAAAGATAACAGCTGCTAACAGGTTGTTCGGATACGTACTTATTTACATAATAATATTATCCAAACAATAGCTTTCTAATTTTGAACAGTTTTGTACTCGCAGAGTTTTATATGTCCAATAACGGATCCTAAATATATATAATTGCAATAATAAATACATTTATGTTCATTTTCACCTATTTTTTCTATAGCCCTAGAAGGGGCGGCGTCCCCAAAGCAACTACCTGAACTTTCGTGACATTCCACTTGTTTTAGGCCCTTTTTATAGTCATACAAAATCATGGCTCGAAAATCGCGACTATCCGGTTCCATTTTCACGTTAAAATTCGGCCAACACTTAGATGCATTCGAGACCGTGACAAGGCAGCTACTGAACGATTCAAACGCCGCCTTTGCGTGTAAGCATTCACAACTTTAGACAAAATCGTATTTATAAGTGCACGATCTGGAGAACACACCATCCAGGTCAGCAATACACTGACCAATGAAGTGAGCATATGTATCTCCGTTGTGCGATGTTGCGTGGCTTCCCCCCGTTGTCAATATTATTGAGGAGTAGTCGGATGAATTAGCAACCGTACCTATGTGAATACAGTTCAGGCAGATCGAAGACAATTTTGGACTCGAACCCACATCTCCAACATTCCGTGCTCACATTTTGTGGTACTTGGCGACCGTACTGTGACCAAGACGTCACAAGTCGTTTTGTTAAGCTATGTTCGTGTGTTCTACAGATCGCGCGCGTTCGGGAGTGAGAGAAACACGGAAAGATGAAGGCGCGGGAGAAAATGTACCTTAATAAGACGACGTGGAACGTCTTTGTACCACTAAGGTATCAGCACGAAATGCTCGAGACACAGTGTCTTTATTGCTTCTTTCCTGTATTTACACAGTTAAGGATACTGGTTCTTCTATATTAAAAAAACATGCATCTGAAACAACGTAAGCCTTAATGTAACTTCTGAAAGTTATCCTGTGGCTGGTGTCATTGATTCATCTTTACTTGTCCTGCTCGTTAATTGAAACCACATATGATGAATAATTGGTTCGTAAATGGCGGGATTCTGTGTTATCTTGAAATTGCACTATTGTATGTTGCGTTATCTCTCCTACGATAAGCAGGGTTGCGTTTGTGATATGACGTTCACAAACGCAAACGCGATACATTCCTTGTTTAAAATTGATTAATAATGCAAGTACATAATTCTAAATCTGAGAGCTCCTTAATATACCTTAAGTTAAAGTTGAAAACAAACATATCATCCTGGAGACAGTGAATCAATACCAATGTTATTTCAAAAACTTCAATTTCTTTCTTTGATGACAGTTGGCGAGGTAGTTTAAACATTAGTAAAGTCGATTTGATCATCAAAACGCATTTGTACAGAGATCCACCTGGAGAACTATCACAGAACCGTTGGTAATCTATGAGATGGTTTTATGTTCGGATCGTTTCAGAACTGAGTGCAATATTCAGAGGGATTAAATTTTAACAAAACCCCAAACCTCGTTTTTGTAAGTTTCTCAAGTTCTTCATCATCTTAGCGCTTTCGATTGCATTTTTGAACTTCCAGCTTCATTGGCATGTAATACTTGTTCTTATTGTCTTGCCAGTTAGTCTATACCAATACATAACTCCTCCATGATTGAGAGTCTGTGACTGAGCCACCAAGGGTCATGTTAATATAGATACTTCAAGAGGATTTAATAAGTAAGAAGAGGAAAAAATAGTTACATCAAGGTTAGGTGAGGGCATTACTTTTCAGTGGGCGACCCATTTTTATTTATATATTATCACCTTTAATGAGAAATACTGCATCTGGATATCAGATAGATCATGGTCGTAGGATCCATACTTTTAATACTAAATTAATACATTCTATTCCATTTAGCTTCTGTCTGTTTATGAATAATGGCAATGTAAAATTATGCTACTATCCTACTAGGGATCGTAATCCTACTTACCTAGAATGGCCTTTTTGTGACTCATCAATTCATAATAGCTATTGGCTAGTAGTTCTGAGGGGTTAGTGGGGGTGAACCTGCCCAGCTTGACCAGCCGTTCACAGGTCCGCATCAGGTGTAGGGAGAACTCGCCAGGATCGATACCGTACGCCCTCCACCCTCCCACACCATCCGCAACACCTGCAAAAAAACATTTTCTTTTAGCTGGATCCACCATTGAACTCTTTCCTACAGTAAGACTGTTCTCAATGTTCTTATAACAGTAAACAACTAACCCTGCATTCACTATAGAATGTGCACACTTTGCGTGCCGAGACGAAATTGTGCCGCGCATGTTGAGCAAGTACACTTCCTGTGTTGCCTTTTATAATAGCTTTTTGAAGTTGAATAAATTGTGTACTGTGCTAGCACGAAACCTTGTAAGCCACAAGCTTTTCTGCCTTATGTACAAGGTGGTACATAGGGTGCAGACAGAAAAAAATTAATCAAGATTTCGTTTCTACCCTTATTGGTTATTTCGTTGGTTATTGGTGCAGAGGGCCAAAATGATGTCCTCTAAGCAAAAAATACAAAGGTTTCCATATTGTAATATACTGCATAGCAACCAGCTGCCCATCCCCTAGTCTTCGTTGCCTCACGCTTTATGCCAGGCAGTGTGATGTGGCTGCTTGCATCATTTAAATCTGTGATAGTATAGTTGTAAATATACACCAAAGACTAATATCAAATGAATATTGTTATTTAAAAAATACCAATTTTAAATGAAACACTACTTTTGAACCAAACACCTAATATACCTAACCAAAACATAGATTGGCTGGCCACATCTTAACCTAATTAATGAGAATGAAATAACTTCTCCAACAACATAAGAGGCACAAGGTGAAGAGCCCTTTTTGGCAAACTACCCACTGTACCTCTCTAATCTTTTATATACATTCTTTGACCAATAACACATCTGTGGAATATAATTCATTTTGATGCCAAGTTCCACACACTGGAAAATGCAAAGCAATGTACTTACTACCTAAAAGAAATTCTGACCAGAACCAGTCGCACATACTTGTAAGCTGCAGTGCATGGGTTAAGGTGAAGGAATCCAGGCCAATAAGAAAAATGTTCAAGTAATATGTAAACTACTCATTGATATTTGTTTTATAACTAGTAAACATATTAAGTGAAAAACAAAAACATTATTTTTTTATGTATGAATTAGTCTGGAATTGGCATAGTTCATTTTTAAACATTTAATGGTGAAATGTTTTCTAGTATATCTCCCATCTCAAAATTGCATTTTATCTTGTTATCTTGTTACTCTCTATAAATCATTACAATTTAGCTTCAAATGAAGCTAGCAAGCCACATTTTTATTCGTTTGCATTATTTTATGAATATCCAGAATCCTAATCATTCCAGAATCAAATGCTGATTAAATATACAGTGCTAACATTCAAAATTATTGAAAAAATGATGATGATTTCTACATATAATGAACTCCAAATTAGAATCAAACCATTTAATATGAAAAAACTCCTTAATTGTACTGTATTCTCTAACCTTACTTTCTTGTCCTGCATAGTTATATGAAAATATGGTACAACATAATGTTTTAAATTTTTTCTATTTTAATCACATATTAAACCAGGTCTGTCAAGCAGAAAGGCGTGAGGAGAGGCATACTTTGAAAAAGGGCCAGAAAATATTAAGTTATTCAATGCTCCACATTAGTCCAGATTTTCCTTTATACGTAAAAAAAATTGAAAAACCTCGACTAACGTGAGTACATAAGTCACCCCAACAATCATTAAAATAATTAAAATTGGGGTTGATGACTTCACAGTTAATTTTACCAATTATCCAGTGCAATGTGACAAATTAGTTCTGAATAAGCAATCATTATTCAAACCAAAAATAGAGTTAAATTAACACACAAGTAGTTTTCACGTCATGCATGATACTCCTCTTGAGAAAAAAACAAGGTTATGTAATCCAAGGAAAGGGGTTGAACTTACCCAACACGTCGGCGGTCTTATATTTGGCAGTGAACCAGGCATCGTCACCGAACTGCCCTTTAATCAGTCTTTGGATTTTCCTATCTTTGGAGAAGCCGCATACAGCAGACACCAGACAAGGTTCCGACCTCTTCTGGAGACTGGGATCGGTGGTCTGGGAAGCATTCGCGAGGCCGTTCCAGATAGCACGGGATATTAAACGTCCAGTAATTAATAAAGAGTGCATCATACACCTAGGACTGGAGCTGTCACACACCAATGGTCATGATGAGGGTTACCGCAAATTGTCTACTCCACACTACTACCACCCACACGGTCACACTGGGCGATTTAGGCCGATTTCATTATACGCACACGACACTCGCGACTCTCACACACTACCATCAACAGCCAAGGGGCGACTCGCGCTTCTCCGCATTCTCAAATTTATCATTTGACAATTTTGACATTGTTCAGCTGTCATCATCACGTGCGATTTTGACGTACAGATCGTTGCGACATTTTCTGGACGAAAGCGTTGATCTCAAGAACTTTGTAAAGCTATCTGTATAGTAGGTTTTGGTGCCATCTACTGTGTAGTGGCTAACAATCTAGCAGAATACTGTAGGGTTGATTATTTTTGATGCTGTATATTCGCAATTCAGTTGGCAGATGGCGGAATATATTTTTATTTTATAGTTTAAGATCATTTCAGCGGACAGAAAATTAGGTTGTTCACTTTTGAAATTGGTCCAACGATATTTTTTAATCATCATCAAACAGCAGGTCACTGAAAATGTTTATAAAACTGTAACAAATATTTGAAGCCAACTAAAAATATCAACTCTCCAAATTTTTCGATTTTGTAGGATGATACAGGGTTGGATATCATAACATGGTCTGATAGAGCACAATACAATAAAACCACAAATTATGAAAAATATATGTACGGTGCGGTGTCTCTACTCATGATTTATTTGCTTGATAAGACTGATACATCTTGTATGTATGGCTATCAACGAATTCGTATTGCACCGAGATCAGCTGTAGCAGCAGCCTGTATGTAAATCATCCAGATCCTGTGAGCAGTTGTCAGAAGTGACATACATATTGAACGTCGTCGTCGAGATTGTTCGAATTGGGCAATTGGGTTATGGTTACGGAGTTGAACATTGGAGATGGGCATGTATTAGAGTATCGAGGTGTGACAAGTCAGTCGATCTTCAGACATTACACAGTGCAAACCATAAATCGTGCATATAAATTAGCGTATAAGTTGTGTTAGGTATCAGTTGAAATAAATTGATGTTTCAAGAACGGCGTTACAATATACTAGAAACCAGCATATGTAATAATGTTCCTTACAGATGTTACGTGACATAAAAAAAATAAAGTTGTGTAGGTTGACGCTGTACCCCCTTTTAGAAAACTGGTGTTTCACATAGGGTGTAGTTGAAATATCAATTCATTATTCTATGTATGTGTGCTTAATATTTCGACTTGACCATCTAGTTATTTGCCATTTGGGTCTTCCTAAAAATAACCACATATTTATCAGTAAGGTGTAGCTAAAAGCTTCAGTAATGACCATCATTTCTAAACACGCGTTAGAACAATAATTTAATGAATGGATCCCCTTAAACAGGATTTAATTCTGAATTCTAAATTTTTATCGCTGAAATCTCACGCAAATCTCATGAAAACAGCCCCTTTTGATTAACCAGTCGAAATAATCTATTGAAACAACATCATTAATCGTGGCGTAATCACATTCGAAAAACCACCCTATAATAAAGGGCAACCCCAACTACTATACTAACAACTGATTTTACCTTTTCCTTGTTTTATGTCATGCCTGCACGCACAAAACACTTGAACATTATACTAGGCACGCTAGCACGACGATTGGAACTTCCGTTGAAGACTCCGAAGTGATCCGTAGTTTCATGATGAATGAAATGAGCTTGATGTGGATCATAATAATTATATCACTTATCAATCGGCCCGTAGCCTTTCTAAGTCAAGAGGTTGATGAAAAATCAACGAGGAATAATAAACACCACATCTGAACTATGGAATGGTTGCACCAAATATAATTTCATTTTTTCTTCTGCGCTTATCAATGGATCTTCTTCAACTATATCGTTAGAGATGAGAAGAGTTTGACTGTGAATAATTAGGTTTCTAATATTTTAATTATTTATTTATTATACCATGAACTCAGACAGAAACATAAAAAAGAATTCGATTTTCGACCAGCAAACATTAAATATATATTAGCTTCTAGATATGTTTTCAACGTACATCATCTTTTTTGGGACGCAATCAAACAAATGCGGTTTACCGAAGTTTCTAAATATTTAATATGATATTTGTATGTCTCATACTATTAATTTTGATGTGTGGAGAAAGGACGGGTCCTCCAACACGCGTATTGTTGGTAAATAAATAAAAAAGATATCGTATCATCTACCACCACAAATAAGACATCAACGCCAATGAGTCAATCTACTTGACTCTATTAAATCACATATTTGTGTTGTACTATTCGATTCATTTACCCTGTTTTGACTTTACAGAAAAACGATGGGGATATCATGAAAAGAAATAAGTGTGTAAGGAAGGTTTCTGTCATCAACCCTAAAAGAGATTTGTGTAGGTTACATTCTACAAGGGAGAGTGAAAATGGAGCTGTTGCGTTGTTGCAAATATTAGCCATCCCTATTATAACAGATAATAATTTTGATAAGCAGAAAATGCAAAATAAAAGTAATGCTAACAATATTCAAACTACCATAACACACTAGATTGCTTACTTGCATCTATTTCAATAAATTATATATTTTGTAATTTCAAACCCAGAAAAATATTGACCTACCTCAGTCTACAAAAATTTGATCATGGTCTATAGTCTAAGACATACACTGCTCACCAAAAAAACCGCGATAATAATGCACAATCATATTTCAAATTTTAAAAGACTCCGGTTGAGATGTCTAATTCTTTTCTGTTCAGTATTCTGTCAGTGCTACCCCTTGATATATATATAATAATAAATAATAATAAAAAATAATAATAGTATTTATTGAAAACTCAGATCGGAAGCACAGGTTTCCTACCATAACTTATTATAAGATAATACAATAATAAAATACTTCATCCTATTTGAAAAATGTCATCACAGCTATTAGAATCAAGCTGAACAAATTAGATAAACATCAAGCTAAGTAGACGAAGAAATATTTAAAAACCTACCCATCAATAAAATAAAATAATAGATTTTTAACTTTTAAACCTGACATAGATACATGTTTTGAGATTTACTGGAAAACAGAATCCTTGATTACTTACTTTTGAGAGTGAATTACCTACACCGAAGTTATATACAGTTGCACTTCATTTTCTGTTAGTCAGTATATACTGGTAACGTTATCTATCGCTTTTTTTTGTTACAATCGAAAGTCCGAAGCAAATATTTTGTCGGAACTTGTTTATTCACTGAATGATTGATTTGAAACTGTTTTGAAAGCATCATCCGCAAAGTATAATCCTTTAAAACTTTCATGCGGTAACTTTTAAGAAAACCTCCTATAAAAGTGTTCCAATCAAAACAATTCTTTGATGCATCAAGGAATGCTTCGGGTCGCATGCCTACATCTGCGACCAGTATTCCAATGATGGTTTTAGAGCATTCAAATAAAAGCATGATTTTAAAAAAGTCCTTTTAATTTACCTATGGACTATTCCTGACAAATTATAGAGATTAGATCCAAGAAGTCATGAATAGATGACTGTTCAGAAATTTGCTCGGCGTATATTGAGGTACTACAGATTCATTCGTAAAATTAATATGCATGTCGAAAATGTATTCAAAACTACTACGGAATAGAACCATCAAAAGATATTATTCCACGTATTCCATTGAATTACAATCCTACTATTATGTGGAATGTCAATATAATGGCAGCTATGTCAAAACTCTATTACCTCTATAATAAACATGTGATTGAAGAGAATAATACCAATTTCATACAAGTGGAAACAATTGACACGCAGTAACAGAAGCCGGAAGAGGTATGTTGATGATTCAATCGTAATGTTACGGATATTTACCGTACATGCATTGACTGGCATTATGATGATGATACGAGGGTTGTAGAGTAAGTGCAGAGGATTGCGCCTGTAGTAGGTATTTTATTGGGAAATTATATTTTCTGCCAAATTTGCTTACACATTCGGAGACATCGTTTATGTTAATTTCGCATAATACCTTTTCATATATTCTGTATACTTAGAGGATCAACTAATTAGCTTGTTCTATAGGAGGAAATAGATAATAACCTTGTCAAAACTTTACAGTCTATTACTTCATGTAGTAACAGTTTTCTAACGCAGGCGACATTGCACCAATACTGCCTGTCTCTGTCTTACTCACGTAATGCATCGTCGCCCCAGAAACACAATGACGCATGTCTTATGAAAAAATAAAATGTTACATACAACAATGCAAGCGTAAGGCAACAAAACAACCCTTCCGCCTATTTAGAAGTCAAGCACAAGAAAACCAGGATAAACACTTGCTTTTATAGTTTTAGAAAATATTGATTAGACTTTTTCTTGAGCATAATCAACCAGATTGAGACATAGAGTAAACTGGAATTAATTGTATATACTACACAAACATATAACAATTTCAAGAGGGAGGTGGAGGAGTCTGCATTTATATAGTGAAATTATGATATTGTTTACAATTCCTCAGTGGACTGTGAACCTGTCTGGTTGGGATGCTTCAAGAAAAAATCTCAACAATGTTCTCCAAACCTATAAATCGTCCGTAGTCTGCTAACAAGGCTACCCAGATTACTTGCCAACTAACTAACTAGATCCTATCATGGACACAAAGCTCAAATCTAGCATATTGTCTAGCTGTTTCTCTATTAAATAATTTTTTCCTTTCTTATGTCTATATATTTTTCGCAACTGCATTTACACAAGTTTTGTAGGGGTTTCCCTTAACACTAATGTGCATGCATTCGCAGTCTGACAGTCCGACGATGATTTAAATATAAATCGAAACGCGTCACTGGAAGAAAAAGAGTGTTATTTGTGAAACTGTGTGTTAATTACACAATCTTGTTATCTGCACATAAAAGTATACTAAATTCAAGCTCTAAACTCTAAAAATTCATATCTTTTTTCTATTACTGCTTAACCCTGTATCTACTTTTTAGAGCAAATTTGTTGTTCATGGGATATTTTTTGAAGACAGGCTATATACGCGTCATATATGCGTGTATGCAGTAGCCCAATTCCATATCCCGTATCCTGGGCAAAATTAACAAAAGAACGCTTCCGGCAGGTCTAACAACAAATCGGAAATGAAGCGACAGGCGGGGTACACTACACATACGTAATGATGACCGCTAGACCACTGATATAGCGCGTAGATATAATATACAGGATGAACTTTTAGAATGCGATTCTTACGCAGTGGCTACCGATAATGGAAAGCGGTTAGATCAGTGACGTATTTAGATCCCTTTTTTTCTATCTATTTGTCATGTTTATTATATATATGATCGTCTTATAAAACATTATTTGGTATATATGATTATTAATAGAGCCATATATGCTTACGGACGAAATCAACTCAATCAAATAACTATTTACGTGATAACAATGTTTTCTTTTGAAATTAGGAACTACGTAAACTATCATGTAATGCTCGAATACAGAATAATGCATTTGAACTGTTAGTTAATTCAAAACTGGTGCTATAAAGTATTGTTTCTGTAAGAATATAATGCCTGAAAAATGCAACATATTGTAAGTAATAGTGTAATCCCTATGTAATGACATCTCTCTGAAGCACTGTCACTTCAACCGCGCACATATGTGCGACTTTTTGTTTTCATTTTTAAGCAGTTTTGATGACATCGATCATGGAGGAAGTCCTACTCGGGTCAATTTTTACATGTTGTCTTTTAAAGAGAAAGAAACTAATGGAACGCTTAAAAAGTACCCGGCATTCAAAGGGCTCCTAAGAAGACAATACTTTTCCTACATTAGATTACTGCGTAAATTACGTGAAGAACCTAATGATTGTCGAAACTATTTGAGAATGGCGTATTATAAAAGTGAATATTTGTATAAGAACACCGATATCACCACATGAAAGGCTGACAGCAGCATTAAAATTCATAGCACTGGCAGAAGTTATAAATATCTCATAATTCTTCTACCAAAATCTCATATGCCGGGTATTTTTGTATATGTCACTATATTCCTAGGATTTGATACACTAAATAAATGGGAAACTTTCATATAACGCGATAAACTCAGAAACTCCCGGAAAGGTCTGACAATCTCGTTAAATTAGCGAATAAAATGCATCGAAAAACCGAGCCAATATCTACATGTACCGACTTGTCCGTGAGACGGAAAGTCAAATACCTTTTGGTATGCTGTGGTCCCCAATATTCGGGAGTGTCTCACACTTTTGGCTGAGGAATGAAGAAACAAATATTCCGAAGCTATTTCACCTAAGGAGGATTATAAAAGCTTCCAGATAGCTAAAAGAGGCAAACGATAGGAAGCATTTTTATCCTCAATCATGTGTTTTCAATAATTGGCCTTATAAGCGACATAAATCAGACGATGTCAATTGGAAATACGTTCCTGCGGCAAACTTAAAGCTGCGACCAATGAATAATCCACAGAGTAATGATGGAAACACGAAAACAGCAGATATTAGACGCAGTCATATATATACAAACCATCAAGCGCCGTTGGCGGATCGCGGAATCGCGCCGGGTTCTGACGCCCGATTTTTAATTGTTTCTGCCGTCATCCGAACAATTGAAGAGCGCTGCTTAGTCGCGTGTTTATGACAAGCTGGAAGTGTTGTGTCGCTTAGGGGGTCAATATCATAAGAACAGAGGTAAACTAAATATATTTAAGTATATTTCATCCACTCCTCATACATAGTCTAGGGGCCTGGATTATAAAAGTGTGGTTGTGTAATCCTGGCTGAGAAACTACGTATTTTGTCATGATATTTCAATGATAACAATCTTGTCAATTTCTTTCTAGTCTTATAAACGACTCGCATTTACGATAAGAAATAAACAAAATATAAAAATATCAAATTTACATTTTCTTTCATGGTTATTGTAATACGAGGTTTTGAGTATACCTGCACACTTTTATCATAATTGTCGTTGTCTTTATATTAGGGTTCTTAGTGTAAGCCATGTATGTTATAAGATATAGCGCATTTTTTGTTAAATCTAACAAGCCACATTGCTTTTTCTGGAAAGGACGCCTCAGGCTTTCATGCTAAACTATTATTATCTAATGCAGTACACTAGGTTTCAACTACAACTTATTCGTTACGTTTTAGTCTTTCGATTCAAAACTTGAGTCATCGTGGAGTGTCACTTTTCATCTATATTTCCTTCATCAAATTAGCTCGTTGGAACCAAAATATGGTATTATAATCCTAGTAAAATACAATTGCAAAGTATCAAATACGCACAATAATGAAAAGTGGGTTACAATCTCACTCTTGAATTAGTGAAGCTAATTAAAAACGTATTAAAAATCAAGACCAATATGAGCTCTTCTTTAACAGTGAGGCCAGATAAAATTTAATGTTGTCTATTTGAAATTCAAAAAATTATTAATTAAATATTTTTTTCGCCAATTTTGGTGCAACTTCAGATATCGACTGTATCCTAATACGTACTACGTTGTTTCCTGATTGATACATCATTGCGTTCAGTTCAAGTTTCAATTGAAAATTTTGGAGTCAAGCCAGCGACAGATTCGAAACATATGAAGATAAAATAGGGGATGTGTTCTTCGGATTTGGAAAGCTCAGTTCAAGACGTTTTTCGATAAATTTCGCACATTTTCCACCAGTTTTTGAACACTTTGGAAAAAGTGTTTGGGATACACTACTAAAATTCAATTAAATCGCCATCTTTATATTTGATTAGATGAATTAGCTGATAGACCTTGTGTTCGTAGCTCCTTAAGAACTGAAATGTTCAAGAAGAAATATACGGGTGACGTGGGAGGTGTCAGAAAAAAAGGCAAATGGGGCAAGCTAGAAGAGCTTGTTTTACCTAACGCAAAACTACGCTTTTGTCCTGAACAACTGCAGAATCTCAATTTTGCTTTCAACAAACGACTACAGAAGATGAAAGAAACTGGTAATGGTAAGACCAATGATCAAAGAATTAGGTTTATAAGGTGTACTTAGTGAAATTGTTATCTTATTGAAACTGATCGTGTATGTATCTACTCTAGTGGAATGGGATCGAATGATAATCCTCTATTTTCACAAACATTTGTACAATTGATTTCATTTTTTGAACAGTAAAACTTTTTTTGTGTTTGCGAGAACATTTGATGGAGCGCTTATCTACAATATCCAGATCTACTAGTACAAGTTGGATCACTTTCTTCAAATACTTTCATGTCGAAACATCTAAAGCAAACCGTCAAACCGCTCCGAACTAATGGCTTTACGAGTGTCTGACAGCATCGTCATAGGCGGCCCCCAGCCCGATACTGGCCTTTGTGCTGCCAGGAAGCTATCAGCTTCTGATGTGAACGAGCCGAGATAACGGGACATCGTAAAAGTGTCCACAAAGAACAAGGGATGTCGCTGTAAATCAGTTCACCCTTGTTGACAGACGTCGTGAGGGACATCTGTTGCCGCTTCACGGCCGTTCAGGTGTTAGCACCATTGACTTCGAACGTTGCCATTGAGCATCCCCATAGAGGGCGACACTTGGAGATGAGTTGATGAAACTAATAATGCCTAGGCACTTTTCTTTGCACAGTAATTCTTCTTCTCTTTGTCTGGCAGACTGAAGAGACTTTCAAATAAGAGCATAGATCCCATCTGATAGTTGGCCTACTTGCCAGGGTTTGCCTCCCCATTACTACTACTACTACTACTACTAGTAGTAGTAGTATTAGTGTTGGTTTCCAGGGTCGGTAATCAGGCGCAAAGGTGGCCTATTTATCAAGCTTCGTCTCTGAATTCGATCAACATCCACAATAAACTTGATGGTATTTTTTAAGACAATAATAGTATTTTCGTAATTATTTATTATTCTTGATAATCTAAAATGCGCCAATCGGTAGTAGTAGTTTCTAAAACAGAAACCTTAGAAAAAACATATTATGCTATTGAAAATAAATCATATTTGCATTTTGAAAGTAAACATGTGAGCGAACATCTACATATGTCTATGTGAAGTAGAGAGGATTGCAAAACGATATATATATTTGACTTAACCTTTTTTAGCAACAGGAACAGTGTAGTTGCGAACCTGGTACTATATTATTAGCCATTCTAAATATTATTACTCCTGAAACTGCGCCCCCCTCTCCCCATGGAAGAAAATCCTGGATATAAACCTGATTACATTAGTTTCCTTATTTTTTGCGTGAGTGAAATCATGCATTTGCTATTTTTCATGATAACGTGTGGATAATACTTCCACGTGGTTTTATCACAATAGTTCAATAATAAAAATATCTCCATCTGCTGAAGATAGCACAAGCTTTAATCATACTAATTAAATCGCTTGACGATTATGCATTTTATCTAAGTACACAAAGCAATTCTAATAACTTTGGAATTGCTTTATTACCTTACAGTTTATAAATTATTGAATAATTAAACCTGATAATGTAAACAGTCTGGTTAAGAACAAAGGCTGAGAAAATTAAGGAAGTAATTTGTGAAAATAATGATTAGGTCTTAATTTGTCTATTACGAAGAAATTGCACTTCCAAATAAGCTTTTATCTTTATCTTAAAAACGTAATGCAAGATAAATTTTATGAAATCATAATTGTTACTCACATAAATCGGTTTTACTAAAAAAATGTGTCAGCAACAAGGCTGTCCTAACCTATTCAAACCAAAATACAAGATAAATTCCGATTTTTTTTTTATATTGTGTACATATTTTGAAAGGTGAAAAAACAATGAAACTAAGCGAAATATTCATCCACTTGAGTTCTTATTTCAAATATGAAAAATGGTGGATGAAATTTAAGGAATTGCTATAGAATAAATTGTAGCCTGAATGCGGGAGGGGGGGGGGGGGTTATTAATTGTGAATCTGAGTGTTAACCTACATAAACGACAAGTTATCATCAGTTTCAATCTTGAAAGCTCCGATTATTAGCAACAAATATCTGTAGTTGCAGTTTGTTCAAGAAACTTTTCGGATTTTCAGATTGAGTCTTGCAATGAATTACATCCATCAGCAGAAAAATAATAGCAGCTAGTTATCACTTGTATGAAATGTTCTTTGATTGACAGGCCAATATTAGAGTTATTCAAAAAAAAATGTAGCCTCAGCAAGTAACAATGAATAATTATTAAACGTATGAAACTGTAACGTCAAGGTTTTTGGGTAATTTGTTCCTGACAAAACCAGAAACGGTGACATATGAAACGGACTGGATAGGTGAACAGTGATGCAGTTGTGGACTGCGAGATCTTACAGGTTCATACCAGAAGCACCTGCTCCGAAAAGAACATTTATTATCATAAAGATATGTAGCGTCCTGCGATTAGTCCAGGGCATTTAGATAATTAGGGATGGAACTAAGGTATCACCTATAACAGCTATTTCGCCAACATTCTGCTTTGTTTCTGCTCTTAGTCCCCTTAGTAATAAGCTGCTAAATTTTGTTAGTGTCAAAAAATTATAGACTGTCATCGACATGTACGTAGCCTTCTAGGCCTGTCGAGAGATCAAAGAAAATTAACAGACATTTCTGTAGTGTCTTACTGACCTCAGACATTCAAAATGCGAGCAAAACGCCTCAAAGATTCGAGATTGTTATTGGCGAAACCTTGAGTAATTGTCACTCAGCATTATCTAAATTATGGAAGAGTTCCATCAAATAAGAGCTACAGTCTACATTATTATATTAAAATGATTCCAGGAGGTTCATCACAATAGTATTTTAGCTTTTAAAACTGTCGACTTGCCCTTTCAAAATTCCATCCCATTTTTTTAACTACTATTAAATGTACTGGATTATATTTAGATGTGATGATATTGTTCTCCTGTGTCATTGTACTCCGAGGCTCAATAAAATAAACATCGTTTTGTGAGATGGGCCAATTATTTTTTGATTTTATTTGTGTTAATTAATGTCTAGTTAAGGCATCTGTTGAGGTCGTTCATTAGAATGGCATCATGTTTGTAAATATAGAGACACATCAAACAGCTAGTAATACTGCGGTTTCAATGTGGTGCACAGCTTTCTGGAATATCTGATTAAAAAAGTTTCGTGCACAGAAACATTTTTCAGATATAATATTATATTCTATTCTGAATAACCACTTATTTGTCAATAGCGAATATATTATATAATTCTTATTCTTGACAAACCTTATAAAGTCTAAAGATATGCTGAGATTATTGTTGTCCAAAAATTAATCACCTTGAAGAGTACAATTGCAATAATTATTTTAATCAAGATTTTACCATACAGCAATTATTACTTATGTAAAAACGATTATATTCGGTGGCTTCGTCCAGTCTCAGTTTATTTAGATTTACCTCTGACAGCCAACGATGACTTGGCTGAAGGGAAATATTCTTGGAAGCAAAGAATGTATTTTACCACGTTTCTAGTTTTGATAACTTCAATAAGAATGGCCTTTCTATTGTATCCGATCAAATATAATGTATAAATAACACCTCTCAGCCCCAGAGCTATTCAAGCATACGTTTACATGTTACTCTATTTGATATGTGACTTTCATAGCTTGATATAACTATGTATTTTCTAGATAAATCCTTAACTTTGGCTAAGTCGGTAACTGAGAGATTGATTCAAAGGTTGCTGTGTTCAGTTGGATCATTGGACTCGAGATTTGCGTCTAAGTTCTTGATCAGAAACGACGATGAGGGTAACGTAAGTAGCAGTGTGTATTATACTGAATGTTATTCCAATTCAGGAAAATTTGTAATGAAGATAGAACGTTTTATGATCAAAAAATCTCTATACAATAGAGTCAATTATGTTAAAACTGCATCTGTCGGTAATTGTGCATTGTATTGTTTTAAAAGCATCTGTCTAGAATGCTGGTGATGCTGATTTCAGTCTCTACGACTGTCACGCTGAAAGTTGTTAGATACAGAAAAGCTACAAGGTCTTTTAAAAAAAATATTCTGTTTTTTCAACATATTCTTCCCCTACCTCAATACATTTACGCATTCGGTAAAACCACTTGTCAAATTCTTGTGACCAACGTTCTTTTGAAAGGTCGCTAATTTCCTCCTCAAATGCAGCGATTGCCGCTTCGTCGGTGGAAAAAGGGTGACCTCGTAACCTTTCTTCGATCTTAGGGAATAAGAAGAAGTCGCACGGAACTAGGTCCTGAGAATAAGGTGGGTGAGGCAACAGTTTGACACCATGTTCAGCAAAAAAATCGAGTGTTATAGTGGCGCTGTGAGCGGGTGCGTTGTCATGGTGCCATTGAATACCCCGCAGACCAGTCTTTGGACGGCTCTTGCATAGTTCTTGGAAGACTACAGGAACACATCTGGTTATATACCATTCAGAATACTGTCCTTTGATTTTCCAAGACTACCGTTGTGATGCATCCACTTTCAGAAAAAATCGGTAACGATATTAAAAGTGTTTTTACTGTGCCCATTATAAAATGTTTCAAGCATAAACTTAGCGCAATCAACTCCTGCTGCTTTTTGCTCACTGGTCAACAAATTTGGCATCCATCTGGAACATCGCTTTCTTAGGCTAAGGTGATCATGAATGATTGTTCGGACCGCTGCCGATCCAATCACCAGAGAAGCCTCAATCTCGATGTAGGTAATATGTCGATATTTTTATACCATATTTTGGACAGCTTCTACAGTTTCGGGAGTAACAGCAGTGGGCGGTCGACCTGTGCGAGGTTCATCATCGAGTGAGACCCGGCCCCTTTTAAACTCAGAAAACCAATTAAAAACTGTAGCCCTAGAAGAGGCAGAGTCCCCAAAGCAACTCACTAAACTTTCGTGACATTCCGTTTGTTTTAGTCCCTTTTAATAGTCATACAAAATGATGGCTCGAAAATCGCGACTACTCGGTTCCATTTTCACGTTAAAATTCGGCCAACACTTAGATGCATTCGAGACTGTGGCAAGGCAACTACTGAACGATTCAAACGCTGCATTTGCGCGTAAGCACTTACAACTTTAAACAAAATAGCTGTGTGCTCAAACATATTTAAACTTGTATAGAGTAGGAATATATAGTCTTTCAGCTTGACCCACGTACAGATACCTTACTTAGGTATTTCTATCATACATGTCAACAAAAGTAGGAGAGTAAACATCTTCGCCTGTTTGTTGTTGTACTTTTAGGTACACTCACATACCTTGGACTACATAGTACGGCTGGACTGTTTATCAACTCCGTCTTTGTATGAGTCTGATGTAAAGCCTCGGTATGCGGTGATAGAAGGAGATACAGATTGTCCAGCAGCATATGCCAGACTGAAGCTCCAAGCGCACACTTTGAAGACGTGGTCGGATTTCGTAAATGGAAATGGATATCTGAGAAGGTATATACATAGCTGATAATTACAAAATGCTTTAATCACCTTAATAGCTCGTCAATTTCAAAACATCTGTCGACTTCGCGACGAAAAACATAAAGAAGCATTGCAGATTTGGCACTGGACTACGTACGTACGTTTTCTCTAAATTTTTCGTTATATCTTCGAATCTACTCAGGTTATTTAATGTTAGTGTTATTTTTCTATAAATGAGCATACATTTTTGGTTAAAAATTTTGCAGAGATAAGGTCCAAGCAAGGCTAGTAGAACTACTCGCATTAGCAGCTTCGAAGGAAGTTCCCACCTCACCCTTACACGTCGACGAGTCTTCTTGTTGTGGAATACCAGGAAAAGTAGTTGGAAGTTATACGTTGTACAACATATTGAAGATCCCTCCAAAGAAACATGTATACTACGGTCCAGGTATGAACATAACAGGTATACGTTGAGCAACAGAAACAATGACCTTTTTTATATGAAACAAAGGTGGCCCATGCTCATGTCGGTCGGTGTATGATTAACCTAGATCCTGATGCTTTTAGGGACATTAATGTTCAGTATATTCTCTCCACTATGCATCAGACCTGCTATAGACATGCATGTTTCGTCTTTAGCCTAGACTCGTCAATCTAGCCTGGCTGTCTAACTGTAAAGAGCAATGGGGTGGTACATACGTAACCCAATCAAGGGTGTGATAGCAACATCAACTCATCTCCAAGTGTCGCCCTCTTTGGGGATGCTCATTGGCAACTTACGAAGTCAAAGGTCCTTACAACTTGGACTGTCTAATATTGGCGATAGATATCAGTCGACATATATACTGGAGACTTACATTTTATTTTCTATACATTTTGCTATAATATTTATTATTCCTTTCCTATCATCCTGATTTTCAGGTGGAAACGTTCCTCGTTTCCCCGATCCTCGTGATTTCCGTTTGGCCATCGTAGATGAACCAGAAGGTGTGCGTATGCGCGTCGAGTTCCTTTCACCTTCATTGAATTCATGCTCAATCGAAGTGCGTCTACTGGTTGCTGTTGGTCTAGTTGCCTGGCCTTCCACGACAGATTTCCCTAGCAGGGTATCTCTGGGACATGCTGATTGCTTGCTGTACCATCAAGCTGCACAGACGGTATGGTTTTTTTATTTCTAGACACTAGCGACAATGTTTGTATTGTATATTCTATATTTTCTGTTGATTGCTCCCCCTTCAATGCATCGTTCTCCAAATTAACAAAAAATATAATATCGTAACCGAAAATGCCCATAACAGTGACCTCAACAGTGGCAGAAGCAGGGGATCGCACTACCCTTTGTTAGGGATTCTTACAGACCAGTGCAGGCTGAACAGACACTTCTCCCACACGACGGTGCAAAAAGATCCTGCCTATCCAAATTGCCAGAAAGACGAAGAAACCTCATACCACGAGATATTCAGCACAAAAGAGTTTGAAAAAGAAGTCGTGGAGGACAGCGTAGAATCCACGTCAGTTTCTCAGGCGGAGATATTTGCTATCCTAACGGTGGCATATAACAGTGCACGGAGCAGGACATCTATATAAATATGCTCCAATAGTCAGGCAGCTTTGAGAGCGGTAGCATCTCCTAGGATCGTATCATCACTGGTCCAGGAATGCAGCGCCGCCCTCCAACGTTTGGATCAATCCAAGAAGGTGACCCTCATCTGGTTACAGCGGGGTGCCAGGTAACGAGAAAGCAGACGGCCTGGCCCAGAACCATTGCTAGGTATTAGCAGAGTCCAGGTCAGTAATGCCCTAGATACTTGGGCGTTACTGCATGGTTGGAGTGAGATGACTGCAGGCAGTCCAAGAGGTTCATAGCAGACCCCAAAAAACATAAGGAGCTATGGGTATTGAACCGGAAGAGGGATTCACTCCACTTGTTAGTAGGGATCCTCACAGGTCACTGCAGATTGAACAGCCACCTGACACTCATAGGAGTGGTCAAAGACACAATCTGTCAGAAGTGCTAGGAGGAAGACGAGACCTCGTTCCACTTTCTGGGTGAGTGCGCCGTATACAACGGCCTTAGGGCTGAGGTGTTCGGCACAGCAGAGTTTGACAGGGAAGAGAGCTACTCAGCGGAATGGTCGGACATCATGACCTTTATTAAAAGGTCTGGAAGGTTCGATAATAAGGAACTACCATGTCGGCCATAGTTTTAGTGATGGTAGAGGGTCAAAGGTGGCATACTTGCCAGGCTTTGCCTCCCTATTACTACTACTACTACTACTACTACTACTACTACTACTACTACTACTACTACTACTACTACTACTACTACTACTACTACTACTACTACTACTACATTCATGAAGAAGATGTATACTCAGCGGAATGGTCGGATATCATGACCATCAGAAGGTATGGTAAATTTGACATTGAGAAAATATCGTGATAGTTTCAGTGTTGGTTCTCAGAGTCGGCAAAAAGTGCCACTTGCCAGGCTTCGCCTTTCCACCACCGCTACAGCTATTACTACTGCTACTACTACTATTTCTACCCTACTACTACTACTGCTGATTCAATATTGATTGCATATGCCTAGTGTATCTATACAATTACAAAAGTTAGAATTGTCGATTGTATTTTCTAACAACTGATTGATGCCATATGTAATGAACATAACGATTTCAGGGAATGTATTTAGTAGGATATGGCGTACAATCATCAGCATGGCAAATTAGGCTTCCAGCTGCTGAATACGTGATAATGAACCACTATGGGCCAAATAGTACTGTAAGGACGGTTTTGAACATTCTATATGGTATTGTCGATGATGTTGATCGCGCTAGAAAGACTAAGAAGCAACAGGTGAGTTCGTAATAATGATTACGACTGGACGAACTGGAAATATGAATATGAAAGGATTGTGTTTTGACAAATCTTTTATTTTCGGTTAAAAATTGAACCATCTCAATACCATGTTTTGTTATAGGTTTCTTACAAAATTCTCAACAAGTACATATTCAGAACATTGCTGCTTGAAGAACTAGAAGAAGCCTCCAAAGCTCCTGTACTTGATATGATCATCTGGTCTCCGATGTACCTGTCTACTCACGTTTTAAACTTATTAGACAAAATTATACCAAAATTGCAGTCGGAAAGGCAAAATAACTACTTTTTCAGAAAAGCGAATCTACTGGTCAACCCTGGACATCTTTCCGACGATGATTTCACAGCTGAAGCCCACAATGTCAAAGTTGTCTTGGTCAGGCTTTTCGATGAATCACTTATGTCTACAAAAAGTGAGTAAACATGTTTCATAACATCAATTCAAAGCTTGATAGACAGAAACATAGTGAGTCGTAAATAAAAAATGAGCATCACTCACTTTACCTTGATAGATGAAACATAACTGAATTGATAATCATGTACTCCTCAATCAATTGCTTTTTATCAAAGATATTAAGAGTGTTTTCCTCTTTAGTGAACGAAGAATTCGATAATATGATACTAGCACAGGAGAGTGAGATGACTCTGCTGCATAAATGGAAGGACTTAATAGAAGGTCTGATGCCACCTCCAGGGACTAGAGGTAGAAGATTCTGCTTTGCTGGTTCCAAAAATAGACAAGAAGTTGCACATACACAGTACACACTGAGGCAGTTAGAATATATAGGTCTACTGCTGAAAAAAATGTTGAGTGTTAAGCAGAGTATTCTTCATGTAAGTGAATTATCGTATAGCTCTCACTTTTTTTTCCTCGTTATTAAAAATATAATAATTGTATTTCATTATCGACGAACATAGATTAAACGATTGGACAATTACTCCTATGAGTGACAAGTGACTATTCAATCTGCAGTGGCCTGTGAGGATCCTGACCAACAGGTGGAGTGAATCCCTCTTTCTGTTCAGCAACCAAAACTTCCTACGTTTGTTGGCGACTGTTATGAACCACTTGGCCTGCAGTCATCTTTCTTAAACTATGCTTTCGCCAGTTCGTTATATAACCAATCATCTAGGGCATTACTGATCTGACCTTTCTTGATACCCAGCATGGGTTCGGGTCCAACGTAAGTGCCTCTTGCTCCAAGCAATCGGCTTATTCATTACGTGGAACCCAACTGTGACCAGGCAGCCACATGAGGGTCACCTTCTAGGATTGTATGAAATAGTAACAACACTCTCTGTATAACAATCAAACTGCTATTTTGTTTCAGACGGACCATACTTGCTTCGACAACACTATCAATTTAGGATCTGATCAAGATCAACCTCTGGATGACATAATATTCATCCTAGTCGACATTTTAGATCAGGCTAGAGACCAGTACTTAGCATCACAAACCAACCCAAACATACTGAAGAACAAGCTCAAAATTAACAACAATTACTGTAGTTCAACAGCTAAGCTTGTAGAGTTGATGCGAAAGGACAAGGAGCTGATGAACTTGAATCTAGAGGACGATATGGTATTGGTAAAAACCATACTGAAATGGCTGTACAAGGCGATGGATTATAACAAGAGATTCCTTGGTCCACTCTTACGACCTTATTTGAGCAATCTGTTTGCAGCGTCTCATGCCATATCATGGCACATCGACTCCATCAAGAAACGAGCTGACGGCGATGAACTGGAGGCTCTTGGAACCTTTGCAGAGCTGGTCAATTCTGGAAAAATCACGCCAGCTCAAGGGCTTATAGATGCTGTTAATAAAGACTGGAACTGGGCTAAAAGCATGTTGGCTATGGTAAGTCTAGTTCAAATTACTTGTTCAATTGTGTTTATTTTGCCTGTAATATAAAAAATACGTGATATTTTATTGGCATAGAATCACCGTTGGGAATTAAAAATTGAATATTCAACAATTTTTAATCATGCCTCACCTGGCTAATAATTGAAATCGTATATGTTAGAAAGAACCTGTGTTTCTCCCAGACTCGACTTCATATAATAATAATAAGTAAGTAGTAGCAACTGTCAATACAAGCTAGTTGAAGTTATGGCTGCCTAAACTGTGAGAAAATTTCAGGTCGAGAAAAGTACTTTGAGAGTGGTATTCATAGAAGAGAGAGGAAAAGTGTACAGGCACATACTTTCACTACCGTCTTACCAGAAGAAGGAAATACAAACTGGAAGCAAGACTCTGGATGTAACGGTTGCCAGATCCGAAACAAGGACTCAGAATACGTTACCAAATTGCTACTTCAATTCCATACTGACTGAAAGTAAGAGTAAAGAGTTTATCGTTAGGTTTGGTGTGATTTTTCATATAATGTTCCTCAACCTCAGAGAATCATCAGTTTCAGATGATACCCATTTTGCGATCATCCATTCAAATTCATATCATATAAATATGTAACTTATAATTCGGAAACCGTAGTCCTTTTTTAAAAAGTGTGGACAAATACTGAATAAAAATGCAAAATACAATGGTATCTTGAACTAATGTGAACTCTGCAAAAATATATTTTTACATTCTGGAAAACGAAAGGCGCCGCTTAAAGGCTCAGTGTCTTCTACCTTCATAGCCGCATCATAACTTGTATTTATAAAAAAATATATAGAAAATTCAGATATGTGACATCCTATTGTTCTCTTAACTGGGATCAGGCTATAGTAATCTTAGATTAAACCAATAAGGGAATATTGGTTGTTGAATTATGTTGACTGCAATATTACATATGCATTAAAAACAACCTATTTTATCCAACACCTGTATAGAACTGCAAACTCTAAGAATTTTGGAGGTCTTAGAAGATCTACCTGGTGAGCATGAGTTAAAATGGTCTATGATCCTTTTTCAATGGACGAAATTCAATTCCATTGCTGACGCAAAAGCTTTGCAATCTGTTAGTTAATTGAATTCAATTGATCAATTGATGACGTCGTGATTTGTATGTATAGATTGGGGGGTCGATTATTACTTGTAATAGTTGAAAGTAACGTAGATGCTTTGATTAAGATGTTCTTTTTATTCATATATTATTATTCTTTAGAACACGATAGATATTTAGAAGATGGGATACCGCAACATGATCATTTGAAATATGCTAGTCCTCTAACATTGATACTGAAAAAAAGGCACAGAAGAGGAGAACACAGAGGTGGGGGAGACATATTCAAGGCTTTGGCTTCGATGCAGAAACTGAGCGTAAGCATTCAAATCTATGTAAATGTGTTCTGCGTAATATTGTGGCGATGATAAGAATCTTAAGTAGTGAGAAATTTACCAAGGGTCATAATCGAAAATCAGGAACTATAAATTATTCTTGAAAAATGAAAGATACATATTTAGGTTGATAGTCTTCTTTGAAATTCATAGACAAGTATATGTCTTAAGGTTGTGTTTCAGACTTCCATGGTCTATATAATGTATGAGTGTCATGACAATCTGATTGATTCACTGTCTTCAATAATCAATTGATACGTCGTAACATTCAAAAATTATATGGGCAATAACAAGTATATATGTATTAATATACAAATTCGGTGATTTTCTTTGAATTAAATAACATTCTTAATCTCTTTAGTTCTTTAGTTTAAAAATATACAAAGGTACTTCGGTAATTTTTAGGTATATCATTTTACCACTACAGGCTGTTTGTAGCGGATTGCAGCCTTTAAACTACAAAGTTAATCTACTTGACGTTTTTTTTTCTATGTTTACTTGGTTCACCTCTGCCTTAAAATGTTTATCTATCTATGCTTCTTTCAATATTTATTTTGTTGTTGACAGATGTTTCAAGAGGTGACTTCCACACTACCATCAGAAGACCGTATCGAACTGACTGAACTGATTCAAAACGTCCAAAATTCCAAACCTCGACGATTGAACACCAAAAGGTGGTCAGGAACTCTGCCACAGTCAAAAAATTATAGTAGACTAAGTCAAAACGGAAAAGAACCTCCTCAAAGGTACATTCCTAAAGAAGAGAGTGCAGGTATAAAGATATGTGATCAAGACGAAGCTAAAAATAAATACAAGACTCGTAGTACAGCCAGTCTGATTGGTACATGCAGGGCAGCTAGGATTAGAGAGGACAGCAGCGTATTCTACTTGCAGGATAGTTTTAAGATTAAGAGTTTGTTGAATAAGAGCGAGTCCTTCAAGTATTAATATCCTATATCTGGGTATCTTTGTATTGTACTTTATATGTTTGTAAATAAATACTATACTTATGATAACTTCATCACATATATTTACAAAAACATATTTTTATTTGCATCACTACAAATTTCATCACATATAATCTTAAAAAATCTCCAGATATCACTAGGGAATATCTGTCTAAGGGGAATAACCTACCTACCTATGAGAACCTGAATATAACCTGTAACAGTGATCGAATCAATGTGACAATGACAAAACTATTTTCGCCTATCCCCATCTCTACATCTAACCTGTTGCTCCTATTTCTTGTTGGTGCCGGTGCTCGATTGCAAAGTCTTAATAAATTTCTTCACATCTAGAGATGTTTGAGCTAAGGATTCATGGAAACATTTTGTTGATTCACCCAATTCTAGGGATTTTCAGAAATTTTGTTAAAATATTTGAGCCAACTCTTGATAATAAAATATATGCATACAACCACCAATTAAAAAGTGATATGAAGAACCTCCACTTATAAAAATGCCTTTAACTGTTACTACTGCCATTAGTGCGTTGAGAGGCTATTCACCTAATCATGAGATAGAAAGTGGCAGAGGCATATTTCAACTAATAAAATATAAGTAATATATACCCCGCAACTAATTAAGAAAAATAATTAACCAGTTACGAAAAAATTCAGTAAGTATAAGAGAGAATTGCCATAATACTACTTTTTGAAATAAACATGTGCAATAAACAAATTGACTCAAGTTAATCACAGTAGACGAGAATACAGGTATATTCAAGATTTATGATACCGTATCAATACTATGGGAACACACGTAGGTACAATTTACATTTACTAGGTTATGTTGACATAGCGCCAGGCTTTTATCGCAACCTACTTTTTTTTGATCATGTATAACAAAAAACTAGGCTATTTTTCTTCCAAAATATGAAATTACTAGAAGAAATATGAACTTACGTTATGAAATGACAGTTTATTCAGCGCACTCCAGTTATAGGTATAAAAAACCAGGTACTCTTTTTGATTTGGCAACGCTGTACCGATGCATTGGAATCTGGACTATGGTTTCTTATAAAAAAATATTAGATAACAATGATAACATTTCCTGTTAAGAGTGTTAAGTAAGCGTTTTTGGTGAGTTCGACGCTTTGATAAGTGATAGCGTGATTGTTGTGGGAGTTCTGTTCATAACTCTATATCAATATCTATGTCTTGTTGCAGTTTTACTGTGCAAGTTGGTAGTGGTAGAGATGCAATCAATGCCAAAATTGTTGCAAATACTTCTTTGAAAAATGACAATCAGGGAGCAAATCTATCTATTTTCCGTTGAAGACTACGCTGAAGCTGAACAATGATGTCTGCGCCGTCTCCACTGTTCAAGATGGAAGAAGACATCACTATTTCTAATCACCAGATTAATATTGAAACTGTTACCAATGAGATCAAGATCAAAAAAGAAGGTATGTTATGATCACATTCACATTTAGAAGGCATTTATGCTTATAGAAATTCTGTTTGGCCCCACTGTACTGTTTCGCTGAGAGCTGTAAGTAGTATGCTAGTTTTCAATGTTTTTTTGGGCAATTACCTTTGATTGAGCTCTAATACAGCTTCAGACTTTTCACAATGTTTGGATTGATGTGGTATGGTGGTGGAAACTTTTCGAAACAAAAAACTCAAGAAAATGGAAGTTGTGTTACTAAAACATCCACATTGTCTACAAATTTGAAACAATAGATGCAAAAATATTCATCATCATGTTGCTAGTGCAAAATTCTTGTGTAGAAATTACTGTTTTTTTTAAATCATAATTTTTCATAATGACTAGGTTTTGATTTACTTTTTTTGGTACAGATGCTGATAACATTGATGATATCTGCTGTTGCTACTGCACTGAACAATTTGCCTCTACAGAGATCAGAGACAAGCATGAAGTGCATTGTCAGTTGGCTCCCAGGCTGAAAATACACTTAAAAATTGCCAAATCCCAAAATGCTGCATTCACAACTCCTGATGATACAAGTGGAGGCATAACAAGCCAGTCCACTGGAAGGTGAGGCTACTTGAAAATTAGTGTGTCAGCAAAAGATGCTAAAACCACAAAAATTATATTTATGAAGATTTTTGAGTTATCCCCATATATACAAATGAGGGCACAGAAAATAATATAATTACAAATGCATCCTTCTTCATTTTTTTTAGTTCTAGTATAATACTTTCAATCATTGAAAATATACATATTTTCAATTGAATGAGCTTACATAGGTTAGTAATATTTTTAGGGTTAACCATAGTAAGATAGCCCAAGATATATTTTTCATGTAGACATTGAAGCAACTGATATTGTTTGCTTGATATTTCTTTAATTGTGAAAATAATATCTTATGTTTTATTTGTGATATAAACAACATTCATTACTTATTTGGTAGTGTTGCTTGAGCTAAGTTTCACAGTTTATGTACTATATTATATTTTATGTTGTTTTTTGTCCAGAAGAACAATTATGGAGAGTCAGTGTAATTTTATTCAGATGGCCATGTGTAATGCATATCATACAAAAAAAACAAATTAAATCGACAATACATATTATTTCACACTAAGCAATAAAAATAATAATAAAATTTAGTTTGAAATTGGAGTGACACAATAATTTATTCTCTGTCCTCTTCATAACACTTCATTTCTGTAGATAGAGCATTATGAAATGTTTGAATATGGCGATGAAAGAGTTGTCTTCGTAGGGTGGCTTAGGAATTAAGATGGTTCTGGTTTTTCCATGACCATCTGGCAAGCTTTGAGAAAGTGACCTCTTCACGTTTATTTGAGAGGCAACTGAATTGCCTATCAATGAATAAAAAAATTAGAAACCAGCCCAGGGGTTTGAAAACTATATTAAAATGAAGTAAGGGCAAAGATGAAGTACCTAACTTTTGGAACTGAGTATTGTTTTCAAAACTCTTCATTTGGAAAAGTCGGCATGCGCTTGTTTCTAATTGTTTTGTTATTTAGCTTTTACTACTGATTCATTCAAACAAATCTAAAGAAACCTGGAAATTATGTCAATTTAAAATTTTTAATGCTGCACTTTTATAAATGTTGCTGTGGCAGCCAAAACTCATTAAACTGATTCAATTGTATGTGGTTTTAGTGTGCAGCCAGTAAAAATTCAAGATGACACCAGTTAAGTGCCAGCCAAGCACAACATTCAGTAGTCAGAAGGATCAAGCCTAGTCAATAATAATCTGCTTTTTACAATTTTAGTTTGTCATACATTTTGGGGGAAATTAGTTTAAAAATGCTGCAGGCCTGCATTATATTTCTGAATAAAAGCTATTTCGAGACAAATCCTGTTCATAAAAATAGGATGATTTTTTCCGTGGACGCCATATGATTTCCTAAAGTTTCTTTATTTCTGGTTGAAGATGTCTGTCTTTTTGTCTCAATTTTCATATTTTTTTTTCAGAAAAATTGAGCTTCAGCAAGAACCAAAATGTGAAGAGAAATATGAGACATACAAAACGCAAAATCAAGAGGGAAAGGGAGAACAAAATCGTTATGAATGTGAACACTGTGATTATAAAAGTAATGTGAAAAGTAATTTTGAGCAACATAGAATAACTCATTACCCTGATAAAAAGAAATTCAAGTGTGAACACTGCGATTATAGAGCTCATTTTCTGTATTTGTTGAAGCGCCATGTGAGTATTCATAGTAGATCAAGTGATGAAAAGAAACACAAATGTGAACATTGCGATTTCAAAACCCATTATAGGAGAAGTTTAAACCAACATAAACTAACTCATGATGTACTGAAAACTAGTATGAAATACAAGTGTGAACAGTGTAACTTCAAAACCCGTTATAAATATAGCTTGACAAATCACAAACAAACTCATGTTGTATTGAATGATAATGAAAAGCTTTGTTGTGCACAGTGTGATTATAAAGCTAACAATTTGCGTGGCCTGAGGAGGCATTCCATAGTTCATAACAAAGCAAGAGTTAAGAAACACAAGTGCGAACTGTGTGATTATAAAACAGATGTTTTGGGAAATCTGAAAGCACATAAAATAGTTCATGTAGCAGCAACCACTAAGAATTACAATTGTGATCTATGTGCCTTCAAAACTCATAGCCAGCGATGTCTAAAGACACACAAAATAATTCACCTAGGTGAGGCCAATAAAAAGTACAAGTGTGAACTGTGTGATTATAAAGCTTATTTTAAAAATTGTCTAAATCGCCATATGTTTACTCATGATGTATTGGGAAAAAATAGAATTTTCCAATGTGATCAGTGTGATTACAAAGCCCATTTTCCAAAATACCTGAAGCAGCACATGATAGTTCATGGAACTTCGACTGCAAGGTGGTACAAGTGTGAACAGTGTAATTATACAACCCAACGAAAAGGCAGCCTAAATCAACATAAACTAACCCACGAACCAGTTGAAAACAAACAAATTTATAATTGTCAGGTCTGCAATTATAAAACTCATCGTCAGCACTCCATAAAGCAACATGAAAAATATCATGAACTAACTGGAACTAATAAGAATTACAAATGTGAACTGTGTGATTTTAAAACTCACTTCAAGTACAATCTAGCAAAACATAAAATAATTCATGATGACAATGATAAGAAGTTTCAATGTAAGCAGTGCAACTTCAAAACCCATTACAAGCTTTCCCTGATGGGTCATATGATGGTCCATAGAACTGCAACTTACAAGAAATACACGTGTGAAGTATGTGATTTCAAAACCCATCGCAAAGACTGTCTAAAGAAACATAAAGTAATTCATAGTGATAAGATTCACGAATGTCAATGGTGTGATTATAAAGCTCATCGCAGCTCGCACATAGAGCAGCATGTGCAACAGCACCATAAATTTTCTGAAAAGCTGGAAAGTATATGAATATTATAAAACTTCTCAATAAAGCAAAAAATCAAAATTAATGGACGTTTACAACTGTAAATAATGTAATTATAAGGATGCATTTGTTGAATATTGCGCTGGGATAGCTTGCCGCCTATCTCTTTCTCCAAGGATTAGGGTTATTTAGACAAATTATTTTTGATAGAAAATATACAGTCCCGTTTTTATTGACTTTGAAATAACTGAAGGTCTCAAGGTTTGTTAAATAATAATCAAATTAGGCGTAGGGATGTATACTTTGCCAATATAGCATCCTTAGCATTAAAAAATTTACAATTTACTGTAAAAGCTATATTTATAGTTATTAGTGATAAGAAACCAAATAAACAATTGTTAGAATTATATGTATTTTATAACTGTTCTTTAAATAATTTGAATACTAGTTAAGATGTTATCAAGATCCATTAACTTTTCAAGGTTCTGTACAAGAATTTACTATGGTACCTGCTAGATCTTGTGAATTTTTGGAAATTAGTTGTGTTATAATTCACCACCATACGAGACTGTTCTAATTTAGATTTTATATGTTTTATCCAATATCATACTATATTTTGTTCCTCTATAAACTTGAGAAGTTGCTTGAGATGGAAGATATTATATTTTTATATAAAATAATCATGTAACACTCCAGAGCGATGATCTACAGCATTTTATAGGAATGAAGAATTCTTGGAAAAAAGCAATAAAATTTACTTTTCTTAATTTTTTGCTTGTGACTTGCAACTATGCTTCAAACAGGTTTTGCAGTATAAAACCTCCAGCTACATGTTGCAATTCAATTCAAATTGCTTAGCAGTCTAAAAAACATATTTTGTTAATCTATGTACCTTGATCATCCAGTGGAGTGGAGTGTAAATTATATTGTTTTTACTCATAGTTTATGGAATATATGTATATTGAGCCAAAGATATGATGATACAGGTTATAATTTTAGTGAACTTATTAGTTTTTTATTAAGGTAAGCGATATTTATAATGAATTTATGGTATTACACAATATGTATTTGATGAAAATTGCATTCTTATTAATTGAGCTGTAATCCGTTATTAGTTTCAAGTTATTTTGAGTAATAAAGATTTTTTTAAATTCCCTTGTTTTGGATTTCCCTTGACTGGTTTTTGAGGGCGCTTTCGCTTAGGCAACACAGATTTCATAATGGTATCACTTTTGGAATAAAAAATGATTTGGATTTTGGAGCTGTTTATCTTTCGAATTTCAATACAAAAACAACATTCGAAACAGTGATCTTTGATGATTTGAAAAAAATCAATTATTTAAATATTTTCAAAACTTAGTAGATTTAAAGTTCTGAAATCTGATTAGAATATTAAGTAAACTGATATCACTGTACGAGAAATACAGAGTCAACCTACTCGACGGCATTTTATAATGGCTAAATATCAGTTCTGTGATTATTTACGATCATTTTCTAGCGGAATACAGTAATTTGTAGTATTAGAAGTTGTTGAAACCGAATTAGGACCAACTACTTGGGGTGAACGTGGCGACCTGACAAATGCGAGACAAAGATGTTGACCAATCTATCGTGTGTTGTTATATGGATATGTAGCTTCATTATTACTCTGCTGTCGCTGGATCGGTAGCTCAAAAAGTACGAAATACCACAGGGCTCAACATTCTATGGACAGCTACTTGTTATTGAGATTTCCGCCTTAACACCCCCCCCCCCCATTTATTTTTAGAAAATGATCAGGGGCCTTGAAAACGTCCAAAAATGCAGTTCGAGCGTTTTTAGTTTTTATTGAAAATAACTCCACCTCCACTAAACCGATTACCCAAAGCCTTTTCGTCCCTGTCCTTGTCAAATTCCGAAAACTACTTTCCTGTATCACAAAGTAAAGTTTTTGAGCTTAGTGGAAAAAACATGACGGTAAAGGTACAACATCTTCAACCTACCATAACGACTTATACACCTATCAATATGTTTGTATGGGGAATAATTGTATTGTCAATTGAAATTTCAAAAATATCTTCGACGTAATTTTTATGCACAACCTGATTGGTTTGTGAAAGATAGCTTTAAAATATACTTGACTGTTTCATTGGAACAACCTATATTCTTGAGGATAGCAAACATCAGCTGATGGTTAATTGTGATAAACGCCTTGGTCCAGCAACACTAGGTTCGTTGTACTCGTATTACAATCATCAATTTCTTTAATTATGTTATCAGTTACATCAAGTACAGCAGACTTGCAACTGATAAGGAAGTAATTCATCATTCGAACAAATACTCTCTGTATTTGCTCGAATGATGGATAAATTGATATTTCATTATATTCCTAGAACCTTTTAGTACTAGGCAAAATAGAAATGATTATTTCAAAACCTCAAGTATCGGAAATCCTTTGTCAGATATACCTAGTTAGACTTACGCTGTTGATCCAATATTCAACGGATATTATCGTATTTTTGTGATAATGCACTTTGCTGAAAATGCATGTACATATGATTCAGCGCATTATAGGAGGTGTTAATGATTGCCCAGTAAAACGTGAAGTGTTAATGTTTATGTAATAATTCTTGCGTTTTAAAATTTCACGTTTATATATGTAGAAACGCATTCAATCAATGGCCATTATTATGCACCAGCGCCGTGAAGATTACTCTTTTGCAATGTTGTCAGAGCTACTACATTTTCTTGCATGTGCAGATAATAAACAACACGTCCGAAAAGTGAATAGTATGTAAATTTTATTAAAAAAAACAATACCAACTCATATTTCGTCTTTGGTACTGTAGTATTACAAGTGGTATATACGTAACCCGGTTAAGCGTGTGATAGCAACATCAACTCATCTTCAAGTGTCGCAGTCTCTATGGAGAGCCCCATTGGCAATTTCAAAAGGAAGTTCAAATAACCTGCATTTATAAAGTTGAACGATGATTGTATTTCTGGTTCCTCAATAGATTGTAACTCAGATTCATTAAGTATGGTTTAGGAAAAGATCTATGCAATGTTCTACAACGTGAAATCAAGTTATAGTCTCCATTATAGTACCAAATCGAGCTAGAATATTTCAACACAATTTCAAAATTCAACAATCGATTACAACCATTGACCTAGAAGGAGTTGTCTATAACTTGGACTAAAATTCATATTCATAGCCGATTATAAAGTTACCACTGCTGGACTATTCGAGAATCAACCCCCATCGACAAACGTTCCCTTAGACGGCCACCTGGCAACGTCGCCAAACGGCATCCAGCATCCCTCCGAGTAGCTGTATCGGCGGTGGTGGCACGACAGGCGTGTCGCCACGACGTCTCTTGCACCCTTCGCGAACAATTGAACATCATCGCCTGGCAACCGGTTTGCGCCCAGGGCTCTGCCAGAAACGCGTCCAACATCCAGGACAACGCGATGACCTAGGATAGTAACCTAGTGACTGTGTCCGGAGTGCGTTAGTGCATCGTCCACTTCCCAGAGACTGTTGCTTGCTAAATACATGTCATCAGGCACCGGTAATGATAGCATGTATTAAGGCTGTCCTACACCCGATAGTAAACATAGTGACAATGCTAAAAAAATTGGGCTTCTTATAGTTATGTTAACTGTTTTTGTAAGAATCATAGAAGAGGCGTGAAATTTGATCATTCTCCTGAATATCTTATGTAACACCATAGTTATTCAAATTAAAAAAATCTTCCTTAGCTGTATTGATGGTCCAACAACGCCTCTGCCATATTTTGAAAATAAAGTCCACTAACATTTTTGCCGATTCTGCAAATATACAAAATTGTTCACTTTCTAGACAGTTTGCACAAGTCTAATAATTTTTTGATGTAGTTCAAAAAAATATAGGCCATAGCGTTGATTTTGAATAATGTAACTGCTGAAACTGTGGGTGTTTCTCTAGCCCATTACATTTTATAATGGCCGCTAATTGCAACCAAATACTGACTGAAATATAGTCACACTCAATATTTCGGCTGCCTCGGCAGCAGTTGAAAATATAATGAACATTTTGACTATTGAAGCTGTTTTCGAAATTCTACCCGTCTGGTTTGCATCTCGGTTGACGTTTTCGTCACCGCGAAATTTCAGTCACTGCTTCACCCGTTTTGTTAAAATTTGAGAACGAATATTACATAAAATTACACTCCTTAGCAGCTGATTATTGTCCAAGCAATGTTATATTGTATATTAAAACTCTACCGTACGAATCAAACAAAACATGTCCAATTGGTTTCCACCCTTTCAGGTAATACTGGGTTGTTCTAGGTGACTCCATTCTTTCTAATGAATCCGATCTCATAAAGATATGATGTGAAAAAATATATTTTGTTAATTCCATAGAAACCAATGCACACTCACAAAATTCAAAAAAATTCATATCTTTGCATTTATTGCACTTACTTTCTACTCTTGCTATGCCTCACTAAGCCACGTGTCGTCTGTTCAGTATTAACGATGCACTTAATATTACCATCTAGAAAAGCAATTAATTTTAAAATAAGAAACCTCCTTTTCATTCCGAAAGCTTTAGTAATTAGAGCCTGAACTTTGGTATTTCTATTTGTATGAAATTATTTGATATACTGTACTTGAATAATATCGACAGACTTGGTCCATATAAAGGATGTAGGAGGACGACAGAAATCTGTATTTTCTGGATGTGATAAATCCTCGATTGTGGTGAAAAAGATGAATTGAGTTGTGAGAGAGAATGGAAAAGACAACTCAGTTTGATTCTTTTAATAACTTTTTGTGGAAGACGCCGCTTTATAGCATTGTAAAATTTGATTCTTTGGGGAAAAATCTCGGCAAGTGTTTTGAAATTTTTCTAACAGTCTGTAGAAGTAGATCAACCCATATCTTCAAAGGCTTGTCTGCCTTGTCACAAGATCTTGACTGGTATGAAATACTGAAACATATCTGGAAAATTATACAGAGGCAATGGAAGTCCAGTTTCTGCTATATACAAATTTCACAACTACAAGTTTGAATTTCCACTATGGTCCTTTTGTTGGTCCTTAATTTCGCCTGGTTTTGCTTCCCACCTCGTTGGCTCTCGCTTATGCTGTAGTGTACGGTGAAGTGGTCCTCGACATACAAGTATAATGGGATAGAGAAAAGTCTGGTCTTAAGCGTGTTGCTTATAACGAGGCTGGAATATTTCTAGTATGATGCCGGTCATAAAGGTTCTTGGTAGATATTTTTTATATAAAAAGCAAAAAGAACGATTCTGGAATATTGGAAAAGTTGCACGACATTTTAGCTTTATATGAAATGAAGCTAAACTCATAACAGTTAATGTCATACCTTATCAAACATTATGCCAGCTTTAGCACAATTCAATCGTAGTGATTAAAGACTTTTAGTAGGCAAGAGAATCTATACAACCAAGACTCTTAGCGTTGTTGTTGTCGTTTTATTATAGGAAAAGCTCCCTCTTGACTTTTTTATCTTTCTATTCACATCCCTTACATAGGGATGTTTCACCTAACCTAAACTAAAAATGTGCGTCTTTGGTAGACAGTGTTTCAATCAATAATCATTGTATCAATCATTATGTTTCTTCTTCAAGTTTTGGTTTACTTCGTGGCAGTTCGGATTTTTTGGTATGCGTGGGCAGACTCGATCGATTCAACTACTTCCAGTGCAAATTCTGGTTGATTTACACTGTATGCAATACGCACCTATTACCCAATTTTATATAAAAAAACGTGGGTGACCTCCCGTGCCCTCCCAAATCGATGCTACTGTATTCTATGCCGGACGATCGTCCATTTCCAGCAACCTCTCTTTCCGCATCCGAGGTTACCCGACACAAATTAGTTCTCTGCGGACTGTAAGGCGTGAAAGGAATAGATGTACGGCTCGGAAATCAAGGGCGAAACAACCCTTTGATTTAAAACCGGAGCTATAAACAGCGGACGCTTTGTGGCGATACACTCTTTTCAACGTTTTAGTGCTTGGGGTTCGGACATTCCATTTTCCTTGCCGACATATTTTAGCGGAAGATGTGACTGTTCTTTGTTCTTTTTCTTCTTCTATTTCTTCTCTTGCCTTGGCATCCACATGTTTCTAGGTCGTTCAGCACATGTCATATCTTTATGTTTATATTTCAATGCTTTTATGGGTAGGCGATATCTGCCAATTCGTTTTCAGTTCTTTTATTTGTTCAAAGGATGGTAAATACATTCTATTCATTAAATATATCCTCGTTTCTGTATAGATCATATCTCGTACCTCCTAGCTGTTTAGTTATGTATTTCTTGTTTTCGTATCTATTTCGTTTCATTATGCGATTGTACGTGTATCAAAGGCATTTGACCGTTTCCTGTTTTCGCACTGTCTTGCCAAGTTCTTGTATTTTGACTCTAAATTTCTGCATAATGGCTCACGCTGTATAATGAGTGTATTAAAATTGACTGATTTTGATTTCAGGTCGCAACTAAATAGGTTCATTCCGGTAGTATTCCAGCTCTTCCTAGCATTAATGAAGAGACACAAACGACCATTCTTCAGCCCCGTCCCCTCTGAGCAATATGACTACTCCTAGGCCCTTCATCAGCACTTTGCTGCCAGAAACCCTTCCACAAGTGACAGCAGGACTGAACTACACACCTACCACAACATGGATAACGTCAAGCGGAGTGGTGGCCACTCAGAAGACAGCGATTACAAGTAAAATAGACCATTTGAGTATTATAAAAAATTGTCTTACTTTTTTTAGGTGAGATTGAATGGATATCACATTTTTGAGTATGCTCATAAATTGAAGGGTTACACAGCATGGTCAGATGGTTTTCTTATGAATACAAAAATGCTTCTTTTTACCATTGCATAGAAAGTCATTAATTCTTTAACAAATCACTATTTATGTTAAGAAATATAATAGGCAATTATAGAGCTAGGGCTAGAGAAACATTGAGAATAGCCATTCTATTTTATAGATTTTATTGAATGCAACGCGCTTTTTCTGAAGTATATGCCAAATCTAGGACGTCCTTATGGGAATATGGCAAAACGATCCATTTCTCAAAATGTTAAAAACACTTTTTTAATTTGTTACAAAACCCTTACACCGATCTCGATGATTGACTCTTTACTATGTGTACATTTTGTGCAGCATATTTTGATGTATCATAGTTCAAGTTTATCGGTACTGAGTAAAATACCGTTTATTCAGATGTTCTAGGCGAATTTTCTGAATTTACTATATGATGCACCGAACATATTTCTCGAAGACTAGATCAGACGGTGTACTGAATTCTTACCTATAATGGCACAGTGTTCGGAAACTCTTGTATTCAATTATTCATAACTTTCCTTTTATTTTCACTACACCTCTCAAACATTATTCCAATAATGGTGGATGTGCATACTATAGGATACATAGCACATTCACCATTCTTAAACATTTCAAAGAACAGTCAGTGGGACGTCGTCGAGTACAGTCCTCTTAAAGATGTAAAGAAGATACCTGAGTTGGGATCATGGCCTGTAATATTGGTAGAGAGCATCGTCGTGACATGTTCGTGACATGTAACCAGACGTCATTATTGCGTTGCAGGTCAAGTCACTTTCTTGCCATAAAAGCAGCTACAATTATCCTCAAGTCTAGTGGCATTGCGGAGTAAAAACCTATCAGGAAATACATTTTTTGGGAGGAAATTAAAATCTCTACAATTTCTTTGAATCTTTGTCATATTGAATTGAGAATTTGATCATGCAAAAAACATTCAAAAGAGTTGTTGTGTTTCGATTTGTATTTGAATCTAAAAAAAACATCAGACTTTTCATACATTTTAAGCAATATTTATTTTTTCTGGAATAAAAACGCTTTGCAGGAATCAAGATAATTGATTCCAGAAGCATGTTTATATAATAAAAAAAAACAGACATAAAATTCATGACGCATTTCGAACAATTTCAATATATATATATATATATATATATATATATATATATATATATATATATATATATATATATATATATATATATATATATATATATATATATATATATATATATATATATAGGTTAAAGAAGATAAAGATCCTTTTCCGAAAATATCGATTTCATTCCATATGTCATAGAGTCAAAAGTCTGTGGCAATTCGTAAGTTGGCATCACAAAACATGATTTTTCGGAAGCAACGTATGATGCCAAAGTTGAGACTTCCACAATTTGATCTCTCTGAAACGATTTTTTTGACTATATGCTCAAATATAATGGGGAATTTTCAAAACATAAGTTGATGGAGTTTGGAGATGATTTGGTATCTTCTCATATCTTGCGTTTAACTACAATACATATTACAACCCCTTAAATCGCAACAACATTTGACAGACAGCGTCCAAAAATTATATCCTCAAAATCTTATTCTTTCCGCACATTACTTTCATCGCTGATGTGTGAGAAGTAAAACAATTACAATTTTTGTGAAGTTATTTTCACTGATTTGTTTATTCCAGAACCCACCACACAAAGAACCAGGTTGGTAGAATTAACCACACCTGGAACTTTTTCCAATTTGACACAGAAGGCAACAAGTGAGGTGTTTTATAACGGCACTGGTTATTACATAGAAACAGAAGAAGAACCTGGTGAGTATAAGTGAAGAAACTAAAGTAATTCTATGTGACAACAATCCTTGGAAAGGAGTGAATGTTAAATACAAGATCACAATTGCCGCGTAAGTGCTTGATTAGATCCCAACGCAGCTGGATGGATTTTTAATAAGTATTGTGAACAAAAACACATCTGATTCTACCTCTTTTTCCGTGATTCAATATTTTTTAACATACTGCTTTGGTCCAATACTACAGACGATCAAAGAGCCTGCTGCTAATTGAGCAGGAGAAGCAACCTCTTCCCATGGATCATGTAGATAGCAGATGCTCTTACTTGGTAAAATTATTCCATCATGCAGACGAAACGATTGTGTATTAACACAAAGTTTCACAAATAAAACTCTTTTTCCTTCAGTGACGGAGATTTATATTTAAATCATCGTCGGACTGAAGATTTGATTTTTAACAACGGTCAAACAGCTAGAGTGCTTACAACAAGGTACAGAGAACATATAAGTGCCTTCAAAAACCAACATCAAGAAAGATCAAATTTTGCCAAACACTTTACTAGACACTAATCATGAAGTTGGCAACGAAAATAGAACGAGTTTACTTCATACTTGTAATAAAATACATGATGGAAACATTATAGATTCAAAAATATCTGCGAAATCCTGATTTCATCGTAGGAAATGAACAGACTGAACTTTCAAACTCAATTTTTATCGATGCACTACTATAAGCTTCAATCTATTTGTATTCTATGTTAACTTACTGGAAATATCTTGAGTTATAGAATGTATTAAGAAGAATGAAATGGCTCAAGGAATAAAATATCTAAAAATGTAAAATATCTTAAGAAATAAAATAGTTTATCACACGAAATATCTTAAGGACATTCTGAGGGCGATGGTTAAGGTTTTGTAGGGGTTTCCCTTAACACTAGAGCAAATGCAGTCGCCAACAACACAGACACAAGAAAAAATAATTGAAGAAAAAAACAGCTAGACAGGATAAACATTAAACTAGATTTCAGAGCTCTAGTTTTGTATCCATGACAGGATCTAATTAACTAGGGCAAGTAATCTGGGAAGCTTTTGTTAAAAGTCAAATCTGACAGTTCGGTGATGATTTAAATATAAATCGAAACACGTCACTGAAAGATGAGATGAGAGTATATTAAATACACAATCATTTTATCGCTGATTTCTTCAATATTTCTTACTAGCGGCTAATTAAAACCATAGTCGATTGACTGTTATCAAAGTATAACATATAAAAGACTAAATTGTATTGCTTCTCGACGGTGAGACTACGCTACTGATCCGATATAAAAGTTTGCAAGTTGCATTATCCATCTTCCATGTGATAGAAGTGAGCCATCACGGCGCTTCGTATCGGACTTTACCAACTTCTAACTTTGTCAGACGTGTATTTGGATGTATGTAGCATACATTCTTTATTTCCGAAGTGCACGATAAAGTACTTTGAAACGACAGAAAGTTTTGTTCGATTTTCGAACTGTCAACAGCAGCAACAAATGATTGAGTTTATTCTTTTACTCGGCAACTCTAACAAGTTTCAACACTTCTCCAGGAACATTCATATTGTTATTTAAATATACGTCACAAAAAAAGTTTGAAACGCTTCCAAACTTCACTATTTGCGCAAGGCCATTTTGTCGTTCCAACAATTCGAATTCTAAACTGGGAAGTTGCAGCCACAAACGTGCAGAACCAAATGGAAAATCTACATTTTCCAGTGGTGTATTCGATCGTACCACGACAACGCACCCGCCCACAGCGCCGCTAGAACACTCGATTTTTTTGCTGAACAGGGTGTCAAACTGTTGCCCACCCACCTTATTCTCCAGACTTAGCTCCGTGCGACTTCTTCTTATTCCCTAAGGCCAAAGAAAAGTTACGAGGAGGAAACCTTGTAGTTTTTTCGTATCTAAAAACTTATCGTATCGATAAGAATTGGGCTCAAAGTGTAGTCAGAGTTTCGCAGACATTTTTGTATGGATAACGTTTTCATTGAATTTAAATCATGTATTTTCTTACAGTTCAAGTGTCTATAGCAACAATTGTTTTCGAAAAACTCCAATGATAAGCGCTTTTCTTTACAGGACTGAACGATTGGCAAACTTTATTCCTGGCCTGTGTCATCACTTTGATTTCCTTGGTGTTCATTCTTTTAATCGCTTTTGGAATCAGGTAAATATTTGCAGTATTCATACATAAAACGCTTTTGATATTGATGGGTCATCATTTTGAAATGCTGGTAAAGAAATAGATAATTTTAAGAATAATGTTTAGAGTCATGCTATTCTATCCAGATGTAGCAAATTTGACAGAACCAAACCAGTATCTTGAATGTTATGTGGAAGTCTAAATGCAACTGCAGAACCCTTATTACTCTTATATTTTCCTACAGTTACTTGTTGTTACTTGTAAATGTTTAAGTAATTTATGGGAAATTTGTGGCACTTTATATGAACGAAAAGAAAGACCATTTCAATATATCTAACGCCATTTTCTGGATATTATTCACAGAATCTGAATAACTTAATAGAAGAAGCTATAATAACCACGTCATTCACCAATACTGTCTTAAATTGTATTTTATACTAATGTTATTAATCATACATACACTATCTATTCATTATTTCCTAAGGGTCGCCTGGAAGAAGTATAGAAAATGCAAACACAACTCCCAGTATGATGGAATCATTCGACGTGAAGGTACTTCCGAATTTCTATCGAGACCATTGCATTGCCATCTAACAGATAAGGTGAGTTATCGCAATAATATAATTTATTTAGAGAAAAACTTTAGTGATTAATCTCATGAAGTTTATGAGTATTATTGAATGATCCTCGTAAGTCTAGAGCTTTCCATATTCCCCTATCGTACTTTCGATTGAAGACGAGGCAAACAAAGAGAAGGCTTGTTCTGTTCATGCATCACTGCACTTGCGGCGTACCAGGGCCTCCTAAATTTCGACTATGCAACTTGGTGCGGCGGTGATAATGCAATTTCAGGCGTTTCAGCGACGTTGTCAGATCGAGTGTTTTGTCTTCGCGTTTCGGATTTCTGTAATGATGATATGTTTAGCCTTATCAGACACATTCATGAAGTATTTATAAATGACAGATTACATCTTTATGTCTGGTTGTATAACTATAACTGAAGCTAGTAATAAATCTTTATTGCTGTGCATATGAGATAACAACCTAAAAAGAAATACTGCTGTTACAGTGAAGTCTATTATTTCTGAATGTTCCTAGACATGAATCATAATACTTTAGGATTCTCTTCTAATGAATGAATCCTTATATCCATATGAAAAAGGTACAAATAATTCGAAAACGCATTGCAGCCAAGTATCAAAAAAATACTGTTTTCTGTTTCTTCATAGGGAGAGTATAATTACCTCCATTACCCTCGTTTAAATCAGCGCATGTGCGAGGTTTTGAATCAAAATATAACCTAAAAGAAACAAAAGTAAACATCTGCCCTCAACTATACCCACATTGATCCAAATTTTCCAAAACCTTGTTAAACCTATGGGTTGTTCTAAAATTATGTTCAGTGGGGTTTTACCATTAAAAAAAGAAGCAAATGGGCGATACTAAAATGACAGATGAATTCTGCTCAATATAATTTGATTTTTTGATGTCTTTGTTAGAGATAAAATTAGGTTCGAGTTCTTGTTTGATCAAAATATTTCGAATGAGCACTTGGCAACCATGTGATCGAAGTGCTTGATGGGGAGGTGAGGTGTGGGGGGAGTTGCCAAATGCACGTCGCAGATCTGGTCCCCATCGGTTCTTTTTTTGATCTTTTTTCCATGAACTAGCACTTTCTATACGATCCTTAACGATTTTTAGTTCATGGATCAGTGGCGTCGTTGTGTTTCATGAAGATATTTAGTTTCTTGAGATACATTGAAATATGAAAATATCTCAAAGGTTCTAGTAATTACCGATAAGAAATCAGTGTATTAATTTACTAGAATGTAATCTGGAACAATGTATTTTAAGGAAAACGCAGCTTCTGCTTTTGACAACCGAGCTGACATTTATATTAATTGATTCACAGAGGTAGCCGAAACGTCAGCGATGTTTGTTTTATAAACAAATATGCTGACGATGCCATTAGATATTGAGAAATGCATCACATTGTAATTTCAGATGCTTTGCGTTAGGCGCAATACATTCTTCGTAGCGCCAATAAGTAATGAATTTCTGGATTACAATTTTTCCCTGTTGATTGGCGTGGGATTTAATATAGTATAATCGACCCCTACTACCTTGTATCATTTTTATACGCCTTCTAACACAAAGAATATGGATCTTTTTAAGGTGATAATGTCACTAAATGCATCACAAATGAAGACTGGTAGCAATGCTACCAACAACGATGATGTATAGTATGAACTATTCCGAATTATGATGAAATCGCATGGATATAGTTTCCTGATTCATGTATGCAAATATATTCAGATTTTTTTTGTGATTAGGTCTCGGTGGCCACGGGATGAAAGGTATAACCTACAATTTTCAAAATTGCTACTCATTATCTTGTCAATTAGCAGAAGAACTGCGCGCATTTACAAATTTGCCTAAAATCGTGTCACCGTCTGCATTGCTTCCAAGAATCATCATAGACGTAGATAATTGAAGGTAAACTATCTGTATTTTTATCTTTTATTTCTAATTTTGGATGGCTCTCACATAAATACCTAAGAAAATAAGAGTACCATAAGCAGGTACAAGAATATTCAAATCCAATCACAGAATGACTCTTTGATGCCAGAGAATCGTGATCACCTAATATGATAGTTTGAAGTAATATATTCTTAAAAAAAACTGCTGTGAATCATATCGATAGTTTTTTTATCCAAAATATTGTAAAGCTGACTATTGGTGATGCCCAAAAGCTCTAAGGCTTGGCATATGGGAAGAGGTAATGAATACTTTTATGAAATTGATCTCTACAACTTAATAATAATAGTAAAATAATTAATAAGATAATTCAAAGAACACAAAAAATGTGTATTAGAAAAATAACATAATAGCGTCAAGTGGGTTAACTCGGAAGATCCCGTAGGGTGACGTCATCACTTTTAAAAAAGGTATTTTGATCGGATGATTTTCTTCTCAATAAGATTAAGCATCTTGATTGTGATCAAGTTTGGCATAAACTGTCCCCTATTCTGTACAAAGCGCATATGATCACTTTACAATCTGGAAATAATCACTGAGCAGTTTTCGTTTAGTAGACACGTGAACGTGTACAAAAACAGACCGGAATAACGTGATACTTTAAGTTTCTATCTATTTGTATTCTAGTTTTGACGGCGCTGGTTGAGGTTTTATAGAGGTTTCTATTAACACTAGTGTAAATGCAGTTGCCAAAAAAATATTTCCCCTAAGACAGACACAAGAAAGGAAAAAATCATGTAATATGAAAATAGCTAAACAGATTAAATAGTATGCTAGATTTGAGAGCTCTAGTTTTGTATCTATGATAGAATCCAGTTAGCTAGTTGCCAAGTAATCTTGGTAGCCTTGGTAGCAGTCAAATCTGACAGTCCGATGATGATTCAAATATAAATCGAAACGCGTCACTGAAAAAAGACTTATTTGTGAACCTGTGTGCCAAGGCTCAGTGCGTAGACAAACAATCGGACTTGGAACATCATGAAAACATATTTGAATTAAAAGACAGTACCTAGAAGGGTGAAAAGCACCGCTACTGTCTGACAGTAGTGATGGCAGTTTCGTTTTTAATTAGAAAATTATATTTTAATTTAGGCAAACACACACACACAGACACACAGAGCGTCTGGCGTCCTCAATTATTCAGACGGTGTGATGCGGTTTCGGCTGCAAATGTGAAATGTGTATGTGTATGTCATTTGGCCTTGTTTGCATGTCGGCTTACTCATGCACATGTTCACTAAGAGATACAAACAGAAGGCGTATTTATACTTCTTTGAATACATAAATCGAAATAAAGTTATTTACAACAATACAAAAATGGTGTCAGGCAGGTGGACACTGTATTACATATCGCAATGAAATAACATTAAAAATGAAGATCTGGATTCAAAGATATTCAAAACTTTTTTCAGGTTTATAACTTCTATCAACATAAAATAGAAATAATAAGTTGAGAACATAAACGAAGATAATAACAAATGGAAATGAACTACCACTGATATTTATCGTTAGACCTGGCAAGTTTTAAAACCTTCTCGCCTTCTGGACCATCTAAAAAGGACAAACATTCTGAGCAGGACAAAATTGGTTCGAATTTGTAGCTCAGCCTTCACAAGGTACATAGACATTCGATTCCTTTTTTTTGTCCACATATTATTAATATTGCTAAATATTCTATCTGTGGACTCCAGAAATGTATTAGTTTTTCTTTGTTACCGATTTCCGGGACAAAAATGAAAATCCGGCATCCGGGACAATCTGCCTAAATCCGGGATTTTCCCGGAATACCCGGACGTCTGGCAACCCTAAAATTTATCCTGAGAGGAGGTTGTTGAACATTAAATCCAATAGAAACTAATGGGCGCGGAACAGACACAGAATTTCCGTTGACAAATATGGCGATGCCAAACAAGTAAATGAATTACTTGGAGGGAATCGTAAGATGTTTGTATTCTTGATTGAAGTGAACGGAGCTCCATTGGAAAATACGATAATCTTACAAAAAATATATGGATCACTTGTTGAAAAACATTATATTGTTCTCTAGAGTATATTCGTTTAGAATTAGTATTTAAATCTAAAATATATTTTTTTTTGTTCAAATTGACAATAATTTTCTTTTCAAGGAAATTGTCTTAGAGTGAGATCATGTCATGTTATTGTCGTGAGTATATATTTACAGAAATATTGAATTTTTTTTGTGTGCAGACAAACAGGCGTGAGACATGCAGACAGACAAACGAAAATCTGTTATGGTCTTACAAGGTGTATATCATGAAGAAATCAGGAAAAAATAAATCTAGAAATCGAAATGCCTCGTGATTACAATACTTTACGCGGTAAGAGATGGAGTGAAATATATGCTGTCTGAATCCTTCTCAGATATAACAAAACGTCCAAAATATGCATGAATAGAAAAAACACAATATTCAAAAGTTGAACCGACGAGAAATATTTGACTTCCTTCCGTACAGAAAACGAACATAGCATGTATACGCACGTTTGCAAGGGCCAAGGTCGAACCTAAACGCACGAGTGCTCGTGTCTACATGGCCATCTTCGATGCAGGCTCTGCTGCAATACCTATAATTCGGGAGTGAACGGCCGGCCAAAGACCCTAAACTCACTAAACTGCAACTAGCAACAGCCTGGGACCGCCATGCCATTCTCAGCCGAAAATGCAATACCCCAGAGGCGACTCGTGACATCGGAAAAAATCACGATAAAAGTAATTCGCTATAACTAAGTGAAAAAAATGGTCATGTAGATTGTAGATGCTCTTACTTGGTGAAACTCTTCCATCATGTAAATAAAAAGTTTTAAATTTTTTTATTAATATCATCCTCGGACTGCCACCTAACTAACTAGTCCTATCATGGATACAAAACTAGAGTTCCCAAAACTAGCATACTATCTATCCTGTCTGGTTATTTTTCTATTAAATTATGTCTTCATTTGTTGTGTCTTTCTTATGGGACATATTTTTTTGGCGACTGCATTTACACTAGTGTTAAGGGAAACCCCTACAAAACCTTAATCATCGCCGTTCAAAATGTTCTTAAAATATTTCATCTTTCTTAATCTTGAAACGTAAAATATCTTAGGAAATAAAATTGTTTATCAGATGAAAGTTGAAGGAGGCATCTTGTGTACGGTCCTCTTGAAATTGTAGTGAAAGCGCAGCTAGATGTTCTGATCAAGTGACACATGCACCATTTTTAGAAGTTCTATTTAATAAAGGCTCTTTCAAATTGCTTGACCTTATGAAACATTCCCATCATTAAAACCATTCATTCAGGTTCTTACGCGCTTTACAATAATAAAATACAGATAAGCGCGAGAAACCTGTCGCTGTATTGAATAGCATCGTCAATTTGACAGTTGTTAAAGTAATTTTCAGCTGTTTATACAAGCTTACGTATAATTGCTTATCTATATTTTTAAATATAAATGTCAAATCTAGTACACTGAGATACCTGATCAATTGTTTTTGGTATTTTCGAACATAACTATTTCTAAATCAGCTTGCAGGGTTCACTACAGAACGTTATTAAGATTAGAATAAACGTAACGTCATTTTCACGATATTAGCAACATATCAAAACAAACGCATTGAATAATCGCTAACTCTGGTTAGCAAACCGGAATAAACAGAACATAAGACGCATTCTCTCGGTTTCAAAATCGCCAAATGTACGCGTATACGTTCCAAATACGTATACACCTACTTTCCGGCTATACCTTATAAAGGTCATATTCCGCTTGCTATAAATCCAGTTTGTATTTGGAACACTGAATAATTACTTATGCCTAAATATAAACGCGTATTCATCGATATTATAACGAGTTACGAGGCACCATTGCCGTTGCTCCGCCTTTGTTCACGAAAAGCTGCACCACCTGTCATTGTTAATTATTCGATATAGAAGACGACACGAATGCATTTTTTGCGGTTACCAAGCCTGCTATTTTTGCATGTCACTTTAGTTATTGTATACATCGTATGATAAACCATGTATAGTGTGATCGATAATAGTTTCGCATTGATATTACCTCAAATGTGGTGTACGACTACGATTCACCCTAATTCAGCCTCAGTTATTGGGATATCGTTAAAACCCGATGTTGCCAGGACTCGGTTCAATCTGTCTTGTTTAATCATGCAGATTGTAGCTGCTCTCACTTGGTGAAACTCCTTCATCATGCAGGAAGTTGTGTATTTAACACACAGTTTCACAAATAAAACATTTTCTTTCAGTGACGTGATTTGATTTATCGGACTGTAAGATTTGACTGCTAACACGATTACTTGCCATCTAACTAACTGGTTCTATCAAGGATACAAATCTAGAGCTCTCTACTCATACTATCTATCCTGTCTAGCTATTTTTCTGTTAAATTATTTTTTTTACTCTTGTGTCTGTTCCCCGCCGTCAAAATGTCCTTAAGATATTTTATGTGATCAACTATTTTATTTCTTAAGATATTTCACGTTTTAAGATATTTTAACCCTTAATTCTTCCTAATACATTCTGTGACTTAAGATATTTCAGGAGTAAGTTAACCTAGAATACAAATAGACGGAAACTTATAGTAGTGTATCGATAAAAATTGATATTAAGTGTATTTTGATGATCAGCTACTCGCTGAACAAACAAAAATAAGCACACACATTCCTAATTCCAAAATGAAAAACAAAATTTGTCAGACTGAATGTCATCAATCTCCATGTTCCCAAATCTACTCGATGACGTTACCAAAATTGTACTATTCGATTGGTTGAACGTATTTAGAAACTGTCGCGATCTCTATCACCATAATAATACATAACGTCCTTTCACGTATGATTAAGCATCTTTAACTCATGATAAATTACATACAGTGGTCACTTTCTAAAACGTCATTGAAGGATGTTTAATTGCATAATTTCTCCAAGCTGCAACCTGCAAAGCAAAATCTGATTGCTTGTATCTCTTAAGTATTAAATCCTCCTTCAAACATAAAAGTCTTGTATGCCACTCTTTCTTAATATCCTAAAAAATATACATAACTCTATCTATATTTATTGTTTAGCTGAGTCATCGTGGATTGTATACCATTTTCCCAAATAAACAAGAACTATTTAAATATACTACAAAGTACTGCTCTGTAGCACAACAGCTATTTGTAAAATAAGTACAGAAACCATGTAAGAACCACAGGGAATTCACAAGGTGTATGCTTCATTATTCCTGCGGCGTCTCAAATATATTCAAACTAGAAAAAAATAATTATTATGCCCTTGTTGTCACAACACAATTTAATACTTTGATCATCAAGGTTCGTTGCAGAAACATTATATTATAACTTAAGCCGTTATAGGGCACCTTCAACAAGCTTCACAGTAACAAGATGCAGATTAGTTAATAGCGATTCGTTTTATTGAAAAGCACAGGTAACCTGACAGTTATTACTGTCAAATTTGTCTGCTCCAGCTACTCTGGATCCATAGACTACCCTGCTTGACTCTGCAGTAAATATGTCGATAGAAAAGGGTAGAGAGCAAAGTTAATAAACAGAACAGAAAATGCGTCGATAAACTGCGACCTACTTTTTCGTAAGGTTAAGTATGAAAACTATCCAAATCAATGTATCATAACTCACTTCCAAATTTCGGTAGCTAAACTTCATCCAGAGTTAACGTATACAATATACTTTAAGTCGATGTACGATAAAGCAGCGTATAAAAATTTATCTCAGCCTCAAACATCAGATGAGAAAAGAAACTAAATCGAATCAACACACAGTGAAATATTTCCTCGACACCCTTGATTGCCTCTTTCCAGTCTATCTGCTTCCTCTGGGATTTTATCCAAAATATTCGTTTCGACTGCCAGCAGTGCCAGCATCTAAAAAGAAATACAAGTTGCCTGTTACGCCATCAGCCTGAAAAATGAACCGATGCAGGTAGGATGTTGCCACATCTACTTTATGACTTTACATGGAGTAGAACAATAAGTTTACTTCGGGATGCAGACATTCAAAATAGTAGATCGGTGTCTTCCCGTGATTGTAAAATAGAACATCCAGGCGGTACCTTGGGTTATCATAAAATGGTGTATTCAAATGCTTCGAATACTCAACATCTTCATCTGTCCAGCAATAAGTATCCATCTTGATGGAAAACCAAGCACTGCCAGTCCCATATTCAAGGTTGTAGGAGTCAGCATGAAGAACCTCTTCCTCAGTTAGCACTTGGTTCTTATATTGAATACTGTTGATGCTTCCAGCTAACAAGAGGAAAGGAACACAAGAAATACTGCCACAGCAAAAACTCCAAAAAACTGGCAGAGATAAGGCTTACTTAGAAAAAATCTTCGCCAGGATTCGAGCAAATGTGTTATTGAAATTTACTAAAAATGTTTTTTCTCGGATTGATTGACAATATCTTTAACTCAAGTGTATGCTCTCCACTATGCATCAGACTTGCTATAGACATACATGTTTCATCTTCAGCCTAGACTCGTCAGTATATCGTGGCAATACTAACGAGTCTAGGCTAAAGACGAAACATGCATGTCTATAGCAGGTCTGAGGCATAGTGGAAAGCATACACTTAATATCAGCTGTCAGCTTCTGACGTGAATAAACCGAGATAATGAGACACTGACTAGATATGTGTATCAAAGTAATCAAAAAGTAATGGAATGAACTGGCAACACTGTATGACGATACCGAAGGAAAGAAAGAGACGGAGGTATAGAGCTGAGCGAAGTGAGCAATCGTGGTGGTTGTTTTGGTAAAAAGTTGTCCAAAAACTTAACGACCCTTAGCGCTTGAAAAGGTTCGAGTCGATGCCCCGCCGAAATAGCATCTTGCTTCAAACGCATAATGTAATTAAATACTTATTATTTACTTGCGAAATAAACTGCAGTGGCGGAGGATGGATGGATTTTAGAGAATAATTGGTATTAAGATCAGTTGTTCTGCAACGATGTATACAAGCCAAGAAGCAAGTCAACTCACAAACAGACCAACGACAATACATTTTTTCTCTATCTTTGTTTGTTTTATTCAAGAAAATTGAATGACATTAGACAAACTGAAATAAAATTTCACAAACATACATACAAGCTGCAGATATGTGTATTTAAACACAGTTTCACAAATAAAACTCTTTTTCTTTCAGTGACCAGTTTCGCTTTATAATTTAAATCTTCGTCGGACTGTCAGATTTGACTTGGCTACCCAGATTACTTGCCAACTAGCTAACTAGATGAAACAGGAACTCTCAAATCTAGCATGCCATTTATTCTGTCTAGCTATGCAAACATTTTATTGTCTGTCTGTCTGTCTTGGGGGAAATCTTTTTTGACGACTGCATTTGCACTAGTGTTAAGGGACCTACAAAATATTAACCATCGCCATATTAAGGACATTTTGACAGTGATGGTTAAGGTTTTGTTGTGTTTTCCCTCATCACTAGTGCAAATCCCTTCGCCAGAAAAGATTTCTCCTAAGACAGACATAAGACAGAAAAATGAATAATTTAGTAGAAGAATAGCTAGAAGGGATAAATAGTATGCTAGATTTGAGAATTCTATTCTTGTATCCATGATGGGATCGAGTTAGCTAGATGGCAAGTAATCTGGGTAGCCTTTGTTAAAAGTCAAATCTGACAGTCCGACGATGATTTAAATATAAATCGAAACGTGTCTTCAAAAGATAAAGAGTTTTACTTGTGATACTATGCGATAAATTCACAATTCTTTTATCTGCATGATGGAAGACTTTCACCAAATAGGAGCATCTAAAATTCACATGATACACACAAGATTTCATTAATATAATAATTTAAATTCCATGGAAACATTAGCAATCGAACCAACCCTGATCGCAGTGTAATAAGTGAATGATCTTTTCAACTCAATGACCTTTTGAGGGTGATGGTAGAGGAAGGGCTCCCTTAACCCTATCGGAAATGCTGTCGTCGAAAAAATATGTCCACACAAATAAAATAAAAGAATGCAGTAAAACAATAGCTAGACGGAATAAATAGACTGCTAGATTTGTGTACCCCACTTTTATATTCATGATGGTATTTAGTTAGCTAGTTGACATATAACCTGGGTAGTCCTTGTAAATAATCAGGTCTAGCAGGCTGTGGATGCTTTGAAGCTTACAGCACAACACGTTATTTATTAACCTGATGATTAAATTGTACAATTTTATCGTAATGATGTACGAGTTTCATCAAGTAAGAGCATGTTCAATCTGCAAACTATCCAATGCCATTCTTATATCTAAGATAAGATGCAGGATCACCCAGTATACAACATAAAAAATAGTTCGGCAGTGCTGATGTAGTGGAACGATGCCGATGGGAAAAGAGAGATTCTGCTGCTGCTGCTGCTGTGAAGAGAGTCCGTTTAGCAAAGCTGCAAAAGTGCAACGTTTTGAATTGGGGTCACCAAATGCTTCAAGGCCATATTATTTGGCACCGACCGAGAGAACGCCGCCGCCTCGCCTCGACAAACTTATGTTTTCAATGCAGTGTAAAATAAACTAACGGTCAGTGGCGGGGTCGGAATCTCTACGAGGGTCACGCTGAAAGTTTTTAGATACAGAAAAACTACAAAGTTTTTTCAACAAACTTTATTCTGCTTTTTCAACATATTCTCCCCCTACCTCAATACATTAACGTATTCAGTAAAACCACTTGTCAAATTGTTGCTACTTTCTTCCTCAAATACAGCGATTGCCTCTTCATCGGTGGAAAAATGGCGACCTCGTATAAGAAGAAGTCGCTCGGTGCTAGGTCCGGAGAATAAGGTGGGTGAGGCAACAGTTTGACACCCTGTTCAGCAAGAAATCGAGTGTTTTAGCGGCGCTGTGGGCGAGTGCGTTGTCATGGTGCCATTCAATACTCCGCAGACCAGTCTTTGGACGGCTCTTGCATAGTTTTTGGAAGACTACAGGAACAAATTTGGTGATATACCATTCAGAAGTGACTGTCCTTTGATTTTACAAGGCTATCGTTGTGATGTACCACTTTTAGAAAAAAATATACGACCATTTTCTTTCCAACACTCTTGGAACGACGAATTTTCGTTGGAGGCTGCTCACTTTCAAAGCACTAAACTAATGACTGCTGTTTAGATTGGGGATCATACTGATATTACCATGTTTCGTCTCCGGTTACTATATTAAAAGTGTTTTTACTGTGCCCATTATCAAATTTTTCAAGCATAAACTTAGCCCAATCAACTTTTGTTGCTTTTTGCTCACTGGCCAACAAATGTGGCACCCATTTGGAACACCGCTTCCTTAGGCGAAGGCGATAATGAATGATTGTTTGGACCGCTGCCGATCCAATCCCCAGATAAGCCTCAATCTCGGTGTAGGTTATATGACGATCTTATTTACCATATTTTGCACAGATTCTACAGTTTCCGGACTAACAGCAGTGGGCGGTCGACCTGTGGGAAGGTCCATCATCGAGTGAAATCTGGCCCCTTTTAAACTCAGCAAACGAATTAAAAACTGTAGCCCTAGGAGAGCCAGAGTCCCCAAAGCAACTCACTAAACTTTCGTTACAAAATCATGGCTCGAAAATTGAGACTACCCGGTTCCATTCTCACGTTTAAATTCGGCCAACACTTAGATGCATCCGAGACCGTGGCAAGGCAACTACTGAACGATTCAAACGCTGCCTTCGCGTGTAATCACTTACAACCCTAGACAAAATAGCTGCGTGCTCAAACTTGTTCAAACTTGCATAGATTAGGAATATCTGAAGACTTTCAGCGTGACCCTCGTATATCTAAATAATTTTTTATAGATAACCTTCCACAAAGATATTCAGTGAAAATGTTAAATGATTCGGAATGAAGCTCTCATTAAAAAAACTGACGATTTGGATGTCACCCTCATGCGCCTCTGATTTTCTCATATAGGCGGTTATCTGACGATTATTTGGAAAGACTGCTTTATAGTCACGGTTTCAAAAAAATATGTTTTTTTATTCCTGTGAATTTTATTTGTCACTGGACATGTAAATAGAAAAGTACAATTTCCCTAAATATTTCTATAACACCTTTATCAGATTAAATTAGAAATGATGAATAAATAAAAGGTTATGAATATGAACAAGGTTAAGGAGAAACGTTATTTTTGAACATTTTGATTTTATTTATGGGTAATGACTGATAACAGATTTCACATTTTTTGTTGGAGCATCGAGCAGTGACAGCAAACAGTCAGCCTTCAAACGTCAAATAGTTAAGAACTAGACATCGTGGGTATACATTTTTTGCACAGAATTTTTCAGGCTGACTTGGGGGTTCCATAATACCACATACGCATACTAAACGCGTATATAATTCTCATTTGAATCCGCGATGACGTAGGTTTGAGTATCACTGGCTCTTAGACTATAAATCCCATATATAAATTTATTATAATCACTACTCACATATCCCTTTTCCTGTTGCCTCAACTACCTCGACATTGGTATTACAAAAAATGGTGAAAGCATAAACAAACTTGATGCCCTTTTACTCCCCCTCCCCTAGACTGAGGTTCTAGATGCGTCCTTGATCTAGGCGAGATCCAAACTCAATCGGTGCCGCTGGACAATTTGGGATTTAACACAAATCCGACGCGAAAATTGTGTTGTGACAAGGGGCGACTTCCGAGAAAAATAATAAACCATCGGATGAACAAGGGCTGTGATATTTAACTTCATTCCTTGAGCTCACGGCTTTCCAATCCAAGTCAGAGGAAGCAATTATTTTTGTGAGAAAAAAGAAAAAAGGAGACGGGAAGACTGTAATCTGTGAGAGCTGGCCGTGAAATGCTTTTTACAAGTCCAATTGAAGAGAAACGTTTTCATTTGGCGCCACGTGGAAATGACGTTTTCGTTCTTATAGATATCTTTGAAAATTTGAAACGTTCCAATGTTTTCCGCAACTGGGACACCAAAGATGGATTGTGATTGACAATTACGTGGATCAAAAGTATACTATTTGCTGTTTACTTTTTACATGTATGTCGCGTCGTCCGAAAGCAACTCTTCATTTAAAGATAAATACAACCAAGGAGATGGCAAGACTATGTCTTTACTTTTACATCAATTTACGAAAGGACTAGCTAACTTCGTCATACTAGAAATCGATATTTCCGAAGCAATTACGGCATCTTACAGCGTGTGTAGTACTTAGGTAATCTACTTGACTCCGTTTTGTTTATACTAGGCTGCAATACCGAACGAGGTACAAGGATAACAATTGAATAACAATGTGATTTTCCAGCTATCCTATTGATTAGAGAATTCATTCTTGTAAGAGATTTTTCGCTGAGTCTGATCATCACCTTCTTCCACACTTGAGGAACGTCAGGGGGGGACGTACAAGGAGCTCGAAGGGGCCTATGTGCTGCAATCATGATATATAACCCTTCGTCCAATACAGAATACCGAAGGATAACAGCTTCCCAAAAACAAATACCATAGTCCAACTAGAATTTGAATACTCCCATCACTATTAAAAGTATGTTGTCCACAATAATAAACTATCAGCATAGGATGCATCACTTTTCTAAACGGATGATTCGCTGACCTTGCTGCTGGCGCAATCGTTGAACCCTGACTATGCTCAACAAAAACTAATTTGTTTAAGGTTATGGTGTTTGTGTCTGGAAAAAACGCGCCTCTAACGTCGTCGCGCTCGCGTGAGTCATTAGAAGTTCTAGGAATGCTAATGCGCCAGTCGCCGTGCCACACTGCCCAGATCATCTGCATTTTGCATTCATTGTTTGTCTTTCGAACAAGTTTTGCTACTGTTTGACGCATTAATGTTTCACTGAAAGATATATCGGCGTATGCAGGTTGCGGCGGAGTGAAACTCACGTTTGTTAGCAGTCTGACAGTAGGTGATACTCAGGTTGTCATTCTTTCAAATGAGGAACGCCTATACCATTTTACTATTTTCGTTATGTAGATACCATGAAACATACAAAAAACACTATGGAGCAATCCAAAATACTTTTCCTGCTTATGCGTGAGAACAAAAAGTATATCCTGCTACTCCGAATCTGGGGGAATCCGATATCCAGTCATACCGAAAACCTAAAGAGCAAGAAACCCCGCTGAACACCTGAAGAGCAAAAACAAATAGCGGCGGAGTTATCGTCAAAACAAGAAAAAAAACGCTCAGTCTTCGTATTTGGCCTCTGATCATTTTCCAAATTTTCTTCGGGTGGGTCAATAATTGGGGTGGGATTGGCGGTAGGAAAGATGTCAAAAAAAATAGATGTTGGTGAAATACGTGCTATCATTTATAAAAAGTGCACCCTGGTGAAAACCGGTACTTGTTAGAGACATATCATTGTTCACACATTACATTGAAATCACTAAAATAATAGACTTTGGACGTAGAGTCTTATGACAATATATTCGACTAATGAACATAATATATTTTCGATACATTTCGAATGTTTCAAACAAATGTAAGCCATATAAATTTATTTTACAAATCATACGGCTTTTGGAGGCCCAGTTAACCTATTCCTATAAAGGGGGCTAATTGTTCTATTTCTGTTTTAGCAGCTCCTACTACAGATTACTGTTACTTAGCTGAATAGGGTATCTATGGCTATATGATGAGAAAACTGCTATTTATCCTCTTAAAAATATTTTTCAAGTAGGCAGACTATATGTTTCACTTAAATTTTGGATTGCGAAAAAACGAAAGACTTTTGAAACATGATCTCCATTGTAAGAAGGCTAGAAATGTATTGAACAACGGTTTATAGGCATATTTATAACCTTATACAAGAATATGCTAGACAAACATATCATCTATGGATGCCGTTATAACAGTTCATTGAAGATTTTGATTGTATTTTAGAGCTGCTGATCCCCTTGTAATACATTTTTGAAAACCATGTGAATACATATTTTAAAAAAATGGAATTTTTTAAATTATAAAAGATTTAAAACTATGCAGTTTTTTTTGATAGTACTTAAATATCAACAGATACAATCTCGTACAATTTTAACCTATTTAACGCAATTTTTTCGTTAAGTAAGAGATACTCAAAATGGCATTTCACTATATTCCTGTCATATATCCAATTTTAATTCCTGTCACGTAACTTTGCTACATGACAAATATCCGCCATGAAAACAGTTTCACAAGTTTACAACCGCGTTTATCATTATCCACTCCTTGAATTTTTTTTCATTTTTGACGCTATAGCAGTAAAATTAGTTTATATGCATTTTATTGCCCCCGATAGAAATCTCTACTGGGACATTTTTGTGTGTATTCTGGCGAAAGACCGTTTCCGAGTAAAATCGTAAACTTCCGGAACAACAGAATCTTGTTACTCGAGTTTATTTGGCGACTAACGGCGTTTTCGTCTGGATGGCTTATGTTTCTGCATAGATTGCAGATTCTTGTATTTGACGACAGTTTCATCGCCCAGACTAGCTATCCACAGCTACACACAGATTGTTACAAATTGAAGTGGAGTACACGAACTTTTCGTTCTTTTTAGAACGCAGAAGTTATCGAAACTTGAAAAATAGAAGCTGGTGATTCATCTTCTTTATCTGGCAGCTCTGCTCAGCCGTTAGGCAGTCTTAAGGGCTGTAATGACAGCTCAAACACTTTTCTCCGATGTTCCAGACTGTGGAGATGAGGATTGAATCCAAAAGCCCCAAGTTAAAGCCTTAGAGCGCATCCTCATACGTGTGAACAGTATTCAAAAAATGGTTTAATCTGAGCTTTCCGGTGAAAACAATTCTCTGGATCCCCCAACTTCAGTTACGCGGACCTAGGAGGGTCACGCCAAAACATTATTGTTCATATTAACCCTCAATGCAACGTTGTTTTCGACGTATCTTTAGGCTTTGAGGTGGTAGCAATAAATCGAAAACCATAACTTATCATCTGCAATTATGATACGAAAGCCCTTAAGTTTGAGTTAGATGACTGCAGGTAGTCCAAGAGGTTCATAGCAGGCCCCAACAAACGTAAGGAGCGATGGCTATTCAACCAGAGGAGGGATTCACTCTACTTGTTAGTAGGGATCCTCACAGGTCATTGCAGATTGAACAGGTACCTGACACTCAAGGAGTGGTCAAAGATCCAATCTGTCAGAAGTGCTGACGAGACCTCGTTCCACTTCCTGGGTGAGTGTGCCCTATACAGCGGCTTTAGGGCTGAAGTGTTCGGCACAGCAGAGTTTGACAGGGAAGAGTGCTACCCAGTGGAATGTTCAACCATCATGACCTTTATTAAAAGGTCTGGAAGGTATGACACTAAGGAGCTACCATGTCTGTCATAGTTCTAGTGTTGGTCTTCGGGGTCGGCTAAAAGAGCCAAAGGTGGCCTACCTGCCAGGTTTGCCTCCCCATGCTACTACTACAAGTGGTAGAATTTTATAGTGTTACTGCTTGTCACTCTACTATCAAGCAAAAAATGAAATAATCAAAAATAGGTGCATATTTTTGAGGCAAAAGGCAACGAACTCCGCTCGCAAATGGATACAAAATTTGGTCAGTGCAACGATCTGGTTTGTTTTCGACGTCCGGCTGTAAAAATTGTCCAAACTAAATATTTGCACGCCAACCGACAGTAATCATTATCAAATTCGCACACACACATTTATTTATTAGTAATGCAGGGAACAGAGATCGTTAACTGCGGTTCGGAGTGCGTTGGCCCCACCGAAGTGTGCACTTTAAAAAAGAGGATGCAAAAAAATGTTTGTGGGCCCGCGTCTATATCTTGGGAATAAAGAAGACAGTAGCGCGCTGAGCATTTTTTCTGCCACGACCAATATTATTCTAACATAGCAACACGGGTATATTCGTATATGAGAAAGGAAGCCAAATCTGGATCACTGAAGGGGAGTTTGGTACCGATGACTTTGAACTCTCACTTCCCTTGGGAGATATACCGTGCTTTTTCAGTCGCAGTTCTGCAGTTCTATCTATTGTGTTTTTCGTATTCAGGGAAAGCAGGCTGAAAAGTATTTTCACCAACATCCAGAGATCAATCAAACCAGTAGGATCTTGTAAGATAACATCGGGACTCGTCTTAAAACGTCTCGATAATTTGGTAGCAAGATGTAAGTCTGTTAATAAAATTGAAGGTTTTACTTCACCTGAAGACTATTGAAGATATCACATTGATCGAAAAGTTATCAAACTGTTATTGACTCAGGTCTCAGTGTGGAGATTTTCCGAGGGCCTTTTGAAAATTAAAGCTGTTGAATCCTATAACGGTAGTTAGTAGATGCTTATAAAAACCGGAGATATGTGCATTCAGAATAATCACTTTATATCTAAGGAAGCATCTCCGTCAAGGACGAGGATTTAGGGCATATTGCTAGGAAAAAATAATTATGCTCCTCTTTCTAGGGGAGAGTTTATACTGTTGGTGAAACTGGCCGCAAACACCTTTGACCTAGGAGCTCTGAACCGGATAGGCTCAAGAGATTTAGCAAATAATGCAGTTCCTGTGTGGCGGAAGATTGAACGTATACTATCCTCCTAATATCTCAGGGATTTCGTAATCGAAGCCCATATTTCCAATCCGCATAAGAGGAATATATACATTTCATTGAGCAATATCGAATATCGGTAATCGGGTTGAGACTGAACTACCTCATTAGATGCACATTCTAGATGGGTTTGATCTTTTGAAATTATCTTGATTGAGTTATTTTATATATGAATGGTAGCTAGTGGATTACATACATCACATAATTTGCTTTCATTGCACCAAATATTGTGAATAAGTTTATATAGTGTTTATCGAATATTTTCTAGCATATTTTTAGAATTCTTAATATAACCTCCACTATACATCAGTGTCTGTGGTCCTATTATCACATGTTATCACTATATAATGCATGTTGATGTCAATTACAGATTATTGAACAAAGTGTTGTTATGCAACACCAAAGTGAAGTCCCTGGTTGTATAAGGCAAGGAAACTTTTTATCAACTTTTTTTGTTTTCAGAGGGTTTCCCTACTCTCAAGATCTTCAGGGGGTTCTGATTTCCGATTTCCTTCCGGTCCGATTTCCTCTCGATGGGCCTGTTTCTAGCTCGGTCGTAGTAGGTCATGTGTACTGTACACCGTACTGTCATATTTGACAGAAATAACTGATCTTCCAGTAACACTTTTGGGTTAATTTGACATAAACCAACATTTTTGTATTAACTGATAAACCTTTTATTTGGATTTGTTTCCGTTGTCTATAGTATTTTTTGGTAGAAAATGATTTAGAAAGATACTAGGTAATCAGATGCTACTGTCAAATCGATATACGAGAAAATCATATAGAAACAGGAAACGTTGAACGCATTGTGATCAACAAGTGGTGCCAAATTCGTAAATAGATACAAAAAGTTCTAATCCTTCAATTTCTCGCCTCAGAAGTTAAAAATATTCCTCTAGACCTATCAACCTGCAGAAAAAAATATCTATCCTACGTCACTGCGTAAACTGCACCACACTAAAGTAAAGAATATTAGGCAACCCAGCCAGGCGCATTTTTCTATCCCACTCTCTGCTGCGCGCTGCTATTTGACTTTGCCAATGGTGAATGTCAAACCGCGGGCCATTTTTCAGCGTTCCCGCCCGGCCGCATCTCCCTCTCTGCCGTGTGCAGGAGCGAGACGGAGCGACCAGGGGCAGTTGCAGCGCCTAAAAATGCAGTTTCGGCGGTTATTAAACCCTGTCGGGGCGCGGAGTCGGGGGGCGCGCTCGGCGGGCATTATGCGCTATCTATGCAATAATAGCGGCGGCTAGAAGAGCAGTCGCGGACGGCGTATTTTTATGCGGTTCAAGGCCACCGCGTCTGCCGCCGTGTGCGGGCGGGCGGTGCATTTTTAGTCTGACATGAATCCCGGTTTAAATGGAACTGTCCCTTATTTCAGGGTTAAGTTCCGTATCCACAACTTTTAGTTTACTTGCTAATAGCAGTTTGAGAAACAAGAACGTAAATACAAGTGGTTATCGGTGGGATTGAAGCAAACAACATCTACCTACCAAACGCATCACAACTTGAAAAATATTGAGCTATTCTAACCGTTATATACGAGGGACACGCTGAAAGTCTTTAGATATGTCTAATCTGAGTATACAAGTTTAAACAAGTTTGAGCACGCAGCTATTTTGTCTAAAGTTGTAAGTGCTTACACGCAATGGCAACGTTTGAATCGTTCAGTAGTTGCCTTGGGAGATGCATTTTTCTTCCTATATGTGAAGAATTGTGCTTCCAAGTATTTATCTGGACCGTCCCATTGGAGGACAAAATATAGTTCGTCGTCCTTCATATTATACAGTCAGCATTCGGCGTTTTCTATTACGCCCAACGTGCTCATATGGTGATATAGCCTGTAAGGTCTAGTCTAAGGTGCCACAGGAGATGTGAGGTTTAGGTTTTCCCTACTTATATGTTGGAGTGGGACGTAAGGTTTGGGACTCATCATGGAATAACCTCGTTGATCATTCCCACTGTTGCTGAGCTAATCCCATCTGTCTCTGTTGAGGTTATTACTTAGACGTATTATATCCAGTTCCAACTTTTTTCTGATTCGATGAAAGCTTTCCTCCTTGCTAAGAGGTTGTGTACTTCATTTCATTTATACCATGCCGTGGAAATCCATATTATATGCAGTTCCACGTGGTCAAACAGCTAAAGCACTTACAACAAGGTACAGAGAACATACAAGTGCCTTCAAAAACCAACATCAAGAAAGATCAAATTTTGCCGCATTTCGATTTATATGTAAATTCAATTCAGTCCTGAAATGTGTTTTCATTTAACAATTAGGAAAATTATTATTTTTGGAGAGTACCCTAGGCGTCGCTCACTTGACAAATTTGTAACAATTAATTATTCACTTCTCTATGGATCGGTAAGTGACTAAGTTCAGTAGTTACTTGTTTATAATAATCTAAAACGCAAATTGATGAACAAATTCGCCTCAACTTCCTATACTGGTATAATTATATCTCCGATTCGAGAGGAATGCATCGACCTCACGGACGTTAACACATGCAAAATTTTGGCAGTGCAATGTACCTACACTTGTTTGTTTTTCAATTTATGGTATGCAGCTGTAAAAATTTGCTAAACCAAATATTTGCACATTCATCAATGAATTCAATAGGTATTTCGGACTATTGTTTATGATTAAATTTTTCCAGGGACATTATTAATTTTTCATAGAAAGGATAACGTATGAAAGTTCTGATTTGAATCAATTTCATTCATAATAATAGAAATGTATCCGGTGGTTGGTGATACTCAAAAATTATACCAATCAAAATAGGAAATACGAGGGTAACGCTGAAAGTCTTTAGACATTCCTAATCTATACAAGTTCAAACAAGTTTGAGCACGCAGCTATTTTGTCTAAAGTTGTAAGTGCTTACACGCAAAGGCAGGATTTGAATCGTTCAGTAGTCTCGAATGCATCTAAGTGTTTACCGAAATTCAACGTGAAAATGGAACCGGGGAGTCGCGATTTTTGAGCCATGATTTTGTATGACTATAAAAAGGGACTAAAACAAGCGGAATGTCATGGAAGTTTAGTGAGTTGCTTTGGGGACGCTACCTCTTCTAGGGCAACAGTTTTTAATTGGTTTGCTGAGTTTAAAAGAGGTCGGTTCTCATTCGATGATGAACCTCTCACAGGTCGACCGCCCACTGCTGTTACTCCGGAAACTGTAAAAGCTGTGCAAAATATGGTAAAAAAAAGATCGACATATCACCTACACCGAGATTGAGGCTTCTCTGGGGATTGAATCGGCAGCGATCCGAATAATCATTCATGATCACCTTCGAATAAGGAAGCGGTGTTCCAGATGGGTGCCACATCTGTTGACCAGTGGGCAAAAAGCAACAAGTCATCAGTTTGGTGTGCTTTGAAAGTGAGCAGCCTCCAGGGTGTTGGAAAGAGAATGGTCGCATCTTTTTTTTCTAATAGTGGATACATCACAACGTGTAGCCTTGGAAAATCAAAGGACAGTTAATTCTGAATGATATATAACCAAATGTGTTCCTGTAGTCTCCCAAGAACTATGCAAGAGCCCTCCAAAGACTGGTCTGCGGGGTATTTAATGACACCATAACAACGCACCCGCCCACAGCGCCGCTAGAACACTCGATTTTTCTGCAGAACAAGGTGCCAAACTGTGCGATTTCTTCTTATTCTCTAAGATCAAAGAAAAGTTACGAGGTCGCCATTTTTTGGTGAGTTTTACCGATTGCGTGAATGTGTTGAAATAGGGGGAGAATATGTTGAAAAAACAAAATAAAGTTTTTAAAAAGACTTTGTAGTTTTTCTGTATCTAAACTTTCAGCGTGACCCTCGTAAATGTACTCCAAGCGGACTATTCGTCAACAAACATTAATCTTATATGACTGGACTATGGATCCTCACCCCAAATTAACCAACCGACAAAAAAAAAGCTTAACCCAAAATTTCAGAAATTATAGGTGCGTATGATAATAGGCATTCAGCGGGGACCATTTGGTCAATCGACTTCGTCAGGTGAAAGGTTTACAGAGGCATCCAAGCTATAATGGTTGCTGTAACTGTTGGATTTCCTAGAATGAGACCGCGTTTCTAGGTATTCTATCTTTTAGACCAGGTGTGTTTTGGGCGAATTGTTTCAGATTAGATTAGGTAATAGCTAGCTACCCTAACCGCATGCACTATTACCGGTTTGTGGGTAGTGCATATTGGCGAAGAGGGATATTCCTTGCGGCATTGATGATTAGGAATAATTGAATCGATGTCTTCAGTTCATGTTATAACAGATTGTATAATCTAGATTTTTAGCGGAGTGAGTCTGACAGACGTAATTTGATAGATCAGATAATAAATAGAGAGCACTCTCTAAGGGTAGAATCTCCACTATACTACTATAGATATGTGTCCAGACTCGTCATTACAATTCCGTGGCTTAACAGAAAGCAGTTTGGACCATTTAACACCGTACACTCAAAGAAATAAATTTTCAGACCAAGAATAAGTGCTTTCATTCAAGTATACCATATCTTCCTATATGCGCAAAACTATAATAATCTTAAAGTAAGAATACTGTATTTTTATCATATAGAGCAAATTTGAGTAAATATACCTATACAATTCAAACCTGGGGAAGTTTTAATACTGAGAATACAAATTGAGCACATTCAGCATGAGAGGTGGTTGGTAAAACTAAATCCGCTAGAAACTAAAGGGCACGGAAACAGACACACGCGTACCGCTGTATTGCCGTTGACGAATATGACGATGCCAAACAAGTAAATGAATTACTTGGAGGGAATCGCAAGATGTTCGTATTCTTGATTGGAGTAAACGGAGCTCCGTTGGAAAATATCCTTGATACAGTAAGCGCGAAGAAGAAAACAAAGTTGCCCAGCATCGCGTTACTGGTGACTGCCGCAGCCGCCTTTGATTGTGCTGTCCGTCGCTCGCAAAGCAGCTGGTAGGAGCGGCTTGCTTTAGAATTATTTGAGGAAAGCGATCCAACTATTTTGTATTTTTTTAACAAATACTGTACAAGCATGGAATATGAAATACGTCATCTTAACAAATTATTTTTTCAATAGTTCTCAATCTAATTACAGCCCTGTGAAGAAACACACTTGGTAATAAGTACCGAGGAGATAGACTGTCAACCAAACACAGATGTGACTACGCAGAGCACCCAAATCAGGACGAACAACCATTCCAACACAAATGGGAGCATCATCACAATGACCTTGAAGAACAACCACCTTATTGTAGAAACGGAAGAAAGGAATGTGAGTATCCAGATTTCACAAATGTACCAAGCATCCACCATTTCCTCTTTTATCCATTTGTACCTAGCTGCTTTACAAGCATCAAGCATCACCATCAAAGGCGGTCAAAAACTGCACAAAAACTGGTTCGATGACTGCGAGCTTCAGCTTGTATTTATTCCGTAAACTGATGATGATAATAATCAATTTAAATGTACCTATTGTTTTTGACCTTTGGGCTCCAAAAAGAACCATATATGCTTTCTTCTCTTCAAATTATGTAAGCTTCAGCCTGGACTGAATGAAATTTTGTAATTTTTTCCATTTGATCACAAACTTCCATTTGATCTTTGAGGCTTGTTATATGTCAATTTGTACTTTAACCTTAAGTTAAGAAAGATTCTAAATGAAACAATAACGACAAAATATACACGTAGATTTTCTGTGGCATATCAGAATGCCAGAAAAAGATATCAACATTCAATGGTATAAAATCAACTTTTTACTTATCTTCCATTTTATAGCCACATTGATTGCCGATATTTCAGGATATAGAAGAAGACAGCAGAGAAACCAAAGTGTACTTACCAGAAGCAAAGGACGGAGTTTTTGTGGTGGAAGTTCAACAAGGCAGTAGAAGGAGTCCAAGTGCTGCGAATACTGCTTTATGTGCTGTTCCAGAGCCACCCGAGGTGTCCCTATCATCGCTCAGTGATCAATGTGCTTTGGTGCACAATCCTCCAGATAGGTAAGAATAGTTTTGGACCTGAAATATGTGTCCTTGCGAATCATCTACCGATACTACTGTTTAATACAATACGATGCAGATCACATAACTCACGTGGTATCAATCTAACATGGTAGTTTTATATTGTAACCATTACTCCTAGTCAACATCTCATACTTTTACTGCCCCCAAACTGAAACCACACGTGATTGAAGAAATTACTTTGCTAACACCTCAGTTCCCAAGACAGCCTCTATCCAAGTACAAAAATTGAGAAGATAATAAATGTTGGAATTATAATGACATTTTTTTGATCTTTACTTTGCAATTTGGGTGTCACAACGATTTCTATTTATACGATGCATTGAATCGTCTTCAGGTTGACTTCATTTGAGGATATTTATACACTTTCCATGCTGAAACTCCTTCCTCCCCCTGCCTCTGTATGATCTGCTTTGATTGGTCCAACCGGATCCCTCCGACGTGTGGCGCCATCTCTCGCTGGCGTAGGTTGGTGGACTTGTACCGTTGCGTTGTTTGATTCCAACACGTTGTTGTTCCCAACTGCAAATTTCTTATGAGAAACCGTTTAAGACATAAATTTTCTGGTCAACGCCCAGATTATCTTTATAGAAACATTATAATGAAACGTGATTGATAAATGTAGGTACAGTGATGACGAAACTCTGGAAGACTGTGATGATAGCTATTGTGTAGAAACTGCATCTTCTAGCAACCCAACTGAAATGCTAGTTTGCCGAATGATCAGAACAGGACTAACGCAGTCCAACAGCAGTTTGAGCCATCCATCCTATTCGTACACCACTCAGGAAGCTTATGGTCTCAGTTCGTATGGCTACGCAATTGAAGGAAGCAAAAGGTACTAACCAGCTATAAATCAACTTTTAAAATGTGAATATCGCAATTCTCAAATTGAGAATGTATTTTTGTGTGTACCTGCAGCACAAGCTGAACTTATCAACCTTGATAGAGATATAGGCTATTGTTGATGAGAAGTCTCAAAGACAAAAACCTCAGAAGATGGTGTAGTACATATTGGCTATTGAGAGATTACTATAAATTTTTCTATAAAAAAAAAATCCTTTAAAATGTCATATCCAACATTTCACGTAATATCGCATCACCACATTTCAATAATCCGTATTTGCATAATATTTTAGTAGATGAGACCAGCACGTTTGGTACTACTCTCGCCCTCCTATCATATTTTTTTCCAAATGCCTCATTGTTTAAATTACTGCACTCGATCACAATGATGAGAATATCGTATGCTGCAGGTCTGATACGAGGTCTCCGATTCAAGAGGATACCAAACCTATAATCACCGCTGCGGTGTACAAGAGCTCATTGAAGCGAAGCCCGAGCAACGAAGACCTCCATCTGGCTTCGATGAACGGCGTGGTGGAAAACAAAGCCAAAGATGGTTGTTGTAATAGAAAGCAAGTGGATAGCTTGAGTAATTTAACTGAAGAGATCAATTTCGATATGTCTTCTAGGGTGAACTAACTTTTAACATAGAGAAATTTGTCATTGTGGTTTATCATCTGTTTTCGTTTGTTCGATTTTGGTGTTATTTTGGAAGAGACCATGATCTCAAATCCACCAGAGCTTCTTGATTGTAGCAAAATAATGATTTGAGCATGTAGGTAAGAGTGTGATGGGCCTGGCTGTATTAATGATAATTAGAATCATCACAACGAGCAAGTAGTAGAGGAGTGAAAGCATGACAGTGGGAAAATCAACAAATTTTTTTCAATTTCAGTTTCAATGAACATACAATGAGTTATAATGTTGCGTTCTTTAAGAAAGAAAAATGTTTCAAGATATTAAGAAAATTAACTATCAAGTTTCTTACCCTTGCGGATAAATCATCCATTAATATACCTCATATGAACTGTATACATATTGATGAAAGGCTGCAGATTCCTGCTCAGTCAAGTCTAAAGCTTCAACATCGCCCACAATGGGCAACACAGCGATCAAAAATGTTTGTCAGCGTTTATTTCTCTTCAGAGTGTAACAGAAACTTTTACGCTTTTATCATATCGATCAAAATAAATTACAAAAGCTACTATGTAGCCGTATTACTTACAACTATCTCAAAAGTAAATTGAATTTCACCGGCACCAAACGAACAAAAAAAGGAAACGGATATTTGGTCTAGGGCCCACCGAAAATGAGAACGGTTAGATACGTTTAACCCGAAAATTAAATGCTCAGTAATCACCGTCATCGCAAAACATACGAGTACTCGTATTATGCGTATGGAACAAATGTGCATTCAACTACAAGAAATTGTGTTACTCCTTACGCATAAGTGATCGCCAACATTTTTTAATTTGGGACATAGTAAGCTTTTTGTATGTTTTATTACGTATACATGACAAAATTCCCTGTCCGTCGGTCTGTCTGTCACCGTTCTTGGCATCGCATTTAAATTTCTTTTTTTTGAAATCCACTCATTAACGACGGGGTAAAAATCAAGAAGTCTAAATTATCAAAGCTCTTAACAATACGTTTTTTTAATGTTTTTATGTTTCCCGTTCATTGCCAGTGAATTTTTTTCCAAATTTTCAAAAGTGATTGACTTCATTTTTGCAAGTTCTATGAAATTCCTGATAATATTGAGGCGAGGCGTAAATAGTTGTAAGGTATATCCAAATTAGTGATTGAAGTTAGAGTTTGCTACAACCAAACGATTCCGTTTCAGCACTGATCATACCAAAACAACAAATGTTCTTTTAACTGACTCGGTAATTTCCACGCATTCACGTTTCTTTATAATGCGTATAGTAGCGCTGGCCAAAATATCATGGTCATGGTCATACTGGAGTTCCAGCTACAGCCACCAATAGTGAGCTACAGTAGAGGATGGAGTAACGACTTACTCACAACAAATCCATGTCTACCATACTAAAATCACTCAGAAGTTTATGCTGTTTCCTCTTAAACCATTTCTTCTATTTACGTAAAAGGCATATATCTCAAATTTGAAAGTTTTTGCGCTACAACATTTCCTTGGTTTATATGTGGGATGCAAAAACAAAGTATACATTATTATGCGAAATCGAAGATTTTGTTTACCTAATATAACATCTATCATGAATGATTGATCGGTCAGTAGAAAAAAACATTGAATAAAAATTGTAGCGCATTTTTGGCATACCGAATAACGGTCACCGGGAAGAAGTACTCATTCATTACACAATAACTAATATATGTGAATATGCATTTTTAAGCATCGGTTAGCAGCTGACAACAAACCGCAGTCGTTTAAATTTTACCTCAGTCACATTTAGCAGTTTTTGTCCTTAAACGTCATTTGCTTCGTTTTTGTAACTGCTGGTATGTATTCTACCCGTGAAATTTTCTATTTTGGGGAAATATCCTTTGTTTTACTTTCAGTAATTGAACGATCTATTATTTATTAAAGAAAATTAAACAATGTTATATGAAATAGACGATCATACAACCGCCCTGAGCTGAGCAAATTCCTTCATAATGAACAGCATCAAAAAAGTTCTTAGGTACAAAAAACCTAAATCAATTTAAGCTTAATTTTTTGAGATAATACTATCAATCAGTATCACTTTGTCATTAAAATTATTGATAGATATAGATAAGTAATAAAAATTAGATCGTTAGAGGTTAATAATTATCGATCATTAAAAGTGTGACATTACTAAAATTAAGATTAACCTACAAAACAGGCTGACACTTGCCTGTGGGCACGTCTTCTCGTTACTCGTTAGCTCTAGGAAACAAAAGAACATGGATATTCTAACTTGACACTGGATACTCAAATGAGTACAATTTATTCGAGTACTGCAAAGTTCTGGATAACTAGACACTCCCGTAAAACATACTTTTTTACTTTCCTTTGTACCAATATTCCAAGGCCTAAAAATATTTCGGATATCTTATCCAAGTGGGGTTCAGTTCCGAAATGTACGCCTCTGAGAAAAAGATAATTCATAACAGACATGGAGTATAGTGGCATATATTTCATTTATTTTATTTAAGGGCGTTAGCTGAAAATATTCGCGCCGCGCCGAAAAACCTGTTCATCCTTTTATTATAAGGTTTAAAGACCCTGCTGAGCCATAGCCGTGGCTGAGGTACCACTCAGGTGGCCAATATTATCGAATCAGTATTTTGTTTGTCAATGTATATTGATGCACAATCCTGGATATGAAAAATATTGACGCTTGAAAGATACATAGATGATTATTATATGTCATATTGGAATGATAACCTAGTTTTGCTTTGATTTGATTGTAATCAAGTTTTTATGATTTCACTGTGACACATGCTGCATAATTTTTTATTCTATTCACTTCATCATCATCAACAATGAAGTTCTCAGAGCATTTAAACGTAGGACTATGAAAAAAAAGTTGAATGAATCCACATCACAAAAACAATGTAAATACAGATTAAAGATGAAATTTTTGAGTGATATAGATTCAAGGAAATGGTTGGCGCAGTTGGGAATTGAACCCAATTCCCCAGCTTACTGACGCTGTAGCCGTTTGGCCACGAGCCTGCGATGACAAATCGATCCAAGGCTTCTTGTCATTCCCTCTCTGAGTTTCCCCCCAATCCAAACCACGCACTATCATCTGGTCATTGAATCTAGCATATGTATCTCCGTTGTACGATATCGCGCGGCTTGCTCGCATCAATGGCTAGAGCATCACTGGCCTAGGCAACGAATTCTCCGGATGGTTCACAGTTTGGGGTTGGAGAAATTCAGAGATATAAATGACTCGAGCGATAACGTAACTACAAAATACCTTAGATCGACTGACCACCACACTGCGATAGCTGAACGGCTATAGCGTGAGTGTGGAGTGCTGGAGACACGGGTTCGAGTTTTGTCCGTACCAAACATTTTCCTAGATTTTTCTCACTTTAAAATTGTGCCTTTAATCTGTACTATAATCTCTACAATATTATGTTAATAAGACAGCAATCCAGGTAGCTAAGCATAAACTGTTGACGGAATGATGTGCGTTGTTGAACATATTTTTTGTATGCTTAGACTCATTTGAGAAGTGTCCATATTGAATATTCTCCAAGGGCTATTTGGATCTTGATTCAAAATTCCTGTCTCCAAGTACCTACATTTCAATAATTTTTATCGACGCCCATGTGGGTCCTGAGGTCACCCCAGGTTATATACATGCCGAAGATCTTAACCACTGATGTTTTGAGATGCGAAAATAGTCACTCTACAGCTTGAGATTAGGACCCTTACACTTTGTAAGAGTGGTAATGTTGGAATTAATCCAAATTATTACTTTCGAGAATGCTTATCTCAATAATAGACTAAAATAATTACTCAATTGCAAGCTGACGTTAAAGAGCAGTGTCCCCAAGTGACTTCCTTGAGAAAACCACGAGGTAACTAAAAATGCATCTGAATGATATCCATTCACACCAAAATCAGAGCTGACTTTCTTGAGAATATGTGAAAATAGACTCTAAAAGCAATGCAACTAGATGGCATGGTTTCTCCTTCGTATATCAGTTTATCTATGATTCAATATCTGCATCCCTGTCACCTCATGGTATATAGTAACATCAGAATCGGCCCTCTAAGAACATGTTGTGGTGTGCGTATCTTCTAATTTTTCTGATTAATCATTTGATTTCTTCTTTATTTTATTCCAAAAAGTTTCTGTTCTTATCACAATTTAATGGTCATCAGCAGCATCATCATCATTTGGCGGAGACAACTACATCTCGTTACCAAATTCCTGACCCAAACCAACAAAAATGTTAATAGTAATGACGAGATAGCATGTAGACATCTGCACATTTTTTCCAAATCACGCACTGGATTCACAATTCCAGCAATTACACATTGCCTCAAAATATTTTTTTCAGATAACGTGAAATTATTTGAGAGAGAAGCAAAGGTGCACCTATAATATATTTTGATGTTGCCCTGGGCGGTTGCTGCCAAATGTCCGTTTTTATTATCGAGATGTACCCCACAATTTTGGATGCATAGAAAGCTGGCAAATATATTATTGCGATGAGCTTTTAATTGAAGTGCATTCCGTTCAGTATATCTGATTCATGTGAATTATTCGTAAATCTGCAATTATTGTTTTTTTCACCCATACACATCCCATTATACTATTGTGTATTCGAAATTGAGGATTTCAACTTCTTCCTAACTTCTGGCAACAGTTGAGATCTTAGGTCACTCTCACACCATCTCTACACAATAGTAGTAGTAGTAGTAGTAGCAGTAGTATTGAGGAGGCAAAGCTTGGCAAGTAGGTCACCTTTGGCCCTTTTTGCCGACCCTCGAAGACCATCACTAGAACTATGACAAACAGGTAGTTCCTTAGTGTCGAACCTTCTAGACCTTTTGATAAAGGTCATGATGTCGAATCATTCCACTATGTAGCAATCTTCCCTTTAAATCTGCTGTGCCGAATACCTCAGCCCTAAGGTCGCGGTATATGGCACACTGACCCAAGAAGTAAAACGAGGTCTCGTCTTCTTCCCAGCACTTCTGACTGATTAGGCCTTTGACAACTTGTATGAGTGTCAGGTGCTTGTTCAATCTGCAGAGACCTGTGAGAATCCCCACTAACAAGTGGAATGAATCTCTCTTCCGGTTCAGTAGCTATAGCTCCCTACGTGAACCTCTTGGACTGCCTGCAGTCATCTCTCTCCATCCATGCTGTCACCAGTGACCCACATGAGGGTCACATTCTTGGATTGGGTTATACGTTGGAGGGCACTGTATTCCTGGAACAGTGGTGATCTGATCCTAGGAGATGCTACGGCTCTCGAAGCTGCCTGACTATCGAAGCAAATATTGTGAATTGGAAAGTTAAGATGTATAAAAAATCAGCATTGAATATTACGTTTTTTCACTACATATCACGGCATTTAAACTGGGTATTTCACGTGCAGTTGTATCAGTTTATTGATGATTGTGATTGGATTTTAGGACAGCTGATCCGATTTAAATAAATTTGGAACATGGATATTCTTGAAAACCTGGAGACTGGTGATTTTGGATTTTTTTTTTGTTTTTCATAATTTTTTTAAATATTACAGCAATAAATATAAGTTGTGATAGAAGCTACCATTTTCGGTACCCAGCAAAGTCGGAAGAAGTGCAAAAAATATATTTGAAGACGAGCACTGCTTCAGATCCTATACACAACACATGAGCGGAGTGACAGTATTTGATCTCGTCTCGCGGTTAGTTCACCCTACACTATAAGCATTTGTAAATGACCAGCATATTGTGGGAACAAAAACGGAATATCTCGATCTAGCAGTTCCGCATATTTTAGATAAATTAAATGAAAAGCATGTAAATTTTCAATATAGAGGTGAGTGGAAAACTTTGAGTGTAAATAATACTATATACCACATAAAACATGCTCTCAATGTACATTTTTTTTCAATATGCACCTTAGTCTTAGTCAATACGCACAAATGTACAATTAGAAGGTTTAGCTTGCAATTCATAAAATTATGAGCAGGAACTTCCATGCATCTTCGAAAAAAAAACACAGGATAGGGTAGATTGTGGAAAGGTATGTAATGCTGATTGATAATTTTGAGTTCAAAACAAATATGGAACAGAAAATTGATCAATTGTCTTTATCGATGATGCATGGCAACCGTCATATAAATAAAACATTTGTTGATTAAATATATGGTTATCTATATTTCTAGCCGTCCGAATTATTTGACATTCTTTATTATGTATATATTACATACGAATTAGGAATTCAGTTTAGATATTGTGATGCATTGTTTTCAGTACAGGTGGTAGAGATCGGATGGTTTTGATTGTTGAGTAAAGTACCTATACCTAGTTTCTATTTATTAATGAATAAAAATAATTCCCCAAATCGAAACTGGTGGGTAGAAAAATAAAAAGTGGGACTAAACAGAAAAAATATAGAAAATGCAATTTTCTTCTCGAAATAATATTTCAAAAATGAGGCACTGGAAAACATGTTTAGCTGCCACAATTAAAAAAATGCATCTATAGTTAAAGGCACAATTATTCATGAAAAATTATATAACTTCTAAAAATGTCGTCAAACATACAAAATACGACAAACATATTAACAGTTTCACCACAATTATCTTGTAGCCCTCGTACTTGAAAATTTCCAACCCTATAGATTCCTCGTTAATATTTTGAATCATCCACAGTTCCCAATTTACTTCACTAAACAGCCAAACCAACTGACTCACAGCTTGCCTGTAACACTCTGTATAGTGTTGAAATTACCGATTTTTAGCTGTGTCATCCAATGTGTTGTAGTGGATAGGGAATAGATCAACATGCTTCCTCATACAATGTACACGCAAATTTGTAACATAGTAATTCTGTAGTTATATCCAAGTACACGATTTTAAATATTCCAACAGAAATCTCGATCATAAAGGTATGAACTTACTGTAAGTCCGTTGACATTGGAGAGTGAAGGGTATATTTTTAAGAAGGTCTTTTATATGAAAACCTCTGTTCGATTTGTCCTGAGCATAAAGGGATCAAAAATGTTACAAAAATGGTTTCAAGGCAACTTGTATCAAGCATAAGCTGTAATGGCCTAAACTTTCCCGAACGCATGTTTTTGTTACATGGTGCCATTCAGTTACAATATTCTCAATAATTATAGTCCGGCAGATAACAAATCGTTTAAGAAGGTGATTTCCTCAAGGAGAAAATTGAATTTAATACTTATGCTTTTGACTCCGATGAAGTATATGATTCTCTTGGTGTTAGGAAGTATATAATAAGTCATCATTATATGCTTATCTGATGGTAATGTGATCATTAGCTATAGCAATAATCTGGTCCTTAGACAGCCATTGACGAACTGAAAATCTAATGTTTTGACAGATTCTTCTGGAATAGACAAAAACTGTAGATTTTTCATTTACTAATTCCTGTCAGAACATGAGTTTAGTATTGTAACTGTCTCATTATAGTTTGTCTGTCTTCGAAATTATCGTATTAATATAATTCTGCTCCACTAAGAAAACTGAGAAAGTTTTAAAGCCAATTTCTTCGTTGAGGAAATCACTTTTTAAATGGTATGCTACGTTTCGGGCCATACAATCATATCTATGCAGATTTTTGTCTTGAGGATATTAGTACAAGTGCTACCAAGAAATGTTTGGTTACACAAAATTCAGTATTTTGTGTGCTAAATAACTTTGATCCATATCCCATATATGTGTATTTGTCGATACGATAGTGCTTCAGATGACATGTTGCCTTGAAACATTTTATGTATTTCAACTTCCTTGTAATTTCTATTCATGGTTTCATTGTATTATTCGATTGTTATTGAAGTTTGTTATTTATTGAAAGTTTTATAAAGTTCTATTACCAAATAATGTGAAATAAAGGAGCAATATTGACCATTGTTAACTTATTTGATCTTAAATGAAAAATATCAATATCTATGAATACAGTTTTCTGAAGAGGAAGAGAACCCTGAGATTCTGAAAGGCCAGCAACGTGATCATGCCAGGACATCTTATTGTTAACGTTAATTCACAGAAGCTTGATAGAAGATGACTGCAGTGTTGGGCTGGCAGACCTGCATGTGTTTTTTTGTCAGGGTTGTCTTTTGAGCTTTCTTTTCATCAAACTGAACTCCATTTGTAAATTCCTATTTGAAAATTCTATTCATGTCTTCATTGATCTGGACAACAAGCTGCCACCGTCAAGCTAAGGTCTCTCTTGGAATGGTAGTGGTTTGCCTTGTTCGATGCAGGAAATAAGGGTTCTGGCATCTGCGAAGATTGGATGTTATGTTCAAAAAGAGGAGTATTGAAGAAAGGATACATCTCTAAGCCACGTTGATGGTAAATATATCAGAAGCATATCCAGCCACGATACAAACATTGACATGATTGATCCAAGCTGCGAAATATGTCTTTGTTCATTAACTGTTTCTAGTTAGTATTCTAACAACACCGATGCTGTGTTTTTAGATGTGAACAATTCACGCATTTTTAAATTTTTTGAAGTTTTCAGGGGTATGCACCTAACTTCAACACCTAAACAGGTTGAGGGACGTGTTTGTGTAGTTCAACGAACTCTGTCCGGCAAGCAGAAGGAGCTTGGTTCGAATCTTGCCTAAGGCCAGGTTTTATTCGAGATTCTATATGCGACCTGAGATTGATATGATCATTTTTCGTATAAATTGCAATGATGGTTGAGCCGCAATTTAGTCGAAATGCATTTAACTATCTCAGTGCTTTAGAAATATATGAAGTGTAGGCTCTCCACTATGCATCACACCTGGTATACAGCAGCATGTTTCGTCTTTAGCCTAGATTCGTCAGTATAGCCTGACGGTCTAACTGTAGGGAGCAATCGGTTGGTATATACGAAACCCAGTGAATGATGAATGAATAGCAACATCAACTCTTCTCCAAATGTCGCCACTCGATATCAGTTGACACTTGGAGATGAGTTGATGTTGCTATCACACCCTAGACCGATTGCTCTCTACAGTTAGAACGCCAGGCTATACTGAAGAGTCTAGGCTAAAGACGAAACATGCATGTCTATAGCATGTCTATCTTGGCTCATTCACATCAGAAGCTGACAGCTGATATTAAGTGTATGCTCTCCACTATGCATCAGACCTGCTATAGACATGCATGTTTCGTCTTTAGCCTAGACGCGTAAGGTCTGATGCATAGTGGAGAGAATACACTTAATATCAGTTCAGTTTCTGATGTGAATGAGCCTAGATGACGGTACATCGTATATAGTGCTTAGGAAGAACAAGGGTTGTCGCTGTGAATCAATTCACCCTTGTTGACAGATGTCACAAGCGACATCTATTGCCGCTTCAAGGCAGTCCAGGTGTCAGGACCTTTGACTTCGTAAGTTACCTGTGAGCATCCCCATAGAGGGCGACACTTGGAGATGACTTGATGTTGCTATAAATATATGTCTTTGGGAACTAAAGTCGTTCGGTAAAGAAATTTTGATTTCTCGTAAGGTAAATAGCAATAAACAAAAATACTACGCTCATGGTGCGGTGAGAGCTTTCAAAACAAGCCGTCCAGTAATTTATTTTAGGTGTACTCTTTGTAAAACAGTAATTCATTCCGCCTGATACCGTTACATGCTATACCCAACAAAGGTCTCTTAAATGATTTCCAACCGCATTGTGCGTCAACTTTAAAACTGCACCCAATCCGTTCATAAGTAGTTGATGCGTTTTTAATAGGATTCAGCTTACTCAAAGACCTTCACACTCCCCATTCGCTATCTTTGAAAAAAAAATATTCTGAACATGTCAAAAATTTTATTTGGAATAATTTGTATTTTGAATTCCATGACGAAATATCAAACTCGGACGGTATGGGTTGCTCATTATTTTGGTATGAAAAATTGCTTTGCAGACTCAGCGGTATCACCAGATTGCAGTCTGATTTGCATTGCAGCCATTTTAAGGACGTCTATACAATAGTAAAACCTTAAAAATACATAGAATTTATATTACTTTCCTTAAAACGTTTTATGTCGAATTTCTAAATCAAGTTGCACCCTATGACATTCAATCTTAGTCAGCAGTCCGTTCTTGTTATGAAAACAATTTTTAAGTGGTTGTTTACAGAACAAGGTAACTGCCCTCAGGTACCTCAATGTTTAGGCAAAAACAGTTTTCTTTCGACTTGCCATTCAGGTCATCGACACGATCACGCCATTAAACTCCTTTATTCTTTTCTGTTCACACGAAACCAATTATTGTCGTAAAAGGACCACGAACTCTACCGAGAAGAACAATAATTTACTCGTTCCTCCAAAAATTCTCTCTGCCGGCCGCACAACAATACCTGTCATGTCACGCTGCATGCGCTCGTCCGAGGTGCAATTAAAAGAAAATTTTGGTAAATTGCATAATGGCTGCAAAGTGGAAGTATTATGAGAATTTTGTAAACCGTTCAGGAACTACAAATTCAGTTACTCGTACTACAACAATACAGAGGTTTAAAGGCATCGACTTCTCGTGATAACCTCGGGACGTTCCATATATTTATTGATAGTTATGTTTATGGTATACAAATGCGTTTTTATGTTTGTTCAAATATTTCAATTGGTGTAGTGACATTGAATCTTACAATCGTAACTGCGCTTGGTTCTCATCGTTTAATAGATAGTTTGCAAGTTAATACTTCATACGTGAGTAATAAGATTTAAGGCAGATTAAATGTATTGTGTATTTAAGACAGTTTCACAAATAAAACTCTTTTTCTTTCAGTGACGCGTTTCGATTTATATTTAAATCATCGTCGGACTATCAGATTTGACTGCTAACAAAGGTTACCCAGATTACTTGCCAACTAGCTAACTAGATCCTAAAATGGATACAAAATAAGAGCTCTCAAATCTAGCATACTATTTATCCTGTCTAGCTATTTTTCTATTAAATTATTTACTCTTTTCTTGTGTATCTTAAGGGAAATATTTTTTTTTGGCGACTGCATTTACACTAGTGTTAAGCGAAACCCCTACAAAACATTAACCTTAACCTCAATAGACTTTGTTTCCCGATAGTTACAATCTACAGTATTTTAAGGTCAATGTGAATAGACATTTATCCTAACGCAGTGTTTATGAAGCGCGATAGTCTATCTGCCTTTGCATGAGGTTATTTATGAAAAAATAGTGTTCCAGTGTCAAGGCTATTTCATCAAAAATGGCTCCAAATTGTTAGTTTTTTATTAAGAGAGAGACATCAATAATTTCTGGATCATATCCATTAGTGTGAGGATTTTTTTTAAATTATAACCCCGATTGCTTTTTGAGGAACTGAATCGGACAAATTCAAAGCTCCTTGTATCACTGAGTTACATAAAACTAATTTATGACCCATGTTCTGAGCGTTTGAATAAAAGGATACTTTTAGGTTCCCTTTTCAATGCAAAATGTTTCTCACTGTACAAAATAGGAGGAACGTGGGTGTTTCGCTTTGGAGTCGTTCCATCATCATTCGTCGTGACCCCGATACTTCTCTCATTCCCGGTTGTAATGCTGGTTCCCTTTCCCAGAATTTTTGCTAATTCCCGTCGCTCTGGGACTACTGCCGGATAGAAAGGGGCAGGGGAGGAGGTCAAAGGGGCGAAGAGGGGAGCAGGCCCGGGAGGCGCGTACATCTGCCGCCATTAAAATGTACATTTTCTAATCGATTTTAGATAAAAGTTCACCGCCGCTATTTCATAAAAGAGGACCACCACTGCTCTACTCGGCGTGAAAGGGTGGAAAGGAAAGTAAGAGCAATATTTGGATGTAGAAGGGCCGACTGTGCCGGGTAAAATCGAATTGCGTGGTCAATTGCATATTCCAATAATTTGAAGAACTTCAGAATTCACAAAGATTAGCTTATTACTTTCCCCACCGATAAGTGGGGAAATATTTTAATCGCTAAATTCGGTATCTGTCTGTCTATCGGGTTGTCTACCTGTCGTCTGTCTTTCCGGTAACGTTTTGCTTCTTTATAACTCCAACCGGATTTCAATGGTATTTGAACGTTAGGCTACCACTACGGCGTAGGCGAAAATACTTTGTAGATTTGAAAATTGATTCAATTCCATTGGAACTATGGTCATAAAAAACTTTATTTTTGGACGTTTCCGGGACCTGATATCATTTTTGGCGCGAAAAAATTTGGGCGTATGAGATAGGGATATCTTAGTTTTCTTTTTGACGTTGATAAAAGATATTCTATCATCTATACATTTCTGAACTCGGCAATTCACCGTACTTGTGAGACAAAGATAACTGCGATCAAAATAGAGATGAGATTTATTTGCAATAGCTATTGTCTATGTTCCATAAATTGAATTTTTCCAATAGCTGTACTCATAAAATTTTACATTAAGAACATAGTATATTCACGGCGCTGCATCTATAATGTTTCAAACAATTTGAATCAATTTTTTTTATAAAGAAGGTTGATTGGTCACGTTTCCATTTTAGCAACTTTTACTACAAATCACTCAACTTTAAATGGATATGGGTTGTGAATAACAAGGAATGTGCTCTTTAGCCCCTTGAAAAATGACGTCAAGTAGGTTGACTTTATGTTTCACGTGCACTTGTATCAGATGCTGTTGCACTAGAAATAATGCAAGTTATGTATATTTTCACTTAGTTATTTCATATTTTTTAAATACAATTCCAACTCAAGTCAACAGTTACATAGTCTCATCCAAATCATCATTCTAAATTGATACAATTGCGTGGGAGGTACAGTTTCAACCTAAATAACGCCATTTTCTGTCAGGTAATAGGATCCTTCAAAAACCTGTCTTCAGTTCACAGTATGTTAACTATATTCAAATAAAATCGTTATTTATAGAGCTGAATGTATGCAGAAAAAAGTTGAACATTACAATAGCTCCCTCATTCTCGTATCATGACCATGAAAACGTCGCCGTCGTTGCTTTGTACTATCACACCTATTCAATTCAATCTCCCTCTGATAATGAACGTAAGTCACCCTTTGAATATGGAGTAGCCCTTCCATATCATCCTCTTAACATTGCAGTCGCTATGGAAAAATGGTTTGTTGAAATAAACAGAAGAGGGTCAATGAATCTTCCCTTTATAGTAATAAGTTCTATTTGCCTAGAATGCAACCCAACAACAGATAATATATACGTCAAGATTTTTATATGGAAAGTAATATTTTTAGTAAGCTTTTGCTATCACAAATCTTTGAAAATCTGTAGTTGAAATAGAATATTGAGAGGACTCAATATTCTTGTCTTGGCAACAAGTATAAACCAATGCCAATTACAAGGGCTAACTAGTCGAGGAATATCATATCAAATATTGAAATTTTACGGTGCGAAACTATGCCAAAAATTTCATTAAATCTCTGCCTACTGGCTCTTACTCGTAAGAAAATAAATTACACAATTCTTTCGGGCTGTGATCAATTTCTTAGGTTAAGCTCATAAAATTAAAATAAACTTTATTATATGCTATTGAACAGAAAGTAACTGCGATGGATTCTCGACAGTTGAAATGTTTTTCAAATCATTTGGTGTACAATCAGGAGAAAAGCAAAGAAATCATGGCCTAAAGGTTCTCAAAGGTCACTAATAATTTGCTATGGGACCCAACCCAACATCATCGATTAACACAATAACCCTCTATGTCTGAGTAGCAACTAAAAACGTCGGATAATTTGTTAGCCTGAAGAAAGTACACCGCCACCTTGAAGATGAAATGTGAATAGGTGGGAAGTGGTTCCCTTTAGTGCTAATAGTACTGATGAGTTTTTATAGACATATCAGTCGAATATTTCTCATGAATTGGGGCACATCAGCCACTTTCTTGCGATGTTCCAGACTGTTAGGAAGGTCAGACTATTTTTTGAATTATATCCAAAAGCTCAAGAAGGAGGAAAGCACATCATCATATACGAATGTTCTTGATGTTCAACCCTTGAAAAGACGACTGGACGTCTATCTAACTCCACGGCTGACAGTCAGTATGTGAGCTTCCTGTCTTCAGTGCCAAAAAAATTTAAATTATTAAAACTACGTACCAGAAATAATGTGTCAGAATTTGAATCCAAACCTACCGATGATATAAATAGAAAACGATCCCCTTTTTTAGAGTCCTCTTCCTCTCTCTATTATACATGCGGATGCTGGGGCAGCCGTCTGCCTTTGGGGGAGCCTTTCCTCCCTGCTTTCACCCCTAGGCACTTCCGCCCCGGTTTACATCGTCCATCCCCCCTCTCGTCAGCAGAAGGGTCTGCCCCACCACTCTAACACGCAATTTTTGCTAGGCCTCTCATTGTACATATTTTCGCGTATCTCTATTTTGCGTTTTTAGCTTTCTCTCTCGATGGCGGAACGCATGCAGGGGTGTACTAGAAAAACATTGCAACGAGGACAGGAAACTATTGATCGTTATTCTTCAATAATAACTTATATATACTTATAATAGAGACGTACTGAAATGATGCTGGCACTATTCTTGATTTAATTTGAACATTTGTTGTATAGAAGAATTTGACACAATGCTCACAATTGAGGTTTCGTAGAAAAAAATTCGAAACAAACGTGATAAAAATATTTTAAATTGTGTCCTATATTTTTTTTACTTTCCCAAAAATGCCCAGACATTTGAGTGGTTCAAAAACCCTATATACGTTATAGATTTTTTTGCCTTTAATCACTTATATATAAAGACGCAATTTATTTAATTCTGCAAATTTATTTATTACAATCCTAGGCGATTTGTTAGTTTTTAACTATACTGAACCATATACGTACAATTAATAATTTATGCAGTTCAGGTGATTATTCATAATGCGTATTTTTCCACCTCCTCTGACATTTGCGTTAAACTGGGGGTGAGGGGTAGCTGGGAATGCGCAGCATCAGCAGCAGAAGCCGCAATAGTACCAACCCCCCTTGTTAATTTGATGTATACGTTTTACTTTTTAGATTTATGCGTTTATAATATTAGAGATGGCCTCGGTTTAATATTCCCGGGGAAAACACGTGGACGGTTTTTTAGGCGGGAGTGGGTAGGTCCAGGGGGACCAAGGGGGATTTATCCCCGTTTTCTCTCTCTCACCCTGGTTTCCCGGAACAAAGGGTTGCGAATTGGGAAGTTGATACGCAATCAAAATAATATAAATACTTTATAGCAACGCGCTGTGTAGCTCAAACACGTGCAGGGTATTAAAATGCTATCAGGGACGTACAGGTATGCTAAAGCTTACAAATAATTCTGGGAAAAAAGATTTTCGATTAATCTACTGATTGAGAGTTGAGTCAAATATACTAATTGGACAGTCAATAGATTCATGGATTATACGCTACAAATCACATAATGGTTTATTGAATCATATATGTATGTCCTAACGCACACTATTAAAACTTGTGAAATATCCGTCAAATTTGTAGCCTCATTTATTATTTTCTATAAATAAAATATTAAACCAAGAAAAATATTAAAATACGAAAAATTTGGGTATTGCATTTTTCCTTTAGATGAATACATTTTGAGTGTTCATAATCACATGCCATCGCCTGCATGATTACAACTGTTACTGGAATTAACTCTAGATTAATACAAAATTAAAGGTATACAAAAATAAAAACTGGAAACCATACAGGGCTGTTTGAAATTATAAAAGTTGTGATCAGAAACTATCAAATCAAAGAAAGTGACAGAATAACCCCTCGTTTTTACCATTCCAATTGGGTGAGTTCCTGTTAGGTGAACGTAATTAAAACATTTTCTGATGCGGGAAAACTCCTTTTTGTACTGCCAATACCTTGCAAATATTAACATTGATGGTTGATGCTCTTACTTGGTGGAAGTCTTTCGTCGTTTAGGTCAAATTTGCACAAATAAGACTCTTTTTCTTTGAACGATGATTTAAATATGAATAGAAACTCGTCACGGTTTTTTTGAACTTTTTGTTGAAATACACAAATCTACAAAATTCATATTATTCCGATTAAGCGATTAAGCGAAAGTTATCAATTGACTGGTCAATCATTCACCAAACTCAAATAAACAATGCCACACTGACGACCAACAATCAATTTTGGAAATTTTCTCCCCTGTTAGTGTTGAAAATCCAGCATGAATAATATTTTGTCGCCATACCCTCAATAAAATGAATGAACTAAATTGAGTGATAGAAGGAAAAACGAAAGAAACGACCATCTAAACTATATTGATATTTTATTTGATTGAAAATCAAAGTCTGCTCCGGCCCTCCCACGCCTACGGTCCGCAATTTTTTTCGGGCGTTCTCCAAAAAAGTAGGTCATCATCAGAGCAGAGCTCAGAGCGTGTTCGCTTTACGCACACCGGGCCGATAATTTGCAAACTTAATTGGTTCTCCTTCTTGGTACACAACGTATAGAGTTTGGTAGAAGTGCACATTTCGTTCGTATCAAACTTTCCCTACAAATAAATGACTGCCTGCGATGGCGGCCGTCCCAAAACAAACAAAAAAGAATCGTTCACGGACTGCTTTCTATTTGCGAATGTATCAGACAAGCCGGACTCAATCGATTTCAAAATGTGTTCTGATACGGATTTCATGAAGGTAAAATTAAGACATGTACCATACAAACTGAGCCTTTGGTCTCCAATACGTATTACGTAATTCCTCGAATTGACAGTTATGTCAGAAGTAAATGAGGGGCCATCTATTTGCTTGTCATTGGTGGCATGACGTAGCGACTGTCAAATTGACGTAACACGCTGCAAGCTTGATGATAGGGAGGAGCAATGAGGGATTTTCCCCGGCCCTATGCGTTTTAATTTTTTCTCTTTGGTCTTTATTGGGATTTTTACTGATGATTTAAGATACCACAGTAGTCAAAACGTTTTGAAATACAGAATCTTCAACCAATTGAAGTCAGTTGTTCTCTCCTGACAAGCCATACAATAATAGTTGAAACTGAGAGAGTGATGAGTTTACCAGGGCTCCTCCTACAGACGATACCAGTATTGCCTATGTGATACTTATCATTAATTATCCCTATATTGTTCATGTGTATGTTTATTTGCCACATTAACGTCTAGTAAGTAGTGAACTTGTAGATTTTAAATTCTTACATAGTGAAACTGTTTTTGCTAATAATTTCAGTTAAACAATTTTTTTTTATTCACACCAAAGTCACAAAATAGCTACACTTATAAAACTGCTTGTAGGTGAAGCTACATTGTTTTATGTGGGTAATTTTTTTAATGAAAAAATATGCAAATAAGTATAACGAATGCAATATCAGGTTTCCACATTTATATGATATATACTCCATATTACCATTTCCTCTGGCAGTTATATTTTTTATCTCTCGCCTGTACGCACTGAACACCCTCTATCCCCCGTTTCTCTGTCAGTCGCGACCTTGCTTCCTTTTCTCCCTCTCTTTTTCGCTCTCTGCAGGCACGTATTGAGCCCAGCATAGATACAAGTCGACTACTCGACCAATTCAACTAAAATGATAGTTTTGATACGCTGGACCTATTCGACCTTTCCATTAACTTGGATACGCAGATTGGACAGGGTGACTTTTTGAGCCTGTTGAGAAGTTACAAACAAAAATTCTACTCCTCTTCTTTCGATATTTACATTAGCTTTTATCAGTTTATTTCTCTCATCGGCTTTAAGTAACCAGGCAGGTAGCGATAGCTAACCTCTGTGGATCTCCTGACCACAAGCCACAAATTTGAGGTTGGCAGAACATTTACCATGGAAGAAACGTTAGAATAGAGACTTTTCTTCAATGTTCCCGGACTACGGGTCCTTTATAATATCAGGAGTGTTTCGAAGTGCTTTTTATACATGTATTCCAATGTTGGTTTGATATTAGCCTTGTCAAGTAGTAGTACTTGTTCCGGTGACTATAATCTTCTGCATTATAAGATTATGTCCAGGTTCTGGGATGATGACCTAGCAAGGCCGCCAACATGATCCTGTCAGGATAAGTTAATGTTGGTGTTAATCCTCAGGAACGCAATGGAAGGTGAATAATGGGCTTCCCTTGATCTCTACGCCTGGCGGAACAACGTGGGAGGTTTCTTCTCAGGGTCGTTGTCTGACTCTTCCCAGCGTTGAATGGAATCCCGTTTTTTGGATGCCTTAGTTGATCAGGATTGCATGTTGCTGCCACCGATGTTAGGTCTCTCGTAATGGTAGTGGTTTGCTGTGGAACGGATGAATGCAAATCCACCACTGCGAATAAGGATGGAACACTGAGAAGACTATTGACCCAATGGGTGATAGACCATAATCAGCTTGATAGACAATCCCTCTCTACTCTACCATGCATATATAAATTGTCGCTGCCTTCAGCCGTCCCTGTTTGGTATTCCTCCTACCCGCCCCTCCCGTTGGTTGCGTAGGGCGCTCACCCACGCACCAGGAGAGCGCGGAACTATTTGGCCGCCCAGCGCGCACACTATCCATTTTTTTCGCGTTTTACGCATTAATTAAAGCGAGCAAAACTGCCGCCGTTTCTCCTCCGAGGCGGCGGTGTCGTCATGGCAACCCCTCCGGCCCCTACGCCGCCCCCTCCTGCTGATCTGCTGCTTCCGCGAAAAAGGGCGCTGCCTGAATGCCACAGGGAATTTAGCGTTTTTTCCAAAGAAGTCATTTCATTGGATGTTGATCAGTATTTATCCGCACTAATTAACTTTGTGCTGACTGGTCTAGAATTTAATTCTAGTAATTGGCTCTGCACCTCCCAAACGTAGTACAAAATTCATTCATTAAAAGCGTATTAATTAAAACATATAGTTTTTTGGCTATGATCAATAGTGACTGAGATTAGAGGGACAAAGGAGTTACAAAAAAAAACTGGACTAATTTTTTTTTATTGTTTATTGCATTCATGTGTATAACAACTGGCTTCTAAATGTTTTAACTAAAATTTACATCTACCTATGGCGACAAACAACGAGTTTCACAAAGTATCTACAATCTACATTAAAACTGCTCTTGGCAATGCTGGAAGGAGACTCTAATAACAGATTATTGGGATGGTGTCAAATTTTCCTGGTCTATTTTAAGAGACCTCCAGTCGGCGGCGCGCTGCCTGTAGTAAATAGTAAAAATTATAGATTTTTTAATCTGGAGGCTGGAGCGCCTGGCGACGATGCCGACCGACGACGCAGCTCAGGGGTGGAGCAGGAGGAGTTGCGAGGTCGAAGGGCTAGAGGCAAAGAGGGAGGGAATCGAGTAGGGTAGTTTGGCGTAGCTAAAAAGGGTTAAAAGATACGTGTGCTTTAGAAATATCTATCGGTGTCGCTGGTGGACAACACAGTTATTGATTATTTCATACGATATTGATAAGCTTCATGTGAACATGCTTATAGAGGTGAAATATGTTATGGAAGTGGTTGAAAAAAACGGAGCCAAGTGTGATTTTAAAAAGTGGTTCTCACGCATCCATAAGTTGTATACCATATATAGAATGTAAAATGATATCAACATAAAGCAGTTTTCTATTTCCATAGCATATCTATCCTCATTATTGCTTAACATCAAATCACTTAGACTAACTTGTGATAATAACGGCAACTGAAATACAAATCGATAGACAGATAAAGCTATGGAATAATGTGAATATATCGATTGGGAGAATTACTGATGCTCTTTTATCTTATGCTTATCACTACACCCCTGATGTATCAAAAAAACCTCAAAACCTACTATATGTCCACATTATATACCTCCCCAAATTTCATCAAAATTGGTAAACCATTCACAGGACCAGTCGAAGACAGAGACATCCACACACAGACAGACGGACATACCGCCTGACTACTTCTATAGAAAATTTCATATTTTTGATCAATACACGTATAGCACGTATGCAATACTAGAAGCAGCGAAATTAAGCTGATTGTCCCGAAAATTCAATTGGTTATCGACTCATATTGCCCCTAAGAGCTGAAGAAATAAAAAAAGTCGAATAGCGTCACCTACTTTTCAATTTTAAGTTATTAAGTCATTAGGTTCAGGGGGTTGAACGCTAGACAATGTGTACTTGTATATCATTAGTAATGAATCTAATAACATAATTATATACTATTCATTTAAGCCCCGCGCATAAAATCGTACCTTTTGTGGGATTTCCAGCGTTTATTCATTTTTTCTCTTGTACTTTATTTTGTAACTACTTCTCAATTAACGCTGTTATTATCATTATTATAATTATTATCTCAAATGCGACGTAGATTGACCTTTTACTTCCTTGAGTTCGATATAACCCATTTTCCATAGATTGGAAATTCTAAATGACGTAAATCTTCTTTGATATTTCCAAAAACTATGTCAGACTTTAGAAACGTAACGTACATAAGCCTCAGACTCGTAATGTGGGTGGCGTAGATATAAAATGATTAAGAGGGTCAATCTCCCCCCATGAATCTACGAAAAATCCCGAAGAATTGATTTCGTTCTTTGGTGATACAAATATTTTCCCAATAATGCATACATGAGAATGTGACTACCTTACGTACATTACTTTATACTACATAAAAAATTATTGTCATGGTGGTAAATACAACTGAATAAGAAAAATACAATCGAAACACGAACAATCCATTTAGTCCACGTACATGATACCACAAAAGACCTCCATAGTCTGGACGATTAAATCAAATTCCACAGAACCATAGTAGGTATTCAAGCTACCATTACAATGAAAAGTATGACTCAACCAACTCATCCCCACAACGTCGAACATCCAACACCTCGAGCACACCTCTCCCAAAAGTCATTATTTTGGGCAACCACGGTATTGTGGAGTATTTATTTATCATCTCATAAAAAACCTTTCCGACTTAAGAGGACTCAAAGGTTACCGGGCAGACCGACGAAATTGAGCTTACTTCATGAAACCCTAAAAAATTCACGTATATTGACATGAGAAGTAAAAACAGCTACACCTATCAATTTATTATTAATCAACAAACTCACAATCCATCATGAAATAACGTCAGTTCCATTTTACCGTTCTCTGCGTACATTAACCACGACAGCATCTGAAATAATATATTCACAAACACCGCATCCGCATATACCATATCTAACATTCGCGAATCCCCCCTTCTCTGTTCGACATTTTCAAAACGGCTAATATAAAAACCATTAGAATTGCCTATCCCCTCACGCCTCATCTCCTCCCCCTCCTCTCCTCTGCCGCCGGTCGACAACGGTCTCCCTCTAAAAGTACTCTGGCGCAAAACGGGAAATAGCTAAAAAAAGACAACGGAACATAATTAAATCGCGAATAGAAACGTCAATACAGCTATATACAATCTGCATATCCTCCCTTTTCTTCCTACAATCCCCCCTTTCTCCAGCTTCCCCGCATTCCTCGCCGCTTCTGCGAAACCACGCCTAAATTTTATATTCTACTAATTCTGCGCAAAGCTATACATTTTTGTGTATGTATGCGTGTACGACTGCAGAGACGGACTTGAAGGGCATTAGAAGATAGACGTTAGTTTGAGTCACTATCTACTGTGGAAATCCTATTGAATGAAAGGTACAAACAGAATACCAGTGAAGACGCTTCATTACCTGTGTATACAGGAAAAAATGTTTAACCAGATTGAAAGAAATTAAAAGTAATTTTTTTAACTTATAATTACAAAGCGAACTTTACACACGTTGCGCTTTACAAAAACTGCTCAGTCATATGGGGATTTATTTAACAGCCAGGATATGTCCGAAGAGTTAAAGAGGCAACAAAGAATATATATGTTACCACTACAAAACTTATTGTCGATATTGTAGAGTGACATTGTATGCCAATTTAATTTAAATCCATCGCATTGTCAGATTTTTTCCTCAAGCTTTCATTATTCATGTAGATTGTAGATGATCTTCCTTGGTGAAACTCTTCCGCCGTGCAGATAAAAAGATTGTGCAATCAACACAGTTTCACAAATAAAACTATTATCGACGGACTGTTAGCAGTGAAATCTGACAGTCCGACAATGATTTAAATATAAATCGAAACGCGTCACTGAAAGAAAAAGAGTTTTATTTGTGAAACTGTGTGTTAATTACACAATATTTTTATTTCATCATTCAATTATTTGACCCCGAAAAGTGAAAACCAGGAGCTTTGCAGGCCCTCAAAAAGCAACATTTTTATATTAAATATTTGTCTCTCCCAAACCTCATGATCCACCATCTTATTCATTTCACTCAACCACTTCCGTATTCCTATCTGTCTGTTCTGATTTCGAAACTTTGAAAGTTGATTATTCAAAGCAATTTAGTTTTCAAAAAGATACAATCACGGTGAAGATATCAAAAGCCGACTACAATTAGATGATACAAGTATCTTTGTTTTTCGGACTTTTTGAAGCCCCATTTGTTTTTTTGAAGGTTATACATTGAGGGTGTGGGATTGGGAATGGAAAATCTCATATTTTGTAGTGCTAATTTTTTTCTTGTTAATCATTTCTTATTTACTAAGCGTCAGAAATGTTTCATAGGTTCTTAAAACAGAAAAGAAACATTTTACGTAAATAAAGTACCTACTAGATAAATTATTATCGATGACAAAACTTTACCAAACACCTAGTGTCCAGATCTACATAGTTAGGCTGTCTTAAAAATTTATGGTAGATCGCCTGATCTGAGAGGACAGTTTTATAATAAGAACCAAACTAGCTTCATGACCAAGCATTGATATTTTAGAACAAAAGTTCTTAAATATGAGAAATATTTAACTAATAGCTAAATAATCTATAATTTCAAAGATATCAAATATTTCCAATATTTACAAACTTGCTTCAAGTCGATCAAAAGTTCTAAAATGTGCTCCAAAGCTTCCTTTCAAAATTGATAGCAATGCGTGATAGTACAGCTTTAACCTGTTTAACGTTATTTTTTGTGTCTAATCTCTGTGCACGAAAACCCTTTGAACAAGCAAAATGCGACGAAGATATTACCAAGAGACGATTGTAGGCACATACTATCATATCTGGCCTACGCATTGTTTTCTCCAACTTTCATTCAGTCAAGATGTTGTAAGTTTTGAGTGAAATCCACAGACGGAGGAATTTGCAAGCTTCGATGACTTCATGAAGTCCTGGATTAATCCTGGTCAGGACTAAAAGGGACGATCATTCGCACATGCGAAGAGACGCAACGTGATATCAAAACAACGGTGTTTCAGTCGTGTATTTCAGGTTAAGTCGTTTTCCAGCCAAATCTGAGCTGGAGGACATCGACGATTACTTAGGATCGGAATATAGTGACGAAGATATAGAACCTTTGGACAAAGCAAAAATCCAAAAAGATTATTTTGGTGGATACTCAAGTCTTAGTTTTATCACCCATACTTAATTCTATATTCAAAAGATTTATGGCACTGTATGGTATTCATCATACTTTTGGACAGACACATATTTGATATCGGTGGTTCCGCAATGCATATTGGAAAAATACCTTCGAAATCTCTTGGGTTATCATTACAAGCAAAAACCTCTCCAACTTTCCAAGTTATATTTACATATAAAACATCCGGACTTAAATGGCGGCTCCATCAAAGTACATAGAATAAATCCTAATAAAGAAGTAAACGCTCATAGCATCATCAACAAAGCTATGATAAAGAACACGCAATAGATTTTGTTTAAGGAAGTAGAACTTCATTGTATGGGGTCATCTTAAGGCAAGAGGTATACTTTATAATCTTATATAACTTTAAGAAATCCAGGTAGAATAAATAGAATCTGGATGATTTGATAATTTGCATTTACTGTCTCGAACATATGGTGCTGTTTCACAACTGGCTTGTCATTGGACTATAGCTTACTAAGGAAATATACAATGATCGTTTCTGTAACTGTTACAAATGTCTATACAAACTGCAGACACAGATACTAAACAACATACCGAATAGTAAGAAAAATATTATCTGCTGTTTTTCAAGATCATGCATAAAGAAATAGTTAAGGTTTAAATTAATGTCCTCCAAATCCGCTTGAGCTTAATCCAGCTGAAGGCTGATTGTGGGGTTATTTTAAACACTTAAGGTGCAGAATATGATCAATGACGCTGTGAATACTGAAAAACTATATTAGGGATCAAACTGCAGTTCAATCGGAAATACTGGATAATCCTGTGTACAATTTGGAAGAATGGTTGATTAACAACTGCAAAATGGATGATATATCGAATATTTGCGTTAACCACTGTTAGACATAAGAAATTTCATTATTCAAGCAATCCAATTCCTTTAACATCCTGTACCTAAATTTTTTGGAAATACATAATAAGCTAAAATATATCTCTCTCTTAATAAAAAACCTTAATAAAATCAAACTATGACACCGCTGCAGTTGCAATTCCTCATAGTCGATAGAAACTACTGATTGCTAAATCGCATAGAAGCATTATGAGTCCAAGGATGAATAGAACGTCCTTATCACCCCTCAATTCAACGACGCTACCTTCAAAAGGAAAGTACATGAAATAAGTCTCTGACAATTACGCAGCCCTAGCGAGCGAATTCTAAATAGGCATGCTGCGCCCCCCTTTTAGAGAAGCATGTTTTTCCGATGTTCGCGAGCACCCCCGCAAACCCACTCCTCACCCCTTACTCCCATGCTCATGGCGTATGTAAAATAATTTCTCTCCCTAGGATCATGGTCGTCGCATACTTGGACAGAAACAGCAACAAATATTAAGTCAAGTGGATCGAATTATTACGTACCAACGCATTCATGTTTCTTTATAATGCGTAGCGAGATTGTATTATGCTGGCTAAGGTATCATTGTCCATCCGAATCTAGTTACTTTTAACTTATCTCCAAGTGTCGCCCTCTATGGAGACGCCCATTGGCAACTTACGAAGTCAAAGGTCCTAACACCTGGACTGCCTTGAAGCGGCAACAGATGTCGCTTACGATATCTGTCAACAAGGGCGAACTGATTTACAGCGACATCCCTTGTTCTTCGTAAACACCATTTGTGATGTATGTATCTCGGCCCATTCACATCAGAAGCTGACAACTGATATTGAGTGTATGCTCTTCACTATGCATCAGACCTGCTATAGACATGCATGTTTCGTCTTTAGCCTAGACTTGTCAGGTCTGATGCTTAGTGGAGAGCATACTCTTAATATAATACATCATACATCGTAAACAGTTTTTACGAAGAATAAGAAGTATATGGATCATCGGAAAAGTGATAAATCAAGAAAATAAGATCGATTGGATGGTGATAAATCCCGGGAGATGGAATTGGGTCACTAGACCAAATTTTGAGTCCTTCACTTTTTTATGATTTTCGGCGGAACGAGACTTTATATCGAAAAAAGTTGGATGTAATAGTTATAGACAATTGATAGATTTATCACTTTTTGCATAAAACATCATATCATTGGCAGCCGAAACGTTAGTAAAAATGTTTATTCAATCACATGTGGTTTCAATGTCAGTCCAGTAGAAGAATAAGATGAATAAGCGAGACAACCAGAAGTAACATTAACTTATTAGTTAAGTAGATCAGTTAAGTACTTCCTACTTATACATTTTTCTTTAAATAAACATGAGTGCCTGGGAAATGCTAAGCCGACCTACTTGATTCCACTTTTTTATTCCTGAGCCAGACTTTCGAGACGTCTTTATTTCAACTTTAATATTTCATTTCAAAATTGTTTCTGCCGGTAAATACGTTCGCAGAGTTCCATCTTCCCCCTCATGTCCACCCCCTATGCGACGCTGTTGGTTCCAGCTATGAGGGTTTGTGAGCTGCGGCACTCTCGCTTTCGCCGGCAGCCTGTTGAAATAAAATCCACATTTTAAAGCATATTCATATCGATCGCCAACTTTTTAACTGTGCTAGGAGCAACTGCCGCCCCTCTTTTCCAGATCCTCTCCCCCACCTCCCTTTGCTGTTCCTCATTTGGAGCACCGCTGATGCTGCCATCTGCCGGTGACCGCAAAATACTTTTTTATGGCTAGGCCACAGCCTGGATTTTTTCTGGGATTAGCATGGATAGTGAAAGTGCACCCGGAGATTTGTGTGTTCAAAATTTTTGGGAAAGTAGATGAAGCAATAGCGAGGTGACAGATGGTTTACGTATGACGCTAGTTGGAGTTCTTTACAGATTCTTCAGTGATATTATTTACACAAGCAATGTAATGTGTTTCCACAGTGAACTTACGTTGATGCCAATCAGTCAACCTTGAGACAATATTGTTCAAAAAATGTTACGAAGATAAACTAGAAGATGGATACAAAACTAGAGTTTTCAAATCTAGCTTACTATTTATCCATGATAGTATTTAGTTTGTTAGTAAACTAACGGACACGAAAACAGACACACGCGTACCGTTGAGTTGTCGTTGACAAATATGGCGATGCCAAACAAGTAAATGAATTACTTGGAGGGAATCGAAAGATGTTCATATTCTTGATTGAAGTAAACAGAGTATGATAACCTTACAAAAAATATGGAATACTTGTTAGAAAAGCATTGAAATCTTGAAATCTTAGTTGTGAAGAAAATTATATTTTTTAGAATGAGTATAGAATTCGAAAATATTTTTTTCTTGGTTCAAATCAAAAATAGTTCTTTACAAGAATACTGAAATTGTTGAATTGAGAATTTCTTTTTGGTGTGTAGCTATGAAAAGTAAACGTTTTCAGAACTGTTAGTTCTTGAATATCACATGTCACTTCACATGTCAAAAGTATAAAAATGCTTTTTGCTACACTCAGTCAGAATTCAATTAACTGATCCTAATATTCATGTGGAAGCTCAGCGCTCCGTTGTGTGACCGGAATTCAGACAAAGTGCGTCCTTGACAGCACCGTTATTAATGCGAAAGTAAGAGAAATGAGGTGAAATTTTACTTTTTTTGTTTACGTTCTCGTCACTGGTCGCCAGAACAGTGTTATAATCGTATACGCACCATACCAGCATTTGAGGGCAAATGAAATGCCAGCAATACAGTTATGTAACTTAGTAATCCATCTGATTGCCACGACGAACTCCTTGTTTTTTGTAGTACTTCAAACATCTTAATCAAATCAGTTTCATTTGCTCAAGCGTACGGATGATAAAATGAAATATATTGTAATTTAGAGCGCTAAGTGATAACAAGGAAAAAGTTTACTCACATTTCGGATTCCCTCCATATTTCTTGGTACGTCCTGAAACAACTTGAAAAACTGACAAGGACCTGCTCTTCAGTAAGCTCATATTGGAGTCTCTGAAACATCAAACATTCAGGAAGCTATTTTTGTCAATTCGTCGGCCATCAGTGCATGAATTTTTTAAAGTGCACAGAAAATTCCTCAGCAAACTTGACCGATATCGGAGACTGGGTTTTATGCGGTTATAAAAACAGATTATTATCCGAAATTGCTGACATAGATCTTGGAGCATTTCATACCTAAAGGATGAACAAACTCATGAAAAAATTTTTTGGTACTCTAACGCCGGTATATACACACACACACACACACTCAACTGAAAAATTACTCAAACTGCATTTTTCACGTTTTTTTTTCTCTTAATATTCCGCAACCAATTTCAAAATTCATATGATATTTTTGTACTTACCGCTGAGTGAAATCACAGATTATTTAAGGAATAACTTCTCTAGCCATCTGATTACAACCCCATGAAAAATAAAAAAAGCGCAACATTTATTTTGGTTTCCATACTTTTTTCAAAATATAAATTCAATGAGAAGTCCAAATTTTTACGAAACTGGGTTGTCCACTTTTTGTTTTTGCATAGTTTGAAATTCTGCATGGTTCAGTGCAAGAATGTTGTTAGTTGCCTTGATCCTTAAATTGTGCAAAAAGACCCGAACTAGTTTTGAGCGGAAAATAAAAGTTTTACAAGAAGAAATCAAGTCCAACTACAGCTTTTATCATACTTTGAGCAGTTTTTCTTCCCCCTCCCCCAAAAAATGTACTCTTATAGGCGTAACCAGTTCATGTACTGGACTCTCCCCTTATCATATTAGGGAGTGGTAGCTGCTACCCCTAAGGAAACAATCATCTTGCTCAACAACAAGTTACGTGGAGATTCCAGTAACTTAATTATATCGAATAATGATACTTCCGGCCTCCTACTTGACTCCATTGTCTTCACTTCTCATACCATATGACTCCTAAGGGTGTTTTATTTGCCGATCGGCAAGACAAAAATCAATGTTTACGTCCTGATCTCTCAATCCATTCAGCTACGATGCCCTGTGAGCAAATACATCTAAACGCCCATACAACCTAACCTCAATTAGATGAAGTGTTTCAGAATGCAAAGGTCGAATATCAGAGACGTCTCTCATAGTTTGAAAGTCCGGGTAGAAGTATCTAATACTGGAAATCTTGCAAATGCGATTCATTAGATAATCCTCAAGATGAACAACTATGGATTCAAATATGCATAAGAATTCCAAAAAATGTACCTGTAGAGATCGAACTTACCTTTCCAAGTTTATGTTTTGCTGCCTCAGTATATTCGGCCACAGGGCTCTGTGAAAAACACAACTAAAAGCTATTGTCAGGTAACGAGCCAAGTCAGCCAGATTCCAACTGTATTTCAGTATGAAAAGTTCGCAAACTATACCTGGATGTCTCCTAGAGAGATCTCTGCATATGGTGAGAGTTCTATGTCGGAATGTGTTGAGCTTTCAATATGGAGAAGTATGGAGCTATCGATTCGACTCCCGGCGGCACCTGATTTGAATTTCTAATGCATTCCTACAATTCCTGTTTCCCAAACATAGTACCCGCCTCTGATGGGCCGTTTAGCTATTAAAACTTGTTTGTCCGTGACCACGCTCATGAATAATTTTCGACTATTTCCTTGACCTATGTCTACTAATTTATGTGTGCGTTAGACCGCCATTCACTATTTTAAGCGGTTAGTGCTCCTTTAATTCATCGTTATTTGTATGGATTTCGTTGTTTGCTTCACATTGTGAATTATAGTATTTTTTATTGCAACTATAGCGAAAAGCTATCAACATTGTAAAAGTAAAATTGAAAACTTCATCCAATGAGACAAAAATGAATAATTAGAAATTAATTATAACTCACGATTTTTATTATTAACTTGATGTATGATTTTTTGTAATGAAATATAAATATATTATAATTTCGGTGTTCCATTCCAAGTAGATAATTATGTCTTGCTTTGATGTTATTTACACAATTTCTACGTATATTTAAAATCAGGAGGAAAGATGGTAACATACACATGACGTCATAAATATTTAAATTATTTTTATGTTCAATAAACTATGAAAGTGAAGCCTGGATATCAGAATATTGTGACTTCAATAGAGAAACTGAAGGGATACCTTTTATGGAAGTGTTTAACTGATTGATGCTCATGGAATCAGGAAAAATGTCTCCTGGTAGATTTCTTTTAATGCTAAATACCTTAGGAATAAAAGAGTTCTAGTACTGGCTAGTCCACGATTTAGTAGTAGTAAGTAGTCTCTCGAATCCGTATAGAAAGCTTAGAGGATGGTGACATTGTTGAGGAGTGGGTGTATTGGTAGAAAAACAGCTCACATAGTGAGTTAAGGAAGTTCAGCTACAAAAACTGTCTAGAATTATTCTCTTTATTATGATATGACCTCAGTTTTCTTAGCATTTACTGAGAGATCGCCCACAAAGCTTTGGTCTTGGGAATTTGGGTTTCACTACATTACAAGTGACGAAGTATCTTCAATTGCCTTCAAGTGGAGACAGAAAAAATAACAGTGAGAGATCGACCTCATTGCACCACGATTCTACAACACGCCAGGCTCTTTGCAATAGCTGAGAGATCGTTTTAATGAAACGACCTCTGAGGTTCAGATTAACCAGCAGGTACTGACATTAACCTGACTTAACTCGTGCGAAATCATATCTTAGTAATTTCATCTCCTATATGCCTGACTGAGCGTTTTATTTTTTTTGTTAAAAATGCAAGGTACTGTCGTCTACAAAACTATAGGATTATTTTATGAATTTGTGGATTAATGTGTAAATATTTCCTGTCCTGCTGTATGTTTACGCCTATTCAGTAAAATCCAACTAAAACATGGAAATTATGACACATAAATCAAAGCATACGTATGCTCCGGATTCATGATGTTCCGATAATAATAATCGATTTGCATTCATTGATATTCAGTGCTATTATATGCAGTTGACAAAAATGCAGTCCCGCGTCAGCATCTAGTTATTTCTGGGACAAGAATATAATAGAATATCAGTAAAAATTACGATAATATTGTCGCGCGGTGTGTGCTTTGAATCCAAGATGATTTGTTTCTTTGTTCAAAAGTGTGCTAAGCATTTACACCAACCCATAATTGCAAATATATGTACACATATATGTATAGAATAACGTTCCTGCAAACACGCCTATTTTTTAACCATACATCAACATGTTTGTTCTGCAGGTATTACGTATAGGAATATAAGAGGGATTAAATCGTTATCAAAATACATTGTGTCGAAAATGTGTGTCAGAAATAAAGTCGTGTTGTCAGAAGGCGTTTAACTTTTATTCTGAAAGCATCGTCAGACTATCAAACTGTTTACAGTCGCTACTCAGGTTATTTGTTGACTAGCTAATATGAAATAAAATAATCAGATCAAGGATGCTATGTACCCTGTTTAACTATTGTTCAGGATATAAAATGGCGTTAAGCTGTTTTATGGCTTAATATATTCCTTGGAATACTTCATTTTCTTAAAACATTTAATTACCTATAATATCCTATAACTAAACTATACAGCTTCGATACCAGAATCTGACATAGTCTTAATGATATATTGTGCATCATTTATATCCACTTTTTCCCGACCAGATAACACCATTTTGTCTTTAACTTAGCAAAATAGCGATTTTAATTTGACAGGAAAAAATCTTAAGATTGCTTCTCTGGATATTGATATGGATATGAACAGGAGTCGAGTAGAGGCGATACATTACTCATATTTTCTTGGTGCATTCGAAAAGCGACCAAAAATAAACATAAAAATGGGTTAACGCGTATACTTTGCTGCAAACGTCAAAATAAAACTGTTAGTGTGGTACTCGATGTATTTCGGACACGTTTAAAAAAAGCGAAAAACGTCTTTAGCTGATGCTTTCTGTGCAAAAACTTTTTTATTACTCGCCTTTTGCTGCATCAGTGGCGCGTATGTCGATGTGTTGAATAGCTTCACTTCAATAACAAAAATGAACATTGTGTAAATTTTAGATGCTCTTACTTGGCAGAGATATAAATATGCAGCTAAAATGTCGTATTTTACAAAGGCCGTTTTTGTGAAACAGAATGTAATGAGTCCGTTCTTGTACTTAGCTCAGAAGATATACGTCCATCATTGGTAATAGAACTTATTCACAACTCATATATCAATCATATTATATCAACACCTGTACACTTGTATGAGATCCTCACAACAGTCACAACCCCAACTTATTGACAACTCGTTCATCTTGAGAGGTGGTTGGTCAAAATTAAATCCAATAAAAATAACTGGCGTGGAACCAGGCCGTTGACGAAGATGGGGATGCGAAATATGTAAATGAATTACTTGGAGCGAATCGCAAGATGATCGTTTTCTTGATCGGAGTAGATGAACTTACAAAGAAATATGGAATACTTGTTAGAAAAGCATTGAAATCTTAGTTGTAAAGAAAATTATATTTTCCTTCAGAGTATATTTATTTAGAATGAGGATTGATTCGAAAATTTACATTTCCTGGTTCAGATTAATAGTAATTTTCTTATCAAGTTAATTGTCTTAGAGTACGATCAGATGTTTTTGTTGTGATTATATCTTCTGCCTTTGCGTGAGGTAATCTATTCAAATGAAGGTTTGTATCGTATAATCAATGCAGGCTTCAATTATAGAAGAGCTCCACGTTATCCGTCATCATTCTACATAAATTCATCCATGCAAAGCCGCACGACGCCGCTGGCTAACGTTCTATGTATAAAATGTTTGGCAAACTAAATTTAAAATTCTAAAAGCGTTTTTAAAATATGTTATATGCACTCTAAGCAGGCTATTTGCTATTTTTAAATTTATTTTCAACGCATTTTTTTGTCGGGTACAATGTACTGCAATGTTTGACTATGCACACATTCATATATTCGCGGATGTATACAGGGTGGACATGCTTTTCGAAACTAATGATCAACAATTCTTTTTTGGTTTATTTTATTAAGTGTTGTGATCGCGGAAGTTTTGTAAGTTGTGATGCGTTATGTGTGTCAATCTGTCTGTTGGTTTGTCGGCTTATTAGTATTTGCATCACATTTGTTTGTTAATTTTTTTCCTACGCTGCGCTAGACAAAATTCTGTAAGACGGCGAATATGAGAGCTTTCTAAGATGCCCTGCTTATATTAGGATTTGTGAGGATAGCTCAAAGCTTTTAACAAATCTACTTTAAGGGCCTAGTTAACAGTTCCTTTTTCAAAGATAAGCTCTATTCTCAGGAACAGCATTTCGAAGCACTCCCTGAAGATTCTGGGCACAATTAATACAAGAAAAATGTTCCATTATGAATAATAGGGTGGCTTTAGCAAAAAAAGATTATTAGAATCTTATTTTTCAATTATTTAGCTACTTCTTGTAAAGTTTAACGTGTTGCTATTCATGGTCTGGTGTCTTTTATGCCACCTTGTATTTTGGAACAGGAATCCTTAGTTTTATCTGTGCGAATAACTTTCTCTCGATACGCTTCACTAATTAAGCGGAGTTATTTAAACTGAAGCTGTTACTCTTCCCTTCAATAACATTATCGATTTTATTCGTACAAGCTGAAACAATTAATCCCTATAGTAACTGAAGTTCGGTCTATTATCAATTGTTGTATATAAGCTCTAGATGTTTCAAGCAGATGCTTCAGTTTATCAAAATTACTTGTCAAATAATGCGCCACCCTGTAAGCTGCAATGCATTACCGAAATTGGTCTCTTGAATATTCTCTACGTACAACAATGCACATCGTCAAAAAAGCAATGATTACTATTTAAATTTGGCAGGGGCATTGTTTGAATATTTCATGAAATTTATATTGCAGTCTTCAAGGTAATGTCTAGCATCTAATGAAAAAAATTCTTAGGTTAAACACCTACACCTACACCTGCCTCAATGTCCAGACAAGTGCAGGTTTTGCACATTTATCATTTTATCATCTTCTACAGCTGTTGTGATATTTATTATCCATTTAAACAGAGTGAACACAAAATATTTGAAGATATATTAGCTTAAATATTAAATTCTTCATCGTGCTCCACATCTACGCAGGAATATAAAAAGCATATCCTGTCTGTTAAGGATTGCTGCAAAGCTCCTACAAATAATAATCGACAATGAATGGAAAATTCACAGAATGTTACGCGAATGTGACTACAACAGGTGTCGATGAAGGATGTGACGGTGGTGAAATTTATAGTTATCCATGTAATCCGACTTTTTCATGGCAAAATTTATGTAAAGCTGTCATATTTCTTTGAGCAGTAATTGTACCCCAAGTTTATAGATTTATGAAAATATTGGCGATAAGAGCTCCACAACACTAACATGATGCTTCAATCAGCTTCTTACTTGAGCATAAGCCTTCCTTAAAGGTATCAATCGCGTTTGCTATTTCGAAGTATTGCTTTCGATACAGTAATTTCATCCTTCCATATACAATACAAGATAAAAATTTTTGTCAAAACCAGCGTATCTATTCTAGATGTATAGCTGCCTCTTCATTCATACCTATTAAGCTATTTATTTATTCCTGTGGAGTTGATTAATATGCTAACACGTATTAATTTGCGGTAGGTAATGGCTAAACTGGAATGTAACTAACATTCTAATGCGAATATAAATGCGAATATACAGTTACTAGTAGGGAACGTGTTCCTTGCAAAAATTGCCGACACACTGTCTACTGAATTTTTGATTGATTCGCCTTGATTTTTTTTCTGGTACTACGTTTTTCGACTTCAAAGGCGGCATGCATATATATTGGGTTGTTCGGAAAGTAATTTCGTTTGTTCGGGAAGGCCGGTTGAAGCTGTAAAGGCATTAGTTGATGCGAACCGGCGAATAACAATACGTGAGATCTGATTGAGGTTGAATTTATCAAATTCAACAGTTTATGACCACTTGAAAGGCCTGGGATTATCCTCGAAGCTCGATGTATGGGTTCCCTATGTTCTCACAGAAAGAAATCTGTGTCGCCGCATCGACGTCTGCGATTCGCTTCTCAAACGTCACGAAAATGATCCGTTTTTGTTGCGCATCATGACTGGGGACGAAAAATGGGTTGTATACAACAACGTCAAACGCAAGAGGTCATGGAGCAAAAAAGATGAACCAGCTTAAACCATTTCCAAAGCCGATATTCACCAAAAAAAAGTGATGCTGTCTGTTTGGTGGGATCTTAAAGGAATCGTTTTTTTAGCTTTTACCGGATTACACAAGGATTAATTCGGAAGTCTACTGTCATCAGCTGTACAAACTGAATGATGCACTTTAACTGAAAAGGCCAGAACTAATCAACAGGAAAGGTGTAGTGTTTCACCAAGACAACGCGAGACCTCACACAAGTTTGGTCACTCGCCAAAAGCTTTTACAGCTTGAATGGGATACAATGCCACACCCACCATATTCTCCAGACCTGGCACCATCGGATTATTATTTGTTCCGGACACTCCAAAATTTTTCAGACGGTAAAAACTTCACCTCAAATGAGGAGGTCAAACACCACCTCGATCAGTTTTTTGCCAGTAAAGACCAAACATTTTATGATCGTTGAATTATGCCACTATCAGAAAGATGGCAAAAGGTGTTGGACCAGAACGGCCAATATATAATTTATTAAAGTATTTGTTTATTATACCAAAACTGTTTTTCATTTCCACAAAAAAAAGCGAAATTACTTTCCGAACAACCTTATAGTATAGACACTGCATACTAACATTTCAGTAGACCTTGGGCCTGATTGGAAGTTTTATTGGAACATTTGTTCAAAAATATCAGTTTTGTGCATGGCCATTTTAAAGATGCATGTCTGTAAAGGAAGTGAGGATTTTGAAAAAATATCGAGTAAATATGAAATGATACCAAATCGATAGGTACTTCCTGAGTTACATATATATATATATATATATATATATATATATATATATATATCCCAAAATTAATCATTATTAATATTTTCTTTGATGATTACTCCTGCACTACTGGAACCACTTTCTGAAACCAAAAAACTTCTTTGTCCGCGCCTTAGGGCTGAACTAGTATCAAATTCCATCAAAATCCAAGGGGCCAAGCAATACCGAGCAGACGACAGGCAGACAGACAGACCGAAATGGCAACATCTAAAAAACTTCAACATCTTGATTTCGAGATTTTTCGCGATCAGAATACTTTTCTCGCCTGTTGATATAAAATCATTCCTCCACGGGGCTATCGAATTCTTTTGCAAAGCCCGCTGTAGCGGAACGTTAAAATCGCCTTGCATTACAAACAAAAGAAAAGAAGCAACAAAAAGCCCTTGTAATACACTCCCGTCCCATCGTTGGCATACGCATACCGTTAGGTTGACCTCGCATGAGAAACAGACTAGAAGGTGCGTTCATGCGACGTAAGGCCCTTCAGACAACGGTTATCGCATTGCACGTCAAACGTCACTTCCTTCTACCTTCCTTCGGGGTAGATAGATAGGAAGTAACAGCGTTCCTACCCTTGTACATGTCACACACTTTGACGACTGTTCTCTATTTGCTAATATCATGCGATAATGAGATTGGGTTGGTTTCTACGATAGATACGACTGCTGTGATTGTCTGTAAGCACACCTGTAAGGATCATTCAGCTGGCTTCATTATATTACACAATATACAATATGATGAAAAATCACTTACTTATCTCAGTCCCCGTAGTTTTACTTCGAGCATATCGTGATCTCGAAAGGCTTTGGATTTGAGATAATCTATTTTTTGATCCATGTCACTCATTTCTGTCGGTCTATCTGCCTGTCGGTCGGTCTCTCCTGTTTTACAGATTAGTCCAATTAAAAAGGGGAATAAAAACAAACAGAACAAATATCCAAAATCTATTAACATTTGCACCGAGCTAGGTCCGGAGAATAAGATGGGTGAGGCAACAGTTTGACACCCTGTTCAGCCAAAAATCGAGTGTTCTAGCGGCTCTGTGGGCGGGTGCGTTGTCATGGTGCCATTGAATACCCCGCAGACCAGTCTTTGGACGGCTCTTGCATAGTTCTTGGAAGACTACAGGACCACATTTGGTTATATATCATTCAGAAGTAACTGCACTTTGATTTTCCAAGGCTACCGTTGTGATGTATCAACTTTTAGAAAAAAATATGCGACCATTTTCTTTCCAACACTCTTGGAACGACGAATTTTCGTTGGAGGCTGCTCACTTTCAAAGCACCAAACTAATGACTGCTGTTTAGTTTCGGGATCATAATGATGTAACCATGTTTCATCTCCGATTACGATATTAAAATTATTTTTACTGTGTCGTTATCAAATTTTTAAAGCATAAACTTAGCCCAATCAACTCTTGTTGCTTTTTGCTCACTGGTCAACAAATGTGGCACCCATCTGGAACACCGCTTCCTTAGGCGAAGGTGATCATGAATGATTGTTCGGACCACCGCCGATCCAATCCCCAGAGAAGCCTAAATCTCGGCGTAGGTTATATGTCGATCTTTTTTTTACCATATTTTGCACAGCTTCTACAGTTTCCGGAGTAACAGCAGTGGGCGGTCGACCTGTGCGAGGTTCCATCATCGAGTGAAATCTGGCCCCTTTTAAACTCAAACGCAAACGAATTAAAAACTGTAGCCCTAGAAGGGCCACAGTCCCCAAAGCAACTCACTAAACTTTCGTGACATTCCGCTTATTTTAGTCCCTTTTTATAGTCGTACAAAATCATGGCTCGAAAATTGCGACTACCCGGTTCCATTTTCACGTTAAAATTCGGCCAACACTTGCATTCGAGACCGTGGCAAGGCAACTACTGAACGATTCAAATGCTGCCTTTGCGTGTAAGCACTTACAACTTTAGACAAAATAGCTGCGTGCTCAAACTTGTTTAAACTTGTATAGATTAGGAATATCTAAGGACTTTCAGTGTGACCCTCGTATGTCATAAAGCATTAAAAATAAATAACATTACTACTACAACTATTGGCGTGGAAAGAAAAATAATACCTCTGAAATCACATATTACTCTCAATCCTGATTAAAGACAGTTCAAACTAGTTATTTCTTTGAATTACTATGTGTTCAGTTAGACCAATCGCAGCAATCAGATAAAAAAGATGGAAAAGCAAAACAACGAGATTCTCAAAGCTAGCGAACGTTGTACTGCTTGTTGAAGGTCGCAGACGGTTTGTCTATGCAGTTCAAACAACAACCTCGACCGCGTATGATTTGGTTAATTTGAAATAAGGACATGCATGTAAGTACAGTCACCGCTGTAAATTACAGTGGCAGCTGTACTCAAAGTGGTTATTATATTAAGGTGTACCACACTCAAGGCATATTGTTACTCAAGACATAAGAAAGAATTGATTAGCTCTTATGTTAATAAGCACTGTGGAATTTTCTATTCACCTCTCTTCAGAAGAACCTTTCTCGGAAAAATACATGGTAAACTTGAATTTTTCACTTAAAAAAGGACGAACTATTCAAAACATTATAGTCAAATTACTTGATAAAAAAAGTGAAACAAAACTGATAATAATAATTGTATGCTATCTACACTATGCATTTCGTCTTTAGCCTAGACTCGTCAGTATAGCCTGGCAGTGCAATTGTAGAGAGTAACTGGGTATATACGTAATCCAGTCAAGATGAGTGTTGAAAACTAATAAAAATAGTTTCGAAAGTTATTACTTATGATATTACTTTTCATAACTAGTTATGAAAGGTGGAATATTGAGCAACTTTTTATGAAAACGACACATAATTTTTCTTGTAAATGAAACTGAGAAAATAAAAAATGCTTCTCTGATCCGATGTTTTCAATGTCGTATAATTTTTCAAATAAATTAATTAGGCAAACAGCTGAAAAGAAGTAACAAAATGCTAAATGAAACGTCTTAATTTTTGTATAAATAACAGACATTCAATTGTTCAGATGTAATATTAAGTACATAATTGTTCAGTTCAGCTGAATGTTTGTTAACTTCACTTCAGAGCTAAAGCATTTCTAGCAGTCATGGAGATATGTCTGTCTGTTGGTGTATCTCACATTCTGTCGTTCTGTCTGTCAGTCTATTTGTCGGTGTATCTGCCGTTGTATCTATCCTTCAGTCTACCAATGTATCGTCTGTCTGTCGTCTGTCAGTCCAATAAGCCAATCTGAAGAAATAATTGTTATATAGGCGTATATCGGAAACCTCTATTCGAAATTAGGCGAGCACTCAAGGTTAACTTGTAGTGCATAGAAAAACGTCTGGCCCGGCATGACGATGACATCGCCCGTCTACGACCTCCAAACTCAGTTGCGTCCAACGTCCGCTAGTCCCACGGCCTCCTTCGTTTGTCTCGCTAGAATTCACATCCTAAGAGTGAGTATGCTGTGGTGTAGTTACCTGCAGCAGCCACAGCCGCACTCGCATTCGATGGGCCTCCCAAAAATATTCTTCGTCGAACCGCGAACGATCGGCGGGGGGCACAAGGAGAGAGAGGCGGACGGGGACCGCAGTGCACAAATTTACACTGCGCGACAAATGTAGGCACTCATGAAGGAAAATGATGAATAACAGACAGTTAACTGGAGCTTGCGTCTAGTAGTTTGCACGCTATGAAGGTTTGGATAGGATTATGGGAGTTGGTGTTTGGGATTGAATTTAAAAACATCCAAAATATTTAAGATTCCTGGATCTTTTATAATTTCAAACATCTACTGAATATCCTATTATTCCAAAGCTCACAGCTTCCAACATGTCCAACCCTGATAGATCTATAGTCCTATCAAAATATGATGCAACACTTTTTAAGAAGCTAAACCACTTTCATAATTATTAAAACAAACGTACTAAGAGCGAGGCAAGTGAAGCAGCTGCATCAACCGACGAAACAGGGCGGGGGCAAAATGCGGAGGAGAAATGTTTGTTTTTGATAATTATAACAAAGATTTTATTGCAGCTCCTTTTTCGTTGTCTATGGAACTTTTAAGACTTTGGGAAGGATATTATTTTTTGTTTCCCCAGGTTTTGACATGGAGAAAGTTAGGATGGGTGTCTCAGGTTAAATGTGCAAGTGGAATAGGTGGAAGACGTCCCAAAATATTCACGTAGGAAAATAGTTGAGTCGATATTTTTTTCGCGCTAGCTAACTTTCAACCATGTAAGGACATCAACTAATCTCCAAGTGTCGGCCTCTATGGGGACGCCCATCAGCAACTTACGATATAAGTTGACGTTGCTATCACACCCTTTACCGGGTTACGTATATACCAACCGATTGCTCTCTACAGTTAGACCGCCAGACTATATTGACGAATCTACGCTGAAGACGAAACATACTTGTCTATAGCAAGTCTAATGCATAGTGGAGAGCATACAGTTGTCAGCTTCTGATATGAATGAGCCGAGATAACGGTACATCGTAATAGTGTTTACGAAGAACAAGGGATGTCGCTGTAAATCAGTTCCTCCTTGTTGACAGATGATCTGTTGCCGCTTCAAGGCACTCCAAGTGTAGCCTTTGACCTCGTAAGTTGCCAATGGGCGTCCCCATAGAGGGCGACATTTGGAGATGAGTTGATTTTACTATTAATATTAATTTCTTAGAATTCCATATGCCGGGCAGTATTTATTTCCGTTAGTCTGTCTGTCCTCTGTAGGGTAATCCTTGCTGCGTCCATAATTCAAAAAATATCATTGGAAATTTGTAAAAACGCTACGTAACTATTACGGCTAGGACGAAAAAGCTTTGTAGTTTATTTTTCCATGTTAGTCAAGCAGCTAACCGTTTATGGGCATAGTTCAAAATATTTTAGGTTTCCTCATCGAATTCTAGATATATGCATACTTTTGGAATAAATTTCTCCATTTTGAATCAAAGGACGAAGTAAGTAAATCTACATCTCCTTTTTTTCATGCCACCCTCTAACTGACATCACTGCGTAGAAGGTTGGCCTACATAATTTTACAATATTATTAATATCGTGAACTGTCAAAACATATCCCAAAAAAATTAAATTGTGTTTGTTTTCAATAAGCCACATTCTCAATTAAAATTCCTCAGAACGAGTCTGCTGAGAAATTGTGTTCCGACACAGAATCAAATTATTCAGGCCGTCCTGGAGTATATACTGGTAGTAAGCTGCTGCAACAAGTAGGCAGTGTACAGGGAGGGCCAAACGATGGAAGAGGGGGCAGAAAGGGGGGCAGATACGGCCGACCCAAGTTCATGGACCTCGCAATGCATTTCGGCTAGGAACGCATGGCTGCACTTTCGCCAGAAATCGCCCGCAGTGTAGATGGTGGGCCTGTTGAGGGGCGAGGAGGAAGACTATTTGCCGTCTTCGGAGTGCAGCGGATAGCAGTGTTGCCACATAAGGCGCCGCCAGCCGAAAAATGCACTTGATAAGGACCGAGCGTATCTAGAAAATTTAAAACCAGTTTCCTTTCTCAATAAGAGAGGCGGATTAGAGTGTCGTTTCGCGGTTCGACTTTTTTTATTCAAAGAGTCGTCGCTTGAATTGCGAATTCGATAAAAGCTCTGAGACGTCAGTTGCGTTTTTGCATATTTTCACTATATTGGAGGTATACAGGATGTCGCTTTTTGACGGAATAAAGGATGTGGATCCTCATCTGATTTTGAGAAAAAATGAGATGTAACGTTATTCTGGAATGTGTTAAAGTTAAATCCGAGGTTGGATCCTCTGAGAAAAGACCTTGCTTTTCGTAAATTTAATTCCAATCCGGCCTCAGAATTTTCTCGAGATTTCTCAACGTAAAACTACAAAAGAGTAAATTTTTAATTATTTATAGTATTATATATCATCACAATATAAGTTTAGGCCACAAAAAGGTACTTGAATGTCGTCTTTTCTGTTAAAAATATACTCCAAAAAATATAGTAATATATTTTTTCGGAAATATCATGTAATGAAGTTATCCGTTATGCAAAAGTGACAACGAAAACATTGTGAACAATATATTTGCAGGCCCTTCAGAGATTGAATTGACACTGATTGTTATTATTTCATGTTTTTCTTTACTTTTTAGGTTGCACCTTCACCTTTACCACGTTCTAGACATCAACAGTAGATACCTTCACAATAATTGTATCGAGAGAAAAAAATGGATATAATCAAAAGTGGACAATCATTTATTACTTATGATTCATATTCAGGTAAAATATTGTAGAAGTACTAGTTAAACAGATGAATAACAAAAATAAAAAAATATGACCTATAAACTATTGCAGATTTTTTGATTTAAGCTTAAATGGTTTACATTTGTTTGAAGCATTTTGAATGCATCGAAAATTAACCATATCAATAATGGAACGTATCATGAATTCGAAGTCCAGAGATATTGATGATGGATCTGTCAAACCATCAGAAGCATGACACGTCCAAAAAAAAGTTTTTTTACTGATTTAAAGAGTAAAATCGCTGTTCCCTAATTTAATTTCCTGACCATATGATAGACGGTATAATATTGATCAATCTACGAACTCCAGCCTCCATCCATACGGTTGAATGGTACTCGCCTGAGTACCAACAGCACCACGATCGAACTTCGACGGTACCACGAATGTACACTTTGGTAATGGCTAGTATGTTGTGAGGTCAACGCCATTGAGAATTTGTACCTTTTCGGTCGGTCCATCGTCGCTGGTGCAGAGTGGCTGCTTTTTCTTCTGTACGGCTCCGGTTTTCACTCCGGTTTTTGCCGGTGCGACGCAAATGCCGTCGTAATTGAAGTCGCCGGACAACCAGGACCCAGAACGACGCTCGAAAATTGCTAAGCTGCCATAAGGCCGATCGTCGATAAATATCAACGTTCAGTGTGACTACATTTAGGTATATCTTCTGGAATCATCTGGAAGACAAATCATAGTAATAATTGGTCATATGAGGCTCACGCTGAAAGTCTCGAATCCATTTGAGTGTTGGTCGAATTTTAACGTGAAAATGGAACCGAGTAGTCGCGATTTTCTTGTCATGATTTTGTATGACTATAAAAAGGGACTAAAACCAGCGGAATGTCACGAAAGCTTAGTGAGTTGCTTTGGGGACTCTGCCCCTTCTAGGGCTACTGTTTTTAATTGATTTGCTGAGTTTGAAAGGGACCGGGTCTCACTCGATGATGAACCTCGCACAGATCGGCCCACTGCTGTTACTCCGGAAACTGTAGAAGCTGTGCAAAATATGGTAAAAAAAGATCGACATATAACCTACACCGAGATCGAGGCTTCTCTGGGGATTGGATCGGCAGCGGTCTGAACATGATCACCTTCGCCTAAGGAAGCGGTGTTCCAGATGGGTACCACATTTGTTGACCAGTGAGTAAAAAGCAACAAGAGTTGATTGTGTTAAGTTATGCTTGAAAAAATTAATAATGGACACAGTAAAAACACTATCGTAACCAGAGACGAAACATGGTTATATCATAATGATCCCGAAACTTAACAGCAGTCATTAGTTTGGTGCTTTGAAAGTGAGCAGCCTCCAACGAAAAGTCCTCAGTTATTAACTATCAAGATCTGTTCGTAAGAATGATTATTATACTATACTCCTCCACCTTTTTTGTAAATATCGTTATTGCTTTCTGGTACCTATACATTTTCAGTTGTGAAACTTCTGAAATGATCATGGGGTTCCATCTAATTTTTAGCCGCTGTGTGTTAGGTTGAAGGAACAAATATGTTCAAACGCGATTACAGAGATATTGGAAAATATTTGTAAAAGATACGGATATATCTATTTATGAATAATGTAAAAAATCGAATATATAATCTTAGCATAAGTATACGTTGAATTATAATGTAATTGTTTTCATCTTCGCCAGAAGGATTTTCACAAATTTCAAAATCCAAAACAACAACTGGAATCAGCCTTGAGTTTAGATTTATACAACCTACGTTCCTTATTCATACCTGACGAAAAATATCTGAGTTATTTTCTTGATTACGGAAAAAATGTTCGACTTATTCCTATATTCAGGGCCAGTTGCAGTCTTTATGGGGCTTTAGACGGAACTTTTGTCGCCCCCCCAAACCCGAACAGCTGGGTCCACACCAAACGATCCATTTTGGATCGGCGATCTCGCGATCCGCGATCATGATTCATGGAGCGTGGATCATGGATCGCACTTATGCGATCCAGTTGTAAATTTAAGCGATCCTGTCGGAGTGCTCCAAGACGCTCCAGCCGATCCCCACTGATCCAGTCAGTCGCTATGGAGTCACACGTGCATCGCCATCAACGACAAATAGCCGTAGCAGCAACAACCTACAATTTTCTAAAATATTTACGAGACAAAGAACGAAAACAGAAAAGAAAGTACTATGTGGAAACGATATATAACAACCGGTTAGAATATAGGACTCGGCTTTACAAAGAGTTAGTCAGAGATGGAGCTAAAACTAATTTTGTTCGGATGGATGCAAATCAATTTGACATATTGTGTTTACCATTGAATAAAAAAAAGAGAAAAAATGATACAAACTATCGTGACGCAATAACGGTGCAGGAAAGAGTACTTCTGACATTAAGGTTTCTAGCAACTGGAGACTCGTACGTCAGTTTGTAGTATCCCTTCCGTGTGTCCAAACAGTCGATATCACAAATCGTTCCAGAGGTTTGTGACGCAAACATTGACATATTGAAGGATTATGTAAAAGTAAATAAAACCGTTTTTTTGGTAAACAACCTTTCGCCCGATCGCCCGAATTCCAAACAAGTCACAGAACACGTCTACAACGCACGCGCCAAAAGACCGAGGCTCTTTTGAAGCAGGAGAAACAACCGGCAACGAATGGATCGCGCGCGTCTCGGAGTGCGCGCGCCAACTTTGCGACTTAGATCGCGCGAGGCGCGTCCACACCAAACGCTCCGCGTTGGATCGTTTGGTGTGGACTCGGCTATCGAGTATTATTAATTTTAATTTAATAATTATTTTTTTGCATCTAGGCATCAGCGAACAATATTGATTCCTCAAGCGAACAATATTGATTCCTCAAGCCAACAACCAAGATACTTTGTCTAGCTTAGTTTTCAGCAAAATAATATCATTATATTATATAAATGTATGATTGAATGAAGAAATTCTGCTGGAACTAGGAATCTCCCTTGAGTTGCGGGCACCCAGAAGGCAGCTTAATCCCGTTAAGGGTTAACGCGACGTTTAAAATAATCTGGATTGGATCTATATGTAACCAGAAACGCAAATTCAGTATAGTTTCGGCCAAAGATCGAAAACTAACCAAAATGGATCCATCATCTCCACCCCAAAGAAAAAGCAGATACCACTGCCTATTTATACGAACCAGTCCATCCATCCAAATATGCCAAGTCGTAGGTTCAAGCACTGTGATCTTTTGAAATTTGAACTTCAGGAAACCTACTAGCCCAAACCAAATACCAGCCATGATCCTCTAACGGTGCATTACAAATGTATCAGATGGATCGAACTGTTTAGTGATACATAAGTGGAAGATTTATTGTATGATGAACAAGGATCGAAGCTGCATATTTTATTAGAGGATCCGGGCTGCACGCTATAATATGGCTGCAGTTATTGTGAGTACCTATTACATATCTGTATAGCTAGTCCGTTAACCGATTTAGTGAAATCGATTGAATCTAATCTGATATCATGTTGATTGTAGATGCTTTTTACATATAAGTGCCTTCCAGAAAATAGAATGAATGTACTTCATACTTGTAGTAAAATACATAATTTAAACATCATAGAAACCTTAGAGATGGTTGAGGTTTTGTAGGGGTTTCCCCTAACACTAGTGTAAACGCAGCCTAAGACAGGCAAAAGAAAGATAACATAATTTAATAGCAAAATGACATGACAAGCAATCTGGGTAGCCTTGTCAGTAGTCAAATCTGACAGTCCGACGATGATTGAAATATAAATCTGAATGCGTCACTGAAAGCAAAAGAGTTTCATTTGTAAAACTGTATGTTAATTACACAATCTTTTCATTTGCCAATCTGATGTATGCCGGGTGTATGGCTCGCCTCATCCTCGGCTCGTCTGGCGGTCGTCTAGGCTAGAATGCTAGACGCATTTCATCGTCGGCAGCCGCAACGAATCTCAAGGTCATTGTCGGTCTGCGTTCACTATGTCACGACCATCTAATGTGCAACGACCGTGTGGGAGACGGCACACTCCGACGGCACCAGACCTGCACCAACCTGGCTAGACGAAAGCTAGACGTAGACGATCGCATCAGCCTCGATGGAGATGCACCAGCTGTGTTTGTGCATCGACGCCAGCTCGTTCCGTCTCTCCGTTGTCCGTCGTTAGGTGTCAAATACAGGAGCGCTGTAGGGCCACACAAGTTTTTTTTTCATTTTCGACTCGAGTCTCTGTAAAAAACTTCTGTGGCTTCACAACTCTTTCGTAAGTATCGGATAGATCTCAGAACCACTTGATTTCTTAGCTGGATTTATAAATTCATGCCCGCAGTTTATAGATGTTTTTTTACATTTTTTAGATCTGATATGTCTGATCTCTACGTAAGTTTGTCTTGTTTTATTTAGTTTTTATTTTATTCTACTTAAGCAATACTTCATTGCTGGTGTTTTTTTAAACACCTAAGGCGCTAGTACAGCAAATACTAGAGGAACTCAAATCCTCACCAGGTGGAGCGTACAACGCCTCGCACGCCTGTTCCAAAGGTCGTTCTTTTGGAGAACCTCGGCGTTGTGGAATGAGCTACCAGGGACTTTGGTTGCAATCTACAGCTTTTCAAACTCAATGCGTGAGGTCATCTATAAAAAATCTCAACCCACTCACCATAACAGTAAACTATAAGGTGTCGTTTTGGATACCTTCACTCCCATCTCTGGGTCTGGACTCTTGTATCTATGGAGGAAGTTGCACAACAAGTATTTCAAGACTAAATCATACATGCGTAACGTGATTCCGAATATTTCTATATCTTTTATTTACTGTTTTTAGATTCCTTTCAATTATCTCATGCCTTCAGCGTTCCAAATCAAAACAGTCTGTTTTCGTTGTGTGACTGGCTCTAACAAAGTAGATGCTGACTGCACGACCTACCTAAATCGCGCTAATAGAATTCATAACATCCTGCATGCTGAAGTGACAAAAGCGGAGACACATTTCTGTTCCCACACGAAAAAAATGCGCGTCGTCAAAATATATCCGCTTATCTCGAATATCTGCCCAAAATTAAACGTTTAGTTTGTATGCTCATAACGACGCCGTGCTTAATAATATACTGACTGTCATGTATTCAGTAGGTTTGATCGAATAGTAAAACATATCTATAACGAATATAGTTTTTCCAACAAGCTTTCAGAGTTTGCCTAGTTAGAAGCTAATTTTACCTAAAATTCATTTACAAGTATGTGAAATTTCAGATAATAAATTTTCTTGACATATTATGACGTCTATATTACGAAATCACTCGTTGATCACTTAAGTACTTTTCCCATTTTGATGAAATTTGGGTAGGAATACGATGTGGTTTGGAGGTGATTAGCTGGCAATATACAACAATTTTGTTTTTTTATATGTTTATATTTTATCGAATCTACATCTTGTAATGATAGGCTATAGGCTATACGCTTCAGAACTATAATTTACAGAATTAGTTATTTCCAATTAATAATTCTGTCCACTAGGTTTGACTACTGACTGATATTTTTTGATAGTGGCTCCATATTTATGAATTGATGTATTATTTTCACTGGAAAATGATGGAAAATTTTTTCGTATTCCGGATAATACGTTATTTGAATGTTTTATGATGTCTACAACACAAGATCCATGTCATCCACTTCCATTATTTTGAAGACCATACCGGAAAAATCAGGATTACACCAAACTTATGATTTTGTCATAGCTCATCTCCATGCGTCGCGCACTATGGCGCTGCCCATTGACAAAGTCAAAGGTCATAACAGGCTATACTGATGAGTCTAGGCTAAAGACGAAACATGCATGTTTATAGCAGGTCTGATGCATAGTGGAGAGCATACACTTAGTTTTCCATGAGTTTCGACCGATGTCGAAAGAATTTCGGCAACTAAAAAGTTTTTCAATGTGTATGAACAAAGTAAGGAATAGCCAAAAGGATTTGAAAAAGTTACATTCAAATTTCATTCAATTTTTAAAACTGTTACATACGCACATGAATCTGGGCTTGCTAAGAAAAAATTTCTAAAATTTGAGCATTATTCTGATCCTATTTATTATGATACTCAAATCTTTGTTTGTATGCCAGGAAGAAAAAAAATATGGGGTTAATCCTAGCGCCAAAATGGAGTAATTCAGCCTTAAACATCGCTTCATCTAGCAAAGAAATCAAAACATTTCCATTCCTATTACGAACAATTTACATCTTTTTATTCGAATCGGAAATTACGGTGGCCCTAATTTAATATTCGATCGCAGGCAGGAGATTTTTTAAGGTACATTCGCGAGTCCCACCAACCTCAAATGATAATCGTAGTCCGCCTGTGATTTGTAGCTCGATTGGATCCGGTGCCGGATTTTTTCAATTCACTCGCAGATTCGAATACCAAATAGGAAATTGGACCGACCCTTAACATTTATTTCCAGTATGTTGAGCATCGTCTAGTGAATGACTAACATATTCCAATCAGGAAGTCATTTAGAGGAAGTTTTTATGAAAATGTTACGTCCTGGTGATACACCACATTCTACTATCAATCGACGTTATTTTTTGTCAAGTTTGGACTTTCAAAATGTGAAATTCCATAAGTACTATCGCTTTTGTTTCCGCAGGAGCGAATATCACACATCACTGCATTTCACTGGATAAGGATGATGAATGATTAAGGACGTACTGTTTGTAAAAAATGGTTGTTAACTCTATGCCTGCTGTAAAAGGATTGTGTCTTTAACACAAATAAAACTTTTTCTCTTCAGTGACGCGTTTCGATTTATATTTAATTCATCGTCGGACTTCAGATTTGACTGTTTACAAAGGTTACCCAGATTACTTGCCAACTAGCTAACAAGATCCTATCATGGATACAGAACTAGAGCTTCCGAACCTAACATACTATTTATTCTGTCTAGCTATTTTTCTATTAAACTATTAATTTTTTCTCTTTTGTCTGTCTTATGGGAAATCTTTTTTGGCGACGGCATTTACACTAGTGCTAAGGGAGACCTCGACAAAACCTTAACCATTGCCGTCAGATATCCTCAAGACATTTCAAGTGATAAACTATTTCATTTCTTTAGATATTCCACGTTTTTATATATTTAATTTCTTAAGCTATTGAAGGTTTTAGTCAGATCTTAGCACTGGTGGCCCGCTTGATGTGAATGAATATGAAAACTAATGTAGGTACATTTTTACTATTTTTTAACTGTGAAGAATTTAAGGGTTTTCAGTATTTTCTATATTTTTTTAATTCAACTTCAAAATATCAACAGTTCCAAAATCCAACTTCAATCTTCATTTCCACACTGAGCTTGTTGCGCTGGGAGCACAGCGTTCACATACTTAAGGCCATAATTTTGAGCAAGTTTTGTTTTATACGTTTTTTTGGATCGAATTCACGAAAATATAGCAAAATCAGTTTTTTTTGTCTAGGCTTATTTTTTTAATTCGAGATAATACGTTTTATGGATATTTTATGACAGCTATATCACACTGGTCTGTCTGTCTACAGCAGTTCATGTCACTACGTTTACTCAGTAACCCATGCACCTATTTCTGAGTTTGGTAAGGATACTATATGGGTCCGTAGTATCTAATACTGCTACTTCTTTTATGGAGTGGATAAATACGGATGGGTAAGAGAAAATCCCAAAATTCTCAAAACTCATCCTAACAAAAGTTTTAGCAGTTACAATATATTTCCCTCAATGATGCGTGAGATGTGAAGGTTTATTTGTACCATGCTTCCGTGTGACGTAAAAATAAAAAACATCGACGATAAGATAGTTATTGCGATAAATCGATTGTGCCTGTTGCTAAGAACTTTTCAACGCACTCTCGTAAATGTATGCATAAAAACAATGAGTTTTCCATTCACATAACTGATAAAAAAGGATTGATCATCTAAAAGTTCTATTTTTGTTTTTGTTTGGGTAATTTAAATGTCAACTGACTGTGGCTGGAATTGATTTTTTAAATGTTACCGTGCCCTTCAGATAAATTATTATCTAAGGACATTTCACTTGTACATTGCAATGATTAGATAAGTTCGCTTCATAAACATATTTGTTGTAGCATATTTTATATCTAAGTGTGATTTTGTTATTTGTGCATATTCAACAAGGTATTATATACTTTTTTACATTATATTCATGTCAATTGCGTTATCAAGGATTGAGTAGACTTAAATGATTTTTTTAAATGAAAGACTAGAAGCAGACTATACCTTTACTTGTCTCCCAAGTTACATCATATCCAGCCTAAAGGATATATATAATCCCAATTCAAGTTTGAAAGGTGTTGTACAGATAAACAAAATATAAAAAATATATAGTTGCTTGAAACTTGTAGACAAGGTAGATTTTTTTAAAAGTTTCACTTTTGACTATCAAGAATTTTTTTAGACAATGAGAGTTGAAATCAAACTTTTAAAAAATATGTACCAGTAATTAAACCAAAAGATATACGTCCACCATTTGTAATAGAACTTATTCACAACTCACATATCACTCATATTACATCAACACCTGTACACTTGTATGAGATCCTCACAACAGTCACAACCCCAACTTTTTAACAGCACGTTCATCCTTAGAGGTGGTTGGTAAGAATCAAATCCAATAGAAACTAATGGGCGCGGAAAGAGATACGCGTAACTCTGCATTGCCGTTGACGAATATGGCGATGCCGGACAAGTAAATGAATTACTTGGACGGAATCGCAAGTTGTTCGAATTCTTGATTGGAGTAAACGGAGCTCTGTTGGAAAATATTACAACAAAATTATGGAACACTTTTTATAAAAGCATTGAAAATTATATTTTTCCTCAGAATATATTTTTTCAGAATGAGTATTAAATTCTAAAATATACTTTTTTGGATAAAATTAATAATAATTTTCTTATGAAGTAAATTATCTTTACAAGAATATCTAAATACCGCGTCAGTTTACTGGATCAAATTTTTTAATAAATAAAGAGTGATAGCTAAAAATTCTACATTACTTCGTCAGAAAAGTGATAACTTAACATAAGTACATACGTACATACATACACTAATGTCCTTCAAACACCCTCCAAATATTCGCATGGTCTGCAGAATCGCACAAAAAGCTCGAGCATAAAGCTTCTCGCTAATATTATTTGCTAAAATATAAAACAGGTATTTGAATAGGGCGATGCTGAATGCCCGGTCGGCCCTACTCTAATAGACAAAAGAGCTCCCTGCTCTTCGAAGGGGGCTGCCGCCTTAACAATGCCGCCCTAGTTCTAGCTGCCTAAGGACCGGTTTCTTGCAATTTTTTTTCGCCGTCTGGATCGACACAGGTTCGAAGCAGATATCTCCCGGTTTTCGTCCTTGATTTGCCATGGTCCGGTTGTTCTTTTGCTGGATATGTACAATAGAGCAATGTGAATATTTTTTCTTTTACTTATCGGAGATGGGAATGCCTCTGCTCGTCTGCACCCTTCTCGTTGCTAGGCTAGCGCTAAACGAATTTTATTTAGAGCATCATATCATTATATAAAATTGCGAGTTGGAGGAAGAAAAATATTAGGAGTGTATTGTTGCTGGTTTTCTGTTATTACATACAACAACAGATGACAACGTCTTAAAAACCGCCCATTTGATGTAATACGGATGGATTTTTTCACGTCCTAGGAAAATATTTATTTGTCTCCTATCACACACGTAAAAAGAAATTCTCAATTCAGGAATTTCCGCTCCATTCACTTCAATCAAGAATACGAACATCTTGCGATTCCCTCCAAGTAATTCATTTAGTTTTTTGGCATCGCCATATTCGTCAACGGCAATTCAGCGTTACGCATGCGTCTGTTTTCGCGTTCGTTGGATTCTATTGGATTTAATTATTACCAACCACTCTCAGGATGATTGTGCTGGTAATAAGTTGGAGTTGTGACTGTTGTGAGGTTCTCATACAACTATACAGGTATTGATGTGATATGTGAGTTGTGAATAACTTCTATTACAAATGGTGGACGTATATCTTTTGGCCTAATAATTACAGGTACTTATTTTTTTATTCTATTTACACCATTCAAACTTGAATTAGAAAAAAACTATATGACGCAGATAACTGTAAGAAAGAAGTCAGATTGATACCGTTTTGATACATTTTTGGTTCTTTTTTTAAGGTTAAGGAACCAACAGTAGCTTTGATAACAGCTCATCAAAATTACAGAATGTATAACAATAACAAATTGTATAATGGAGTTGAACTATTTGCGCCAAGATCCTGAAATGCTCTAGTCAAAACTATAGTATTCTTCTAGGTTTGCTTGTAAAAATTACAAAAGCACAAACTACTGATAAAAATTAGAACTTCCTATAACCAGAGTGCTACAATAAGCAATATTTAAATCAAGTACGCATCACTAATAAAAATGTACGATTTTATGACCTAACATGTCACCCATCAAATATGTCGGTACCAGGGATTAAAGCATCGCATGCAGAATTTGAATAGAAACGCTTTGTTTACTTAGAAAACAGTTCAACAAAGATGTGCGCGCGTCTGTTACATGATATTTAATCTATAAGACTCGGTGTGAATATACAATTTTAGAGAAAAATATAATCACAGTGGATGATAAACAACTCTCAAACATCCGGACAAAACCGCTCTTTGGCTACACGCAAAAGTTGATATAAATTTTAGAAACCAGCATCGCTGTCTGCCTTTACAGCTTGGCCATCATACATACAACCATAAACTTGTTGAATAAAAAAATGTGCAACAAACAAATAGCAGAAAAACAACAAAATAATCAAGTGTCGAGTATATACGTTTTTTATAAAGTGAATGTTCAAAAGAGTGAAAAATAGTTTCAGGGTGTTTTATCAGATTTTTTACAGAGGGTGGGTTATGTCTACAAGAGAGACGCAAGTTACGTTTTTTTCTGAGCGTCACAGACTCTAGTTACGACACTGAGTGGCACTAAGGGCTTTAGGCGGTAATCTGGGTTAATACGCAACTGCCGAGCGTTCAAAATCTAAACTTGGCCTGCCTTACGTACTAAATGGCTGTATCTGTTCCGTATTAGCTTTGCAGCAATACTAAACAAACAATTAGATAACAATGTTAAATGACTGATAAACAAGGTAAATAGTCCAAATAGCAGGCTGGTTAGTTGTTTTAATAAAAATTACAATTGCAATCCACGTAGGTATATGAATACATTTTTATTTACTCTCCTAATAAAATGGCTTGTAAAGTGCCAAGATATTAGGTATGAAGGTGACCCCATAGCCCCATAGCAATTTGTTTAGGATTATGATATGTGTATGCCATTATTATTTAATAAAAAATCACGTCTCACTACATGAAGTACAATCATTACACTATCAGAAGACAATGGTGTTCAATGAGCAATGAGTGCCAAGTTATGATAATCTTATTATCACAATATTAAAAAAACGGCTCCGGGTAGGTTGTCGCTGTTATTCAAACGCATGGGTATCAGTTAAGAAATGAAAATCAGTATCAGATATTGTAACTATTGATCCTTTGAATTGAAAGAAAATACGACACACAAAGGCAGAGTTTCAATCGTTCAGTAGTTGCATGGCCACGGTGTCGAATGCATTTAAGTGTTGGCCGAATTTTAAGGTGAAAATGGAACCGGGTAGTCGCGATTCTCGAGCCATGACTTTGTATTACTATAAATAGGACTAAAACAAGCAAAATGTCACGAAAGCTTAGTGAGTTGCTTTGGGGACTCTGCCCCTTCTAGGGCTATAGTTTTTAATTGGTTTGCTGAGTTTAAAAGGGGCCGGGTCTCACGCGATGTTGAACCTCGCACAAGTCGACTGCCCACTGCTGTTACTCCGGAAACTGTAGAAGCTGTGCAAAATATGGTAAAAAAATATCGACATATAACCTACATCGAGATTGTAAAAAGTGAATACTTCACAACGGTAGCCTTGAAAAATCAGAGTACAGTTACTTTTGAATGGTATATAACCGAATGTGTTCCTGTAGTCTTCCAAGAACTATGCAAGAACCGTCCAAAGATTAGTCTGCGGAGTATTCAATGGCACCATGACAACGCACTCGCCCACAGCGCTGCTAGAACACTCGATTTTTATGCTGAACAGGGTGTCAAACTGTTGCCTCACCCACCTTATTCTCCGGACCTAGCTCCGAGCAACTTCTTATTCCCTAGGATCAAAAAAAAGTTACGAAGTCGTTTTTTTCCACAAATGAAGAGGCAATCGCTGCATTGAGGAAGAAATTAGTAGCCTTTCAAAAGGAAAAAGAAAATATTCACTTCAAAACCTTGAAGCTGTCCAAAACAATTACTTTTTGAAGATGCTTCTTACGAGGTTTTTGTAGTAGGACCTGGAGGATAAGTTCATCGATATTTTCTGGTGTTTGTCGTATTGATAGTTGTAGTTTGATATGGCAGAATCCATAGAATGAGGTCAGGTTATTCACTTTCCTTGATCGTTTCAAGATGTGGAAGTCATTTGTAACGTCAGGCATGATGACCAGGCCGTTGGATTCAGTCCAAAAACTTCAGAGTTCTTCGGAATGTTTCTCCACACGTGTTAGTTGTTCCGGTGAATATACATTTCTGCATGAGAGAACATCCCCAGCCAAGTTATACCGACATCAATATCGATGTTAACACCAAGAAACTTGATGGATGACAACTCAAAGATGTTATTGGGAGTGCCTCCATCCCCACGGCTGTCACATCAACGTATGATTTACTTTTCAGGGTAGTTGTCTGAGTCTTCAAAACATCGAGCGGAATTTTGTTTGTAGCTCCTCTTCTCCAGAGAGAATTATAGGCCACTATTGACCATCATTCTCTGAATATCTGTGGAAAATATTTAAAAAAATATTCCGATATCGTCTATTGGAATTTTTATGCATCTCTATATGCATGTTGTGAAATTAGAATTAATATCGTGACATTTACTAAGGTCAAGGATTGTCCACAAGATCGACCAATCAGAACAGCCTAACACTAGAACAGGCCTGCTTTATCAGTTTTTTATTATTATTCTGGTGCGTCAATTTAGATACTGCCATTAGTTAATGTAAAAAATATATCTCCTTGTTATAATGTTTTTTGAGGTTATCAGAGGCAGTGGCTTGTGACTTACGATAAAAAATCGTCTATGCACGTTGCAAAAATAACATATTGATGTTATACTTCCATTAAATCTAGAATATATGAATACGTCAAGACGTCACTGAGTATGCAAGCCATAGATATGCAGATGTGACAAAGGCTTTTTATCTTTACACCTTCAAGTTTGAATTTATTAACAGTGCCCTAATACACACGGATGGTAAAATTCCATCATTCATCGGGGCAAATGAGATATATTTCACAACGTAGTTTTAAAGAAATGATTAGACATTGAAACTTGATTTCAAAACCTTTAAAGATAGGTTGATATAATTGCAATTGAATGATAATTGAAAATCAAAACAAGATTTCTGGAACACTAATCTGCATCTGTACACATATAAAAATGGATTCTCGGACCAAGAATATGTGCTTTCATTCAAGTATACCATATCATCCTATAATAATCCTAATGTAAGAATACTGTATTTTTGATCATATAGAGTAAATTTAAATAAATACGAGGGTCACGCTGGAAGTCTTTAGATATTCCTAATCTATACATGTTTAGTAGTTTAGTAGTTGCCATGCCACGGTCTCGAAAGCATTTAAGTGTTAGCCGAATTTTAACATGAAAATGGCGATTTTCGAGCCATGATTTTGTATGACTATAAAAAGGGACTGAAACAAGCAAAATGTCACGAAAGTTTTATGAGTTGCTTTGGGGTGTCTGCCCCTTCTAGAGCTACAGTTTTTAATTCGTTTGCTGAGCTTAAAAGGGGCCGGGTCCCATTCAATGATGAACCTCGCACAGGTCGACCGCCCACAGCTGTTACTCCGGAAACTGTAGAAGCTGTGTAAAATATGGTAAAAAAGATCGAAATATAACCTACACCGAGATTGAGGCATCTGTGGGGATTGGATCAGCAGTGATTCGAACAATCATTCATGATCACCTTCGCCTAAGGAAGCGGTGTTCCAGATGGGTGCCACATTTGTTGACCAATGAGCAAAAAGCAACAAGGGTTAATTGTGCTAAGTTTAAGCTTAAAAACATTGATAATGGGCACAGTAAAAACACTATTATTATCGTAACCGGGGACGAAACATGGTTATATCATTATGATCCCGAAACTAAACAGCAGTCATTAGTTTGGTGGTTTGAAAGTGAGCAGCCTCCAACGAAAGTTCTTCGTTCCAAGAGCGTTGGAAAGTAAATGGTCGTATTTTTTTTCTAAGAATGGATACATCACAACGGTAGCCTTGGAAAATCAAAGGACAATTACTTCTGACTGATATATAACCAAATGTATTCTTGTAGTATTCTAAGAACTATGCAAGAGCCGTCCAACGACTGGTCTGTGGGGTATTCAATGGCACAATGAAAACGCACCCGCCCACAGCGCCGCTAGAACACTGGATTTTTTGCTGAACAGAGTTTCAAACTGTTGACCTAGACCTAGACCTAGCTCCGTGCGACTTCTTCTTATTCCCTAAGATCAAAGACAAGTGACGAGGTCTCTATTTTTCCACCGATGAAGTGGCAATCGCTGCATTTGAGGAGGAAATTAGCAACCTTTCAAAAGAACGTTGCTCACAAGACAAGTGATTTTACCGAATGCATATATGTATTGAGGTAGGGGGAAGATATATTGAAAAAACAGAAGTTTTTTAAAAAAACCTTGTAGTCTTTCTGTATCTGAAAACATTCAGAGTGACCCTCATATATCGATTTTAAAACCTGAAAAAGTCTTGGAAGTGAGATTACCAAAATTCCAAATTGAGCATATCATAATCTTTGCACAAAATAGAGAAAATCTTTTATGTGTGTAATACTCAAGAGGTACGTTATGCGACGCCACCAAAATACCGGAATTCAGGTATCAATATATATGTATACAATTGACAAGACAAGTGTTCGAAAGCTCTTTTTTTAATTACGTCCTCATGCATCAGCCTAGCCATTGCAGGACACCTCCTTGTGAACAGTTGATATATTTGGCTGCATTTTTTGAATATCGCATATTGTCGTATTTTCCAAAGTTTCATTTATTATTCCATTGAATTTGTCTTGGATTAAAATGAGACATTCGTTAAGATTTTTGGCACAGTCCTAGTGGGGATATGAATGATCAATCAAGTGACATATCTTCATACAATCAACTGGTACTAGAACGATGAACGTATCTGAGAGACATAAATAAACCTTTTGCAGCTGCTGATCGAAGGAAAAGTCAAGGCAGATTTCAAGAATATCCGCGAATGGTGCGGTCTGGAAGCTTAGACATTGACAAAGAAGACCAGAGATAGAAACGATTTTATTGAGGTTAAATTTTGATGAGCAATACCACCAAAAAAATTCCTTTGCACAACTATTATGATAAGGGGTTTTCAGTACCCGAGAATTCAATTTCATAACTGCCGTACTCCATATCCAACAATCAACGATTTCTGGAGAGCAAATGGCAACGTTGTAATCAGCTTGGCATTGCCGATGCGAAATCATTACATATTATTATTATTACTATTGTTATTACTATTGTTATTACTATTATTATTACTATTATTACTACTATTATTATTACTATTATTATTATACGAGTATTGAAAATCCCTCGTATGATAAAGTTAATTATATAAACATATTCTCACTGTAAGCCAGTCACATAGTATCTTTGTGTTTTGTATAACCTCAATATGCTAAGCATACTTAGGAAACAAGACAAAACAAGACATGGCATGATATAATGCAGATGATAACTATAATCAACTTGAACTTTGTCATTTCGCATAAATTCGACCTTGATGTAAAGTTTCTATATTTGTGTGACGAAAAGTGTTTTTTTTAGATTTCGATAACGATAGCAAAAGCTCTTGATCGTTAGAATGTCACACAAAATAATGCAATTACTTATACACTTGCCATTCTTCTGTCTGGCAAGCTTTCCAAAAACTAAAACAGCCTCTCGTCTCCATTCATGAACTGTAGTGACCATGATAATAAAAATTAGTTATAAAAATCAGGAGCTAATTGATGGTTAGTTATAGGAAAATACTAATAGTATTTTCAAACGTTATGTAATTATGTTGAAGTAGATTTATCTACTTAGGGATAGCTTTCTAATTAAAATTGGAATGAAGAAGATATATATTTCTTGCCAGTTCAGATGATTCATAGCTAGGGAAGGAGTATAGAGCTGCCCCAAACGCGAAACAATCTAAATACGAGTACATTTTCTAGATAGTTGTTTCTGTAACTGGCGCTCTGTTATCCTTTTTTATCTTTTTATCATTAATTGGAAAAACTGTAGGTCATTCTAGTTAATAATTTTTTTGCGTATCTGTGTATGGATTATGGTAATATTTATGAGAAATTACATACAAATCCGGTTTTTGAGCCAGTCATCTATTATGTCAAAAATTAACACTTTTATATTGTCTTCGTCTGTATCATGTAACTGAAAGTTTTCAAAATTTGAACAAAGAATAATTGGAATAAAAATAATTCCCAAAATAAAATGGGTTATAAGCTGTTTGCTGGCCAAAAAAATTAGTCTTCTGGTTACAGATTTTTTTTCGTGTAAGGTCGTTTTAAGACTGAAAAATTGACAATAAATAATCGTTTCAAAATTAAAACACATGCTGTAAGAGCAAATCACACTAGAAACTAAACATTTAATTTTAATTATTTATATTCTGTTGTTTAATTTATTGTAAAGAGCGTGGAGTGCCTGATAACAAGTGGCATAAATATTCCATTCGTAGTAGTAGTAGTATTTGTGAAAGTATAGATAGTTGAGATATATAGTAATAAGCACCTCAAGCTTTTATACAATAAATAATTGAGAATGTTTTAGTGCGGTTTACTCTTAAGGTGTTTTATTTTCTTAAACTATAATTCATTAAATACGGTTCATTGGAATCATTAGATAGCATAATCAATTACCTGTAGAATTGTCTACTACAGTGCATATAACAAATTAAGGAAATAATATAAGAAGTCAATGAGAACAATTTGTCAAAAAAAAAATTGATACAAAAGTGTTGATGGATTACAGTATTAGACTCCAATTAGATTCTCAAAATTTCCATCTCTTGATCTTAAACAAACATAACCTCTATCAATTGTGCACATCATATCGTTTATTTATTAATCATCCCGAATTCTTGCAATCGCACGTTGAAGTTTTCAAATCTTCTAGTGCTTTACCGTTGCACATACATTTTTATGCAGCCCCAGAACTAGAAAAATATTTGGAATAAGACTGGGAGAACTAGGAGATCATTTAACCAAAACCTTTGGTACCAATACAATGTTTTATAAAAGTTTTACTCAGGTACTTGGCACCAAATTAGCAAGTATATACCATACATAATTGTCGGTAATAGTATTAATATATTTTTCCGCATTTCACTGGAACATATTCTTTCCACGTAGAATACGCAACCAAACTGGGTCCCAGTCTATTGAGGAATTACAAAACATCGTTCAACATTATAAAATTATTATTAATTAAAGATTCTTTCATTCGTATATGGTTTTAATTAGCTGCCAGCGGAAAATATAATGTTGTTCTCGTGTCAGTAGCTTCTATCATTGATTTTCTACTTTTAACGTGGATCTCACCCAACCCAATGGAGAGCTTTTTTGATTTTCCATCATAACAGACCCAGTATTCCTCCGACTTCCCTAGTAAAACACTAATGAAAGTGAAAAACTGTCGGCGCGACGTGGTACGTCGAAACTTCCCGGTCCCCTACTCTCTCTTTCTGTACACTCCCTCTGCACGTCGCGACGCTTCCCGTCCCTCCGCCTTTCCTCGTTTCTTTGCATTTCCCGGGCTCGCGCTTAGTTTTAAAACTTAAAATTCGTACTATGAGAGAGCAGAGGGAAGAATGTCTTAGTTACACAGAACGCGGTTGTCGGCAAAATCAATATAGCTAGAGAGGAGAACACGTCACTTGCACTAGGGCGGACACGACCATTTTGACATTCAAAAGGATGTTAGCATAAGACTGATACAATATTCTTTTACTTTATCTTAATTTTAGTGAAGGATCTTAACTAACCAGCTGTAGTAAAGTCCAATCAGTTATAACATGATGTCATTCAGGGCTAGGACATTTTAGGATCTGCTATCTGCTGAATCTGATCTGTTAAAAATCACGTTCAAAAATTCCACCATTACACGAGATAAATTGGATGACAGTTTGAGAAACTTGGTTATGGTAAGCAAGGTTTTCTCTATGCTTGATGGTATATCCTATTCAAAGAAAAACATTCTTTGTACCGACCGACTTATAGTTACATATTATCGACTCTGCTTTGAGCAACATTTTTCTGATGATTTTCAATATTCCAACAATGAGTTCAGCTGCTTTTCAAGACATCCATTCAATATTTGGAGATACAATGGAGAAGTATTTCTAAATTATTGCAATTTCGGGCAGATTTATGAGTTATTTCATATTTCTTAATGGTGACATCACGACGACAAAAAAGTATCGCGTCCACAGATTCTCCCACATTTTCACAATCTAACAAGATCGACAGACCAACAGACAGACAGATCGACAGACCGACAGACAGACAGACCAACAGACCGACAAACCGATAAACTGACACATTGACGGATGTAGACATCATTCTATATACATATTATATCGATTTCGAATTATTTGCCATAATATTTTCCTCCGTTATTGGGAAGAGGAAGGTTTAACTATGAAGTAGCAACGCCACTTTTCTGACAAACGATTTTCTCATTGCCTACGATGGCACCAGTAAGTGGAATTATACCTAAAAAATTTACCTACACACTGAAATACGTGGGAACCTTCCGAAACAATAACCATTCCAACTAATCGCCGTTTAAAAAGAAAATTGGCCATTTCCGTTCTGGTGCGCTTTTGGGAAGACAGGTGGCGAAAGAAGTTGAAATCTGTTCCTCCAAAAATAGAGCAAACCACTTCTGCTCCCATCCATTCTCTGGTTCAAGATCACAGTGAAGGTAGTGGAAATGATATGCTGATATTTTGTTTATATAACTGACCTTTACATCCGTACATGCAGTGTAAGATTTTGCAAGAAATGATAAAATGTACGTGTTGTCATCATTTTAAAATATAACTGTCCTCAATATTTAGGTATTATAACACGAGTGAGATGGAGGGAGATCAGTACCGACAATTTTTATCTTACTTTTTATTTATTATTTGCAAATGTTGTTTGCCTATTCCTTAGATAACCTTCAAACTATTTCGCTTATTTGTAAATACTTATAATTTGCTATCTCAATAAGAGAGGATAAATTTAGATTGCACTTAAAACCATTTTTTATCATGCGCTTATGGCAATTTTTCGTCAGATAACAACGAATCCGTATTTGTCATGGATGCTACACGATATCTAAGCTACTTTATAGATTAGTCTGGTGCCAGACAAAACATAGCTGCCGACAACAGGATGTTCAATTCATGAATTGTTTCTTCATCTTCTCCTTGAAATTGCTTTTTAGTTTTCTAACGCAAATATGAGGTATATACACTTCGCTGTACTGAGATTATGATATACATCCATAAAATACACCTTCAATCACGTAACAACATTTCATCAATAATAATCAATAGTACTTCAAAAATCCTGTTATACTAGAATTTGGAAATCCTGTCAATTAAAAACTGAGTTTCTTTAATTTAAATGACTACAGCTTTTTTAACTATTTCTAAATAAACTGTTATGACAAAATATGTATTCGTCACATCAAAAACACGACGCTGCCTTTCCTATTTGGCATCCAAGATCAAACCTGGAGAAAGTCCAGTCTCGATCACAGTCAATCATAGTTAAAAACTTGAATAATAAAAATGTCAATGTCTTGAGAATTTTCCGTTTCAAAACGTTTCTATTGATGTGGTATCTTCAATCATCTTATGGTGAAAAGCACCATCGCATGAATATCAATCCATCGAAACGGTGTAAAACGCAACATTCTCAAGACAATGAAAGTCCGAAGCGGTGCTATTGGAAGATCTACATTGTCTCCATAGTCCAACCAACACAAGAAACATGAATGTCTGTGTTGTACTGAGTCAATCCATTTGAAACAATTTTTTCCAGGGCAGTACTGGTACCATTTTTGGTGGAAATTACTATGTGACGCATTTCCTTCAAGATATGAGTGAAGCTCCTCCTGTTCAATCGTTATCACAGAGCCATTCAAGGAAAGTAAAAGAGGGGTAGCAGAGGTGAAATTTGAAAATATCATTTGTTGCTTGAGCTATCTATCATCATGATAAATTTATCTTTAAATAATGCTTGAAAAGGTTATTGAGGACGCTAATGATCTACTAGGGTAAACATTTTTTTAACGACTAACCAGTAAACCATGATTGTGCATTTCTTTTCGTTCGTTCTCGAAGAACATTCATGTGAAAATTAAGTTAGGGGATGTTTGGATATTTTTTGCTGTTACTCCACCGTCACTGCAACGATTAGCAGTCACACTTATTGCGTGTCATCAAAAAACAACAACAAAAAATCGTATATTCGCAAATTTGAAAATTGTCGCCAAAAAATATGTAAATATATATTACACACTTTATACAACTTTCCTGCTTAGTTCTTGTTACCTACACCGAACGTTATATGTTCTGTCTCACCTATTGGGTCATAGAGATATTTAGTTAGCTTATTTCAAGAAATATTCGAAGACTTCCACTAAAATAGCTAAAATCGTGTAATTATTAGTACCTAATTCGTGAATTGGAAAATTTTTTCGAAATCCACGTAAGCCAACCCTTTTTATTCAATTCATGCAACAACAGGTAGCAAATGTTGATGAAAAATTATCATAGCCAAAGGTAATAATTCAGGTGTATCTTCAAAATTTTTCTTGCGTAAATACATGTTTTTGTACTTACGTACACGTTTAGCAACTGCCGTTGAAAAATCACAAAAAACTCAGAAGTGCTTCCTTCAACTTAATGACTCCTTAGTACCAGTGGCATGCCGGGGACACAGGGTCTCACAATATTTTATTTTTTGTATGTGCGTATATTGGGCATCAAGACACCAGGTACGAGATAAACGAATATTTGTTAATTTTTCCAGAAAGCTTACCATTCTTGTACTCGTTTTCTGTTAAAATGAATCTGATTGTACGTGTTTCAACATTTTTCCCTTTCACGTTATCTTTCTTATTTCCGGTCATTTATGCAGCCAGCCGAATATTATTTATATCATTTCTAATCGACCTCTCCATAGTTGTTAGAGTGCTGAATGTATTCTTGGCGGTAAATCAGTACCAAAGCATCCATCCCCTGGGTGCCACTGAGTAACAGCGCTAAGATGGAACCACCTGCGAAACGCAGAACCACCGCACCGCTTTGCAGGATAAGTAGACGAGGTGCACACGCTGTTTTGTCAGAATGGTGGGGGAAATGGTACTACTAGCAGTAGGTACCGCCTAAATTCGGATGTGCGCTCTCTCCTTCTTCCTCTCATCTTTATTTTCGTCTAACTGTACACCGGACGCTCAGAATTTTGGCAACAAGGGGTGGGGGGTACTCGACGCTCGTGCTCCCCTCCCGCAGGTGTAGGTACAGCGCAGATAGGCGGTGTTGCCAAATTATAAAAATCGATTTGGTGTAATAAGTCAGGTGCTACACTTGGTGGAACATTTTTGTATTATCCGTTTGATAATGTAAGAATGTTCACGTTGAGAACCTTTGGTGGTGGATAAAATATGACTGAAAAATGCGTTTTTGACGTTTAACTTCTGTCATAATGTACCAAATATCATGTTGTCATACCCCAATAATGTTTTTGAAGTGATATACACTACCTACACAGGTTTTCATAATATCACAAAGATATTTTTAAAGATCCAAAATATCTTAAAAGTACTTTGGATGTGTGCGTTTTTTGAAAATGATTAACATGTGTACGTGGGATGTCTGAAGTCAATCTTTTTAACTTAATTTTTCATACATATCTTGAATCTTAAACAATTTTGTGACAGAATGAATGGGTGGATGGTTGCTTCCATTATCACTTTAGAGTGCAAAAAATAATTCAGAGAGTGTCATAGATCTTAAAAAAAATACTTTACCGAACTGTCGTCATATTTTTGTGTCAGGGTAGAAACTCAAAAAAAAAGTAGTAACTATTATTAAATTCGCCTTTAGTCTCCCTGTTCGTTAATTGGAACCACATATAGCTACTAAAATGACCCTAATAACGTTTTCAAACGTTTCGAATCCATAGGTATATATGATGACGATTTAAATTTAAAAGCTTCATTTACGAAACCTTGTATTTAGATTACGGAATTTTGTCTTGATATTTTGTCGGAATAGAAACAAGAATTGCAGATAATAGGTAAATAATCCTAGAAAAATAATTTCTCCTTTTTTACGATCGTAAAAGCGTTTGTCTGTCAGAAATTTGTAGTTTTTTACTCCGAACTATTTTCCAGTACATGTAGAATATAAAATTATATTCCTTTAAAGTAGGAAATGAAATTTTGTTTACAGATATGTTCATATGAGCTATAAGCGAGAATTGAGCTCAGCATATTGTAACCAGGCAGGGTATGATCCAGGTTCCGGTAGCTATCGAGTTAGCTGTGTTACCATATTATTGCTTTTACAAAACTGTAATCCAGATTAGATTATTTATCAGGGTGAATTTGAACAATATTTGTTGAGTGAATAAGAAACTAACGATTCAGCTATCACTATAGCTACTAGATTAGAGAGAATCATTTAGAATGTAAATATCACAGTCTTATGCACGTTGTCAAACACTGCCGACATGTTAGTATGAATGTTCTTCAAACTAATTGCACAGACAGCAATAAGAATTTTGCGAAACTTATTATGTTGATCGAGATATTGGCAGTGCACTTGCCGCACACCACCTCTGGATAAGGTAATTCTAGGTTTTAAAATTGTAAAAAAGGTCCATCGCCCAGGAAACGAACGCTATTTTGGGAATATTTATAGAAATTTAGCCCTCCATTCGATGTATTTTTACCTTATAGTAACAGTAATCATTTGTCGGAAGAAAGACCGACATTTATTATGGTCCTGGTGGAAATCCATACATATGATACACGTCACTTCCCAGCAGCAAATTCACAATTCATTTTGAGTATCACGGAGAAATTCTAATGACATTTGAGGTTAGAAGAATAACGATATAATGTTGAAATATAGTAACTTTGATTTCCACCAGATGGTGTATTTAGGATATAAATACTTTGTAAAAATCCTGAAGCCGTTCCTGGTATACAGTTGCACCGTGGTTACATTATGTGATATGTTGAATTTGTGTGAAGTATGATTAAAACTTTGTTACGAATACATGTACTCGTACATATGTCACGCCGATCCAACAAGTTATATTAATATTGTTCACTGTTCTGGATAGAAATTTTCTGAAATAAAAATCCTATCGCCACCGGTGGTCGGTGTTTAGATAGTCTCATAAAAGTTAAATAAACCCTGTTATTCAGTACATTCCTATTACAAAATTTTATTTGAGGTTCAGGATCATAACTTATTTCAGGTTGGTGCCACGAACAAAGTACTTCTTTTTATTGAAAGAGGGTCGAATAATAAATATAATCGCGAAAAATATCAAATTAGAAATATGTTTTCTTGATGTTAAATGACATAAATGCACTACGAAAAACCATGCCACTTATTTCCGTCAGTCTGATTGTATCTCCGTCTGTTGGAAGCGATAAATTTCTTTCTATTTGGCGTACTTTTTAAACATTTGCCTAGAAAATACAGAAATGACACATTAACTATAAAACAAAAATGTTTTTCACGGAATTACTTGCCTTGAAGACACAAATTACAAATTTGTTTTTAATAGCTTTGTAGGGTCCTACAATACATGCGACTGTATATGGTGAATTTTTGTTGCATTTTGATTGTTTTAAGGAAATACTTAGTTTAACCAAACTATTCAAAAGTGGTATCCAAGGTAGAGACCACTCAGGTCATCAAGGAGTTTGATAAGATTTTAGAACTGCTGAACCACTTGAAGTAAGTATTGAAAGATGGACCTGATTTCTAGTTATTGAATATTCCGTGGGGTAGATGAATCTTTTCTTCTCGCACAATAATGCCGGGGTTGTACAGGGATCGGTTCCATATCCAGCATTATTAGCAGATCGGTACTGTAGGAGACACTAGCGAAAATTCGATACTGGAGAATGAGCAAATGCTACCAATTATGGCGCGAATGTGGCAAAATATACCTTGGAAAAACGATTGTTGTGAGGATCTCATACAAGTGTACAGATGTTGATGTTGATGTTATATGAGTTATATCTTTTGGCTTAATTACAGGTACATATTTTTTATATTCTTTCAAACTTGAATTAGGAAAAACACTATATGACGCATATAAATGTAAAAGAGGAGTTTAATTGGTACAGTTTTGATACATTTTTGTTCATCTTTTTAGGGCTAAGGAAACAGTGGTGGCTTTGATAGCAACTTATAAAAATCACAGAATCTTTATAGCAATAATAAATTATATAATGAACTATTGCGCCAAGATTATGAAATCCTTCAGTCAACACTATAGTATTCTTCTAGGTTAAATTTTCTGTGTTTTGTGCCAAGATTATCATATTATGCTCAATTTGAGATTTTGGTATTCTCACTTCCAAGACTTTCCTAGGTTAGAATTAAATATCTTTACTTACATTTACTCTATATGATCAAACATACAATATTCTTATTATAAGATTATTATAGCCTTGCGCATATAGGAAAATATGAATGATACCACATATTCTTGGTGGGAGAACTTATTTTCATGTGTGTAGGGTGATGAACAAGGAAACTCACTGGTGTCGATGAAAATCCAAACAGGTAGCTTTCATAGCCAACAACATTAACATTCATAACAAACCTAACGTCGAAATGAAACCAATATGGCAGCCATTCATAAGACAAGTTTATGAACACAGCTGAGTAGAACAAACTTGAATACAAACGTGACAAGCAATCATGTTGGCGAAAAACAACGGCACTAACCAGAACGCCATCCGAACCAATCAGGACCAGCCGCACCAGAGATAAGCTAGTAGAGGAATATAAATTGCTATCGTCAGTTAAACATAAACATAACTTTTGAGAAGCAAGAAATACCTGAAGGGCAACCCTTTTCTCACCCATCATTTCCTATCGACCTAACTAACGGAATATGTTCTGAGTTCTTCTGCAGAAAGGCACCGCTTTCTGAGCCTGGATGTGGGCTCCTAAAAGTGCTTCGTATCAACGAACTCCCGTCAACTTCTTTATAAAAATCACGGTATTGCGACGACATGTAGGCTTCGCCTTGGTACGAATGGTAGTGGCGATGACGTAACAGCGAGCCGTTCGAGATGATGCAGCCGCGGCGCATCCGCATGCAATAAAATCAAGTAGGCGGCGATCGCGGTTCGCCCTTCCGCTGCCGGCCTGGCGGGCAGTACAACCGCGATTTGGCAACCGCGCCCGAGGTACCTATGAATTTGCGAGCGCGCAAAAAAGCGGTCCTGCAACTTTTAGGGGTTTCGGGACACCGCAGCGTCGTGAATTGAGCGTCGTTAGAGTATTTACTAGACTCCACTACGGGCTAGACGGGTGGAAGTGGTGCTCCGGTACGTTGCGCGATCTCTCGAGGGTGACATCACCATGATATTCGGTTGCGCGGTTTAGTTCTCCCGGAGTTTTTTCTGTTTTGGTTTTTGGTTCCTTGGATTGTTTTACGTAAGTTCTTGATTTTTCTTTATTTTTTGTTTTCTTCATTTGACGCGCCTTTTTTAGATTTTCCTGATATTACTCAACGTCATTTCTTAGTATTTTTTGATTTATTTTTTATTTTATTTAAAACAAATAACTATTATATAAATAATAGTCAAATTTAATTTTACGATACATTCTCTTGTAATCATAAAAAATTATAAAAAATAATTAAACCAAATTCATACAACATCATTTGCACCATTAAGTATGAAAGATTAACATGATTATTATTAAATCATGTAACACAAGTATAGTTTTTCTAAATATTTGAATTATTTTGCAGGATTTTGTTTTCTTGTTCTGATTATAGCGGAATTATTTCGAGGTAATTTGATTGATTTTTATTATATTTAAAGGTAAGCATTATACAGGTTACTATAAAAATAAATTCAGAAATGGATAATACTATGCAACTAGAAGAAGCGAATGAATGTTGAAAGACAAATAACCTACGACTTGTATATTAACCAATACACTTGAATCATACATAACATTATGATAAAAGTCGCTCTTCTTCAAATGAGGAAGTTAACTTAGTATTTATAGGATAATTTTGGAGTCTTATACCCTTCAGCATTCAACCACTTCACATTATAGTCTTCAGTTTGTAAATTTGACTCAGCGGTATTGTTGGTCTCTAAAATCACCAGATGCTTTTTCTATAGGTATTATAAGATGTCCCTAGCTGAATGATCAGTCTATCGAAAAACGGATTTAATTGCAAAATAGACTGAAAGAACTGATTTACCAACTGTTGATATTTATAATCTGAATTATTTTGGTATGCATTGACCAAAACATTGGCACAGGCAATTTATCATCGTACTGCTACTCTCAATGTTTGCTGACGATACTTTAATTCTCTAATATACTTGTTTACCAGGGGTTATAGTTATTTATTTATTAACTTCTATAAACAGTGCCATGAGGCTCAGTTGAATGAGGAGTTTCTAGACGAAAATTTTCTAAATATTTGGCCTTACCCAACATGACAAAAAAATGTCAATATCTCGAGAAACCTCAATACCACAAAAATCACAGACTGCGTACACTATGTGTGAAGCATTCAACTCAAAACGTGCCTGTGTTGTGGTGTTTTAAAAGCGATGAACAGAAAAAGACGATTTTTAGATAACGCATTATGTCATATTTTTGGAAGCCTATATTTATAAACATAAATATTAGGTCTACATACAGATAAATTAAGCTACTCCTTGGCTTCTAAGTGATTAATATATTGTTTTTTCTTTTATTTACCAAATATTTTTATTGTTTAGGTGATAAATAGCGTAATATTATGTAGAAAATAGGAAAAGTGATTTAATCTCTTTGACTGCAAATGATTGTTTTATATTCACTGAAAGAATTATTCTTAGGCTCTATCTCTAAATAGGGAAGCCTTATTACATAATAAATGCTAGTGATTATTAAATTAAGTTTTATTTTGTACTTTTTACAGGCCATATATTTTGAAACTCTCTAGCTTTCTGGAGTTTGTGGGAAAAAATGTTTAATAAATGATAAAAACTAACTCAGCCATTTTTTCAATTCTGCTGTGTAGCAATCGCACAAGCCTGACATCTTTATAGCAGAGATTTAAATATCGCACACTCTGTTCGCAATTTTTTCATATGATAATCGCATATTAATACTTGGCTTGTACTATCGTTTATTTATAACATTTTAAATCTTTAAACTATGTTCAAAAAATGGTGAATGTGTATGTTTGTCACTGATCACATGATAACTAGGTTTGTGGAAAAATAAAAATATTCAATGGTACATTTATATTTTCTAAAGAGAGGGTAGAATTAAATCGTATATATGATGCTACGATGCGGTCCAAAACTCTATATATGTGAAGATTATTGTTAAGCTAGTTGGTCTTTATCTTCCAGCTTCAACGGTAAATTGAAAGAAACAAATGCACTTCACAGAATTTCATTTTTCTTTTTGGAATAACACTAGAGATTTGGACTGTCCATGCTTTACGAGAATGTGAATTTTTGTTTCAAAAACGATTAAACTGTCTCGACATATCAATGCAAGTGAAACTAAATTTGAATGTTAATACACCTACTTAAAAATATTTCAAAGTACACGAATAGATTTCGTTGTATTGTTTGATCATGGAAATATCAGTTTCAAAATATGTATCACATATATACATTGTTACTGCTGGAAGGGCACCTTAGGGTCATAGTACTAAACAGACCACATAGACACAGAGACAGCTCATATGAACTGAGTGACAGATCTTCAGTTTTTTTGACACAATTAAAGTATGTTCCCACTTATTGGCGTGGGAAATAAAAAGGCAAATTTTGACTTGACTAAGCGGAGTCAACTTCAAAGAAACATACTGAGAACAAAGTTTCCTATTTCGTGCACTAAGTAGCATAAATATATCCAAATGCATCTCCTTGTTCCATACTATAAACTCATCTACTACAAGACGTCCACTGCTGCTGTCCTCGAATATCACTCATATGATTTTTCTAAGGTAGAAACAAGTCTCGTCTTTCAAAAAGTCAAGTCGGGTAGGTTTTGCACAAGGTTGTATGGAATCGAATAAAACTAAGCGCGAAATGCAAAATAAACCACCAAAGTGTCCAAGGTCTGAGTAACTGTGTCTTAGAGCGTACACATTGTTATTGTTTACGTCGAGAATCCAGAGGCGTTACCAATGGGCGGTTTCCTTGTAATAAAGGTGAAAACATCGGAATCGAAAATGCCAATGTAAAAAAGATAGAAGAGGAATCTCTTTGAGATGAAAACCTTCTTCAGGCATCTCCATCTGGCACGGAAATATATCGTAGTGACTGTTGAAAGGGAGTAACTATTTTGATTCTCTTTATAGGAGACACTTGAGATTGTTGGTATGACTTTTAACAGACCATAGTCATTTTTAAAGCCACTATTGGAAAATTCATACCTCCCTATAGTTGGGAGATAAGCAAATACTTCAGTTACTGAGCTGACATTGAACTGACAGCATTTTGCTAATATATCTCCCAGGAATTAACGCTATAACTATATAAACTAGTATCCTCAGAATATTTGAGCTCTAATGAGTCTTATGTATCTAATCTTACTTTTCCTAAAACAGTGCTATTTCCAAAACGAACAGTAAAATGAATGAATGTTAAAGCAATATGCCTATTCTGTGCAACTTCCGCCCAGAAGTAACTCTACCTGCTCAAACCGACGCATTGTTTAAAATCATTCCCAGACAAAAATAGGTTAGTATACTGGTTGTCAAGGTCTAAGAATTGCCAGCGCACAGAATCCAAACAAAAAGACGTACTTAGACATCGTCTGATGCATCTGAGTCATGAACGCGCCGAAGAGCTTTCCAGAAGGTCGATGTGAATAGCAAAACGTTTTGAATACGTTTGAAGATGATGAAAACTGCCGCTGTATTTTAATCAGTTTGTAGACAAATAGAGTTCAATTTAAACTCATTATTTTCCAAAAACGTACAAGTGTATGCAATATCTTCGACTAATGCTAAAATGAACGAGTTCAAAGTCTGAACTAAATAATCGAGAAAAATATCAGTTTTAGAAATACCGCTTTAGATTTTCAAAAATATTGCAACATTTCGTATTATGACACCAAAGCATCTCGCTCCCCAAATACCGTCAAAAGCAATGCAGTGGTTGCTGAGATTAGTGAGAAAAAGTAATACAGACCGATGGGAAATTAGAACTCGGATCTCCATGATGGTGATTATCTGATTGTGATCGGAATCAATAAAAATTACTTCCCTTTATGGGAAGTAAAACGAAGTATAGAGCTGTTCTAAGTTTTGAATCGATAATATAACTCATGAATGAAGATGTTTTCCTTAATAAATATTTAAATAGATTTTTCTGTTGTGGTTCCTTCCGAGATGGAGGAAAAACCAGAATTATTCATGTGATTTTAAGAACTTCATTAGCCGAAGGCACTTGTAGTCTAGATATTGATCTAAGCCCTGAATGTTCGCTTCTTTCGCTGTTCAAATATTTGAGTCCTATATTATGGATATATAATTACATTTCCTGAACATGAACTGCGCATTTCACGGTGTCATAAAAGGCTCCAAGTAGATTTGCTCAGTACTCCCTACGTCTTAATTTCAATCTTTATGAAAGTATGATTTTTATTCGAAATATAGTTACTTCCCATTTAACTGTAACTAAAAACTACTTATTTTTTGCATACTTTCATGATCTTTTCATCTAAATATTTCATCGGTGGTCAACAGCAATCCACAGAAGTATTTGACAAGGAGGTATTAGGAATTTCATTCATTCATCCAAAGCCGATCGTAGAAATCGTTTGATTATTTGTCTTCAGATGGAAAGACTGACTGTTACTTACGATGCTGTTCCTTATAGCTTTTATGGCTTTTTGTAGCATAAACACAGTATCAGAAGGAAAAGTTTTGTCATTTTTCAACCTGAAGACGATTGAAGACACCACATCATTCGAAACGTTGTGAAACGTAATATTCTCAATACCATGAAAGTCCTAAGCAGTGTTATCGAAACGATCGGAGAAGGTGCCATTTCGCCTCCTTGTGACGCGTCAATACGACGTAGACTTCAGACGAACAAAAGGATAATACCTCTTCGATACGCTACCGGGGACTTTATTCTCCGATGTTTACAATCTACAGCATTTTAGGGTCAATGTAAACAGATATTTATCCTCCCGCAGTGCTTATGAAGCGCAATAGGCTATCTGCGTTTGCGAGAGGTTATCTATTTAAAAAAATGGAATGTTATATGACGTTATTTACTCTTCTTTCTCATTCGCATTCCAACTGTCAAAACTCATAGCGTCATCCATTGATATATGTAATACGCTTTGACTTTCTGGCTACTTAGGTACAGAAAATTGAAACCAAAACACTTCGGAAATCATAATTTTGGAATTACCCTCGTACATCAGAACTTCCAGGACAAATATAGCAAATGACGTGGTACACGGATTTTCGTTCATCAGGTGATGGTGACATTTTTTCCTCCGTCGCATGACCTAGGATGGAAAATCTATTAGGTACTAAAGCATTTTCTTATCAGACTGCAGCATTTACCACACTATAAGATGTTTCACGAGACACTCGATACTTACTGATTCATCCTGTAAATTTTATCAATTCGAGCATATGTCATTATCGCTATTTAGATAGCACAAAAATACGCAAGAGCACATGCATATTGTCAAGCGATCTCGTCTAACCTTGTAATCTTATACCATCGAAAAAATTGCTGAAGTGCTAATATTTACATTAACAGATAAAAAAATATCGCAAAAACTATATTGATTTATTCTATTTTTTTGCACCGTTAGTGTTATCTGCGAGACAGATAAAGCTCTAGAACTGCTCGAATAAAAATGGGAAAATTAGTATGTGCGAAAAAATCGCCTGTTTCTATTAGAGATATGAATCTTCTGTTTACCTAGCAAATTAAGAGATCATTCCTAGAGACCACCTATGATTTTCGTTATATAATTCCATGATACAGGGATTATTCCATTAAAGCTGTAGTGAATGATGATAAGCAGAATGGTATTTGCTGTTCACATGGTTGAGTGCCTAGTCACCTACCAAATATCACTAAAAATACGCGACTTTCAATCATTATAATCAACCTGGGGTTAGATGCCAGGCTTGAATTGTTAATAAAATTTGAAATTCTATATGACGAAAATACATTCTAATACGACGCAACGCTTGAGAGATGAGTATCTGTTCTTACTGGTAAATACGTAAACTGTTTTCTGGTTGAAACGCGTCTCTAAATTGTTTTCGAGACATTCCAGCGATGTCCTTCTTCTAAACTAACAAGATATTTTTAGATTTGATGGAACTTATGGAACTTCTTCTGTAGTTTCCTTTTCAAATCAGTCAAGTCTAAAACAAAAAATGGGTGTCTGCGAAGTAGTTACTTGGAATACACAAATCAAAAAGTATTGTGACAATATTATATCCTATTAGAATTACAATTCCATTCGTCATCCAAAGGCCATCATAAGTGATAGATTGATAGATACTACGATATAGGCTGCCGAATAGGTATTCTCACTGGTCGGTTCTACCAGAAAATTGCTTCGCAATTCGTTAGTTTATACAGAATTGATTAGAATCCAATCGCCAACATAGAATTCTACAATTATAGGCTAGTTACAGGAACTTAGCCTGCAAAATCACCGTTAACCAATGAATTACACAGTAATGAATGATGAATCTAAAAATCACTGTCATTGGACCAACATGTTATTCAGATTAACAAAGGAATCGACTTAATTGTTAAAAAACGCCAAATAATCATCTTCATCTTCAAGCAAGCTTCTGAGGATTCTCTTCCCCACCAGAAACTTGTACCTAACAATTATTTATCAAAACTGTACAAGGCTCACATCGGAGTTTCTCTAGAATAATGCTCGCATAATTTTGTATGCGCTCATAGCCTGAAACATCGAATCAAAAGTGACTGATCTGGACCGAACTGTCTCAGATAGTAACACCAAGAATCATCAGTATAACAATCAACGTGCTCAACAGGCCAGGTCGAACTTACAAGAGTCCATTGTTCGTCAATGGTTACAAAGTCAACTTAAATAGAAAGTTATACTTTCGCAGCGCTTCTGGAACGCCTCAGGCTTTCTGCGAGAGGTTACATTGAATACATAAAGAGATGAGCTACAAGCCGGTTTACAATTAACAATTCTAACGAAATCTTGGACCTATAAAAACAGTTCACAAAACAGTATCAGACAGAATATAGTTCATTCGTTATTGGAACATTACCCTGAAAGTTGCGAATTTAACATTCGGAGCGTTGAAACATGAACAGACTTCACTGAGTCTGCGGAAATCCACCTGAACTTTTATCGAAAGGAATTTTATGTGATATCAATTGACAATTTGTTCATCGTATATGACTTGTTCTCCATAAATCAATAAAATTGCACCTCTTTATCTGCTGCTCTTCCCTTTCTTCATCCCTGCATTCCAACTGTCAGAAGTCATGAACGGTGTCCGCAATAAGGACAAACATTGTACCTGATGAAATGGTGGGCATCGTGTGAGATACAAAAACTGACTTTTAGTGCACCTGCGCAAGGATGTTTCCGTGATATGGACAAGGAAGAAGGAAGGAAATTTGTGGCAGGCCAAAAGCGTATGGTTCCTCGAATGAGATGTGCATATGATTTCCATATTCGGTAGTTAAGTTATTAATCTATGCGGCTGGCGGAATAGCGGCTGCCGTTAGAAGATCGGGGTTTACATAATAGCCATAATTACAGCGGGGCATGTCGATGTTGGAAAGGACGCTGCTAGACCGTTTAGGCTTCTGTTCCGCTTTAACGATCGTTCTATTGCCTCACACCTCGAAGACACGCGATTAGAAAATCTCAACAAGTCGATCCATTATTATTAACAGAGATGTGTATCGCCGATCTGTTCTCACGCCATAACATAATTGAGTGAGTGAATTTGAATGGATATCTATATGTTCACGATGTTCGAATAACCTGATAAGTCTATTCATACAAATACCTCCACCCCTACCAGTTGTCTGAATGAAATATAACCCGCTCAAAGGTGTCGAAAAAATACATATGTGAATATTGTACATATTTTCCGAATTACTCTCCACTGTACTGAAATAAATAATAGAAGTAAAAAACTCTTTTCCCAGACTGAACAAGAACGAAATTATGATGAAAACACATAAATTACTAGTGCAATATGAATCACGGTTTCAGAAAACTGTAATTCTATATATTTTAAATATTTGACCTTATGTTTACATAGGTATTTTTAGTGAATCTGAACTAAAAGTTCTAAATGTATGACTAAATCGAGCAATGGCTTCTGTTCTGAATAGTGATAAGGTTCTTACAAGTTTCAATACCCCCAATACTAAACTGTGTACCGTTTCGCCGGCAAACAACGTGTTCTAAAAAGAACTGGAAGCAGCCACACGATCAAAAATAAAGACCACCTTGAATCAAGGAGGAGGTAATAACACGATGCACTGTGAAAATTACGTAATATCTTTAATATGCGATAAAGCCGCACAATTGGTTAAATCTATAGGAATACTAATTGAATGGATACAAATAAATTGTTTCAGTACTACGTTAGCATAATTGAAAACGATGGTATCGGTCAGTGGTCACTAGATAACTAACCAAGGGTCGAACTTTAGGACATCGAATACCGTGTTCTTTCTTAGTTCAGTTCAACGTAGAGTAATCAAGAAGTTATGTACAATATTTGCATATGTATTTTTCTCGACAATTTTGTGCGGGTTATCTTTTAGGCAGACGACTGATATTTTTATGAATGGAATCATTATGTTCTCCAATTTTGACTATGAAGATAATATTCCGCACAACACATAAATATGTTCATTTACACCTTTTCACAGAATCTTATAAATGCGGCAATAGCACCACATGAATCACTACTGTAATTAGATCACAGATTCACAATCAGCAACCTCAAAAGCTCATGGATACAAAACCATGTTCAAATCATACAAGCTTTTTGGGGTCGCATTTTTACACGGAAAATTTGCAATCAACAACCGAACCTTACATTTCTTCACTATGATCCATGGCAATAATGGTTAAATGCAAGAGAGCACATACATGTTTCTAAATATGAATTTTGATGCCTTATAAAATATCATCACCAAACAGGTCATCATGGTCCTTCGTTTAAATGAAAATATCAAAAAAGTGTAACACTTTATCCAGCTTCACCATATATTGATCGCCGACCACATTTAGACCAGCATCCATTGTTGGCGATGTCGGTACGATAGGAGAATCCGTTGAATTTTTCCCCTTCTCTTTCTCCGCCGACAAAAAGGGGGAAACAAGCTATTTTTAATTGCCGCCGCCTATGCTAATGAGCGCCCTCTACACCACCCTCCCCCTTCGCGTTCCTCATCCCTCGCATCCACTCGTAGGCAGGGATGAAGTTGGAGATTCTTTTCCGGGCACGTAACATAGCTGCGTTTGAAGATGTATGTGAATACGTATGAACATGAACCGAATGGATAGTAATAATTGAATGAACAACATTTGATAAAACTTTTGAGGTGCATAAAAAATGTTTTAATGACAAATACTGTGCGGAAATGATATTTCGTATTTAAAAATTCTTGCAGTCCCCAAAAAAAATTTATTTGGCGAAATTTATTTGGCGCAAAAAAAAAGGAAAAAAGCTCAAAAATTTTTGGAATGATCTAGTATATTTTCCATCCATGCGGTTAAGTAACACTTTCGTCCTTATTCATGATCATAATTATTAAAAAACAGTAATCTGTAACAGTAGTTGCTAAATCAGAGGCCGACCAGCACAGCAAAAAATTAATTATACGCTAACATGCAGTGCAACTTGTAAAAAAGCAATGTTGCAGATGTCCACAGCTATTGGAAAAACTGTATCACGTGTTTATGCCTCCTCTCCCTTGAGATTTTTTATTTTTTGACGATAACTCTTCTTCGACTGCATGAAATTCCAAAAACAATATAGTTTTTCATCCTTATCATAAGTACCCTAGTGTCAAAATTTCATCAATATCCGAATGACACTTTCTGTCAAGGATAACCGGGCGGACAATGATAGACAGACAAAACGACAGACAGACAAACCAACAGAAACGAATAGCCTGCTTTGTCGTGATGTATAACGTATATGTCACGAAAAATCAAGAAAATATCTCGACTACGAAATTCCTATTGGCGTCGCAAGTAAATTCCAAGCAGTGGTGCTGAAATTACGTAGCTTTCATGCTTTAAACCGCGAAAGTACTGGATATCAATTACCAAATTACCAGTAAAGCAGACTGGTTTCCAAGTCTCGAAATTCCTGATAATTTCCTATAATGTCTATCTGATCGAGTTGTGTTAGCATCCGCTCATCAACCCCTTCCTAATTACGTCTCTGTTCGCACCCTCTCGCAGCCCCCGCCCCTCCGCGTCGCCAATTTACCCCCAAAAAATCATTACATTCTTCGCGGTAGTGTCGGTACGCGCATGGACATTTTAATTCCCATAGAATAAATACACGAGAGTTGAATCGTTGGATCGAAAGGAAGTCTTCCTTCTCTATCCCGGCGGCGCTCGTAGCGCTGGCACACTGTACAGTGCTGGTAATTTTTTCACATATTGAAGACCAATGAGCTTACATGCTGCGAACATTTCACATCCTAAAGGCCATGATGGGCCATCGTTGCCCGTCAGCTTAAAAGGTGTTCACACAATGGCGCATGACTCATTGCTGCCTGGTGAAGTACTCTACTGAAGATGGGCTTATGCACCAGCCCGTTGGTCGATAATGAACTGAACAGTGGCCAACTGTGTGCACACTACCGACCAGGCTACGCCACGATATCCTTTAAAGTGTGTCGAAAAAACCGACCACATCGCTATTGCGCATTACAATCCATTAGCCACTGCCAACTGTCCGCCATCCCGCCATCCTTCTTGAACACAATGGCCATGGCCTATGGTGGCCCATCACGGCCGATTGTGTGCTGGGGCCTTAATGTTGACCATGACTGTGTAATTAATTATCAAAAATGAGTGAGAATCGTCAACTTATTTTCAATAAACGATAAATTGGCGAACTGAGGTCATTTTCTACGCTTTTCAACATGCTTTTACTGGCTTGTCCTGGATGCTTGTATGTATGTATGTATGTATGTATTTTGTAACGCAATCGTAAACGTAACTTTCGTTGACGTATGTTTAATTGAAAAACTTACACATTTATTGAGATTAATGACATCACAATAATTTGATAACTTTCTCCTAATGTACTGACGAAGATGAACAGAATAAAAGACTAATCTTTCAGATTGAATGTGTAGCATCAATTATGACTGATAGTAAAGTATTTCCCTTTTTTATCGGAATGAAAATATCGTATTTTTGTATTAAGACTAAAAAAAGGAAAACAAATTATAGTTTCAAATGCTAAAAAAACACAGCAGACCGAACTGAAAAGTCAAAAAAAAATTATTAAAACTTTTTTCAGCAGCAATAGATAGTCAACTATCGCAATATGATTGAATGATTCTCAATAAGTTTGAATTTAGAATGAATATTATAAATATATATATATATATATATATATATATATATATATATATATATATATATATATATATATATATAATAAATATTACAATGGTAGCTAATTCGGAAAGTTCAGTTTTTATAATTAATTCATGTTTGGGTTGAGTTGCTGAAAGATAATTTGATCTGTTCACAGAGAATGTGAAAGTCATGTAGTACCAAAGATAACCAGCGTTTTAGAATGGTCAATTTTAATCAGCAATTGGTTCATGCAATCCCGCAGCATTTCGTGGATCTGGTTGTCAGGCCAAAACTGGGCTACAGACGCAGTCATATCAACATGAGATAGGCATCACTCTGGCTGAGATGTCACTAAAAGAATGTTAGTGAAGAATTATTCTCTACAGGTCCTTCAGCTCCGTATACTCTCAGGCGTACATTATGTTGCATAAATACACGTATATATTTTCTCCAGCTCCACAAATCTGTTCATCATCTCTGCTGTATCATTTTTCTCGTTTTGCCGCGCGGACGCAGCCATATTTTATTGATTTTATAATCAATACAGCAATAAAACCTGCAATGTTTTCATCTTTATTTCCGACATCACCTCCCCCTCTTTTTCGCAACCCCCCCCCCCCTCCACCTTCACTACATGCCGATATACTGCAGGGGTCGGATGGCTCTTCCGTATCTTTATATATCAGAGTATAAGTTTGACATATGTAGATGTTTGCATATGTTTATTCAGGGTAACATTCATAATACGTGGAAGGAAGGATATCGAATTATTCAAATGAATGTATGTTTTGAAATTTATGATAAAAAAATATTCAGCTTTTCCGCCTCTAATTGGAATAAAATTGTGAATATCTGGTTTTATTTATCTATACTTTTTACATCAATTTGAAGGTTGCTGCATCTTGATGAATTTGTTTGGACTCAAGATTTCTTTTTTAATTAAACAAATAACTTTAGCCTAGGTCTCTGGATTTTAATATAAATTAGTGAATCGAGCCACTTTTATCCCTAAATAATATAACAATGTATTATGTATATAATAATCTAGAAAAAAACATTAAAATAACGATTTCCGATTTGAAGGTGTCTTCGAAGAAAAGTGCTACGAGCTGGTGTAGACAATCCTTCTGGACAGAAAATGATTCCATTTTCTGAAAGCACAAACAGATCAATAATGTTTAATTACTTGTAATAATTGAATATATATTTTTTTCGCTCAAATTAAATCAGTCTCAATCAGTCTCAACATCGGTAAACTACCCTCTGCCACATAGTTCTAGCAACGGCTGAACAAAATCCTTTCAGTCACAGGAAAATCTTAATTCTGAGGAACTTCGTTCCCTTGTTTTAATTGTTACATTTCCCAAAATATGTCATAATCGAGTATATGATGATTTGATTAATTTTTCTAAAAAAATATGGCCATAACAGATTTGGTGGAAATAGATGTATTTATACGTCTGAATACCGATAAATTACAAGAAATTGGACTCACGCTTTTTCAATTACAAGTACAACGTACAGGAATCCACACATTGAAATCTAATTCAAAACTTATGTACAGTATCAAATGCCCTGCCTATATAGTAGCTACAGTGCATGGTTTAAACATTATAATGCTTGCGACTTCCATCCACATATCACAACATACAAGTTCCATTTCGATTGTATACAACTTTAATCAACTCAAGTCTAGATTATCCTTCGCATAATTTTTTTTCTGTACTATGAATGTTATGTATTGCGTCTGGTGTACTGTTTCCCTTTGGCGTAAAATTCTTCAAATATAGCACTTATCCAATTGTGCAGGCGAGGTAATGGAACATTCATTCGGGATTCATACTTTTCCAGCAACCAAAACACTCGTGCCACTGAAAAATATTATACAAAATGCACAGGCACAGCCACGCATCCATTTCTCTGAATGCCGAACAAGATATAATAAAAAACCACCCCCATTTCCTCTCTGGTGTGCGTGTGTCATGGCAACGAGCGAGCGTATTCTAAAAACGCCCCCCATACACAAAGCTAGATACTCTGCTTCCCGGTTCCACCGCTGGTATCTCTGAATCATCTCTCGTTGCGTTTCTAATCAATACTTCATAAAACCTGCAATGTTTTCCTCTTTATTTCCAGCATCATCCGCCAGCCCCTCGCGAGTGGAGGGTCTCCTCCTCGCGCACCGCGTTGCCCTATGCCTCCCCGACTCATGGATGTCTGCCGAGGTTTTTTCTCCAGGGGGTGAAACGTTGCAGACACGTTCAGAACAGCACATTTCATATTTTGACAAACCAAAGTTGGCTTAGTTTACTTTTTCCATGATGATGGGGTTGATTTGTTCCACTTTATGTCTCAGCAACTTCTATTACTGATCACTGAATTTAAATTGAATCAGCAATAATTACTGAAGTGATATTTAGAGTATAAAAAAGCTGGCGTCAAACACTATTATTATCTGCAAAATCGTTTATGTTTAGCAGAAATACGCTTAAGTTTCAATCTTTTTATGTATATCAAAAATTTAACAAAAAGTTTTATTTCGAAAATATTTTTAACATACTTTATGAACTCACATCATATTCTCATGATATCAATGTGGCACTCCTATGTTTTCCTCCTTTTTCCTGCTACTGCCCCTCCTTGTACCTTACGTGAATCAGGAGTATATCGCAGGGTAAAACGTACGTTATTACCTGTCCTCTTTCACTCTGTATGGATATGTTCTGATTACGCTCTTTGTCGTTTACCCTTTTCCTGTTCCATGTTTTGCTCAAACGCGAACGGATCGATCTTGCAATACGATGATTTCCTGCAACGCAATAGACAAGAATTAATTTGCATTTCAAGTATATTGACTTGGTATTTTCCAAATTCTGTCAAAATCGATGCAGCGGTGACTGATATTGCGCGGTGATAAAAATGACAATGATGGAAGGAAATAATTGATGAAGATTTTCATAAAGAATTCAATAAATGTATTATTTCGAATTGAATGTCCCCCCTAAGCTTATCTATATATGTCAGACATTTTCGATGATGACCACCAGATAAGCATTTTTCACTCAACAAATTGCTTTATAATCTTTTCACTATATTTTGTCCCTTCAATTATTCGGGTCTTGTTGAATGGAAAATTAGACTGCTTTGTCTACCAGATGAAGAAAACTGTTCAAGATATACTATGAAAGTTGCAGCAGTAACTAATATATAATGGTCTTTTAATATTCAAGTTTGAAAGTTATATGTTATGGGTATGCTGAATTTAACTGTAATAGATTCAATCGAACTTAATTTCATGAGACTGGTAAACTTTTTCGTGACAATTGTCGCCTTTAAGGGTGGTGCATGTATTTATCCTTTTATTGGGGGGTACAGTGATCCCCTCACATCGTCAGGAATTTTTCTAACAATAAAAGTGTCGGTCCGGATCTATTGATTTTGTCCCATTTAAGTCAGTACACTGCATGTGTCCCTTCAGAAAACATACCGAATCTGTCGCCGATTGAGATGTCATGCAGGAAATAAGTTACTGATGCAGGAAACGAGTTACTGCAACGCAGCATCTTGAACCGTGAAGTGCCGTGCCACCACGAGCAGCTCACGCGTGCTGGCTATTATGGTTATTTATTGCAGCCAAGGACGTTTCAACGGGATTCTTGTGGAATTCTGCAGCACAGGGCTTATAGGGATTATTTGCTAATTGCATCAAGATAATTTGTCGACTAAATGAAATTGGTATGACTTACTGAAGTCGCACTCATAAAGGTAACAAAAGCACCCTGAAGATGCTAGAAGATTATGCTCTTCATGTTCTCTGACTTCCTGTGAATCCACCCTACAATGAACAGGAACTTTGAGTGCATGCAGAAATTGGGCCTGCAGTTTACAAAATATTTATTCACTTCAAATAATCATAACATAGATATGAATCTGAATATTTACAACAAAACCTATGCAATTATCTCTCCATATTACGTTTGGCTTTGGCCTGTGATGAATATTACACTATCTACAACAACCAGCTTACTGACGAATCAAAACAGTGAAATTGAAGTCTTTATTTGAAACTTTGGACAACAATAACCTAGATCATCTGATCTTTGTGTAGAACTAGAGTACATTGGTGACAAGTTCCAGTCACTGATTTGCGCTTGAGAAGAAAAATACTACATAAAGCCATTTTACTCACGCTCACAACGTCAACTAACAATCAACTTCATTTGCTGTTCATAGGAAGCATACGTATTGGTGAGGTGATCCGAAAAAGGAGAATGAGTTTCAAAGCTGTTGCAGTTCAAAATTCCCCTGATTGGATTTTCAATTAGTTCTTAAATTATTGTTATTATATAGTTAAGAAAGTTTATGGATGGTATATGATTCCAAGAAAAGTAATATATCGGAATATGCTTTTTTATGTTTATTAATAGTTTTAGTTACATAAAAAACATGTTTATCATTATTTCAAGTTCAAGATTGAAATAGATGTACGTAAAGACTCATCAGAAATAGGAAGACGAATTTGTTTTTATTTGATATCTAAATGTATGTAAAATACTTTGTTCTCATCTAAGTGTCGCCCTCTATAGGGACGCCCATTGACAACTTACGAAGTCAAAGGTCCCCATAGAGGGCGACACTTAGATAAGTTGATGTTACTATGAAACCCTTCATTGGGTTACGTATAAACCACCCGATTGCATGTCTGAGGCATTGTGGAGAGCATACACTGAATATTTTTTTGTTTTGTAATTTCTAATGAAAAGTTGATGATTTATCACAGTAAACCAACCACCATATGTTGAATGCTGATTACAATGAGTATTGCACGACCAGTTAAAGTTAAAAGGATAGAGTTTTGTAATAAAAATGATAAGAAGGTAATTTGTTTTTCCATTTGCCTGATGTTATTTATGGCTTATGTATTTTTCTTCGGATTTTGATGTTCGCAAAATATTTACATATTTTTTTTCATACTGTAAGAACATTCTAACGAGTGTTTTAACGAATTTGCTAGACAATTTTATATACAGAATGAACTATTGTTCCAATAAATATTTTAATAGAATGGTGATAAAATGCGTAAAATGTGACCTCTGCAAGTTCTTAAAAACATCTACACCAGCTGATTGTAAAAAAAACATAAATGCCTGCCACTCTATTTTTAGATTTGTATTGTAATGCACACTCCTCATTACATAACCTCCTTACCAAGTACCGACATCTTGCCATCGCATTATCAATTGCGTCTTTTATCGCGCGCTTGCTTCTGTAATTCTGTGGCACCCTGTACGCCAGCAAAATACTCCCATCTTTCTAGCAAATCGGCTAAAAACTCCACCACCCCTGCACCGCTAGTGTACGCGCTGCCGCGGCGACCGAACGCGTTGCTAGGAAAAATCCTTGAAAATCCCGGAGATGGAAAGGAAGGGTTCGATAGGCTCGTTTCGAACCCCCACCTCACTCCCTCGCACCCCCCTTCCACCGCATCCCCTTCATCTCGCGGCCTCCCTGCACGCCACTTTTGCACTAATTTTATGCCCGTTCCAACGACATAACCGGATCCGGTCTTTAGCTCTTTCCTCTGGAATGTGAAATCTGAAGGGGACGATTAGGTTTGTGATTCGTCGTGCATGGCGCGCTTTACATCCATTTGAGAATCCCCAGAGACGCATGTTCTTCAGATCGCTATATAATCAAATGTTCCATATTCACGACATGTATTTGGAAATATGTGTTTTTAATCAGGCGCCTTTGTCAAGCGAAAAACCTTGTGGAATGGAGCATCAGCCATCACCTCACGAAGTGTGAGACTCTTAGAAGCTTCGGCATACTCATTAGCCATAGTGCGCAACACCTGAAAATGGGTGTTGATGTTGCTATCACACCCTTGACTGGACTACCTACGTATATAACAATTGCTTTCTGCAGTTAGACCGCCAGGCTATACTGACGAGTCTAGGCTAAAGACGAAAAACGCATGTCTATAGCAGGTCTGATGCATAGTGGAAAGGATAAACTAACTATTAAAGTTACTATCGATAATGTTTTGTAGGCAGAAATCAAACGCAATACGGCCCTGTCACAAAAATTCAAGTATTCTATCTAATAACAGCCAGTTTTCACTCCTACGAAAATCCGAAAAAGCGGTAAATTAAAAGAAAATCAACTTTGGAAAGTTCAATGCAATATTTTGTGAATAACATCTACAAATGTTTGTTTATGAACCAATTTAACTATTCAGAGTGCGGCAACGTTTAATAAACAATTAAAATATGTTTTGAGTTTGATAAAAGATCTTTCAGTTTGAGTAAACAAAGTGAAATTCATAATTATATTTTTTTGGAATTAATTGTTATTTAAAATTTTGAGTTAAGCACTTTGAGTTATCTTTTACCAATTTTATTAAACCTTTGTGAACTTCTGTATGTTTTTTCCTTGATCGTTCAGACAGTTATCAATATCAGTACTATTCAACTAACTATAATATTTCATTTTATGCTGTTGGAAAGAGATTTTATGTAAATTGAAGATCTAGTTCCTTACCCTGACATAATGCAAAATTTAAGCCACTATATAGAAAATTAAGGTGTTGATTAGGGTTGTCTAGCTGTGACCAATAAGTTTTATAATTTTAACCGCTGATCGCCAATATTAAAATATTGCGGGGACAGATGTGAAGGGGTTTATGAGGGTGATGAACCCTCGTGTATGAAAACCTTGATTCTACCTGCGTGAACTTCGGAATATACACCAAATTACTTTACTTTGCAAAATTTTCTCATGTTCTGGTAGTTGATGTGTTCCTTGAATGAAGGGCTTTTACTGCCGCAAAATGTGTCAAAAAAGAAAGGTTCTCATCTAGGTGGGTCAATTTTCTGGTTTAGGATCTTGAGCGGAGGGGGCGCGGGCACACTTAAGGAATGAACTTTGTATAAAAAATGATTTTGCATTATTTCCCACTTAGTCGCTGCTTTCTCTGATTATGGGGTACACTTCCATAGTTCTCCTAGAACTCCATCCCTCCTCAATATTCACTCTCAATTTCGAAATGAACTCCGCTCTCATCTCATCCGATCTTCACCTTAAAGACTCCATAAGAAGGATAAAATGTTGATGTACGCCAATGGCAAGTGCGTCTGCTCTATTCTTTTTTTTTTGGTCTCGGCAATATCCATGCCCCTCGGTGCGGTGAATTTGTGATCAACAGGCGCTTAAACGAGGGTGGTTTCCAAGATGTATCCCCTTCTTGCCCTCTGCCAAACCCCCTTCGTCGTATATGTGGGACGACAGGCCAACATAGTCGAAGTTGAGGAGTGAACCGGCCACGTCTCAAGTCAATGCGTGAAATCCATGTATGTGTATACAGTGTGGTGCAATTGTATCCACGTATAACCGAAAGGAAAATACAGGATGTCCAAGTTTTTAATATGGATAATTTAGCAGATTGTTGGAAAAATAGACGTACACACAGCAGCAAATATATTTTCGCAAAAGGTAATGCGTTTGCTTGAAAAAATATTTATGACAAAGTCCAAGACAAATCTTGAATTATAGTCGTGGAGCAGCTCGACAGAATAGCCTTATAGGCTGTTCTACTAATACAATTTTTGTTGAAAAGCTGTTTATTAACTCGCCAGAATAAATAGTATGTACGTGGCCTCCTACAGACATGTGTGTTCAGAATCTTCTTAGCCTAGAATCTCGTCAGTACAGTTCATCGCCCGCAATAATCAACTGCTCTGACGAGAGTCTAGGCTAAGACCAAGACATGCACGTCTGTAGCAGGAAGTAAAGTTTACTCATCAGTTTTCAACATCTGACTTGAATGACGTCAACAATCTGGACGTTACCACCGCTAAAGTCGTAAATGGTTAGCGACACTCAACGCTAAGCTTGGACTTCTTCGGTTAATGTAAATTTTTAAAGCATCGCAGAAAAGGATGACTAAAGATTGTTAAAATTGAACTTTATTGCCTAGAAACTCGCACTAAAAAAATATGGAGTTGTATTTAAAATCAAACAGAGAAAAATGGCCGATGATAACGGTGAAATAATTTATTAAAGTGCTTGCAAAAAAAACTTATAATCGTTGATGGTTTGGAATGTAATGAATGTGGAACTTCTTACAAGTTGCATTCGTGAGATTGGAGTAAAAATTACGGCTTACAGTATTAATGCAATTGAAGATGATGATTATGCCAAACAAACGTCATATTCTATAATTACAAGGAAAAATTTTGTCTGACCAGGTCGGTACTTTTAATAATCAGAATCAAATGCTGATACTTAGTCCGCAACCAACAAAAATATGCAGACAGATAGGCCGATAGACAGACCCACAGATAGATCGACAGGCAGACCGACAATCCAACAAAAAAGCAATAGGCATAACGAAAGTCGCAGCGACAGACAGACCGATAGAACACATTATGCAAATGTTTGTGTTGTACTTGTCATATGCGACAAAAATAAATCTAAATGTTTCACCGAAAATAACGTTCAAAATTTAAATGAACGACAGCCCTTGATAAACCTGTAGGGATGCAAACCTACTGTGGTTCGCCAGGAGTCGTGCGTAAACACACGATAGCACGTTCCCAGTGAAAGTGTGACAGTGTGCGCGCCGTGATCTTCTACCACCCCCGCTCTCCCTGTCCTAGTTCCGCCCCTCGCTGGTGGCGGCGAGCGCGCGTTCGATTTTTTTCGTATTTTGATATTTTTAATTGCGGGCCTGTACACCCATAGCGAACACTCGTTATTCTGCGCATTTTCATCCGCCGCCGCCGCCGCCGCCGCCCGCCGTGGAGGGGCGCGGGGGGCGCCGCCTCCACCGTTGGTCGTCCGCAGGCACACGCACTATTTTTTAGTGTTAGCTTATTACAGCAGATGTCTCATAGCCATGTCCCAATAAAGAATAAGCGCCAAGCGTCGACGGTCCTCCGCCCGCTCAGCTGCGTTCGTCATTTTTTTAATATTCGGCGCGACTCCGCTCATCCGCTTACAGTCTAACGAGACGACGTTCGAATTTGGCGGGCGAATTTCAGTGCCTTCTGCGATACAACCGCTCTCGCGAAAAAAATCGCATCGCGCGTCGCCGTCGACGCATCGTGTGTGAGTGAGTGCCTAGCCTACTATGACCCGTCTATGAGCGTGCCGCACTTGCCATGGCCAGCTTCTACAACTGTCTGACAGACACGTTACCATTGAGTACATGACTGAAGAGTTTTACAACTCAGGTAATCAATTTAAAAAAAAAACAATGACCTAAGATATTATTAATATTTTTTGACACTTACGCTCTCTGAACTCAAGGAAACAATCCGTCTTTTTAGTTATTACATAATCATCCTAAGCCTAAAACTCTTTTAACTGCTGAGAGAAGTGATAAATACATTGTAAATGACAATCTGTTCAATCCTAGTTTTAAAGTAATCAGCGACGACTGAAATTGGTACTTAATGAGTAGAAAATCTGATTTCAAAAAGATTCTGGTATACACAACGTACTGCGTTTTGACCCAGACACTACTTCTCAATTTTCCTTGCCTGACAATTAATATATAATTACATATGAATAGATTTTGTGAAAAATAATGTTATGTCATTTTTGATGTCTTGTTTTTATTTTTTGAATACAGAGCTACATGCAGCATCAGCAATTTTTGTTGAAACTTCATGATTAAATCTGTCTGTCTGAGCCTTTCTCTGTATGATGATAATTCGTTGATGATATATGCAGTTTCGGCATGAATATTATGCTCAAAAAATCATCAATCACAGCACGAATAAAAAATAATTAGACAGCGGCGGTTGCACTTCAACAATCTAATAATCTTTAATATAAAAATAGATTAACAGCATTATTTAGAAGAACGAATGGCGTGTGACTGGATGACTAGATTGAAATTGTAAAAAGTGCTAGAAAAAATCAACATTTTTGATCGCATTTGATAATTTAAAACAAAAGAATCTATTAAGGTTAAAGCAAATAGCAGAAGTTGGAAATAAATCAACAATGGAAGACTTCCCGCGAATAACAGTCTATGCTACGAAACAAAGTTTTGAGTAAATGAAGGAAAACGTTTTTTTTAGTTCAGTCTTCATGCTTCATGAACGTGTCTAGATAGACCGTTTTTACACAGAATTGTTAACGTTCGAAAAATGTAAACCCGTTTCAGAGGGACAGAAACATTATCATATGAAGTCAAAATCCAAGTTGACGCTGTTGTGGTTGACTCCAATTCAGCATAATTTCAATATTTTCACACATAGCCAAGACAGCTGGAACGTTAGTAGAGTTATTTATTCGGCTACATGTGGTCTTAGTTAGATGCCCGTAATGGTATTAGATGAATAAAATATATATATTTTGCATAAAAAACAGATATATGAAGAGGAATAATGAAAATACATCTGAATCGGATATTACCGCTTTTTTTTTTGTCTGGACCCATTCCAATTTCCAACCACGATTATATATTTGTGTATCCTGTAAACTCTATATTGGAAACACTTGCAAAAGCACGATTTTGGGAGCTGCTTCTTTATTTTACAGAAGGCACACTTTTGTAGGTACTTGAAGATGGTTCAGTTGGTATAAACCGTAACTTGGTGGTAGTTCTCACAATTGACTGAAAAACTATCAAGCAAATTTTCAGTCAGTTTGGCATTTACCTCATCATAAAGGTGGATTTAACTTGCGGTTAGTGTTTAAATTTTGGTGGAGGTACCGGCGAATGCGGTGATGTTGCACATGAAACGGCTTTCGTCTAATATTTCTTAGGTTAACCGAAAGACCGTGAGGGAATATTTTGTAAAAGTAAAGTTGTTAATGTTGCTTACTCCAAAAGCAAGATTATTACAGAAAAGAAGAAAAATATATAAACATTCATAGATATAGGAGCAGACTTGACTTTATGTATGGTCACCATTATAATTTTTGGGACCTGTTATGTCAAAGTCCCTAGTACAATTAGGGCTATGCCAGCTTCTATTTCAAATACAAAGGATTAACTGTCAAAGGTACACAGATTTTAACATATATATTATAATAATTACATACTAGAAACTCATGGAGCCAATTCAATGAAAACTAGAGGCATGATTGAGAAGCATGATAATTCTACTTAAAAAATATTTCAAACATAACCTAGTCTGTATTGATGTTTGGTTCATTGGAAACTTTTCCACGAAAAATAGAAAATGTGTTTAATTTCTTAGGATAGCTATTTATATAACCAGTTATCACATGACATTTCATTCAGGGGAAATACAATTTAACAGGAGTTAAAAAAATATCACTTCATAACGTTCCTCATACCATATTTTTAATGTTTACCAATTTTATATTTTGCATGAAAATGTCAATCTAAAATCTGTAATCTTACTTTAATTCTAATCTTGTACAGCTTGTGTACTGAAATTCGTGAATATCTCATACTAAAATTAGTACATTTTTATTTATTTCACTCAATTGTTCCGAAAAACTACTCTAGCTGCGTAATATTTAACTAGTAACTCAAGTAGTAACTAGTATTTTACTTTCATAACTGTCATCAGTTATGGAAGTATGATATGAAAAATTGAAGTATGGGTGCCCAAAAATCGAGAAGTATAAAGATTGAACTTCCTTCAACCCCAATAATCCTAAGTACTTGCTGAACATAGATGATTTTCCACTCATTTGCCTTTAAACCAGATGGGCAGGATATGTTAAATGTCCCGGGAATGTATTCGCTTCGTAACTGTCTGCAGTGGAGATTCTTACGCATCAAGATCTGAACATTTTCGTCAGCGGCTCTGATTCAGGGTAGGAATTTAAGGCGGGCGGTAATTCCAGGTCTCATGCTTGTGCATGATGTATTGAGTTTTGAAGGAATTCTCATGCTATATTCAATGTTGCTTAAAGTACAAAGATGGAGAGACAAACAAGACGGAATAATTCATTTTGCTCTTCAGTCTTTAATTTGGCAACAATGAACAGTGAGGCTGAGGATAAATTTTTTCGCCCTTCGCATACTGACAGCACGTAACGTGATGGGAACAAGAATGTGTGTTGACGTTTTCCGTTTCTTTGCTCTCAGCAAATAAATTGATGTAAAGTTAACATGATAGGAAAAATAAAGTGTTTGATCACGATCTCATGCCCATGGTTTTAGCGACCTGCGATGAGTCTTACAATAATACGTTATAATGTTACAGACTTCAGACGATTCAAATTTTCCAAATTTATTAAAATTGTACTGAATATTAAGGTGTAGTGAATTTTAGTTTCTTAAGGGAGCTAATTTGTTCCGATTCTGTTTTAGCAACTACTACTCCGAATTAGTCATTTTTATTGTATAAGGATCATAAATGATTACGAAAATGTTGTCGGTATTTCACATGCTCTGCTATCAGTTTACTGATGATTTTGTTCGGATTTTATAATAATTGTTGTCATGAACATTTTAGTAAATCTCAAAATTTTCAAAAAGGATAGATTTTGAAGATTTGAATTTTTTTAATATTTTTTTATTTAATGCAAATAAGATTAAGAGTTCAAAAATTTCATCCAGGCATTCATTCCTCAGCTGCAACCCGTTTGATTCTTTTGGATTCCGACAGATACATTTTGATATAATTTACACTCAAAATCATTTTGATACCTTTACCAAAATTATTAGCTCCGAAACACACACAAATTTTAGAACCGTATTACATGTTTGTTTGTACGGTTAATTTATTATTCCTTAAATTGGTAGAAGAAGGTTTGTGGAAAAGTGTTTAATTTCAATATCATTCAGTTTTAATTAATGTAACATTTAAACTTAGTCAGTCGAGCTTCTCTAATACATTTCATACCTGTACTGCAAGCTAATTAATATATTCATTACATTACACAAGTATGAAATCAATCATTTACAAAATATTTATTTCTGATATTTGTATCATTCTGTATAATTAGTTTTTTATTTTGTCCGCCCATTGGATGTTGATCAATTCTAAAACCATGTGGTGGCCTATTAGATCTCAAAATAAACGAGATGCACTATCTTACTTAAAATTATTAATCCGATCTACTGTATAGTAAAGTCCAAAGGACGGAGATATAAGCTTGAAATAAAAAAAAATGGGCGAACTAGATAAAAATAGAAACCCATTCGATTTTATAAGAATTTCGCCACTATGAGGTCAGACTGATGATATACTGCCACATCTGCTTTCTTTTAGATAAAAAAGTTCGCACTGCAAAAAAATTTGCTCTTGCTATTAATACATCACGATTCCTAAATTTTAAATGCAAAATATGAATGTATTGAAACAAAAAAGTTCGAGCAAATTTTTCATAGGTTATGTCAACAATTGCAAGTAAGTTGCTAGAGTTGATGTAACAATTATTTTTATGATATATAAAGCTCTAATTTATCTATCTATTGTATCTAATCGTATACTTCAAATGACGTTAGTCCCATCAAACTTTGATTAAGCTTCAAAAAAATATAGTGTAAACTTTGCATGAGTTTGAGGTACTTTGCAGATGACTATTTAATATATAAATTATCTTGACAGTGTTTGGATCGATTTATAAGTTTCATCGTTTCTCGCATTTTCTTATTAGTACTCCACATTAATACATGTGGTACTAAACCGTCACTTGCGGTTGGTAGATTGAAAGAATCAACGCCTCTATAGTATAAAAAGTTATCATCATTTAAAAAGTAATAAAAGTCCAATAGTTCTAATATGAAAAAACTATTATCATCAAGATATTTTTTTTTCTTTTTGTACACGTAAAAAGATGTCGAGGCAGCCTAAATGTTACTACTTTTTGCACCCGTAGGACAAAATGAAGTTTATCATGATTTAAGAAAAACGCAACCTCATAAGGTATTTTTTGAACTCACGGAGTTTCCATATAACGTTTTTTAGATTCTATAATTATTTAAAAAAAGAGGATCGTAAGTTTAGGTTTTTCTGACGTTCCAAATCTTTTATGGAATATTAATAAGATTATTGGTATGCGCATTTAGTTAAATTTACTTTATATAGCAGCTTTTAAGTGTTTATGAATTCCAGTGATATAGTCTTGGTTTTAAACATCATGTATAGTTTAAAAATTGTGATATCGTTTTCTACAAAAATCAGATATATAATATATTCATAATAATTTATCCCTCAACAATTGCAAAATTGTATATTTATAGTCTAGTTTTATCCTAAATTGATTCCTTAGTACAATGCATCATCACTCGCATCCAGTCTAATGTCATAATGTTCCAACTAAATTATTCAAACTTCAAACATTACATTCTAAAACAATTTTAGAATGAATAATTATTATATCATGCTCTGACTAATCATGTTTCTTGTTTCTAAAGTGGATCATGTGCTGATAAGTTTTTCAAGTATTTTTTTTTTAACTAAAAATACCATATTCCTCATCTAGTAGTGCACAGAAATTATATACGTCAATGTAAATTCTGCTCTCCTTCGAGTATTATAGGTACGTAAATGTTGTATATAGTAATTATGTGTTATATGTTAGGGCTTGGGATCTAAAGTAGTAGAGACCAACATGATATATCATTATAATAATCTCATTGCTTCCCTATAATTGACAATGTTAGCATTCATTTGCCTCCTTACTTCACATGCCTATAAATAGAAATAACGATATATGTCTTAAATAAAGAACAAAACTACCTACCTCATAAATATTGTTAGAACTAGATCGATCTGAATTCAACGGTCAAAATAATCTATTAATAAATTTGTCCTTCACAGAGTTCACAGCACCATGCAATTATTAAATCAGTAAAAAGGAAGTAAGGAATTCTCGGAAAACAAATATTCTGAGACCGGTCAAGAAACTTAGTCAGCCAAATTCTGGTTTATTAAACCAAATCCTCATACACTGAAAACATGCTCTTCATTTATAGGTCATATGTAAAATATTTTTCATTGATTAAACGTTGCAGGAGAGTTTGATGTTTGATCATTATTTCTATGCACATCTATCCATTGCTGTTTTAAAATGATTTTGACTTAATCTATCCAACGTATTATGATATGTAAATGACAGATAGATGTCATCATTTTGATGAAAAAGTTGTTTTAGACTTGATTTTATGAATGGTTCTTCAAGAGCATAATGATTTAAGGAAAAGCCAGACAATTGTTAAAGATCTTGCTATCTCCATCATTGTCCATTACCAATCAAAATTGTTGCTGTACATAGTAAAGGCAGTGCCCCATAATATACTGAGCTCCACATCTGAAAATAGTCATTTTCAAATATCACGATATACGATGGTGCTGAAAAACCATCCAACTACATATCTTATTCTATAAGTTAGAATAGAAAGCCACACCAACCACTGCCCCCATACTGGTAACAAATATTTCCACTGTGATAAGAAGAAGGCATTGTATACATCGATTTTGACTTGTATGGAAAATAAGCTCCACACTTATATATAACTGGTATCTTATTTGTGAGATATTCTCTATGTTGGGTCCACTTTAAGTTGTTGTCTATTATTATACCTGAATTCTTCAGGTTTTGAACCTGATCTATATATGTCGGCAGCTTAAATTTTCATTTTCTTATTTTTTTGCTTAAGCACCATGCATTTAGTTTTTGCAACATTTATTTTAGTTCATTCTATTATCACCAGTTGAGATACCTATATAGTTACAATATATGTCACACATAGATTAGTTTTCTAATACTTCATCTTGTAAGTATAAAAGTAATTTCTAATTCTCACATTTTGTTCAGTATTATGTAGTATTTCTGAAGATTTAAGTGGAAGAATAGCCCCAGCTTAACTTCGCCCTTTAATAAAGACCTTTATTATTATTATATCTATTTAAAACTAATTTACAGATAAACTAAATACGTCCTGTTCCTCACTCGTATATACCAATACCGTATCGTCAGCAAATGTAAAGTATTGGACTTTTAGCTTTAGTAATCTTAAGTTTAATACATACAGTGTGTATAGCAAGGGCCCCAGGATAGATCCCTGAGGAACATACATAGTTCTCACCTGTCAATATTTGACTCAGATTTGCCTGTTTTAACATATTTCTTTACTTATCGAATAAGATTTAATGATATTGTAGAATGTACCTCTGAAACACATTTTATATATTTTTTTAAAAGTGAATCAATGCCAACGACATCAAATGCTTTTCTTAGATCTATAAATACTGCAACAACAATTTTACACCTGTCCAAAGAAGATAACAGAAATAAATATAAAATGCCAAATTAATAACAAATCTAAAGAACTTGTCAATGATATGCACTAAAATATACTTAAAACTACATGCGATCGATTAAGTATCTTTATATGAATTTCGACTGCCCAGGCAGCCTTCATCAAAATACAAAAAATGAAAAATGAAATTTATAATTTCTAAACCAGTACGCCAAAAAGTAAAATGACTATTATCAATCGGAAGTGTTTATAATATCGGCTACTAAGTAAATATGTAAAATGAACCAGAGAGAATCACAGGATACATCGCAAGATAATACGAAAATTTTGAACATAAAAATTTAATAATTATTGTACTTTTTATGCATCAGCGAAGGAAGAACTGTGAGTGATCGAATTTGAGACTACTGGCTGTTAACGTTTCATCAATAATAAACCTAATAAAGGCTAGTCAGCGTCTGAGACATCAAAACTATAAAACAAACAGGTTTAGTTTAAATATACCTAGAAATATTCTTCTCATTTGATTTACAGCGTGGGAAACCTAGTGTAATTAATTTTTATTAGTCATCAAAAAAATTGAGGCGATCGAATTTTTTTCCTGAAACCTCCAACAATTTGAGGACATAGAAAAAATGTCTTTTTGGATTTGGCCAATAAATAATGAATTTTAATGCATGATATCATCACCTTAAGCAGAGGTATATGAATATATTTTAGAAATTATCTTACAACAATGTATGAAAAGTATTAAAATGATGAAATTAGCTCCATTTATGTCATTCATCAAGCCTCATATATCCTTTGAGTACGTTCATGAATGGGATCTCCGACCTATACACGCATTTTCCGCCTGAAATCACGACTGCACTCGACATTGCGATCTTTTACCTAGTTACCAAGGCAACGGTAGTTTAAACAAAACAAAAACGACCCTGAAAGCTGCACCAGCACGCTAGGCGTCATCGCCCGACGTTCGAGCTTTCTTCCTTTCGCTTTCGTCCGGGCTTTTTTCGATCTCTATCGTGTCAGCCATGCGCTCGACAGTCACTTTTTTCTAGCTGGAACGTGAACCTCAAACTTGGAGCTTGGAAGTTGTGTGTGTGAATGTGTAGCGGATAACAGCAGAACAGAGTTTTTTATTCCTCTTTTCCGAGTTTCCCACCTTACATCGAATGAAGGAAAATGTGTAAGATGCATGCTCTTTTATAGACATATTACTCCAGGCTATTTTCAGATACGAATTTCATATCCCTGGGAAATCTAACTGTTTTCATATCCACTATTCTGATATTTCTATTTGATGAGCATTTCTATGAAGTCGATACAATGTATTCTTGTAACTCATGAAAACCCTGAACACTGTTTTCAATTAGAATTCGAATATATGACCTAAATGCCTATATTTTGGAAAAGTGTTAATTTTTATAGATCAGAATATCTTACTGTAGATATTTACACTAGAACACCCCAATGGACTCAACAAGGTTAAACATCTAACATTTCGCCTTTAAGTCATTCTTCTGGAAAACCTGAACGTTGTGGAATAAACTGGCGAGGAATAAATGAGAAGTTATCCATAAGAAGAGAGTTACACATAATATGTTTTCTATGTGAAATCACCAAATTGTATATTAATAGGAAAAAATGAAAATGGTAGATTTATATCCTATTAGATTAAATCCCCACGAATAATACTATACTTATTCTGTACAATAACTTATTTGTTTTCTAGAGAAATATTCTAAAATCAATATTCAACAAATCCAAAACGTATCCTACTGAGGATTTATTCAAAGATATACAAATATATGACATCAAACAACTTTATTTTTTATCAGCCATACTCGTAAACCTTTTGATAACGATCATAAAATTAGACACAATCATGATACAAGAGATAAATTACGTGCAACAATTATTTCAAAACCAGATAAATCTGCAATACAATATGTCTATTTTAGAATATACTTTATGTAGTATTCAGAAAAATTGAAAAATACTTCAGTAACCATCGACATACATAGTATTATTATATGATGTGAATATTTTTATTTCAACTGCTGCTGCAAAATTTTTGTTAATGTTATACAATGAATAACATCAACATCATGATCCTATAAGAAGCTTTATAGTGTTATAGCCTAAATAAGTGGAACTTCTACTGCACGCATCAACTTCACTTGATAAAAGCTATATTTATCGGCGTGACACAGTTCTGCTATCATCGATTTTTAATGAAGCATGGCAAATACCATCAAGGCTAGACGAGAAGTGTCTCTTATTCACTTATTCAAAGCATCATAGAATTGCATATATCATAATCTGAGTATAATCACATGAACTCGAAATTTCATATAGAAACGTGAATAAAGAGTAAAGGAAAACGTTTGCCATATCCGCAATGAAATAAATGGTAGAGGAGTTAAAAAAATAGGTAACACTATCGATGCTGTGTTTCTGCTAATTAACATCATCAGACCAGGTTTTTTAATAGATGAACCTTGGGATGCTCTAAACTGTAATTATCAGAGAAGGAGCTTCCTGAGGTTCTCCAAAAGATTGCCTTTGGAAGAGAACCGTTGCTGGAATTCAGACCTGGTGAGGATAAGGTATCTGTGCATTTCTAGTGTTCTTTGCAATGATAACTCTCGATGTTATTATCCAAGACAGCACTTTACTTCGTTGTTCCAAACTGTCCACCATCGCTCTGTTCTGGATTGATTCCAAAAGCTTCGAGCACATCTCCATAAATACGATGAGTATTCCATTGATGTCCGAATCTGAGCTTTGTAAAATATCAGTAGCTGCACTATATACAATTTTCTACAGCGAAAAGGTGATGTTACCCATAAGCTTTATTAAATTTGACGCGAGTATTGGACATCTCTCCATCTACACCGCTGGCAGACCAAAGTGTGATTTCCTTGTCAGGACAGTTATCCATGTATTGAGCCGAACTCATTTTGTGTAGAACCCCGATCAACAATTTTTTCGTTGATCTGGACAGTATGCTTCCATTGCCGATGGGAAGATAATTATTTGCCTGGTTCAGCTACGAAGCGATTGGATTGATGATGATAATTTCCAAGACTTCCTTGATAACCACCACGAGTAAGAATCGGTCTCACAGCCGACATACCAGACCAGATAACAGACATACGATATAAGTGGATATGGGTGTAAAATGAGAATCCAAAGATGCAATACAAGATCAATGAGCACATTTGTGGCTTCGACCAGAAGACCCCGTGTTCATTTATAGTTTTTACTTCCATCCTTGACTCCAGGTTACACCAGTATCCGAAAAGGTTGTAGGTATGCTCATTACGACCTGATATATCAACTAGCAGGAACACAGTGTCACTAGGCTTACCTGCCCTAAAATCTTGGCAACAACGCGTTTTCATAGAAAATAAGTTCATAAAAAATCTTGAGAACCATAAAGAGAACTTAACGATGATGGCCAAATTTGAAAAGATTTGGATGTTCGCATACTCCCCAGAAGTTACAGTTTTTGGGTTCACTCTGACATACAATTTTCCGCTCAACACAAATTTGCGGCTATCGTTATAGATTTCTATTATGAATATTCCTAAGTTTTTCTTCCAGATATTACGGTCTGACCTACCAATATATGTGCTTGTGTGGCAGGTCATTCTAACGTATAACTTTCCGTTGTTTACGAATCTTTGGTCAAAAATAGAATTTTCTATTTGAATTTCGGTAGTTGCCCTGTTGATGTCGCTACGGTTTTAGTCCAGGTCATCATTGCATGGTTCCTTCAAACTTTTTACAAACGTCATTCTAAATGAATGTATTGTGTACAAAAAGAACATTCTTAAGATTTCCAAAAAATAAGATTCTCCGTCATTTCCTGAATTCAAAGAAACAGCACATATTCACAAAATAATTAATCACCGTTATTGCTCTCCGAACTAAAGGCAGATATAAATGGTTCCCTAAAGCCCCTGAACCCTCTTAAAGCCCCTCCGTCTCCTCGCATGCCAATTGTAGAAACGAGATTTTCGTCTAGCACTCAAGTTTTCTATCAAATAGAATAAGCTTGGGAACGTATAAACACCATCAACACTTTAAAAAAAGGCTTATCGCGATATTTTTCTATGACCGCTTGGTTCACGTATTATGCTCTAGCCAAAGTGTATTTACGCAAAATATTTCTCAATCATTGTTGATTAGATTTTCATAGAATATTAATAAAGTAGTTTGTAGTCAGTGCAAAGGATCAGGTACATATTCATGGCTCCTCATTTAGTTTATATAAGCGATACATTCTACATTCTAAAATCTGGCGGACCATTTTTATATTAAAAAAAAGTCCACTTTTAGGGTTACACATACAACGGTTTGTGGGTAGTAGTAATAGTGCAAGGTAAGAATTAGAAGTTTCAATTTTTTGGGTATGCTTAAACAGTTTTGGAATGCTTAGAAATACTCAAAAGTACCAAACATTAAATTCGCATGTTCCTTATCATATTCAGAATTTCTATAGGTTTAAAGTTGCTCATTGCATATATTGATGTTTCTCAGGTATCTGATCCTCTTCTGTTTAGTCAAAAAAGATTTAATAATGATATTTGAATTTGCTCTTCTGACATAAGATACTCGTTACTCAAAATTTTCGAGAGCGTTTGAACCTATTGAAATGCCTGATCGTCCACATAGTCGAAACATTTTTGAAAGCATTTTAACATACATTGTACTCCAATAATTATTACAAGCATTGTTAATTTGCTACCGAAAATATCAATCTAATCCTTCAATGGTCATTTCATTTCCGCTAGTGAAACTAACAAAAAAATAAAACTAACGAAGGCTTTGGTGTAGTTTCTATGTAGGATAGTTAGCAAATCTATGAGAGACATATTTTTTCAACATAAAATTTGATTATAAGAGGTTACAAAGCCACTTTCAATTTTCACGAATATCCATTCAAAATAACATACATTTAATTAGCCTAAATTTCAAATTTCAATACCTTATCAATCCACGATACGGCAAACGGTACACAGTAATGCGATTCATCACTGTCGGCTGCATATTTTTTATATATTTTTTGCCAAATTGCTTCAACTCCCACACACAAAATTCCAACACATTCGAGACTGAAATGATTACATACAGGTAGAGAAATTTCAAAATTGAACAAGTATGTATCGATAAGTATAACGTAAAGCATTCAAACGCAAAATAAGTCGACCCTATAACCTACGGAATTGTTTATGTTTTAAACTATTGGTCTTGACATGCTTTCCTTCATCTTACTTGAACAGTCGCCTGTGTCATAGTTCTGTCAGTCAGTGTGTTAGGTCTGGTTTCGCAGTTACTAGAAAATGGTAAGGATCATGACGTGAAGGAAAAAAGGGAAGGAGGAAGTGCGTTAGTTGAAGGGGTCACCTCAGATTGACAACTGGTATCAAAAAATGTGTATTCTGATGATCTGAAACGTTCATTTTGAGAGTCGATGTTGTTGAAGAAATATAATTTTGATCGATTCTAAGAGTACATGATTTTATTTTGTTCACAGTGCAAACCGCGGTCATGCGAACTGACTGACTGTACCTGCTTACCTTGTATTTGTTACCAATAAAACGTCTATTATCAATATTATTGCCTGAAAATATCATTTTTATGCCAACATCGTACAGGATGTAAAAATTGCATTAAATGAGTTTGAAGTTACTTCGCCTCCGCTGAACATAATGACATAAATATTTTTAATGGCATTATTTTGAAGATGAAAGACATAATTCCTACGATGTCCTTCCTGGTCATGCTTCTCTTGTCGCATTATTTTCGTATAGGACCCAACCGTTACCTTGTATGATATATATATGATTTTTTTTTGCTTTCCAGGTGAACGCAATTTACCATGGTCGACACCCAGCACTTTTGCCTGCGCTGGAATAACTACCAGAGCAGTATAACATCAGCATTCGAGAACCTCAGGGACGATGAAGACTTCGTTGATGTCACGCTCGCCTGTGACGGCAAGAGTCTTAAAGCTCACAGAGTAGTTTTATCGGCATGTAGTCCATATTTCCGGGAGTTGCTCAAGGTAAGGGAAAAATATATCTCTTTGCGAGATATCTCGGTATACCGTTCGTCTCATCTTGAACCATTTGCCCTTAACACTTTGACACGCCGGCCATATTTGCGAGAGACATGCTCTCCGACCTCAGATAATTTATAGTGAACATACGTTTCATAGTCGGCAACCACTAAGGTTGCAACCAATGTAGGTCGAAGGGAATGGTCAGCTCTACGAAAGAAACGCTGAAAGTTTTTAGATACAAACTACAAGGTTTTTTAATATCCCCCCCCCCTAACTCAAAACATTTACGCATTCGGTAAAACCACTTGTCAAAGTCTTTTGACGAACTTTTTTTTGGAAGCTTGCTAACTTCTTCCTCAAATGCAGCGATTGCCTCTTCATCGGTGGAAAATGGCGACCTGGTAACTTTTCTTTTATCTTAGGAAATAAGAAGAAGTCGCACGGAGAATAACGTGGGTGAGGCAACAGTTTGACATTCTGTTCAGCAAAAAAATCGAGTTTTCTAGCCGGGCTGTGGGCGGGTGCGTTGACATGGTGCCATTGAATACCCCACAGACCAGTCTTAGGACAGCTCTTGCATTGCTCTTGGAAGACTACAGGAACACATTTGGTTATATACCATTGAGAAGTATCTGTCCTTTGATTTTACAAGACTACCGTTGACATGTGTCCACTTTTAGAAAATAAAGATGCGACCATTTTCTCTCCAACACTCTTGGAACGACGACACTTTCAGAGCACCAAACTAATGACTGCTGTTAAGTTTCGGGAACACAATGATATAACCATGTTTTATCTCCAGTTACGATATTAAAATTGTTTTTACTGTACCCATTATCAAATTTTTCAAGCATAAACTTAGCCCAAGCAACTGTTGTTGCTTTTTGCTCACTGGTCAACAAATGTGGCACCCATTTGGAACACCGCTTCCTTAGGCGAAGGTGATCATGAATGATTGTTCGGACCGCTGCCGATCCAATCTCCAGAGAAGCCTCAATTTCGTTGTAGGTTGTATGTCGATCTTTTTTTACCATAGTTTGCACAGCTTCTACCGTTTCCAGAGTAACAGCGGTGGGCGGTAGACCTGTGCGAGGTTCATCATCGAGTGAGACCCGGCCCCTTCCAAACTCAGCAAACCAATTAAAAACTGTAGCCCTAGAAGGGGCAGAGGCCCCAAAGCAACTCACTAAACATTCTACTTGTTTTAGTCCCATTTTATAGTCATACAAAATCATGGCTCGAAAATCTACCCGGTTCCATTTTCACGTTAAAATTCGGCCAACACAAAATAGCTGCGTGCTCAAACTTGTTAAACTCGTATAGATTAGGAATATCTAAAGACTTTCAGCGTGACCCTCGTACGCTGTCGTTACGGAACTTTTGGGAGTTCCTTGACTGACATAATATTATAATAATGTAGTAAGGATTGTTCAAGTCATCACACATTTCCGACATGAGTAGGAGTATTATGAAATTCCAATCAATTTTCCAAAGGCATTTATGTCATTTTTATAGAGTAGAAACTCATAGTCATAATTTTTATAGTTTTATTTGAATCGCCATTTTATAGATCCATGATAAAGGTATAATAAAAATATCTAACAATAGTAGTGTTGAAAATTGAAAGCATTAACAATTATGCATTACAATAGTGTGTAAAATTTAATCAAAAATTTTATATTACCCGAGAGGTTGTGAATATCAGTGAAGCCATAATTAGGAATCTCTGAATGTTTTTTGGCGGAAAATCTGGGTATCCTTAAACGGGTTATCCAGTTTTTTCACTCAGGTGAAGATATTTATAGTTATTTCTACAATAGCTGACTGACCAGAACTTTATGATATATGACATATAAATCACTTTCGATCACTCTTTCGCCTTTTAGGGCATGGAAGGAAACGTCTAAAAATATCCACTAAGATCTGATATCAAATGATCTCACATTTTCGCGGTTGAAAGGCCTTTACGAGAAAAACGCAGAGCCCTTGAGGTCTCTATGATGTAGGATCATCATCAATAGAAGCATTCAAATGATTGATTCGGACAAAGGCTGCAATGGCAGCCGAAACGTTGGTAAAATGTTTCCTTCAAATATGGTGACAGTTATTGACCTAATAAACTGCAACAAGTTTCAGTATTTACATTGGTACACTGACGAAACTGACGTGACTTCTAACTGAAGAAATCCATACAGTGTATTTTATTTTCTACGGTAACAAATTCCAATCTATAAACTACTAATTCAGCCGCTTAGATTGTGTTAATAATAGCAATATTGTCTATTCGCTATTCATGATGTAGATACATGCGAATGTATATCGAATTTCGTTAAACAAACATTTTGGCAAAGATAAGCGACTAGTCTTGATTGGTGTTAATTATTATTGAAATGCCTTAGGTTAGTAATGTTGCATAAGTCAATTTATCTATAACATTGACCAGGTCTGGCGTAAGGGGGAGGCAAGCGGGCGAGTTACCAAAAACACGTGAAGCCCGTTAGCTCAGGTGTTCCTGAAAGCGTAGGAGCGAATTGGCCTCACATTTCAGAAAACAATATAAAGATCGAAATCAAAAATTGAAACACGCTTTACTGAAATAAAGAGATTTATTTGTGAAACTGTGTGGTTAATTACACAACTTTTTATCTAAATAAGAAGTCATTGTTGAAAGTTGTTTTATTAATCACAATGTGCATCTCATTGTTGTTTCTATCACCGCGGAATGGAATTGGGAATTGATGTTTCTTGAACCATAATTTATTGTTCGGGCAAATAAAAGCATTTTGAGAGATTTGAACCAGTTGCGAAATCTGCGATTCTGTTTACGTATCAATGCAGTCATAAAATCATTATAAATGGTTTGCTTGCCTCCGAGACAATATAAGTATTAATAAATACCAATAAATTAAAATTAAAAAAACGAAAATCCGATAGCTGCCTCCAAATGGATTATCACAAATAAAAATGCATAAAATTCGTTACGAGTTTGGATTTATTTAAGAGCTCATAAAATGAAACGCGTCAAGTGTTTAGGCGTTGTCATATGTGAAACTTGTAAATATTTGGACAAAACTAGCACAGTTTCATCAAACCTATAAAAAGATGCATAGTCATTCTGTGATTATAGGATTTTAATAATAAAGTAATTCTATTGTCATTAAATGAGTAATACCACTCTGAACTATATTTCTTAACTGCTTCCAAACGTTTCCATGATCCAGCGCGTTTAAAAGAGATGTCCTAAATTTCCATCAAAACTAACAAACATAACGAAAAAATTCGCAACGCTCACTATCAGGTTAATCTCGCTTGCCTACTTTGAGACCAGACCACAATCTATTTTTAAACTATTAAAATAAAAATTATCTCATGTACGCAGACGGTACAGTGCTTTTTTCTAGTATTTGCGGAGAGGTCATAAAAAATGTAGCCGTAAATAATTCCGAGAATATTTGTTCAGCTAGTGGAGGAAAACATGTATACGTGTAGCGTTTGCGAATATTTGCATCGTATGTTGTTTTGAAGAAAGGTAAAAGTTGGGATAATTAGAGTTATTCGCTTCTACCTTCATGAATCATGTGATAGGAAAAGAAATCACTATAACTGCAATAAAATGGAACTGAAAATCGGATACTCTACATGTCGATTCATTAAAACAAATAAGGGATAATAAATAAAAACGAAATTGGAACAAATAAAATGTATTCCCAAGTTGTACAGCATTTGTGGGAATTTTTCCAGAAAACTTCCCTCTAAAAGTGGCTAATTTATCAGTCCTATGTTTTAGCACCTACTACTCAATATCAGATTATTGAACATATTGATTGGATTCTAGAACTTTTGATCTACTAGTAAGTTTCCAAAATATTGCATACATTGAAATATTTCTTAATCCAATTTAAAACACGATGAATAGCTCCAAATTTCGATCCAAATCGGCGTTTCTTAGCTACGCATAGCATGGAAAGTACAGCGCCAACCAGCTTGAATTTCTTCGAAATACTTAATATAGTTCCCCTCAAACATTTGATGCTATTGAAAAAGAAATTATCCATAGATATATCATTGCATGGTAGGAAAATTACAGGGAATCCGTACTCAGTAGAGTGTTTGCATTATTTCAGTCCACGCCATGCAAACACCCAGTGATAGTCCTGCAGGACGTCGCGTGGACCGACCTCCATGCTCTCGTCGAGTTCATCTATCACGGCGAAGTGAACGTACACCAGAGGTCGCTGTCTTCCTTCCTCAAAACAGCCGAGGTCCTGCGGGTATCGGGACTCACGCAACAACATGGAGATGGCAGAGATCAGGTAAACATTGATACCAAATATTGCTATAGAGACACACGTACATTCGCGGTCTGCTGAATACGAGCAAACTACAAATACTCTCAATGCTTGATTGTTATCGGGAACTTTTACAAAACTCTGCTATTCATCCTCTATAGGATGTTTACCTTTATATCGTACTTGAGCATTCAGTATGTCATTCTGTCGGTCTATGTACCCAGAGACCAGACAAAGTTGAAGATCGACAAAACTCGAGAGATATTTGAACAGAAATAAAAGCTAAGTATAGGTGACAATTTTGAGGATATTAAATTGATAAGATGATAAAGGGGAAATACCTAATGACATTGTACTCAAAGTAACATGTACGTCAAAGAAATTAAAGAAAAATGAAATTTATTACACTGTTTCATTCTAAAAATTTTGCAATTTTGGTTGCCAGAACGAGATGAGGACTGAGAAATACACGGGATGTGTGATCATGTATGTTGAATGATTAGTACCTATATAAGGTTTGAAAATTTCAATAAATCATCTAGAAAATTATAGTAGAATGCGCATTATTTTAAAAATCGTTTGCTTTGAAGTATGGAAAAATTTAACTTTATGATTTCTAAACTTTTCAGTGTAACTGTAGAGATGAATGTTTCCTCCGTCATGTTTTATGGAGAGATTTAGTAGATTTCTATAGTACATTAACTTGTCACATGAATATCTAATTCAAAAATTAGTAATTATAAAATACGCCGTGTAGCTTGACCCTCCAAAAATGTTTAAGCGACTCCCTGCAGTGACAAGTAAATAAGACAGACTAACTGATTCAGATACCGAAAAAATTCATCAGAGGTATGGATTTTCGTGATTTACATAATTATGAAATCTCCTATAAATGAGCCTCCTACAATTTGGAAATTATTGCGGTCACTCACAGAAAACAGCACTCAGAATGTCTGTCTGCTGATGGCAGCAGAGCTAAGAAAAAGCAAGTTGGACTTAGCTTGCAGGATTTGGCCTTCAATTACGATATTAGAAATCCAGCTCTTGTGTTTGCATTGTTGTATTTTTGCCAATATTTCATTATTATTTCGAAGTCGACATGTGCAAATTTCAATAAAACTAATATCTGCGAAATCCTCAAACAAAACATGTAAGAATTAAAGGAACAAGAATAACAGATGACATCAAGTAACTGTTTCACTAGAAAACCACGTTTTAACTTTAGTTGGCACAGGTGCAGAGCATGGTGAGGCCACATCAGCAGTCTACGCCCATCCCCAACCATCATCCAAACTTTACGGAAAAACTGGAAGATGCGTTGTTCACGTCCCCCGCCTCACCCCCGCAAGGTGCTACCGTCAATCAGTTGCTCAGGAGAGCCGCAATGCAATACAGGTAAGACATAGTATCATTATTTCCAGGTCAATCGAACATCTGCCATGATGATATCTGGACAATCATTGCACGCAAATAGGTTGAAAAGAAAACTGTACTAACTTTTGGCTGCTCCTAGAGCATTACATCAAAATACGTAGAAAATTATATTGAGAATGTGTTGACTTTTTGAATTTTAGTATCTATAATAATTCCAAGGACGCCGGAAAAGCTAAAAGATTATATTAGGGAGCATATTGCTACTACAATATCATCAATATTGCCAGGTACAGCTTAGAGGTACGTCAAAATGGAGGAAACTTCGAACATTTGAGTTAACCACTGTTGATCATAATAAATACAATTATATTAGCAATCTTTAACATCCTATTGCTAAAAACCAAAATACGAGGGTCACACTGAAAGTTTTTAGATACAGAAAAACTACAAAGTTCTTAACTGTATTCTGTTTTTTCAAAAATATTGTCCTCCTACCTCAATACATTTACGCATTCGGTAAAACCACTTGTCAAATTCTTGTAACCAACGTTCTTTTGAAAGGTTGCTAATTTTCTCCTCAAATGCAGCGATTGCCTCTTCATCGCTGGAAAAATGGCGACCTCGTAACTTTTTTTTGATCTTAGCGAATAAGTCGCACGGAACTAGGTCCGGAGAATTAGGTGGGTGAGGTAACAGTTTGACACCCTTTTCAGCAAAAAAATCGAGTGTTCTAGCGGCGCTGTGGGCGGGTGCGTTGTCATAGTGCCATTGAATACCCCGCAGACCAGCCTTTGAACAGCTCTTGCATGATTCTTGGAAGACTACAGGAACACATTTGGTTATATAACATTCAGTAGTAACCTCCAGGGCTACCGTTGTGATATATTCACTTTTAGAAAAAAAAAGATGCGACTATTTTCTTTCCAACACTCTTGGAACGACGAATTTTCGTTGGAGGTTGCTCACTTTCAAAGCACCAATCTAATGACTGCTGTTTAAATTCGTGATCACAATGATACAACCTTTTTTCGTCTCTGGTTACGATATTAAAAGTGTTTTTACTGGAACACCGCTTCCTTAGGCGAAGGTGATCATGAATGATTGTTGACCGCTGCCAATTCAATCCCTAGAGAAGCCTCAATCTCGGTGTATGTTATGTCGATCTTTTTTTACCATATTTTGCACAGCTTCTACGGGTTCCGGAGTAACAGCAGTGGCCGGTCGACCTGTGCGAGGTCCATCATCGAGTGAGACCTGGCCCCTTTTCAACTCCGCAAACCAATTGAAAGCTGTAGCCCTAGAAGGGGCAGAGTCCCCAAAGCAACTCACTATACTTTCGTGACATTCCGCTTGTTTTAGTCCCTTTTTATAGTCCTACAAAATCATGGCTCGAAAATCGCGACTACCCGATTCCATTTTCACATTCGGCCAACTCTTAGATGTATTGGAGACCGTGGCAAGGCAACTACTCAACGATTCAAACGCTGCCTTTGCGTGTAAGCACTTACAACTTCGGACAAAATAGCTGCGTGCTGAAACTTGTTTATCTTGTATAGATTAGGAATATCTAAAGACTTTCAGCGTGACCCTCGTACGTTTCTCAGCCAAAAACCTACAAATGGTTGACTAAACTAATGATCTAATGTAAGTTTGTTTTCTAGAAGAGAAAGGCGAATCCTGTCAGATCCGGAGAACGAGCACAAGCGAGCCCGTGGCAGTGACCACCTAGGCCTCGCTCTGCACAACAACAATAACAACAACAACGAGCTAAACCTATCACCCCATCACATGACGCATCCCCCGCAACCTGCTCCCCCGCAGACACAGCCGGCCGACTTTTCTCCCAGCGCCATGAAGAACAACGCACTCAACCTCAACCTCAATGTGAAGGATCAGTGTGAAGGTAAGACCTCATTACATTCATCAGGTTGTGAGTGAAGAATAATTAAAACCATATATTTTTGTTGAACAAACTTTAATGAAGTTTCTGTTACCTTCCTGGTAAGGGCGCTTTGAAGGGCATTAAAAAGAAGAATTACGTTCTCCTAGATAAGCTAAATAAATAGACGAGACTAAACTGAAAAATGCGTCTTACTGGACTGCTAAAGGAAAACCTGTTCCAAGAAGTACATGACAGTTCCATCATCCGGAGAAGTTGTAGATGAAGTTTTTTGGGATTCTAAAGATTTATCTTAAAAGGAGTGTAACAATTGATAGAGCACAGATACGATATGGCTACCTTGAGAAAAAATCAAGAAAAACGACCCGGATTAGCAAAGAACAATCTGTTTCACCACAATAATAATGCACAATAAACAAATAATTTATGGTTGAAATCAAAAAATGAAATATTATAAATGTTAGAAGAAATTGAGTTTTAAAAGCTAAAATAACGCGGATATTAATAAATAGACTGCTTCCAAGATAACAATGTTTTATTTGGAATTATATTTTTTATATGGCTTATTATGAAACTTCAAATACGCAACATTATGCTGATATATTAAAAATGAGAAACACAATCCTTCGTCATACCAAAAATACAACACTGTCTGGGCAAAACACACATCCAAGATATGAAAATTGTTATCTTTGATAAACGTTCGGGGCTGGTCTCTCGTAACATACGATAAAAAACCAATATTGAAGCAACTAGATACTAATAAGCTTTTACTGCTTGCTTGATTTTTTGAAAATGTATGAGACTTTAAACGCCATTATAATGGCGTTACTATTGCTGCAAACATGTTTATTCGCAAATAATCAAACCAATCTCCTAATTTTGATTATAGTGCTTCCAAATGCCTCCATTTTTATGGTTTTGAACGTTTCTATCGTGATAATTTTTTGAAGAATGACGTAACTAAGCTATTCAGACGGCCGCACTATAACCAGTAGGAAAATTTTAAACGTACATTCATTTATTTACTCAATGTTTTTTGCATTCCAGGAAACGGAATTGGTCGGGATACTCTCGGCGGAGACGGTTCCCCCGCGTGTTCCCCCTCCCCCACGTCCCGATGCCCCGAGGACAGCAGTGGCCGGTTGACCGGCGACATCAAGAACGAACCCATGGAACTACTCTGCCAGGGAGGTGGAGGAGGTGTTGGGATGGATGACGTCGGCAGCGACGACTCAACCGACACCAAGCACCATATCGATAACGGGCTCAATAATCTACCTCAGGTGAGAGAAAACGTATGTATGTCGTTTTTTTATCACTTTAGTTAGTTGTAGATTCATCAGCAGCTCATGCCACAGCTCAATGTTGATTAAAGGCACTATTTTGGAATAATAAAAACACATATTTTCTTGTATGGTGTCTTCAGCATTCATCTCCCTGAGCTTCTCCCTCTCCAAAACGCGTACGATCTGGAGAACACGTCACCCTGGCTAATAATTTTTTGTTAATTGTTTCGAGCATATGTATCTCTATCATACGATGTCGTGTGATTTCACCACGTGAGAATAGTATAGATCCATACTAAAAGATTGGATCCAAATTTGTAAGACGCTTAACATAATACTGAATAATACAACTTAATTGGGACAGACACATGGTGCAAAGCAACAAATGGAACTGCCTCTTTTCTTGGGTGTCCAATATGCATTTTACTTCGAATATATTACTTCAACAGCACTTTGTGTTTCGCTCACTACCGACTACGACTGACAAGTGGCTCAATTCAATTTGCTATGTTAATGCTTGGTTACTATCTAACAGTTCAATGATTGTTTGTCCACAGGGTTCCCATTCGATGGGCAGCAATTCGACGGGCGGCGGTGGAGGCGGGGGCGAAAACAGGGGCGGCGGGTGCGGTGGCGGCGACCACGACGACCACGACAGCAGCGCCATCTCGCCGTACCTAACACCCACCGAGAGCAAGCTCTTCGCCACCGCCGCCGGTACCTTCAACTTCAGCATGGCTGCGCTCGCGGCCGACCCCGCTGCACTTGGAGGTTAGTACTATCTGGTGCACATAAGTTGATTCCTAAAAACTTTCGAAACAGTACTGAACTTTACTGTGTTTGCCTAATCCAGTTTAGGGTTGCAATCATTCTTACTCAAAATTCAGAATCTTTGTCAATGGTACACAGGAACTGCTCATAATTCTTCATGTAACGTTTCGACTAATATATACTCATCCTCAGGCATCAGAAAGGAAGAAAGTTTCCATCGTTTCGTGGAACATGATAGGAGTTGGGCTAGGGTTTGAAACACTTTATAAATAAAATCAAAATATACATAAACAATTAAAATATGAAATTTAAAATAAAACGAAACAACGAACGTCATTATCAGACAAAATTTTTGGCTGCTTTTGTCTAGTCGTTCTAGACGTTCCCCTTAACAACAGTGTGCTATTTGTTTTTGTTTTTCTTAATTTCATATTTTAATTGTCTAACGTATAAGGAAATATAGAAGTTGCTGTTTTTCATTGACTAAAAATACCACTCAAGTACATTTGGAACTGATTCTGAACTGTAATTTCCACAATTCAATCAGAATTCTTGATACTGACAAGTTACCTAACCAATGTTTTTGCTTGTGATCAAAATCGCATGAGGGGTCTAACTGTGAGTCTCACACCCAACTTATTTTCAAAATTGAGCTATAATTAGATCCATGTTTTGCCCTGCACATATTGCAGTAAATTTTTTTAATGCAAAAGTAACATAATCGCATTCATTTTTTATGCTAAAAATCACATTTGATTGCAAGATTCACATTCTCCGTTTCAACTAATAGAAGCACTTGTTGTATAGTCAACCTGGTGCTCATTGAAGTGTTTTAAAACAAAAGCATAAATAGGAACGTAAACCGAACTGATGAAGGTGTTAATATAAAAAATATAAGTTTGATTAGAAAGAAAATTAAATGTTTCTCAACTTCTTCTGATCAAACGTCTTCTTCCAGGTTTGAACCAGTCTCTGCAGGGTAACGACTTGGCGGGAACATCACAAGGTAGGAACACTTTTTTTTGTATTAGCATTTCTCACGCGCATTTATCACTTAGTTGTCTTAACTGAATGTTGCATTTGTCCCGTGTGATGTAGTCTGCTCAGTTAAGGTGACTTGTAGCGTCCTCTTTTTGTTGTCGACTTCTTTCGAGTTCCATGTGTTTGACTTAACTGATAGACATTTAAATCGCTTCAAAGTTGCTTGAAAAGGCAGTTCTGGTAAAGAATTATGTTCTCTGACGCGGTCTAACAAATGTGTGTCATCTTTACTTGTTCGGAACGTTGATCGACGCCACATATGATTAATTAAAGAACTTTGCTATCGTTTCTGCTGCATCGGGAGTCTTTATCAAAGTACGAATGAGAGATGAGTATATCACCTAGGTTGTAGGTTGAGAGCAGTAAGATGTAGGCAGTGTTGTAGAATCTAATATTATACAATGAGATGCTTAAACGTTTGTGAACACATTTCTGTAGTTTTCTGCAGGAATATATTTCTTATAATTTCTTCTAAATTTTGGGCGGTAAGATGTAAGATGAATCAGATTTTATATTGACTAATCTAAAAATCTATAGTGATGGGTAGTGGGTTGAGGATGGTACGACTACGAAATTTTTATAACGAATACTGCGAATTTTTTTGCTCCTGGCTAGTAAAATTTATGCAAATAGAAGGAAAATATATGATATCCAACCTATTGTCGCTACGATATGAATGTCGACAACTTTGCCTTTAAGACTTCAATATCTAATACAATTCAGTTTGCAATAAAATATCTCATATATATGAGTATGTAACTCTTGAATGTCTACTGTATCTAGAAGAACAAATAAGAACATATTTTCAAAATGTATCCTCCATTTGTTCTTAAGTATGCCACCAATATTTTTTCTTATGATCTTCAATTGGGATCAAAGCAACAAACACTCTGTTGAATAAATTTGAATATCTTACCATTCAACACAAACATAGAGATACTTATGACCCCAAAAATTGGACAACAAGCACTGAGTCTGAGACTCTATTAGATCAGGATCAACGTCATTTCAAAATCAGAATGATATGAGTGTGTTTGCTTATGTCATACAGACCCAAAATTGAATTTCAGTCGAAGAAGCTCAAAAACGTATAAATGTTTTGTTATTAATGAAAATCATAGTATGAACTGCATGTTATAACCTATCGCATGCATCCTAAAGTATACATTTGTTTTTCATTTCGCGATATAATTGGTTATATACTTGTCATGTCCTGCTTGTTATCAAAATAATTGAGGACATGAAATTTAGACCAAGTTTTTAATCAAACATAACTAAATTAATGTTATCTTTACAATAGTCTGGTACCATAAACTTCATTTACAAAATTACTGTAAATATGAGCAACATAACATTAGTCTTCTGACTGTCTACAATAACTTTGAAGCACTTTGAATGTCTAGGAATGAGTTTATTGTGCGTGTGTGTTTTTCTTTTCCTTTTTTTATTATTTTTCCTTGATTCTTAACGCATTTAAACGAAACTTTGGGGATGCCATCTAAATATTAGATTCCGTGAAAATTTTATTGAAAATTTCTTATTTACTTTTTCGACATATAAGAACGACAACATTCGAACAACAATTTGTGATGGAATTTTAAGCATACTAGCAATAAAGTTTATTTAATTTTGAGTTTTGTATTTCTGTAGTTACTTTCATTATTGTGAAAAAATTATGCTTAAGACTTCCAGGTCATACAATCAGTGTAAACTAACTAATGTGTAAAGTTTCAAACATGAATTCAAAAGACAGTCTATGAAAACAATCATATTTTCATTGAAAATACCACATTTTTGTGAAGCAAACGACATTCATGTAATCAAAAATCATATTGAAAAAATTCATTAGTTCAAATTTCTTTTTCTGTTACTATTCTCAGCTTCAAAACATCTATTGAACTATCGTAAAAATTATTTCAAAAAACTTGAGCAAAACTTATTGACATTTCAAAAAAATATCTAAAGGTCGCTGACGTTTTCAAAGCTAAAATTTGGTTATTGGAAAACAAACACTTTTTTCCACGGTCTATTTAAATTAGTTACTTATACTTTTAACAATATATAACATTAACATTGTTCAATTGTTATAAGTTAGTCTCTGATATAATTGTTAATTGTTTCTCTCTAAATATGCTTCACAAAAACCATTTTCGGTATATGAAAGTATGGTTGTACCTGTAGCAATGCTTTACAGAACTGTGAAATAGTATTATGTAATTTAGGATAAGTTAGTTGGATTGTACAACTTTTGATATTAGAAAACAAAAACAACGATATTGTGTATATACAAATCGAGTAAAGACAGAAGTGAAGTCATTCAAGATAATATTCCTTGAAAACACTCCAGAAACAGTGCAAAACTCTTTCTCATATATTTATTTTTAATATGCTAGATTTTGATGTATGACCGGTAATTCGGCTCTTTTTTAAACTTTAAATACCGAACGTTTGAAGGAGCATAACATGTCTGGTTTATCTTTATTCTTCTAGCCGTGAATTGAAACCGCAGTGACTATTGAAACACTTCTCGGGTTCCTCCCTAGTGTTGATTTGATCAAAGTTGAAAAGACAATAACATCAACATTAATTGATAAACATTCAACTGTGTCCAGAATAACAGTTTTGTTTTCAAATCAGAACTGGACAATTATGATGTTCCAATACAGACACATGAATATGCATTTTTGATACATCCAAAAGGGACATCGAAAAAGCAGAAACACAACGCTGTCGGTCACATAAGAGAAAACCGCAACATACAATAATGCTTATTCGGATCATAAGATTTCCGTCCAGGTTTTCCTATGGTTTGTTCTTGGATCACTCTGTTGTGTTTTCCCTCACACGACATGTAGCATTGTGTCTGTGGTATGACGGAATACTATGATCATCATTTTGGATTCATTGATAATGCAAATGCAGAAGTCTATTCTAAGTTCTAATCTGAACACAATTCTGTTATTCTGGAGGCAGTGAATCAGTGGTAGTGTAGTTTCAAAATTTGATTTAATTCATTTCTATTTTGATAAATGCGGCCAGTACAGCTTGAGTGAAGTTCTTTAAGCAGTCATATGTGGTTTCACGTTAACGGTCAAGACAAATAAGGACGAATTGAAGAAAAAACCGCAGAATAAGTTTTAGAATTTGACAATAATTGGTCTGTTTTTGTTACTTGCAAAATTTTAGATGGGTAGCTACATTAAAAAAAAATAGAAAGTATTTTCACTTTGTCTTTACTTCTATGCATAATTGCATACTCCGTGTGTAAATAACTTCATTGGATTCTTCATTCAGCATGAACTTTGGACTGGATGATAAGTCGCTATGGATTTTGCCAAATGCTCTGAAAATTCGATAGGTTTTGTTCGCTGTCTCCATTTTTTTTATAATAGTTTTACCCTTTTTGTACATATCATTTGAATGTTTGAGAATATCTAAGTTGGCAGGAAATGGTAAAGATTGAATTTTATTGAACAAAGTACTCTCTTCGTAAAAATGTTGTAATAATATAATGAATTTTGTTACACGTCTTCACTAATGTGTCGCTGTGTTGCCATGCTAGGATCATTACAGCTCACACTCTCCGTATATGGATCAAAAAGATTCCAACAAGGTTCCCAAATTGAGTGGTCAGTTGCGTATTTCGCTCCTTAGATTCTACTCCTACATTTTATTTTGCTGTCATTACGTACATCACGCTGAAAGTTTTTAGATACAAAGAAACTACAAGGCTTTTTTCAAAAACTTTATTTTGTTTTTTCAGAATACTGGTGTTTAGTTTCAGGATCATAATGATATAACCATGTTTCGTCTCCGGTTACGATATTAAAAGTGTTTTTACTGTGCCCATTATCAAATTTTTCAAGCATAAACTTAGCCGAATGAACTCTTGTTGCTTTTTGCTCACTCGTCAACATATGTGGCACCCATCTGGAGCACCGCTTCCTTAGACGAAGGTGATCATGAATGATTGTTCAGACCGCTGCCGATACAATTCGGCCAACACTTAGATGCATTCGAGACCGTGGCAAGGCAACTACTGAACGATTCAAACGCTGCCTTTGCGTGTAAGCAATTACAACTACGTGCTCACACTTGTTTAAACTTGTATAGATTAGGAATATCTAAAGACTTTCAGCGTGACCCTCGTATAGTCTATGAACAACTACATATATCAACGTTCAGCACTTATAAAACATTTTTTCCTGCTATATTTCCTTCCCCACTGTTGTGCTAGGATTCACACCAGCACTATTCATCTCTTTTTGCCTCCTACGTCCTTTTCGTTCACATGGACATTTAGTCAATCAGACACCTACTTTTGGATTCTTCATCCACTTATCTAATCACATTCCCCGCATCGCATCGTCTTCATGTCGATGTTCCACGATTTGTTGTTTCCCATAGACATACAAAAGCCTCCAGAGAAAAAACATGAATTGAATCCGTAGCGACATATCCAGTCCAAGAAACCTCTTAGAAAGAGTCCAAAAAAAACTGGTGGTTGGTCTGATCGGAAAGGGAAAGAAAGCCGACCGAGGCCTAATGCGTGGCGTTCTGTTCTGCCGCCAGGTGTGGAGGACTTTCGCTGTCAGCCATGCAACAAAAGCCTGAGCAGCCTTACCAGGTTGAAGCGACACATTCAGAACGTTCACATGCGACCCAGCAGAGAACCAGTGTGCAACATTTGCAAACGAGTATACAGCAGCCTCAACTCACTTAGGAACCACAAGAGCATCTACCATCGCAACATCAAGAACATCAAGAGAGAGGGAGATGAGGTTCAGGCGACGATCTCGCAAAATGCTAACGCGCCGCCTCCACCTCATCATCTCCATCCACATTCCTTCTATTTGTGAAGTATCGGAACGTGAATGTACCGTTCAAGTTGAGACGTGTGGCAATCATGGAGGTATTACAGATAGGGTAGGAGACAACGAGGAAACAATTTGTGCGGTAGATCTTGATAATAACCCAGTATTCATAGATTTGAACTGTGAAAAAATCTGTTGTGATGTGATGTGTCTTAGACTTGTACTAGCCGCTAGTTAAAACCATAACACTACCAATGCTTCGGATAATTCGACAGCCATTAGAGTGCAAACATTTCAAACATCAATTTGGAAATTATAATGACATTAACATATCTAAATATTTCTACGCCAACGGCACGTAAAAGTGCTTGTAGCATACTTGAATCAGTGCTCACAGAATAAATATTTTGTGAGGAAACCTTGTTGATATCGATACATGCCTATTGTGGAGCACTTTATCTTCCTTTTTTATATCTAATTGTCAATCAATTTCTAGGCGATTTAGTTGTCCTTAGATAGGAATAATACTAACATGAAAATGCGCGATATCTCGGCAGTTTTGTGGTAGTGAGTAACTCGGTGCATGCATAGAAATGGTGGGTCGCTTTTGGTAGTTCATTAACCCATCACTAGGTGTCACTCGTAAGAAGTTATTAGCAGTATTATTAGTTCGGAACATGCAAAAATTGTTTTTTTTTCAACAAAAGGAAACACACTTTTTGTTTTTTTATTAGTTATATTTTTTTGCTCGTATAAAATATATTGAGAAAAATTTTCATTATTTCCAGGATATAATAGTTTTGTTTCTGACACTATATAAATCTATACCACATGAAACAAATAAATTTAAGCAGCATCATCAATTCATGTCTTTTTCAAGTATAACTTTTAAATTTGTCTCAATCTCCTATCCTATCATGTTTATATCTCTGTAAAGATACAGATTACTTTTTGAATTTCAAACAGAAAAGAAAAGAAAATAACAGATATTAAATATTTTTTCGCCCAAAAGGCAATTTGGGTGAGAACAGACAATGGTAGTGTCATTCGCAAGGAGTCATTTTGGAATACAAAGCATATGTTTAACCACTACCGGCTGATTCCCTGTGGATGCCACCAGCACTTCAACCAAGATGATTGGTAAAATATAATCAAAATTTCGCATATTTTTGAGAACTGCAAAAAATGTGGACTTTTTTGTTCGAAATTTAAAAGGTATCTGACAGCTATATATATCTATATATCTTCACTGTGTTATGTTTTCAAGCCCTACTTCAATCTTTTTAAAACGTATAATAAAGCTCGCAGGGTTCTTAAATCGAAGAACATTATTAATTTTATTTGCATCTTGGAAAATCAGATTCCAAACTAAGATGTAGCATCAGGTAGATATATGAACTATAGTACTAGAAGACTTTTCAGCTCAATGTCAAATATTTCTTAAGTACAAAACAAACAAGATTTCCATTCTGAAATTACTAAACTCTTTTATAAAAAATGTGTATGATGAATAATATCCTATGATCAACTAAATATTATCTAAATACGTATGGGTTTGAAAAATCATAACTAATTCAACATAACCTCATTTACTCAACTCCAAGAATTAGCTGCATTAGTTGTAATGATTTTTTGTAGCGATTCTTCGTGAATAACTTCCACCTCCATTGGCATCTCGCTTTTTTACACTATTTAAAACTATAAAAATGGTACAGGAACAAGTTGCCAACATTAATTGATTTGAGCAACTTTAGTTAAAATTACACTACGCCTTCTATTACTTTTTTTAAGAATTTTGCTGTACTTAGCTCACATAACATTAATGAAATATTTTATCCTTTATATATATATCCCTCGTTCTGACTAAAGATATTTTATTTCTAATTATTTCATTGACAGTTCGATTACAAGTTTGAAAAATTTAAGCACATCAATATTGACCATTTCTCTTCATCAGAATAACTAACTATTTTTAATAATACCCGTTAGTTGAATTCTTGGTCTCATTTATGTTCCTATTGTTTTGTTCAGGAGAACAACAAAATAAAAGAACCTGATGATAGCATAATTATGCATAATCTCTAGTAGATAGTCAGCGAAGTAACCACGTAGTTGGATATATGGAATTATTTATATCCACAAAACCAAATTCGATGTTCCCGTACAAATTATTATCAGTTTCTGTACTATTAATCTCTTACCATTATGTTGTTGTGTAATATGTTAAGCTATATTTATATCGTGGTGATTTTTGGAAATGAACACATTTGTCGAAGCTAAACATTTTCCTTGGTCTCATTTCTCATTGTTTTAAGACTGCAATTGCTAACATATTTGAAGACTGATTTCGTTTTCACATATATATTGTTCATCTCCAAGAAGTTCCGTAATTTCAACAGTTATAGATGTACATAATCCTATAAACCGTTTATATACTGGTGTATACTCTTACAGTTGCTTCGAAAAATGTTTCGTCAGTCTTGTTAAAGTGACTAATTTTTTTCGAAGTGACTCTTCAATATCCTTACTATCACAATAGTTAAAATATATAGGTAAGATTTCCATATAATTACGTTTAACATAACAATAACTTACATAGACATACTACACTATAAAACAAATATAATATTTTAGGTAAACCAGTATATAGAGTATATAAATTAGAATTATGGTAACAGCTTGTGTATATATATTCCCATTTTCGCGTGATATAAACCTTAGTAGTGTTCACATTTTTTTAACACAGTAGTCTATAATTTCCTTTTATAGAATAAGACAATCCCCAAGCCTTTGTACACCCTCTTTTGGCAGCTAGTTGTAACAATGACTGACGTCATGGCTTTGACACTGACAAGGCATGCATTTTTGGAAACATCGATCATACTTCCAAATCACAGCAAGATCAACATTTTCCTACATAGAATCTTGATTCTCCCAGGAGCTCAACTACTCCGTAATATTGAAAGTTTGAATCAATTGATCGATTGATCCTGCCTGTTTAACTAAATGATCATGATGACTCGATTTACGGTGTTTCAAATGTTAAAATTGCTACAACTGTTTGCATACAAACCGCGTTTTTCTCTACAATTTTCATTAGGAGAAAATTAATCATTTACACTATATATCCTTGCATAAAAAGGTATATCTATAAGAACTGATTCTTTCATCCGGTTGCAGTTTCGAAAGTGTACTTGTTTCTGGCGAGGTGTGCCCTACGGAACTGCTGTATATCATTGGATACCAGGATTATAGACTACTGCAGTTAAATATTTCTTGTGGAGTTGGTATTTTAATACGGGATCCAGCGGACCATCTGCGATATTAAAAAATACCGCTAAATAGTAATCACATTTTCTATTGATGCGTGTTGAAAAAATTGATTGGACCAGTTTTATTCCATGCGGCAATCGAGCCTTTCCACAATATTGTACCTCGTGTCCTCCGTGACGTCGTCATTGCTGTACGACCAGCTTACCGTGAGAGGGCGCTCAGGCATACGTTGCTGTCATATAGCCATTATATATAACCAATGCTACCATTTTTGCAAAAAAATCACCCAGTGTAAAATAACTACAATTTTTATGATGATATTTTTTACCAACTTTACGTAAAAGAATTTTTGCTACTAATGATCTCTAATTCGAAAAAACTTTAATAAATGAGACACAAATTACCATATCCCCATACTACAGATACCTAAACTTACGTGTAGTTCATGGACAGTAATCGTGTTAGTCAAAATAATATACACCGACGCAGATAGTCTACTTTGAGTAACGAAACTAAAATCATTTATGAAATTATTATAGCATTATTTAATTATGCTGTCCTAAGATTAATTCCATCATAATTATGTCACTATAACATCTGTTATGAATATTGTATTTTCGCAGATAATTGATGTTTGATCAACCATCAAATTAATACACAAACCACAACAAAACCCTTTAGAACCGTATTATTCAATAAATGGCTATATGAGTAAATCGAAAAATGACGGCAGACATCACGAATATGCGGGGTATCTGAGCTTCTCGTGGCAGAAGTTAGAGAGCTAATCATTTTGGTATGTAATAAATGTTTTTGACTTCGGATATATTGCCATTCAGATCAGTTATAAGTCTGAAACCTCCAAATACAACTCTAGAGGCTGTTTTTATTAATGATATGCTTGCGAAATGCTTAGCCAAGTTATAGGTATCTAATTCATATTCCTCGTCATGTGTAGTAAACAAAAATTCGTGCCTCTTATTATGAATTCCCTTCAAGCGTAGGTTGAGCCCTATAAATTTGAATTCGAAGCAGTTTTCCTATGATTTTTAGGCCACAGCGAAATACTGGCCAACATTGTTCGAAACTTTAGGTAATAGTCAATACTATTTATTCTTTCGTGACTGCTAAGAATAATCTGTGTCTCCACGTCATGTCAGCGTCTTCCGTTTAATCAAGACATATTTCCATAATTCAAACTCGTTCCAATACCCTTAACCACTATTTGAAAGCCTACAGCTGGAGTCAAGATATTTTCTTTCTCAAGTCCTCTTTTCCACACATCTGTATCAAGTCTGTTGATTGTTAAAATTCTATAGTCAATTCTTTTCAGTTGATCATCTATGTATATATCCGAGGTACTGAGCCATATTAAATGAAATGCCAGTTTTCTCTCTTAATTGCATTTTTAGCTGGTGTATCAACAAATTGATTTTCAATTTCTTCCACTCAATCAGTGGTCAATTTATATACTTTTCATAGTCGAATTTATCATATTTTACGCGTGTATTTCATGAGTGGCAATATTTTGAAAAAGACGGAAATTGTTCTCAATGTTCATTACGCTCATTACTACCCTAGCGGTACAGGTACCCCTGGTATTCCGGATGCTGCCGTCATTAAAGAGCGCGTTAGAGCGGGGGCCTAATAGGTCGTTGTTCTCTGTTCTCGGTGGTGCGATCGCAGAGGCAAGAGCGCATCCCCACAGGAGACCAACCACCTTCCCACTGCTAGCGGCCTGCCACCGATGCGATGTGTGCGGCAAGCTGCTGAGCACGAGATTGACCTTGAAGCGACACAAGGAACAACAGCACCTACAACCCTTAAACAACGCCGTCTGCACGTTGTGCCGTAAAGTGTTTAGGACGCTCAACTCCCTCAACAACCATCGCAGCATCTACCACCGCAGACAGAAATGACTCGTTGTTGATCGGATGTTGTATAATGATCAATCATAGAGAGCAAACTGCCTGTTAAGCCCCCGCGAGTCTCCTCACGGTTTTTGGTCTACGGCAATTTTGAGGTTACAGTTAGAACACGTACATATGGATTACTATTTAGCGGTGCCGCATAACCTTTTTCTACATCAGGCTATGAACATGAAGAATGCTCGCCGGTAGCCTGATTTGCTTAATGCCTGAGGTTAAGCAATGGTTACGTCGTCATCTGCTTCTATAAGCGCTGAAACTATCAAAGTTGAGAATAAGTTTTCAGCAAGGAAATAGTATAAAATGGTAATAGTTGTCGAACATCCGATGTCAACATTCAGTGGGGGTCCAGAAGGGTTATAGGGAGGGAAAAAGTTGACATAACCATGACTAACGAAGGGAAACAGGTGGTATGACCTTATTTTTCCAAAATCCACGGGGGGGGGGGGGAAAGGTTACGCAGAAGCAGCATAAATTCACATAGAGCATTCACACGTCTAATTATGATTTAGTGGTAATGGACATCAATCCTAAGTCGCTGAACATTATTTCTTACTACTTCCCTGCCACTGATCACTAGCTTGGAAAATATGTCTGAATAATCTGAACTCCACGAAACGATGTTTGACGATACGCGAAACTGGAAAAAAGCCCGTTGTTTTCGGCTAGAAATCACACATGTGTATTTTCTACCGACCACATTCCATCAACAGGAAATATTTTTCTTAACGTCTTAACCACCTCGACAGTGACATTTAGTAAGAAAACTGACTCAATATCACGAATAGGGTAATTTGTTACATCAAGAATATCGGTATAGACTTTACACGGAACTTTGAATAAATGAAGTGAAACGAGTAACTTTCCACCCTCCGCAATCCCCAGCTCTCTTGACAAATTATTGGAGAAAGAGCTACAACTTATGAAAGTAGTAGTAGCAACATATGAATGCGATAAAATTTCAGATATAATATATGCTGTTATTTCATCAATAACTGAACAGGTTTCTTAGTAATAAAAATAATAGGATCGCCGTAGTATCAGAGATCTATAGCGAAATTATATATTCAAATTCTGCGAAGTAGAATAGAGCATCTCTACAATGTATATGCTGCACTTCTAGGGTTTATATCCGTATCTTCATTTATACAATACATATAGTATATCAAAATAATGGAGGTGAGTTAGAATTTAAGCTGTTAATGTTCAGATATATTACAACAATAGACTGGTATGAATATGATATTAGAATAAATCATGTGTTCTGATTCTACAGTGAGAAAGTATATGTAGCCATTCAGAAACTTATTCTGGCCAAACTAGTTCTGAAGCTGGGTCTCCACTGAAAAGCAGGCAACTTTTGTGTTTGCAACTCTTCCGAAAGTCACAAACCTTCCTTTTCATGGTTGTCCACATCGCAGATGTTTCTTCTGTTTCCAACTAATGTTTTCGACTAAGCGACCATCCACACAAAGTCATTAAATGTCGGCAATTCGCGCATCTCTTTGATGTTTACCTCCAAAAACGGAAATACCTTATTTATTGACAACATGAAAAAAATTCGGAAGCTTTTGTCACCAACACGTGTCGATCACACAAAAGTTGCCAATTTTCCTTTGGTAGATAACCCCCTCAATTTTATATACAATGTCATTTACGCTGAAGATAAGATGATATATAATTGAATTTGTAATACTAGTTCATTTTGGATAAAATTCTTTTAATCACACACTTTTTTTGGAAGTTCATGAAAATATTTTATTTTTTTTACTCTGAATTTTGATAAACGGCAACAGTTGGAAATGATGAAGTATACAATATATCAAAGGTCAGGTATTGACTTTCAGTCTCTACCTTAGTATCGAAGCAAACCTAGTTAGCGTTAGGAATTACATCAACAACTGGAAATTAAACTGAAAACATTGCTTCCAATTATTCTCTGACTATCATTGACTAACAAAATATTCCATTGATGGTTGGTGTCCAATGTGTATGTGTAATATATCTGCACCTAAGACGCTCTATTTCCGAGTATTTTGGAAAACGATTCGAAGTATTATTGTTTAAGGAAAAAATGTAGTCGCTTACGACTTGGAAAATGTGATTGGCTGTGATCTAAAAAATTCACGTGGTTTTAAGGTTTATCTCCATTATTTTACACAAAAAAAAACTTTACGCTACTTTCGAAGAACTCATCACTGCAAAATCGTCCCATTTGGCACTGTGATATATTTGTTTTGTTGCAATTCTAAAGATTTTTTGAGTTTGGACGTAATAAAAAAAGTGAAGAGTTCTGAAGGAGACACTGTAAATGCTTAGGAAATATTTAGATACGTTTTTATACGTTATACATTTGGTGAATGGGATTTTATATATATCCGATATTATACATATACATGAACATAGATTTAATATATCTCTTTATTTATCTCTTATTTAAAAAAAAGCTTAGAGCAAGTGTTAGGCGTGCGGCACACAATATAAAGTCCAGGTGATTAGTGCAATATAATTTTTTGTCGCAGGTTTATTTGCCAAGAAATTGATATACTTAATATGGAGTTACGATGGTTGACAAAAAAGGCAATTAATTAATTGCCAGTAATAATGATGCATATGCTATAAACACAGTAATGAAGTAATCGTTGAGCGTATGTCATTGATACTCCCTATGTGGTACCGAAAGAACTTTCTGGGTACGGGCCTGGTGGTACCATATAGCATGATAGGTACTGATAAATGTAGCCCTGATAATGTACCAAAGATAAATATCATCGATATGAGCGAAGGTCATATATGCCTAGATTTTTTACCATTTGATAAATATGTGTTCGTTTACCTACAATAATGAGTCACTCTTGATTTATGAGGCGTAAGGATAGACGTGCCCAATACGGAAATTTCTTAAGAACTTTGAAAAATTGTGCAAAATTTTGATACAATCTATCATTTCCGGCCCTCAACTCACGAGTTCATAAGCCCTACCAGATAAATGACGCCTTATAATTATTCTCTTAATTGTTCAATTTTCGAACTACACGTATAAAGTTATCAAGCTCTTACAGCAAATATATACGTGACATATATTAGGAAATATCATGTTTTAGAGAACTTGAACCATTACTTTAGCATATCTCCAAAAAGGATACTAGTTTTGATATCTTCGTTGAGAGTCCCGGCAAGATTCAAGTGAACGGTTTAAGTTCCTCATAAAAAATTATGATATTTCTATAACAATGCGAAATTAGGCCTGTAGGATAAGTAGTCTAATTATAACAAATAAATGAAGCATTGGCTACGGTATCACAAATATTTATTTCAAAGCAACCATTTTTGCATATAACGCTGGTTTTCCTAAATTTGTAGGTGGATAACATTAAGAACAAAAGAGTGCGCCTTATTGTGAGACCACAGTTCCATATTTGATTTGGCTATTTGATAAACTTATCATTTAAAGTATATTCAAAAAAACCAATAAACATCTTATTTTGAATGATAAATCCACACCTATTCACTGAAACTTTTCAAGGATTATTCCTATTATTAGAATGAAGCTTCCGTACAAAATTCTGGTATTTCCGGTATTTAAACAATAATCATCAGACTTCTAATAAAATATAAATAATGATTTCAATAATAAAGCTTATAATAACACTACTGAAAGCTTTTTTATATTAGAGAGAAGAATATCGACTGAAATTCGCTAACAAGATGTTCATTCGCTTCTAGTCAGTGGTTTTGATTTGTTCGTCCTTTGACTTCAAAAATTAGTTACTGAAATGACTGAGAGGAAATGAGACTGATTTTTATAAGTGAACGCGTTTGAAATTGGGATGGAAATTATTAAGAACATCTGATATTTTTATGTTCCTGATTGTTATATTGTGTGCTGCATAATAGGACTGGTATATATTTTGGAGGCTTCTATATATCATATGTTGTTTCTTTATCCCAATATATATGTATAATACTTAGTTTTTAAATATGTACGCAGAATGCGTCTTTATTTTTATACTTTTATGAATGATTTTTTTAAATGTTGCACTGAGAGACAGGACTTAGTTTTTTGAAAGACTGAAATTAGAATTTTTTGCGGTATTGCTTAAGACTGATATATATCATTTGATTTCCTTTTTTTTGACTGATTTTGTCTTTTTTTAATTTGATACGAAACGGTAAGATTGGCAACCCCCAACTATGAAAATCAAAATCAAAGAAATTCTTTGGTCCTGTGTAGTAACTCATTAGTTTTTTGCATAAAAAGCATGTTTATGTTGTTTGATGCAATATTTATCATATTTTATGTACTGTTGTATAACATTTTATTTATGTTCAAATATATTTTTACATTTGCAAAAGCAGCTTGGGTTTTATTTTGCTTTAACTAGCTGATTTCCGCCTTATATTTACACCATACATGTTAAACCTCAGAAATTTCAGCCCTTATACCATATCAGGTACCACAAGGATATCGAGAGGATAGAGTTTGGAACTGACATCTTTTCTATTGTCATAAAAAACTTAATAAATGTGTGCAAAACTAGTTACAGTTAGTTCATTTCATAACCAGGAGCTGAATAACCTGCATCACTTACGTCCATTACATTTGAATCTGCGATCAGTCTCACTTAGTATTCCATCAAACCATTTTATTGTCCGTTTACCAGATGAAAAGTGACAGTGGCATCATGTATTTTCATGACGAGTTTGTTTCAGAACTATATTTGTTTCCGAAAAATGTGTATATAAGATCTAAAAACATTCACAACCAAAGCCGTAAATTCATCCAATGTGTATATTTTATCAATATTTCAACCCAATTATATATTTTTATGCCGCTATATTTTACATGAGATGATGTCACTGTCGTTCTCCCGGTCGACACGAACCATACCGTGAAAAGTAGATTTTCAACTACTGTACAGATGAGTTTCGATTGAGATGTTGAACAACAGTTCAAAGCATCTTCTCTCCGCTTTGCTTAATTCCGACCTATTTATATGTCATGGAAAGATAAGAATTATTTGATTATCCTAGTATCAAATCCTGAGCTTCTCATATCTTGATAAAGTTCCGATAATATGTACGTATTCAGAAAAGGTTTTCTTATCATTAACTCTCACTATTTAGAGAAGACGTTGTAATATAGTGATCAAATGTAAGACCATACAATATCAATAGTTATATTAATCCACCATTTAAACGGAATTCCCTGCAATCTTTCTAATCACCAGATGTTTTACTTTTTAAATAAATAGTTCCTATTTAAATACAATTTGTTGCACCTTTTGGCTAGGATTCTTGTATTTATTTAGACAGTTGTTCTACTGATATTTTGTAAGATGTGTAGCAATGATCTAATGTAGTCAGAAATGAGCACAACTACATTAAAAATGATAACAGTAAAAGTGTAAAATATACACCGATGAATTTGACTGTCATTATAGAAGTTACAAAATCGTATGTTTGTTCCAAACGAATCCTCGATGAACCCCGTAACATCCCTCAGCATCCAATCCCAGTATATGTCTTGTGTGTGTCCCATCATCCAAACCCAAACAACACAATGTGCACTGTGTTGCCACCAGGAGAGAATAACCGAGAATCATCGCGCCCAACGCCGCACACTCGAAATGTTTACCGAAAGGTAAACAGAAAGCTCAGAGTTTATTTGCAGAGAAGCCTGCATTGCTTACCTTCCATCCAGCTCAGTATCGAGAACACCTTCTTCGGCGGCTGTTTGTATGTAAGAGTACGGACCCAGTTCGTATGAATAGCGTTTTTGGGCCATACGTGTCGAACGCTCTCAGACAACAGATTGAACACTAAGTTTGTAGTTGGGCCTTACTTATATTTTCGACATCGGTTAAATTAATATATTCGGGAAAATGGGGTACGTTTTTTACCAGTGTTCCTGTAGTCCGTTTCAACCATAGACACTGCACAAGCTTCAGAAGCTACGTTAACTTTCAATACTGTCTTTACTACACAAAGAAGATAATAATTTTAATCGGTCTGCCTTTATAAAGTTGAATGATGATTGTATATTCATAATTCCTCAGTAGACTGTAACCTATTTTGGTTGCGTATACTCCAACGTAACGTGTACTCAATGTTCTCCAAATTTACAGGGGCGATAAGTTCTTCTCCAGGTTCCCTTATGGTTTGTTCTTGGAGCCCTAGTGAAGGATATTGTATTGTTGCATCGGGCTCACAATGCTGCATTTTTTATTTTATCTCACCAAGCAGGCAATGTCGAGTTTCTGGTGTAACAATACAATGTCCTTCGGTTTGGCGTTATCAACAATTCAAATCATCTGTCACTGTAGTGTTACATAATAGTTCATACGAAACGTTCCTTTAGAAGCAGTCGAATTTGTTATATTTTGGACTTTTTATGAAGGCTGTCGAGGCAGCCGAAACGTTAGTGAAGGTATTTAGTCAATAATATGTGGTTTTGATTAGCATTCAGTACAAAATATAAGATGAACCAGAAAGTTTTGAAGTTTTTTGATTGCTGCAAGGTTCTGAAAAATATAGTGCAGTTCGGTTCTCAAGGGTTCCACTACATGAACAAAAAATTTAGCTATAGTTTGGGGATGGGGGAGATTAATTTTTTTTAAGTACGGCCCTGGTTGAGGATCGCGCGAGTGTGCGGTCATTGTGCGTGACGACAGTCAGAGCAGCACGCATTTAATTCAAAAAATCGAAAATTCCGCTGGTGGCAACACGTCGCGCGTTTCCCAGCCCATCTCTCTACGTATATCTCCTCAGAAGAATATAGAGAGCGAGCTTGGTGTTTTGCTGTGTTGCAGGGCCATCGCCCAAGAAGGTGTTCACGTGCCAGCTGTGCGGAAAGGTGCTCTGCTCAAAGGCCTCGCTGAAGAGGCATATTGCCGACAAGCATGCCGAAAGACAGGAAGAGTATCGCTGCGTCATCTGCGAGCGGGTGTACTGCTCGCGCAACTCTCTCATGACCCACATCTACACGTACCACAAGTCGAGGCCGGGCGACATTGACATTAAGTTGTTTTAGCCGGAACGACGCTCCCAGCCGCCGACACTACTACCCACATCCGTTCCAGGTACACCATTTTCCTTCACACCGTTTCCGAAACTCTTATCGTGAGCCCGGGCCGACATGGTTAGACAGGCGACGCAATCAAAGCAGAGTAAACGATATAACCAGGATCGTAGCTACGATGATCTTGTTCACTTCCAAATCATTTTTGATACTGTCCGGGCTAAGAATACGCACATCCTGGACTCGTCAATCTATAGCCTATCCCTTTTTTTCTAGTACCCACGTAGTTCCAAGTGACTCGTCACAAAACTGCTTATCATTTCTCTATACATTTTAAAGCATCGCAGGTTGTGATTGGTCAACAATTTCTCTGCACTGTATTATTTGGACAAATTACAAATCTCGCCTTGAGTGCCATATGTTATTAATTTGGGATATTAAGGGTTAAGCAGTAAAAATCATAAATAAAGAAAAAACCATAGTGCTAATATCAAAGTTCCAGAATCATACTTTTTTAACTTTTTGCTGGACCAATTTGATTTGCAAGCGAGTTTATTTAGGATTGAACCATAATAGACTAAATATATAGTTGCAATGAACGATTGACCTGGTATTCTTTGGAGTATGTAACGCAGTTATGCTGAAAGCGTCACACTTTAAAATAGCATTATATTTTTATATAAATTTTTGTATAAATATATAAACTAGTATGCTTTTATTCATCCTTGTATAAATCTTTATCGCATATTCGAGGCAAGTCAAACCTTATTTCGAATTTAGAGGAGGACTACCCTAAATGAGCATCCTAATCCACATCCACTCCCGCAAAGTGTTTAAAATTCCATCTTAGTTGTTAGTGTCCGTTGCAAATCACAGGGGGCTGATATTGCATTATTACGAAATTGTGTAGACCGCGTGATAAAAATCACTCACATTGATAGTTTGTGTTTCATATCAATCTTTGTAAAATATGAATTATTTATAAATGAACTGATACAATGAAAACTGATCATTTAAAATGAAACATAATAAAGCAATTTTATATGCATTAATCAATATAAAACAATCACAAACACTCAAAGTTTATCACTCGTCAAACCATTTGTTTAACTTGATGTTATATGGTATGTAATACTTTTGAAAAATGTGTGGTTTTAATTAATATCCCGCCTGAACGTCATAAATCATGAAGACAATCACAAGAGAAGTTTCACAAATTACATCAGCCTGTATTTCCTTCCATTCATCTGACGAACTCTCCATCAATATGATGAAATCAACTCCTCGTTTTTCTTTATCCTAAGTAATCTAAGGCAAGCAATCACTGAGAGTTCGTATCAACAAGTATTGAACATAATTACAGGAAACACTGATTTGTGACACGTTCAATTCTAACATTGATGTAAATATGATCGGCTCGTTTGAATTCCGATGATACAAAATTGAGGACCGCCTACTTCTGTCCTTTATGCCCCTTGCGCGAAGTTCATTCATCAGCCCCCAATGCGCGCTGCTTTTATTTTGTAATGTAATGCCGTGTGTGTCAGAGCTGAGGCTCGCCTGTCGCCTGTAACCGTCCTCATGCATCTAGCTGTGTGTGCTGCATTGCCAACAAAGGACATCCCTAATGCAAAAGAGTAAATAGAGACATCCAGGTGGAATGTCTTCGGGCAAGCATCAAAAATAAATCTAACTTGGAATCTTGAAAACAGCAAAGTCAATATGTTTGACTATGGAATAGAACTGTATGACGATTTTCTTATGTCATTCATAGCTTAGTATTGAGAACAGTGGCACGCCGTAACTCATTTTTTGTAATGAATTGGTTATGGAATAATAATATCAATGTGGAGGTCGGATTAAATTTTTTTGATTTGTTTACTTTAGTTAATATGCATCTTACTATTAAAGCGATTTTTATCACTGAATTGATCTCTCAATTTTTGCTGACTGGGAAACTAAGTACCTGAAATCGAAACCCACTCCCAGAATATTAGTACTAATTGAAAAAAATACTGAAAGATTATTCCGCAAATTTTATATGTCAGTTCCTATGTTTAGATGTTTGAAGTTCCATGTTAGGTCTATTATGTGCTTTTTGGATGTGTTACTTCTGAATTTATGTCTGAATATAAGAATTCTTCAAATATCATTTATTATCAACACAATTGGGCATCAAACGAAAACAAATATTTATTGATATATAGTACCATTAAAACAAGCTAACGTTATGATATGAATCTATATAATAGCTGCTACTGGAACACATGGATATATTTACAGTTTGTTGTAAGATCTGTTATGCTATTGAATAACTTGACAGATTCATTGTCAAAACATATATACGAAACTGTATAAAATACAACTTCCCCAGTTATATTCAATATCCAAAAAAACCTAGTGAAGTATCGTAATTAAGTGCTATAGATTTATCAAGCAAAATCAATCCCGTTTGATTTATTGGGCTAAACACATAGTAATTGAAATCAACTGAAATTATTTTTTATGTCTATTTTCATGTTGCCTTCAGATTCATGAATGGACTTCATTATAGAGATTCTAAAACTACTGGGACTGATTGGTACAATCATACCTCACCGGAATCGTTATCCATATAACGACTCCATTTTGATAATTTGATAATATAACAGCTTGAATATTGTTGTTTTTGTTTGACCATTGGAAAATGGAACCCGAGATGATTTTTGTCACTATTGTTTTTGAATGATGTACCATTTAAATTATTCCTATTAATATTATGCGGATACTTTTTGGATTCATTTGATATGCTCAATTCAAATCAGCTTGTGAAGTAGCACCTCCGAACTGAGACTTTCCCGAACATATTCCACCGCACAGCCCTGAACCCTCCGAACCGTCATTCATCGGGGTACGTCCCCCATTTGCGCCGATGCGTGTTCCAGGTGTGCAGCCGTCTCAGCTGGCCGGTCAGATTCGCATGCCGCCCCCAACCAGCGGCGGCATCAACGAGCCCCAGGAGTGCCCGTACTGCCGGCGCACCTTCAGCTGCTACTACTCCTTGAAGAGGCACTTCCAGGACAAGCATGAGCAATCGGACACGTTGTACGTGTGCGAGTTCTGCCACCGGCGGTACCGCACCAAGAACTCGCTCACCACGCACAAGAGCCTGCAGCACCGCGGCAGCAGCGGAATGCTGAAGCGCCTCCTCAAGACGACGGCCATCAAGAGCGTGCTGGGAGGGGTGGCGGTATCCGGAGGCGGGTCACCCACGCAGCAACCGCCCCCGCCCAGATTGTAGGCGGAGACTGTTCGAGGCCCAGCGATGTATGCCTACGCGTGCTAAAAGTGTGAGGTTTAGGACATATTGCACGCCGCTATGGTTCGTTACATGCCCGAAGGTTTGTACACGACTTTTTATAGAACTGTTTTGCTGAATAGAGTACTTTCATCATTGCTTTTCTTGCTACTTTCCTTTGGCTTTTAAGTTTTCTCATATGCGCCCTTCAGAACAAGACCCTCACATGGGTAAACCGCCTCATTTTTTCCAATGAATATTCTATGTCATATTGAATCAATTAAACATATCTCCAGAAAAAAATTGTAAACTATTTTACAAATTGCACACACTGTAGATGTTTTACTTTCAAAAGTATTTCGGTTTGCTTAGTTAGGGCGGTTTACACCATTTAAATTGTCAAATGAATTTTCTATAAGTGTAACTATGCTATCGGTATCTGAGTAACATAAATGTGCATCACATTTTTTCCACAAAAATGTTTCGTCAGCTTGCTGTCTTGCATCAGTGAAAATGTATTGTATTCACCTTGAGTTGACTGGTAAACTAGTTGAAACTTACTCTTCAATGCAAAGAGGAAAATCTTCAGAAAGTGAATTGTAAGAGTAATAGAAGGAAACTATTATTTTCGTTATCTTTAGATCACGATAAATCTGTGGTGAAATAATTTTGAACTGATTCAGAATATTACCCTTTATCTTCAGCGAGAGATAAACCCTTAAAGTTTTTATCATTTTATATAATATATAATCACGCATAATCGCCGTTCAACTTGATACATGTTGTTGTTTCCAAAATTTGCTTCGTTCACATTCTCTGAGTTTTAAACAATACTGAATCGCAATATCATATCTATAATCATTTAAATTGAAAAATACTTTTTCGAAAATATCAAAAAGCTTCGATAGTGTAACGAACCAGCTGTGAATGTTGATGTTTAATGACCTTAGTCACTTTATTAGTAACAAAGGTGAGTTGTGGCCTACAAAATACGCACTAAGAACTAAAGTACAAAATGTTCTCCCATGTATTTTACTTCTTTTTATATGACTGTTCTTTACAATGTTATAGTACATACCAGTCAAGCCGCGGTAGCTCATTGGTGGGTGGTATTCACTAAAACAGCATCTATATTTTAGAATGATCTTAGTTTCATTGTCTACTATCGCTAAGGCGTATAGGTGGGCAGCAAATACTTTTAACCAGCATTGTATCCCACGAATTGGATTCTACTACTCATACATTCTTTTTAAATTGCCAATAATCAAACTGTACAATGTATTGACTTCAATGGAAAGTTATTATTCATATATTGCCAATATGTTTTGTAAGATGCACAGGAGGAATTGAACATTATTTCACTAATATCTGTGTTTCATTTGCATACATCCATGGAACATCAGAAAAACCATATTGCATTAGCAAAATGTACATAATAAGTTTTATTTGGTTCAACACAGCACACAAATTTGATCCTCTGCCTCACATCATAGATTCATATGTGGCATACGTCTTACGAAGTAGTCAAACCACTAAAAAAAATTTAAATTGCTAATGAAAGTCTTTTATGAGTATTTTCACAGCAAATGTAGTGAAACCGCCCACCATAAAAATGACATATCCTCATCATATCACCAGAAATTGAATACAAAACAACGGCTCACAGACCATCTGCCAATGTTTCCCGTTACTGTGATTCAGTTCATATAAGGTATCTCTTCCCCTATACATATATTGACGACTATAGTCGTCACTAACTTCCCTCTGTAGTATTTATCACGCACCACCCATGTTGTTGTAACTAGTATTTAATACTGTCAACGTTTAGATTCGTCGTATCAGCATGTTCGTTTCCACATGTGACAACTGCTGTTTGTGGCTGAATTGGGCGATTGAATAGATTTTTTTATTTTATCATCACCACATTTCGAATGGTAGACTTTCTTTAACCATCCTCGGAAAATATTATTTGCTATTTTTATTGAACACTTGGTATCTCCTACCTTTAAGTACTTTATTATGAAGCGAAAACTTCTGCTTCTCTACAAGGTAGACATGGAATTCTGAAACTCCAGCTGGGAATTGAAATAAGTATCTCAATCGAAATGTGTTAAGAAGTTGTACTGATAGTAAATATCATATCTTGATATAAAAGGAAATCTCTTAAATCGCCCTGAATATATAAAATAGCCGGAAGCAAACACTTTGTCTTTCTCTTTGACGTGACTATGTTAACTGTCAACCAATTCTCGATAGTGATAAATATACAGAGATCAATTGCTCATGTGATTCTGTTGAAAAATTCGTAGGTTTTAAGAGCTTATGAACAAAAAAAGTATGATGAATGACTTTTTGATGTTATATCTATGTATTTATGTTATTAAACTTGGCTAGGTTAAAAACAACAGCTAGGCAGGTGTTTTTTGCTGTGAAAAGGTTTTTCCATACTTTAACATATCTATCCAGGGTTCAATTTGTACATAAAAATGGATGTGCCAATCTTTAGCATTTTGGTTCGTATGTTTATTCTGTAGTTTTTAGATCGGTTAGCTTAGTACGGTAGTATATGCCCCCGTCTCTTAATACCGCTGACATCGTGTGTCTCGAAAAAGTTTATTTTAAAAAAGGACATTCGATTTGTGATTTTACGTTCCCTTTTATACTCTATGTTGACAAATTTATTTTTGTATGTTTATTTGTTGTTGACCAAATTTTCCTTTTCGGGCTACTCGGGGTGAAGCTCGTTTTATCATATTCGCAAATCTTAATGTTCATGAATTCAACATAGTGAATCATCTCATTTTATTTGATAAGACTGTCAAGTAGAGCGTGGTTTGCAAACTTGAGAGGTTTGATATGAGATGAAGTCTCATATCAAATTCATAATAATTACTCCAGTCAAAGCTGATGATTTAACTTGCATCAGATAGTTACTGTGATTAAGATTGGCGGATTTTGTTTAAATAGAAACTTTCACCGAACTGTCCCTTATTAATTGTGATGTTTAGGTTAGTTTGGGTGGTGCAAAGAGACGGGATCATATTCGTTGAATTTAATAAGGTAATGTTCGACTTCTTTTTAGTTTGATCTGAGAAAAGGCACGGTTACATTATTGGCAACCGAATGCGCAAACATTTTTGACTGTATATTTAGTGCTGTGAGAAAAAAAATTACTGTCTGATTAGGTTAAAAATATTTATTTCTTTGCTTTTGTGATACGGTCGAACCAAAGACATTTCAGTAAAATTATAAACGGAAATTCATGATGATTCTGAAAAATTCGAAAATATTTTCTTAAAACGTGCCATTTTTTGAATTAGCGTCATACCATTGACATTAAAGTGTTTGATTGTTAGAAAAGCGAAATTCCTATCTATGAACGTCTTTACATCCAAACAGTTACGAACAAAATTGCCATGTGGGAAGCTCGAAGATCAAGATCAAGATGTATACCGTGTACACATGATGTCTAGTATATCCACAACTATTATATATTTGATGGAAACCAACAATCTACTCTACTAGTAGTAACGTTGAAAGTGTTTTCCTTAGAAAAAAATATGCATAACTTCATCTTTGACTTTTATAGAATACATACGATTACTAACATAAACTTGAGGTAACAAGATATCTAGATTACTATAAACTCTCAGAGCTGTTTCAAACTATCACTTCAACTATAAGCAGTGTTTCCACCTTCAAATTGCATGCTTTGTAATATTTATAACCTATACTCATGAAGTGAAAGTTTCAAGGTAGGATATTTTGCTACTGTACATATTTTTGTTATATGAATGTAGTAACTAAATGTAAGTTTTAATATTATTTGTTAGAAAAAGAACGCGCATATCTTAATTCATGCCAACTCATTCTTTGATTAAAAAAACTGTGCAGAGATAAAAGATATATTATATATTGAAAAATTAAACAGTATTAAAATTTGTACCTAATGGTAGCAGTTTAGATATTTTATAAAAAGATATATAGATAAAAATTATGTCTTTATAAAAAACACATTTTTCGGCCGTACATGGAAAATTAAAAAATTGTAGATTTTGTTACTGAATCGGCGTGAACTAGCGTAAATATACATAGTGTTTGTGGTGTTATAATTTTAAATTCAATGCATCACTCTTAGTACCAGTTTATCCTCAAATTCTGCTAAACAGATCTCCATACAATATCAAAACATACTCATGCTTTTAACAGTAATAATACACAGGTATTATTCAGGATCACATTCAAACTGTGAAATCTCTGAAAATTGTGTAAAACATATTCTATTTCCCGTACTGAATTTGATCATCATTCATTCCAAGGTACTAATTCGAAATACTGCTTCACTGATTAATTACGAAAATGAATTGATTGACATGATTCTACATCAGAACATCTTGATGATCATGAGTGCCATACAAAGATACAAAAAAGTAAAAAGCAGCATATACTTTAAAATTTAATGTCTGTCTTCCTCCCTGCTTCAAACCATGCATCCTCCAATTTACAACTTTGAGGTTTTGGAGTTTTTGAAGGGTGCTTCTAGTCTTCAACTATTGACCCACCAGTTTTTTCAGTTATCAAAAGGCATAGCTTGACCATCTGTGAGCGCAGATTTAACCGGTATTTTGCCCGTAAAAATATTTAAATTGAAAGTATGAGTATGTGTAGACATGTCCTTGCCATTTTTTTATATAATATATCCCTATATACAAGGTTCAGCAGATACTTAGTTTCTAAATAGCAATATGTAAATAATGAAATATACATTGTAAGTGACAGTGTTCGTATAGTTTGAAGCAATTCGGTAAAATATGAACAAACTTGTTGACTTCAACTTGGTTCATAACTTGGTAAATGATTACAAAAAAATCATTGAATTGAATTGTCTGTTGTAGATGTGTGCTTTTTGGTAAATTGATCCATGTCTCAGTCTATACAATATACTAAACAATTTCATCACAACTTGCAGACTCGTTGATATTCTTAATTCTAGAATCATTTCCAACCTTAGTAGCTGCTTTCCCAAGACTCTGTTCCCAGAATCATTTTTTTATATCCCACATATTGTCTTACTATGAGATTCATAGAAGTAATATGTTATTTGTGTAAGGTTTCATTGAAAATTCTTGATTCACCACATCTCTGGTAGAACAAGGATCAATTTCTATCGAAAATCACACCATACATTCAAAGTATTCGCGTTAATATTGCAGTGCCAACGTATAAATTTCATGTCTATTTTTTCTAGCAAGTATAAAGCATCTATACTGCCACACTGCTTGTTTTAATGCTAGGCCTAGAGTTAAACCACCTCAGGGAAAATAACGTCAATCAAACTACTGGGCTTAGAACTTTAGAAGTACGCAGTTTGAGGTTAGATTGGTTCGGAAAAACTGTTAGTGTTACTTGCACACTGCCTAAACGATAAAAGATAAGTTTTTTGGATCAGTGTTTTGTTCTCCCGTTTCCCCTTTCTAACCCAGTCAAAGGAGTACATATAACAAATTGTCAGATCAAACATGTGGTGGAAAGTAATATGCAACAAGTGAAGCCTATATGAACTTCATGAAATCCAAACTTATGAGAAAGTTACCGAGATTATTAACTTTTATATAAAACAGAATCGCATAAGAAAACGCTTCAACCTTAGTAATGAAAGCAGTTTGCTTGATACTAGAAATAGTCAAGATAGAGCATACATAATAATATCACAAATAATATCATTTATGTCGGTGCCAATGTCGAATTTTTATAAATTCGGCGATCAAATCTCTTCGGCTTTACGAAATAAACAAATACGAGTATTATGCAGAACACTATTATCATTGAAAATGGCCAACTAGGTTTCTCACTCATTTTCATCGGTCGGTATATCTGTCTCTCTCTTTGTTGACCTGCATATTTCAGGAAACAAAAATTTACGTATCAATTAATCACGTGTCTGAGGTAGCTATGTAATATAATAAAAGAACAAGCTGTAATACTGGTATGCTTAATTTCTTTGTAAATTCTTTAATAACAGAATCGTGAAATTTCGCCAAAAATTGAGATTGTCATCTACATAAATTGTCGATATATATTCTATGATCTACAATCGGTACAAATATATAAAGAAAATCTTGTTGTTCGTTTGTGCAATTGAAGCACGTCAACTATATTAAATTCAAAATGTCCTGATCATTCTTGGATGGAATTATCACAATTTATTTAGATCATCGCTATTCTTATCTAAATAAGTTTATTTGGGGACCAAAACCTATAAGGCCAGTGTCATGCTTCAAACAAAATTTCCATCTTCTCATAAAGGTAACTGCTATTTTGATCAATTTCAATACATGCAACGGTTTTCTATGTCACAAAACATGAATCTGCCTAGAGTAATTGCTTTCACATGTGTGAGGTTACGTATTCATTTTACAGCGAAAAAATTGCTTGAAAAATAAATTAATTCCTCACATAATCCATATTTCAGGGCAACCACAAAAAAACAAAATGATGTCTAACACTAGTTTGCCTGATGATGGAGTGAAACCACCCATAACATCCACAATTTCTTTTAATTTTGTTTGCCGATGTTTTTAGTCTCTTTGGACCAGACGCTGATTAACCTTGACAGCCAGTTGTGTTTTGCCCTCTTTCAAAGTAATCATTAAAAGCTCTTTAAATAGATAAAGTAGTTTGCTATAGACTGTAAATGAATATCTGTACGAGACTGAAATAGTAAAAACACCCGCACAAATTAAAATCATTGTCAATCGGTCATTTCGTTGTGCTACCCTTCAGTCATCGATATGGTACTAGATTTTTTCTGTCGGTATTGGCTAGAAGATATTTTTCTGTTTTAGGTATAGCCAAAACCTCATAATTATTGAAGCTAAAAAATAAGTTCATAATCTACAATTTAATAATATCCCTTAGCGAACATTAGCCACAGCAATTGTGACCAGAAATAAAAATCTTTATTCACGTTTTCCATCAGACATGGTTTTGATACATTTGGTACAATGTGTAATACATTATTCAACATATTAACATATCAAAATGAGAGTCGCTATAGTGACTAGTGACATTTCCATAATGATACAAAACTTAGCAAAATTTAAAAGTTTCCAAAATAAGTGTCAAACGCTCATAACAGATAAACATACCTACACCCTCAAATAGATGATCAATCAGCACCTTTGTAATCTTTTCATTTTCAATCGGAATCTGATAAGACTTGAGTGACATTTGGTTGTACGTAAACAGCTGACCAAAATGGATGAGAAATACATTTGATAGTATATGTATACATGCCAGTCCAAATCTTTTTAAAAAAATCTAAAATGAAACTTCATTTGTTGCTCTTCGATGAACCAATAGCTAATCGTAACGAATAGATACTGTTTATCATTGCCACCTACGGAACAAGATGCCTTGAACCAGTACAACATATACTGTTTATAAACAAGAGAAAAGTGAATTATTACTACTACTGTATTACCTCAATACTCAGAAAAAATTCCACAGATGTACTTATATTGTATTGTATTTAGGCTATAAGAACCTTCAGACATTTAGCATAAGATAATAATAATGGTTAATATATATTTTTTTAACTTCGACGAACGCCCTGTCACTTTGCCAGAATATTGAAGAGATACGAGAAATACCTCAGTAACAATAAGGATCAGTTACGAAGAATTCCCAACTGCAATTAGTATACTAATTTTGGAAATGTCAACTTCGCACAGTTTGGTTATACCATTGACTACTGTTCAATGGCTGAACAAGGTATATTTCTAATATTCCACACACTTTGTAGAACTTATTCTAATTATTAAATTCATATAAATTACTTTCAATTGATAGGTCTGGTTTTAATGAATTGATCGGGATAAGAAACACTTCTGTATGTGCTCAAAATTAGCAAACAGTTCTACTAACAATTGCACAATTTTGATCTGCTGTTGTAGTAGGTATCTTAGAAATCCTACAAATCTGTACAAACTTACCAACTCTGTATAAGTTATAATACGAAAGATGCTGAGAATCAAATCTCGAATAGGCTTTTGGTGAATCAAACATTGGACGCAGATATTTTCATCATATGAATTTCTTCTCATTTTACTCTTAATTTAATGAATTAATAAAACCATCGGATAGTCTCAAAGAAACTAAGGATGGGAGTTTTTCGCACTGGTGGAATAAAGTGACAGCGCATTAAGTTCGACAACACTATATTTTCCGATTTCTTTTCATTGGTTAAAAGGGTACTTTAATTTTCCTTGTACATATATTTCGCTTTGTGGGATCCTTTTTAGCCGCTATTCGAGATCCGTACGGAATGCTTCCATGTTAATTTTAGACATTTATTATTTTTTATTTAAATTTTATTATAAGTTTTGTTATTTAAAACTTATGAATATATGATATGATTGTTGGTGTAATAAAGTCATTAAAGATAAACATTTGCTTGTTTTGTTTACCAAGATACCTACCAAATATACGGGATACTCCATATCATAGGGACAATTTTTGAAATTGTTATAAAACATGCACAAATGATATAATAATAATAACCTCTTTTTATTCATGCATCTATACATACAGAGGTAACATGAGAGAAGTCTAAGTGGCGAAGTTTAGCAAAATGCTATTCTTACACTTAACCCTATAGATCAGTTACAATAGATGGTAGAAAGAAAAGACTACAACTTATGCGAAGAATCCAAACAAAAGTTATATAAAAAATAATAATAATAGATGCGAAGTACAGACTTACTCAAATATGAAAATGAACATTCAGAATAAGTATTAAAATCACCTAGTATCTACTTGCAACACAGGGTATTTCTAAAATAAACTCCAACACCCCCGCCTCTGGTTAAACGATCTTTTCTCAATAACGAGAAACCTGGTATACATACACATTCACTAGGGACATCACTAATCAGCCAAGTTTCTGAGACACACATCACATCAAAATCATTTTCTATAACAAACAGTTCAGTTCAGTTCTCTTCTTTGCTGGATCTGGTCCTTCAAACTTCAATCTCGTTAGCCCCCAGAAGTCTAAGACATCCATTCCAATGGTAAGTGATAATAGTTATTTTAGGTGCCCTCAAGTGTATTAGTTATATCTTACAAAACCACAGCCAACATTTTAAGTAAAGCCTTTTTAATTTTAATATTTCAATATTCAACAGCCTAAGCTGTCTTTGAGTAAATTGTGGTTAAACTGTTCCAAAAGCACCGTTTTTTTAAATATTTATGCAAATAGATACATATGCTGCTTTTGATCTGTTGAACATTTTTTAACAATCCAAAAAAGCTAAATGGTTATAAAGACTAAATAATGATTTGTGTATGCTCTCCACTATGCATCAGACCTGCCACTCCACTAAGCATGTTTTTTGTCTTTAGCCTAGAATCGTCAGTGAAGCTTGGTTGGCAGTCTAACTTTTGGCTTCGTAAGTAGTAAATGGGCGTCCCCATAGAGGGCGACACTTAGATGAATTGATAATGATTTGTGAGAAACCTACTGATCTTTTTTAGCTTTTCCCCGATTCATTGCTGATTTCTACAATGTTACCCACATCAGAGTATCCCAAAAATATCTGAAATAGCAATATCATCTCAAATTGCTTAAAAATATAAACGCCGATAAAAAATACCACATATATTACTGAAATGACACAGAGACTCTACTGTGGTAATGATATATAATACTTTCCTAAATACTAGATAATTTAAAATCATTAAAATTATATCAAATTAAAGATATTTTGTACACTTGCAAGTGACCATCAGGTATATACATTTTCTAACCACACCTGAAAAGAGTGAAATCTATAAGAAACCTATAAAGATAATCTATCAAGTTAATTTGTGGTTAGAAATGATTAGCAACTTAAAAAATAGTTTGATGATCTAATTTGAGAAGTTGGATGTTTTACTGATCGATATTAAGGCAGAACTAAGAAATCATTCAAGCAAAACGTCCAAAATTTCTTAAATATACTTAATAAAAAAAATCGAAAAATTATAAAAAATTAATATTTTATGGTATAACCATCTTCGTGTTCATTCTCCTATTTCATTTTCCAATTCCACCACGAACACGTTATCAACTCAAAAGTAACCCAGATTATTTAATCTTGATTAATCACAAATATTTTTTTCCAACAAAACATAAGATGCGTAACAATAAAATCGTATATTTGCGATAAGTTAATAGCCAGGCAAATTCTCCGCTTTAATATCTATGATGCACTTTTTCCCATGATTGTTTTGACAATTCAATCATGAAAGTGCAAGTTCACCAAATTTTTACTGTTCCTAAAACTAGTACAACATTGAACATTTCGTGAAAAGTTCAACAAATCTCAAGGCATGAAACACCTTGGATCAATGATCCATAACGTCTTCTTTGAGGAAAACAATTATTAAACTCTAGCAACAGCCCCTAGCATTAAATATGGATATTTATATTTCGTAGGTTTCAAATCAATGTGCCATTGTTCAAGAATATTTACAGTTCTTTGAGATTGTTGAACTTGCACTTCCATCATTTACACGATCTAGTCTTGTGCAAAAAAATATGTTCATGGCAAAAGTAAAAGACATTTCATAAATAAGTTACATCAGAGAAACCCAGTTTAGATCATTTCTTACATTCCTTTGGACATCTACTGAAGAGCTTTGAGCTTAGTAACTTTCACCGTCAGATTTCTGCAACAAAAACTCTATATAAAAATATAGTAACTCCAAGCTATATCTTTTAGAGATGTTAAAACTATACAAAGTGTGATATGGTAGGAAATATGTGAAAGTTCATTTCATATGTTCCAGAGCTTATTGACGAACATGTTCCCTAATTATTCTGTGATGAAGACTAACACTAACCTTTTTATGAAAGCTTCAGATACAACATCGTTTTTTCTGTTTTTGGATTTTTTCTTCCTTGGTCTCACTTCAGTCTGGGAACCAACATCACTGAAATAGAAGATATATACAATACTCGTACATAATGTGCATATATGGGAGTAATCAATTACAACCAAATCATTTCAAATCATGGATGACCATATATCATTTTAAAACATCATCCATAGTACTGATTATTATTCATATATACTAAGAATTTGGTTAAGACTGATAGCACAGGGCAATTGTAAAATACAACCCTGTGCTAAGATTATACGAGTATACTGTGGTACAGAAGTCATCAGGGTACAACCTGGTTTGGAAATTGGAAACTCTTCAAGTTGCTGCATGGTCTGAAATTTGGGAATCTTTTACATCAGTGAAGTAGTTTTATCTCCGATTAACTGAGATACCTGTTAATAGTTTTAGAAACCACTGAATTACAACTTCTTGCTTCCATTTTTTTCCTCGTTGACTTTGATTCCGCCTTCATATTGGTCTTATTATCGAGCATCTTTCGAATGTTCACCGCAGGATTATGGAGCAACAACAGCTTGCTCATCTCTTTTCGGTCCAGTAGTACCATAACAATTTTTTCATTGCTAAAACGATCATAAAATGAAGATTAGTATCATAGATTCTATGGGACTGATACAAATAATTAGGTTTTTCATATGAAAATGCTGAAATGATGTATGGTAAAATCTATTCCTTTTAACACCAAGATAAAAATTTATCTTGTCTTCTTTGCTTTTTTATAAGAATTCTATTTCCTTTTACTAGGTTATACAGTCGAATACCTGATGTGCGATTTCTTAATAGATGTGCTAGAGCACTTAGGGTTCAATTTTCGTTTCCTGTTTTTCTGCTGCGGTGGGGTTCTTGGCGGGGATGACATCTTTCTACATCTTCGTACCCTAGAACGGGGAGAAGTTGTAGATGCCCTACAATGGAACAATGTAAAATAAAATTAAAAAACTTAAGACAGATATTCACCTTGGGGGAGAAGTAAGTTGCAAGCCAAGCCTGAAAAATACAATGAACCATCAATGTAAAATTCAAATTTATCTATTATAATAATATCTAGCAATGGTATTTCCACTTTGTATTGCACGAGTTCTGAACACAAGCAAGTTTTTGATTCATGACTTTTGTTTGCAACTAAAAGATATTAAATGTAATACTTTATGTATCCATCGAACCTTCAATAGGAGCAATACTGCTATGTACAATATCAAAAGTGTGAAAAAGTTCTGTTCAGATTCAGGTAAATCACAGAGGTAACGTTGAATATAGGTGAATCTCAAAATTTCAAATGATATGAAATAGAATCACTTACATTTTCATCGCTGCAATCTGTGAGAAAGAAGAAAACTTCTTGGTTTCTGTCTGTCTGATTTTACTGTCCTGACTACTTTTGCTACTACAACCTGGATCGCTCAACTGTAAAGCTGCAACCTAAAATAATAAATGAATTATTGACTATATTTTTCGCTAGCTGTCAATAGAAGTCACATACATATGAATGAATACCTTTATTGACGTTTCGGCTGCCTTGGTAGTCTTTATCAAAGCAAAATACAGAATACAGAATGAAAAAATTTGATTTTGAAAAAAAAAATAATATATATATATATATATATATATATATATAAAATGATTAAAACTGGATCTTCCAAATTCTAGCATATAAAATTTCTTACAGTTTGTTGCATCCCAGTACTAGAATCAACCATATCTGTCAAAGAAGTGCTTGTTGGCTGGGAGACTAGGTGCACATCAGTGTTTGTAGATGAACTGAAAAAGTAAAAGTATAATGGCCAATGTTGATTTATTGATATTGAGCAATTACCTTTCTAATGAAGCATTTAAATTTAAATCACTAGGTTCCTCTGGTAAAGGCCCCAATGAAAGATCTTTTGGCAAACGTTCCAAAACTACTTGTATCTGAAATCATAATCCTTGATTACTTCACGTAACACATTCTCTGGTTTCTGTCACAATATAATTTTATACTAGACATGTCTAGCTTATAATAATTCAAAATGCTTAAAAACTGTGGTTCAGCTAAAGAATAAATGTTATGATTTGAACAAATACTTACATTTTCCATATTATCAGGATTAGTTGAACTTGGTTCATCTGGAACATCTTCTTGTGCAGAAATCAAACTGGTTCTGTAAGCACACAAACAAATTAAAAATTGAAATTGGATGTCACAAGGCGAATTTAATTCTAGATATGCATCATTAAGAATTGAGCTGCAGATACATGATGGATTTTGCTTTGTGAGCCATTTAGCGTACTTTAACCAAAACATACAAAATACAGACATTATCATCATGCTACTTAGAAGTAGTATTATAAACCAACATCTTCATCCATAAAATTATCAATTCTTCAATATATGTATTAGTTGACAAATTACTCACAGGTACTCTGCAACATCTGTATTTCCAGAGTCCTGAAACAAGATTATATCTATGAACAACTCTGACTGGCATACATATATATAATTTCAAATGACACATCCCTTCCTCCTTATCAAAGTAAAATGTTTTTCGAAACATACTAAGAATTTTCATGTAACAAAAAAAAAATTTGTTTCATTTGTATGCTAAAATTGATAACCAAATCAGCATTTCTGTCAAATACATTAACTGAGTTGTTATTGTTAAATTTTCATTACTTCTTATGATTCCATTCATTTTTTAGAATACTTCGCCCTCTAAATATAAAGATACTGCTCATACTTACAAACAGATCATCCTCCTGGTTATGATCAGATAACTGTGAATTCTCAAATTCATTTTCATTTGATGTTAAACTTGCTAGATGTTCATTATCAGTTTGCAATGTAAGAGCTTCATTCTAGAAGCATAGCAAATAAACTTTAGCAATCTAACATTTCGAACACATGTCTCCATAATGAATTCAATATTCCTTAATGCAGAACTTGTTGAATGTACACATAACCACATCACATTCTGCTATATCATTTATACAGACATTGCTGTCTGATGTGATAAAGAATGGCTAATCAGCCAGTGACATTTATTGTTAATTATTTTGTAAGCCTACATTTAGCTTTTAACTATTAAACAGAATTTGGTAAGACAATAAATCACATCCTGCTAATCAACTATCCCACATCAACATGGATGAAAGGACAGAAAATAGTATAAAGAAGTTTTACCTCTTCTGTATCACTATTATTGGAGGTGCTTTCAACATCAGTAAGACTCTGTGCTGGTGCAAGACTTGTATTACTAATACTTGTTCTTGTATTAGGATCCAACCGAATGTATTCCAATCTATCTAATGTAATCTTAGGTACCTGAATGACATGACCATTCACTGTAGGCAATACTACAAAAAAAAATAAAAATTACATTGATAAATGTAGCTTTTGAAAGTTATGGTTGCCTCTCTAATTGATGCTATACTGGTACTGAATGCTAGGAAATATTGCATGCAATTATTAATGAATAACTTTAATGAAGCTTTGGCAACTGAAAAAAAATATATTTCCATCTTTAGTACATTGAATAGGGTTACCAAGATATCCAAAACATTACTAAAGTTATATTTTTAACCATGTGTGATTTCAATTAGCAATATCTTGTTAACAGTCATCTGAATTATATGAGATATTAATAGATACCTTTTTGGGTTTTTGGCCTTGTAGGAACCATAGAGTCACTTTGACTGTTTCTTGTTTGATTGACAGGATTTTGTGGTCTAGGTTCATTCAAAAAATTTGAGAGCTCATATACCTTGGCCTTGACTAAGTTTTCTAATCTGTAGTATTTTAAATGTAAATTTGAATTTTTGTTCCTCAAGTCATTTGTGTTTTCAAGTGCAAAGGATAACTCTTGCCTAGTCCTTGCTAAAGCTTCGCTCAACTGTCTATTTTTTGCTCTCAGAGATTCCAGCTCCACATTAAATTGATCACTTCTACCTGAATAACTTGTACTAGGTATAGCAAGATGATTATTCTGCATTTTTTCTATAAGAAACATAAATTATATGAAAAAATTGCAAGTGCTAGCACCTATCAGACAAATACATATCAAAATATGAGCTGGACTGTGAAAAAATGTTTGTAGGTAGCTTATATTCTTGATATTTGTTAAATCTCTGTTGATAAAGCTCTATTCGGCCAAAGCTCATATACAGAATTAAAGACCTAGAAAATTATTGTTGTATGTATATTCTGGCTATAATTGTAGTGACAAGGTCTGATGATGTAAATTGTTAGGATCTTACTTTGTGAAACTGTTCTATAGTCAAATAAATATTGTGTAATTTAAAAACAACACATCTCAAACAAAACTGTTTTTTTTTATGTATTTCGTCGAAATTGTAATTTTAATCTTTAAAGTCACAAAAACGAGTTTTATTTTTTAAACCTTGTGTTTAAGTTACAAAAAAATTATTTAATCTGACATGATCTGATGCAATAAAGTAAAAAATGTAATCGTGGGCAGTTAGCAAACTAGAGTAATTATATTACTTACGTTTTTCCTTATTTTTTTTCTCTGAAAATATCAAACAATGGACACTGACAAAAGTCAATGACAATGACAAACTCAGACAAACTATCAATGTCACTCGACACTCGAGTGTCCCAGCTCACAGAACAATTATTTAACAGATTGAAATTTCCAGGATAATACCATGTATTCCTTTCCCAAGCGCTACAGATGGCGCTGCTCCCATCCCAAAATGTCCCAGACACTGACGATAGACACTTAGACAGTTGTTCTATCGTCGTTGGTCACAGACACTGACGATAGAACACTTATCGTGGTTGGTTACAGAGCATGGCCGACTCTACACACAAAGTGCTTGTAATATGCTTCCTGTTTTTTTCATGTGGATTGTAGATGCTCATACTTGGTGAAACTCTTCCATCATGCAGATAAAATCAACTGTTTTTTTGTTTGTTAACTCATTGTAAACGTTTAATTGTCTAACCAGTTAGAAATAACAGTGGGGGATATTTTTTATTTACCAATTCCAATTGTTTTGAACAGCAGTAAAACATTGTTTTGCTGAATTAAAAATTGTAAAAAACGATGTAATTGAATCTGCATGTGTCTATGTGTCAAACCATAATGGAGATGCACACACAATTAATATTTCGAAAGTAATTAATTGTTGACAAAAAATAAAAAATTGTTATGCGTGTAAAGCAGGAGTGGGAAACCGCTTCATAACCTTTTTGCTGCATTGCTGTATATCCGCAGATTTCTATGAGACATGAAACATGTATATTACATTTATTATTTTTCTGAAATTTTGATAAACAAAAGTTTTATGCCTGTCAAGAAAATAAAATTTTTAGCGAGTCTTCATGATTTTCCTTATTGTATTTACTCTGCACATTATGTTATAAGTCATTCAATGTAAATAGTTTCAATTTAGACTCCATGTACGACTGTTGATAGGAAAAGTTTTGAAGGAAAAGTTTATTATATTCTTTTTTAGCACATTTAAGCAAAATCTTGTTTTTAAAAAGTTTAATTACTTTTAATTCATTCTAATTGAAATAGATATGATTGAATCACTGAATATTTGCTTTTACAATAGCGGCCTGTACATTGGCTTCAAACGCGCTTGGTCACATTGATGAAGGCAACGCAAAGTTAAACAATCATCTGAACTCACTTTACTTATCTGATACTTGTTTTTTGTTTTGTAAGCTTGTGAAATTTTAAAATTTAGGCGAGCTACATCCCACCAACCAACTTCAACCCCTTTATCTTGTAAATCCCGATAAAAGAAAGAGATTGTTGCAGCACTGACCTCCATGTTTTATGACCATTGCTCGACCCCCCTCAACATCAAACACACCAAAAAATTGCATGTTCAATTCGAGAATGTATGCAGATAAAGAAAAACAAATATGAATGAATGCTTTATTTCGTTTTGTACTAGATCAAACTCAGTCTTATCGAGAGACAAAAGGTTTGTAGATACAACACACTCAGCCTGGCGTACATTACTCCAGTAAATTCGTCGCGGGCCAACCCACGCCCTGCCCAGCAGTGAAAAGGAAGATGCAGGTGTAGTCGTTTACTTTTCAAGTGCCATCTGTTTGTTCTCCATTGTCGGAATCGAAAAACTCTGTTTGCTGAGAAGTTGTTGGTTCGACTGCTACATCATCGTCAATGTTGTTAGTTGGCTCTACCAACGGCTGAGACTCTTCCGGGAGGGAGGAGGCGTCTTGCGATGATGGTTCTGGGGGCAAATGTGTACAAATTATGGAATACTATAAAAATACTCGGGTAAGGTAATCACGTAACCAGTAACACTTTTGATAAAGAACTCTAGAGATTAGGACCTCCTACGCTAGACACAGGGATGTGTATCCGACGAGGGGATTTTGGACTGCAAGAAGTTACCTCCACCATTCTGTCATGCTTAATCTGACGTCACAGAACCCTCTCTCCCCTACACGACCCGTTCCCCTCTCACACTTATTGCACAGTGCTAGTATATCTATATCGATGCTTGATGTCTTACTCACTGTCTCAGGCTCTCAAGTTGCTGCAAACCATTTCTACAGACCCTAGTTCGGTAGAGCTGATTTATTTTCTAATTCTGTTACTTGGTGGTGGAGTCATAAGCAAAAAAACTATAAGAATATTTTTAGACTTTTTCTGAAGTTTTCATAAAATAACGAATAATGTGAATGGTTTTCAAGAATCTACTAAGGGACCCCGTCAAAAACTGATTTCGTTCTAGCAAAGCGAACTCAATTTTTTTCACATGAGGAGCCCATTTATTATCTAAACTAACCCTATTACGTGATGTGTAATGCACTTAGCAAAGAATACGTTACCTTGTTCTACATCAGCGTATTCACCAGTATTTGAAGACTGTGTAGATTCTTCATCTTCGTCAGCGTCGACTGCTATAACCGATGGATGGATGCCTGTTCAGTGAGAAAACTACTTCATTGAAATACTTCAAACAATGGTACGGTGACGGTCACAGAAAATATCTCATCTCAAACTAGTCTTACATTCGACTATAATATATACAGGGGTATATAACAACGTCGGTGAAAATGTTTGTTTGTGTGACTTCAAACATTGAAAGTTCGATATACATATATATTTTAGGGAATATAATTCGAAACGGTCATTTTCAAATATGAATCAATGTGTGTCGCAGCGATATTCCAAATGATATTAAATACCTAACCCGTCTCCTTGGCAGTAGAAATGTGGTTCCTCTGAATCATCTGGTGTTCCTTCTTCGTTTTGGCCAACTTGAGCACCCAAAATTTGTAACAACCACCTTGGAAAAGCATTCACGTCGACAGGAGCATCTATGGAACAAATTCCTCCTCATACATTCATAGAATTTCAATAGGCTCGGTTAGGGTAGTTCGGTGCAATAAATACAAGTTTGATCCAGATTTTCATGAGTAATGTTATTCCTGTGATTTCAATCACAATTTGCATATGTTCGCGATCACAATGCTTCTATAGTAAAAAATGCAAGAAATATATGTGTATTTTTTCGTGCCATTTTCCTGGACATTGAATCGATTAACAAAGAGGAAAACGTAGAATCACCCTTTTTTCAAATCTTATATCTACTCCTGACACCGGGCTACAATCTTCGTAAAAACCAAGCAATGGACTAATACGTACCTTGATCGTCCGGATTTGGCGCAACTCCGATGAGGACAATGTTATTTCCGTACTCAATCACATCAACTAATCCGATATCGTCCATGGCTGACGGCTCCTCCTGTTGGAGAGGAAGATCGACGTCCTCTAGGAGGTCAGGTTCGCTATTGGGGTCGAACAGTGCCTCCCTGCTAGCTCGGGCGACTCCCGCGGGCTCCGGTTGATCCAGCTCTTCCTGTTGAGCGTTATTTTGGTCGTTCTCGTTATCGCCAACGCCCTCTACTAGGACGGCCGGATCTTCTATTACCTATTGTCAGTTAATATCACTTGTTGATACTTATATTTGTAATTAGACAAGGGGAGCCTTGATGGTATTCTATTTGCAAAATCCTTGAGGTTCAATAAGATCTTATGGTATGTCTATAAATATGACCTTAATAGATTGTCCACAAAAATATTACGAACTGGCAAGGTCGCTAAAAGTTTAAAGGCATCGTCATGGATGGCAAAAGAGGTAACTGCGAGCAGAACCCCGAGTCTCTTATTATATCTTCACCCATCAGTGTCATAATAACATCGCTAAGAGATCGAAAATATGTAGAATACTAAATCTGGCTCTGTATTTCATGGGAAATATGGAATAGTACCTATGTGCGAAAAACGCATTGCTTTGTTATCCACATTGGGACTTGACGCTAATGTCAGCTTGTCAGCTAATAAATAATAAACAACATGCCTTAAACATTGTCGAACGAGGAAATAAATTATTTTCACTTCGATTGAATCAACAGTTTCCTTTGTCACAACATAATATTGTTTTCTCGATCCAGAAGTATTTAGGACACGGCAACAACAGATATGGTCACACTCAGCTCTGAGGTTCACACATAAACAATGGACAAAAAAATTCATTTAAATATTGCATATTTATAATGTCTATGGAGAAATTTAGACCTGTTATGCAATGGTATTAAAAGTAACCATATCCAATAATAAACACTCACCTGCAGATCTTCAGCATTAAGATTGTTGTTATCAGCCATATCGTTAGCGTTAACAATCTCTTGAACTAAGTGAACTTCTGGAACAGCTTCGATAGCAATCAGATTGAAGTTCTCAATATCATTTTCGACAATTTCTTGATTCTCTGGAGCTATGTAATTATTACCTGGAGGCAGAGTTAAATTATTTTAACAAATTAAGTAGAAAATCTAATTATAGTGAGTCATGTTACACTATTATTTTCACTTTTGCATTATAGTAAGTAGGTAAAATGGAATAAATGCTAATGTAATTGTAAGTTGAAGGTCCGCTTCCTGAAATTAATATAAATTTCTATTTCGCAATTCAATATAAACAAATGTCCAATACAAAACATAGCGTCATGAGGTTGACTCTGTACTTCCAAAATAATGGTATTAGGCCAGAAATTGAATATTGGATATAAAATATTGATTTAAAAAAATCGTAATATTTTCGAGTTTCGTAAAAGCAATGACGTACTTTTCTCTTAAATATCTGATTAAATTCAATATCTTCCATCCTCAAACTGTTGTTCAATATATAATTATTTTAGTGATGTGCATAACATAACACCTCAAGAACATAACTCGAATTCGAAAATTATCACTTTCAAAGTGTTTGGAATTACCTTCAATATCTCTGTTATTATTCGCCAGATCCCCGTTCTCCACGACCAATCCAGCTGGCAGCGCCTCAGGAACAGCCTGCTGTACAACATCCTGTTGTTGCGCCGCCTCCTGCTCTAGAACAGCAACTTCCTGTTCGGCAACCCCCTCCACCACCACGACTTCCGGTTCTTGAGCTTCCACTACCACAACTTCTGGTTCTACGTTGAACTCGATGACATCATCCCTGCCGTTGTGCCTCTGCTCGTCGGCTTCGTTCACTTCTAGCTTGTTCAAAGTGTTCTTTATGAGACAGTTCGTGATCGATTTGCAGTCGTCGAACGGACTGTCCTCTTCGCTTTCCCCGCCCAGCGGTTTTTTGTGCTTCTTGCGCTTTCGCGGCGAAAGAGGCGCCGTCGAGGGGCCTGGCAGCTCTGTGAATGATAATAAAAATGATCATAGTGCAACTTTTGACACTTAGACTGTTGTTATTTCTCTGGTTAATCACACATTTTCGTCTTTCCGGTGTTGAAATTTCATTTATGCGATGAACGAGGTTAATGCATCAGTCATATTGTAGTATGAAACTAATAGATGATTTGGCTTGGTAGTGTTACTAGAACATCAAAATCGGGGATATACTCAACGTACAAACCTCTGTCTTTGAGAAAACTTCGCCTTGTGGCATCTTGCGACTTCAGCATGTGATTGAAGAATGTCCTACCTGGTGGAATGTTGTGAAACTTGTCCAGCTCGTTAATCCTATTCACGTCGAGTTTGAATTTAGCAAAGTCTGGCTGGAGGGGAGGAAGGTGAGGCTTCTCCATGCTCCCAGATGCTCTCCTCAGATGTACCTGCAAAATCATTTTCTTTGAGTACATCTCGTGAATAAATTTATATGAGAGGTGATTCTATAGCTTATTTGGTCCTACCTCTACACTTTGTCGATAACTAATTTTGAAGTTTTATGTCCTGTAGAATACTGAGCATTTTATGGGTATATCGATGTTTTGAGAATGGAATGTTTTTTGAAGTGTCAATAGAATTGAAATTAACATCAAATGAATTATGCAATAAATGTCAACATACTAGTATCAGCAGGTAGATAATACACTATTTCAGATTTACCTTGTTATCATCACTGTCAACGCTTGGTGTACTTCTTGTTTCCTCAAAAAGATCAGCTTCTTCCAAATCATCCAATGGTGAATCTTCTATAGGTGACGGTGATTTTTGATATCCAGAGTCGACCAACGCGTCTTGTTTTTGTGCTGGTGCTTCAACTTTGTCACTTGACTCAGGCCCAGAAATATCTGAGAACAATATATATTATTGATATATTTCTAAAAACTAATTTGAACGCCTCATGACAAGCAATCGTAGCATATTCTTTTTGAATTCCGAATTCCTTTCTGTAACGTATAGTAGGCAAAAGACACTCTATCTCTTATTAACTATATATCTGCGATAGGAACTAATGCAGATATCACGTTGATCATCACCACATGAGTGCAGTTTTGTAGGTATGAAGACAAGGAAAACTGTAACTTAGTGCATGAAAAGATTCAGGACCAACAAATAAAGAGAACAGACAATAAGCAATGAGACATCTAAGAGAATTAAAACGACAAAAAATAAGTCAGGTATAAAGTATAAACTTGTAGATTACACATTTTTATATTTTAGGTAATGTCAATTTATTTTTTTCACTTATTCCTTTTTGTCTTACAATCCTTAGATGAATACCTAAAATTTGAAGACTGCACATTTCATTTTTAGGAGGAGTTGCATGAAGATAACTCTTCCAAAAACGAAAATCAAGGGGATAACTGAAAATTAAAAGAAGTCACATAACCTTCAAAATTGAAATTCGGAAGGATGGCTTTGTGGGGGATTCTGCCTAACATATCATCCGCGCTCTGTAACGACTGACCAGCTACCCAGTTGGTTCAGTTGGTAGAGCGCCCGACATGACATCGGGAGATGCGGGTTCGAATCCTGCACTGGGTCTTTCTTTTCGGATTTCTAAATGCGAATTTATATATCAAAAACTCCATCTTGCGGAGAAAAGCAAGTTGTGTATCACGATTACCTCTGCATAGTGAAAGACTATGGCTGTTCGAAACAAGAGGTCTGCTGTCAGAAATCGCGGTCGGAGATAGTTACCAACCCAAACACTGGCGCTGCGGCACCTCGAGATACGAACGACGCGCGCAATTTGAAATTCGGAAGGATGGCTTTGTGGGGGATTCTGCCTAACATATCATCCGCGCTCTGTAACGACTGACCAGCTACCCAGTTGGTTCAGTTGGTAGAGCGCCCGACATGACATCGGGAGATGCGGGTTCGAATCCTGCACTGGGTCTTTCTTTTCGGATTTCTAAATGCGAATTTATAAACCTTCAAAATATTGCACTTATTGCAAAAAGCTTATACAAAAATTAAAAACATGTTTCCTATTTGTAACATTTCAGATTCAATTCAGAGTTACAGATTCGTGTTATCCAATACGGAGACCGGAAGCATTACATATCTCCCATATTCACATCAAAAATATATGTGTAAATATTTCATCTACGAGAAAAAAATTTGTATGGGCTTATTTATTACCTTTAGCTAAACTGCTGCTGTGAGTCGCATCTGACTTCTTTTCTCCGTTCTCTTCACACTCTGAAGGTGAATCCTTTGGTGCTGCTTTCTTGACGCAATCACTATCATAATCAGGTGCCTCTGTATTGCTGGTGATCTCTTCCATGTCATATGTACGGGAAGAGGTGGGACATTCACTGAAGTGATGACGTGACTTCTGAAACAGCATATATGGATCTTCTTTCATCTTCAATTTGAAGTTTAAGATTTATTAAGGGAGAAACGACACTAATTTTGATTTTTGCAATTTTCGCATAACTTTATGTAAAGTAAAGCTATATCTATAATTACAATATAGCAATATAATAAAATTAACTGGTTAAATTGGCAGACTCGCGTTTAGTATTGCAAGACTAGTAATAAACTGTATAAAATACGTTACTTACCCAGTGCTGTTCGAATCGACATTCTTCAAACTTATAATCCTGCTCTAGAAGAATCCTCCTGCGAATTGATATGATACTAGAATTTAGTAAACAATCTTTTTTAGATGTTATGATGACAAACGTGCAAATGGTTATTTTGACAACATGACAACAGTAAGGTCATAAGTAATCAACCTCACTTTATTAATTGGTGTTGCCAATTTAAAAGCAACAAGGTACCTAAAAAAGTAGTCAGCAAGTGAACATATTCACACTATATATACAGAATGAGGATATAATAAATGATACGAATGCTTATGTACACTTACAAGTAACTTGCTACCGTTAGTACCACAAGTAACTTACAGCAGATGTCCGACTTTTTACGTCTGCGTGAAACTTATGTTTGAAATTTCTCGACTTCGGTTACATCAATCGGAACATTATGAAACGCAAAAATCTCAAAACAATGCAAGTCCGAAACAGTATTACTGAGTCCTTCATTACCTAAATTCCTCCCATTTTCTCTCCTTTTTCCAATAGAAAGAGTAAATCGTGAAAACCCAAAACGATGACGTCCAGGAAATTCAGCTGTTGCAAAATGTTGGAGAAAACATCGAAAGAAAGACGAAGCAATAAAATAGAATGAGGAAGTACTTAAACAGTCTCATGCATATGTAAGAGACTTTTCAAAGCCAAAAGGAGGAGAGCCACTGGTTTATCTTCTATATGTTACAAACAATCTATCTGAATGCGGTGATTACACTTCATCCAGTAAAATATCTGAAAGGTAATTTCCGAAAATGATGTGGTATAAATAAAAATGATAAATACTTTTTCTCTCTAAAAATAGACATTTACTGTAATGTTCTATTGCCTCATGAAATAGTTTTTTTTTTGGATGTACACATTGAGAATAAGCAAATTTCGCTTCCAGAATGCCTAAAGTGTGCAACATGGCAACGTCGCACTGCCAATAAGGCAGATAAATGGTTAGTATGGACTATTGTTCCACGATGACGAGGTGGGCACCTCTTATTTACCCTAGGGCCAGTGCTACGTTACCGTTTTACATAACGCAGCAATTCTGTAGGCGAATTTAATTTTTCCGCAATATGTACTATATACCTATGCTGTTTCATTACACATTTTTTATAGGTCAACGTATTGGTACGAAAGTTTCATTATGCAATGGGTGACCTTGAATAATACTTCTACAAACAGAATCGTACCTCCGTGCTTGTACGTATTTGTCCGATTTATCTTCGTACAAAACGTATCAAAAGTGCATTTTACCTAATGCTCAAAGAGAACATGTTATCGCTAGTAAGTACATGTTGTAAGGAATATAAACTCACATCAACTCCCGCTCAGTGAGATTTCCAGTCGTGTCCAAGCACCTAGTCTTGACCTTCTCGTCCGTTTCCTCGCCGGATGACACTTCAGATGGTTGGTTCACCTCATCAACGGTCCCTTCTTCGTTTTCTTCAGCGATGTCTTCATCTTCACAAGGCAATGCACTGTGCGCTACTACCTTATAGTAAATATTGAAGTCGGGGTTCTCCGGAGGATAGTCCCCGTTCTCGGTGAACGACATCGCCATTTTGGTGGAACTGAAGTAGTTGCACACCCCGAACGAGGATGAGGGACAGCAGAGAGGACACACACAACGGCACAACATCTGTTATGAATAATAATCAATAAAATAATTTCATCCATATAGCCTAGCTTTCAGAAAAGAAATCCCCATCAATCTTTGAAAATAACTTTCCCGGCAGGTTTATTTTTTAATTTGTTGTTAGACGAAGAATGCATTAGAAAAAGCTCTACATGAAATGTAAAATGATTTATGTTCCGGCTGTTTGTAATAAGCTTATTCGCTCAACCAATATTAAGTGTATGATCTCCACTCTCTGTACATACACATACACATAGATATTGTAAAATTTAAGCACTATCTATCAATGAAAAACACAGTATACCAACCTTAGATGAAGTTGAAATTATCCGGCAAGGCGAATCGATTTGACAGTGACACTGTGTGGAGCAGGACGTCAGAATATACCTAGGATCGAGGAGGTCGCGTCTTAAAAATAAAGCTACTTCTGAAATTTCGCTAAGGTTTAACCAGCTGAAATCCGTCTTTCTTGGTGTATGAATCATTTCAAAATGACAGTTGTAATCAGGGAAACGGATCTTCACGTTGTTTGACCTGAAATAGTAAGACTTTGTCAAGTATGATGACTTAGTCAGATAATACCAAAGGATATATTAGTTCAAGAGTAAACTACAGCAAACAATTCATGTGCTGATTGCATATTTATACAATGTATTCCATTTTGAGTATCCCATTGCACTCTATTCTGAGTTTTAATTTGAAAACATACTGTTATCCTGTATATAGTTAGTGAAGTATAATTTCAATCTTGTAATTTCTAAATGTAATTTTAGAAGTCATATGCAGTTTCAATTAAGGGGTCAGAACAAGTCATGATTAATAAAAATTAGGTTCTATTTCAGTTTATCCTTCTATGCTATGATATAAAACTGAGAATAGAATATTGAGTATCCTTTTAAAAATATTATAACTCAGTAAAAATATCTATATAAAGTAAAACTCACCAGTCTTCGAACTGTTCTCTAGACCACAATGACCTGCAATTTTTCCCAGAAATATCACTCAAACTTGTCGATATTGATGTAATAAATATTACAACCTTCGGTTCTACAAAAGTAAATATGTTGTATGGCAGAGCATCCAAAGCATCTGGATATAAACTTTCCAGCCTAAAAATATAAAAAATATAGCAAGGTGTCTTTCATTCACCAGTGCAATGAAGACATGTCCTCCTATGCTTTCAGAAATGGTTGCATGTAAATTTACAAATTATTATATAGTTTGGTAATGAGTTTGGGAAAAAAGAATGGATTCATGAGATGGATACATTCTCAAGCAAAATTATACAAAAATAGCCTTGGAAATCACTGATCCCACTATATTTAATATCATCTTTTTGTTTCATTTTGTGGAACTTTGTTGTATACTGATACTATTTCCTATATAAATTTGAGTATTCTCGAGTGTCATAGGAAAAAATTTGGCTTGTGTTTCTTACACAAAATTATGAATAACCACATAGACCATAATATATAATAATATCTTAACTTGCATTCTTAGACTTTGATATTTGGTTCTTCTGTTAGTGGTTTTGAAAGTAATGTAAGAAATATTAAGTTGTAAAATGTTATACTCTGAAACATTTAAATATATCTGGTTTGTATATAATATTTATGATAAGTGTTTCACCTGTTCAATAAATAAATAAAATCATAGATACAATCTCATAATCACATAGTGTTTATTAGATTTTGTATGTCTAAGGAAAACCACTAAATATTTTCTATTCTACTTTGACAAGGAAGACAATGAAGAAATGCATTTTAATGGAAAATGATTCAATGTTTAGTCACTACTTTTCCTGTATACATATACAGTATCTTTCAATTTACTTACAGATTCACTGCAGTGATAGCATCTGTCCTCAATAGCCTATAATCTGAATCAGCAGCATTTCCTGCCAGTATACTTATATCTAAGTGTTTAAGCCTTTTGCTCAAATGAGGTATATATACATGAGGATCTAGGCTGGATATACTTTGTCTTAATAATTCTTCATCTATATCTACTAACAGGATTTGGTTCAGGTTTGCTACTTCTGAAAAAATACAATTAATTAATGATTCATCATTATATTTATTTGTTTAGATTATAACAAATATATAATTCATGCTTTTAAACTTAAATGTTCTATAATACATTTAGTTTCAGTTGGAACAGATGAGAACTTGTTTTTGTCAGTGCTTCAATACATACAAATATAAAATCCATAATTTCAAAACCTTAGAATGTATGACATTTTATATGGGTTGGAAGGTGCAATATAGAATTTTGATAGCAAAAATATACAGATAGATATATCTTCTTACGGATTTCAGGCATAACAGTTTGTATATCAGTTTTAAACATCTAATGTCATCAATGTTAATTGCTCTGGAATGGTTAATAATATTGAGAATACCTTACCTAAAAGAGTATATATAATACTTAGATTACCACTACCGAGATCAACTAATTTCTCTATTTTATCTTTCAACTGCTCGTCTTCCAATATTTGAAGTAGTTTACAATATTTCTGTACTTCGGGTCGTGTATTAACTAAATAAAAATTATTACACATCCTATGGTTGTAATTTACTTCTCCAGCATGCAAGCATTTAATCCTTTTTCTGTGTCTCAAGAGTTGATATATCAAAATAGTAATGTAGTGGAATAATATCAACATTTTCGAATTTTCAAGTATTTGTTTATATTAAAGTTGTCAAAAAACACACGTCTGGCCGTCTGTCAAAGTTGGCAAGTCAACCCTAAAATAGAATAGAGATGGGTCATTATGTCCTGGACTATTAAGCGAATCTTTTCATTGATTAGGTTATAGCTTCAGGCTTTGGTCTTAAATAAAATAAACGCAGTACATTGTATATTGCGTCAATTTGATAGTGACATCAATATCAAATTATTCATCAAATAAGAGCATCTACAATCTACATAAATAAATGTGAATTATAGAATATCTTTGAGTGGGTTTATTTGAGAATTATTGATTTTAAAAAATGGTATACGTTGTGCAAAACTTGTTTAGAATTTTAGTGAAAAAAGTAAAATATACAAGGTGTCCAATTCAAAATAACAAAGTCGAAGTCATTTCTGATGAAAGCGGAAACAATATTTAATAGTTTTTATGCTTCTAATGTTCACAACAATCAACCCCACAAACAAAGTCTATTGCATATTTTTATCTTTAGCCATTCTGAAATGCCGCCGTGAATAGTACTTTTATTGTCACCCCGTATAATACTGCCAATACTGGTTGCCTAAAACAAGCGATTCTAAAATATTAAATAAATGCCTGGCTTCTTTTGTACTGACGTTTATGCAACGTTGTCAGTGTTCCCAATAACTACACATGATTTCAGAGTCGCTTAAAGACCTTTTGAGTATTGGAATAATGATGAATGTAGTAGTCTTTTTGTCTAGATGTACATATGTTACAATGTGTATTTATGTTAAAAAATAAAATAGTTCAACGTTTTTTTTATATTCAGAGCCTCTTTTGAAGAGTATTAAAAAGCATATAGAATACTGGATATGTGCGGAATGTCAAACTGCCAGTAAAGTAGAAAAAGGGTATTCGCCTCATGTCATGGAATAAGAGATCATAACCTTTTATCTGGCTTGTGACGTTGCCGTTTGGCATCTTTCAGGGAATATGGAGACGAACATAATTTTATCGCAATGTGTACTTGTCAAATGATTATGAAAATTGAAGTCAAATATGCTCCAACATCAACGGATAAAATCGAATGAACGGCAAACAACATCATTTATTATAAATCATATTGATGCAAGTAACTTTGGTCGTTTATCTGGTTGATCTTATTTGTACTACCGTTAATTAAAGCAACATGCAATTAACGAAATAACTTTACTCACGTTTCGGCTGGCTCGCCATCAGTTGTTAGCAGAGTAAAAAAATAAAAATTACAAAGACATTACAAGCCAATACGTAATTTCGTAAATCGTTTGTAGTTTTACAAAATTACGGAAAATATTGACAACATAAAAATGAGATGATTATTTCACACTGTTAAAAAATAAATTGTGATACAATGAATCAGAGACAACCACCGAAGTTAGACGACATGAGTCAAATGCATAATCCTCACTATTGTCTGTCTTCCAATATCTGCTTTAACGAGCAGATAAAAACACTTAAAACTCTTTCTTTTTTCCACTAAAAATAATATTTCACCTAAAATGATTTCCATCCAGTTTCTTAAGATTGCAGAAAAAACAAAGTTATTTGGCAACGGCGCTTGATCTCAACTTGACGTTTTTGGCAAGTGCGTAGCTGGAGCTCGTTCATCGCGGTGCATAATCTCGCGTCTGGTCTATGTTAAGCCGTAGCAAAGTTCCGAGTTTGATTTGAGAAGATAGAATCCACCTCAGCGCGTGACCTTAGTCACGTGTATAAGCCCCCTAGTCGTTGATCGGGTCGCGTTCACCGCAGGACCGCGTTTCCTCGTCGAGACCAGTGCTTCACGGTTCCAAACCGAGGACTTTTCCAACGCTGGGAGTGGCTGTAGGGCCGAGGTGTTGGGATTTTTTGGACAGTGCGACAAGCCTCTATTTTTATACATCGCTTTAAATATACCGAGAGTGAGCCTCCGGTGAAGAGTGCCGTGGTTTCGCGTATCGATTGTTGCGAAGTCTTCTTCGATGTTTTCCTCCAGGGTGCGAAAGTGAATAGGGAAAATTACGTTACTTGGCAAGGGTAAGTTTCTCAGACCCAGCAATACATACTCATATTCATTGATCATTGTAGTATGTTGTTGCCAAAAGTTGTACATTCACCCAACGTTTCCTGGCGATATCAATTTTTAGAATGGTCCTATTAGCTTCGATAGTATGCTGAGTTGTACTGCAAATGCCTATATAACCGTTAGTGTAAGATAAACTTTTGAATTTTGTATTTACTAATAACAAAACTACTGGAAAAATTGATTGTACATCACATAATATGTAGGTAAAATTTAGTGCACCTTTAAGCAATAACTTTTCTAGTAGTTTCCAGTTGCTCCTCTTGTAAGTCCTTAATATAAAAGTCACCCATATAAATACCACTTTAGGATCTAGATGAAAATGTCTGTTGTGTTGTTTTTGGACGTGTTTTTGTTTCAATTGCATGGTGAGATTCAAAATTTACTGTGTACAAAACTTACCTAGTTTTCTACATATTTATAATCTTATCATAAATATAAAACCAAAGTTCTTGAATCTAGAGTTCTATTCATCCAGTCTAGCTAGGGTGCTTTAGGTTTTTTTTCATCTTTTCTGCATCCTAGCCTAGTAGAAATAGTTTTTTAGTGACTGCATATTTGTGTTAGGGTTGAGGAAAACCTATTGGAAACCTGAACACTTGCTATCAAAAGTGCCTCAAGGTGTTTGTGTCATATATTCTATTTCTTAAGATACCAATTATATTCCTTAAGACATTTCATCCTTTTAAGAACAGGTCAACATATCTCAAAGTATACTCAGAAAGATAATATAATAGTTTGTGAATGAAAATTGAGTTGATAAATTAATCAGTTCATGTACTACAATGCAGTCAGGATTTTGCAGGAATTAAAAGAATGGCATGGCCTTAAGAATAGATATCTTAATATGTATCTTGAATTATAAAATATCTTTATTATATATGACAATTGACAACATGTATTGCCTTGTTTACAACATAAGGAAATTTTACATGTGCACATGAGAGTACATATTAATTAGTTTATTTATTTAAAGTTACTAAATATAAATTTTAGCTAATGTTGTTTGGAAATAACTACAATCAGTACTTGGTAATGATTGAGATTGTTTATGCAGAATGTATTTCAATTTATTCCCGTAATAAAAGTATAAAAATTATACAGATTAAATGATTTAGGTATCAAAAAAGTCATAAATAAGTTTACAGCTGCATTATCTAAAGTGATGAAGTGGAAACGTTTTTTAAACAGGATATATTTAAATCAATATGACAACAAACAATATCAACAAACTTTACACACTCATCCTACTGTTTGGGAAGTATTGTATTTGCACAACTTTCTGGTAAACCCATCAATTGTGGATTCCAAGTTAGAGTAAGAAACATCCAGAACAATGTTTGTTATGGACAGGACCTAAAACCAAGTCTCCAGTAATCTATGTTGTCAACATAGCCACTAGTCTACAGCACTACAGTGACCAGATGAACTAACTTATAAGATAAATAGGAATGAAAATTGATGTGATGAAAACACAAAATTCCATAATCTAGAAAGTTTTTTTGTCATAATTCATGATTACTTAGATGTTATCATGAACTTCAAATTTAAACAAAAATTTTTCGCTGGTGGGAATTGAACAAACAACCTCCAGCATTCCAATCTAACACTTTTCAATACCATCGGCAGGCGAAAAATATTTATATCTAAATTTTTTTTAATTATGAGTCCAGTCTCACGAATGGTGATAGAATCCAATAAAAAATTGAATCTATCAAAAAGTTATCATGCAGTGCATTATTTTGGGATTACCTTAGAGGGAATTCTACCAAAAAGAAAAAGCGTTTAACATGAGTTTCCAATATTTGGTTTCCAGCTCTCATTTTTCAAAATACTGGAACAATTTTTTCTGCAAATTATAGAGAAAGATTGGTTATATGCTCGTGCGAAGATCTTTTTTCAATTTCGGATTGAAATTCTTAGATATTGTCACATGAATATTGACATTTTTTGACTGAATTCGGATGTTTTTTAACCATTTGGTAACCGAAATATCATGAAAGGAACTCCCTACGGGCATAAAGCCGTCCTTCCTCTATAATTTTCACAAAAATTATTTTCAATATGATCAAAATCAAGCGCTTCAAACAATATATTGTGGCGCCTCACATGAGTATATTTTGACCGCTGATACGCGTGCCCTCGGGACATCCAAAATTTTGTATCCAAATTCAAAATGGTCTTCACACGAGCATAAATCAAACCTTTCTCTATCATTTGCGAGAAAAATCGTTCCATTATCTTGAAAAATGAACACTGGAAAGGCATGCAAAACGTCATTTAGTCTAGGTAGAGTACCCTCTTAAGTGACTGTATTCGAGTAGTCATATAAGTTTTGATCTCCTTGTAATTGGTAATCTCAGATTATTCACTATGCCCATCTTTGAATACCTTGCTGATTTGGCATGTAGTGAACTTCATGACGCTAGACCAAAACATTATTCATGTCTTGAATCACCTGCCAATTCCGTGAACTTGACTCCTGCTGAGAGAACAAATCCGTGCCGTCTAGAAAAATAATCTAATCGCATTGCTTATGCAAGTCTGTTCACGATGGCACGCCCACTACAAGCATCTACAAGTGTAATTTATATACATTCACAAACCTACGTTCACTATACTCTCTGATGACGATTATTATCTCATTAAAATCAATTTGATATATGTACATGTGGATGTGCTGAACAGGCATAGCTACTTGGAGACACACATCAAGACTGTGTAATTCGACTTCCCTTAAGATAGCAAAACAGAACACATGTTTTATTATTCTATGATTAGATACCACTGAAACACTTATTATATATACCAATTACAAGTGATACACTTTTATCAACCCCATTTGTGGCTCAACTTAAGAGGGAACTCTACCTAGAATCATAGGCGTTTTGATTGGGTTTCCAATCTTTTGTTTCCAGCGCTCATTTTTCAAGATGAATGTTTTTTTGCCCTTTTCAATTTTTGATACAAAATTTTGGATATTATTTACAAAAAAATTGACTCTGGTAACCAACATGTTATATGCTAAACAAATACACATTTTCGTTGATATATTTGTGTGTGAAATTTCATGGTTGAGTGGTAGAATAGCTTTAAACATTGTTAAAGGAGGCACTCAATTGTGACATAAAGCAAATACACATACTAAACTATTTATGGTAAACATATGAGCTTTGTTAAAATGACGTAGCTCCAGGATCTAACACCTTTTCCTAGGTGAGCCTTACGATTCGGCCGGCTCAGCGATTGAGGTTAGAGCGCCTGATATATCCTGCTCAGGCTTTCATCACATTTCGCACTTTTGTGGTAATGCTAATGAGACATGTCCCACAGTATGCGAAAATGTTTAACACAACTGATAAAAAGCTCATTAAATGTCTGAGACGTATTCGTTCCAGAAAATGGACCAAAACAGACTGATTGGCACTGGCGCCGCGTCCAAAGTCAAACAAAGAAGCCATTCCACACATAAAAAAAAATTCTCAATTCTCAATTCTGGAATTGTGATATTCTTGTAGATATACTGACAACAAGAACATATGATCTCAATTTACTTGATGAGAAAATTAAGAATTGTTTGAGCCGAGAAAAGTATATTTTCGAATTCAATACTCACTCTAAAGAAATATAGTTTTCTTTACAATTAAGATTCCAATGCTTTTCTAACCAGTATTCCACATTTTCTGGAATGGTTACCATATTTTCCAACAGAGCCTCGTTTACTTTGATCAAGAATACGAACATCATCGGAATCGCTCCAAGTAATTCATTTATTCCGCATCGCCATCTTCGGACAATTCAGCAGTACGTCTGTTTCGCGTATACAGATTTCTAAGGTTACAAAAAATTTTTGAAAAAAGGCATATTATTAAAAGGTTCAATACAAATTATTTAGGTATCTTAGTTACCTCAAACAACATCTAGACTGGATCTTCAAGCCTAATTTCTGAAAGAGGAGTTTAGAGAATACGAATGAGATAACTCGCGATGAATTGTCCTCAAATTAAAGCCTAAACTTCCTCCCAACAAAAATGAATCAATATGAATTTCAAGAGGAGGCTCTAGCCGACTAACCTGTCACATACATGAGAAAAATTCTATAACCCTGTGTATTGTGTGTATAGTCCTTTGCATGATTTGAGGTTAAGTGGAAGAGTAGCCTTCAGGCTAAACTTTGCTGTAGTGAAACTATAGAAGCATTATCATTATTATTTAGTCATCCGAATATTCCACGTTGTTCCAGGTGGTGAGTCCACGATGGCGCAAGACCTGACATAGAGCGGTCAGTCCCCGGCTCCCCGCTTAAGAGGAGACCACACCGACTGACCGTCAACACCATCATCGCAGCAGATAAGACCCCCGTCACACCCAGCTGAAGCCGTGGTCACGCGCCATGCCGTCCGTGCTGGAGGATATAAACAACAGCGGCAACGGCGGGTGCGGCACGGCTGCGGACGGACCGGACGCGTCGCATCCCGCGTTCACGCCACTGGTGGATCCAGCGGGGATACAGGTCGTACCGCCCAGTCCTAACGCGAAGCCACTCAAGAACATCAATGAGGTGAGTCACGATTTTTACTATTCAGGCCCGTAGACCAGAGTCAGCTACATGTTAACGCAAGGGGTACACGAAAACTTTCTTTTAGCAAATATGAAAATAAATTTATATTAATAAAACAGTTTTGCACACGAACAAAATATGATTACATACCATTATAAGCAGACGAGGTGTTGAGATTGTGAAATTTTCAGATTTGAGTTTTGTTTGTTGGGTGCGTTATGATGTCTGCATCACCAATTGCCGTGTTACTAATATCCGTCGGTCTATATCTCTCTTTTTCGCTTTCGGTATGTCTATTCGGTGTCTGTCTGTCTGTTTGTTGGTATGTCTGTCGCTCTCTTCTAGTCTGTCTGTCAGTGTATCTGACCTTTATTTTGTGTCTGTCGGTCTGACTTTGGTCGTCCGATCTGTCGGTCTATCTGTTGGTCTGTCTGTCGTTCTGTGCTTCTTTATGTCTGTCTGTTGGTCTGTGTCGGTATGATACTTGATTTTTGGAAATCTGATATTAAAAAAAGAGGTGACTTCATTCCACTTCTCGCGCCAGAATGCAGGATAGTATTGTAATGACATCAAGGACAGTTTAATATACTAGATTTTTTAGCTGTTTCCTGAAGAATATAGCCACAAAATATCATTCGTATCCGTCGGTCTGTGTTTCTGTCGACTTTTCTGGCGTTGGCTGGTCCCCATATAAACTACTTGTTAAGTACTGATCTGATGTTGATCAAATTTTTCACAGTAGGTTGATAGACAAAGACGTGACATGGTTATGGTTTCTGAAAATTGATGCAGTAACGGAGAAGAATTAGAAATGGTGGATCATTGGCTCTTTTATATCTGCGAAAGTTCTAATCTGATCTGAATAAACTGTTCATATAATATGTAAAAATGCTCATACTTCTGACAGTTTTTCAAAATTTGGGAGAGAATTGAATTTGAGGAGAGGGTGTGGGCTGAGAAAACACAAACATTTTTTGAACCGATAACACTGCGCCAGAAGTTCAAAGTCAACCTATATATCATCATTTTTATCTGATTTGTTTGTCTCCTTTCTGAAAGCATTGCATTTGTTGCAGCTTCGTCCGTTGGTGCACCAGGGCCGCAAACAAGAACTGAAACAGTTGCTGCGGAACAACGCATGGCCTGCAAACCACCCAATTCGAAAGCAGTTGTGGCCTATGCTGTGCATGCAGCACCATGGCAACGGAGGCGGCAAGACCGACACCATGGACAACTTTTACTGGGATATGGTCAATCAGGTGAGTGGTTTTAGAATTGATACAGAGTATAGAGGTAAAGGAAAAATGTCCCCAGTTCATGATGGGCCATGCGTCACGTAGGCCATAACTTCCCATTGCCCCTCAGCTTGAATGGTGTTCACACAATGGCGCGTGATGTTCGGTCGGTAACGAACTGAACTTCATTCGAAAAGCTGATTAAGATTTTGAGCTGGCACCCTGAGTATTAATTGGCTGGGTATCATTTTCTGGTTATACTTGATCAACCAGTTGTGGTAAACTTCAAAATATGTAACCTGATTTTTTTAACCATCGTGTGTAATCGGATTAAATTTTCATTGCAAAAGACGGACATTTACCGGTTAATCCGTCGGAAACTACCCCAAAGAACCACCCTTCCAATAATCTAATCCGTTTCTAGGTGTTTGGTACCATGGACCTTCCAGACAAATCCATCAGCTTGCCGCCGTTCGTCGAGCCATCGCACTGTCAGTCGTACTACATGACGCACAAGGGGCGCAGCATTACTGATAGGGTGGTTTCTGTTCTGGGTTACGCGTGTCCGGATATCGTCTACAGCCCCACCATCTATCCCATATGTGCCCTGCTTCTACACTATGTATCAGGTGAGCGGCCTTGACCTCGCTTTTTCATTTTTTTTAACTGCGTATCTTGAAAGATTATACTGAATTTGATATGCAAAATCGCAGAATTCTCTGGTATTATTTCACCATCTAAAATACATTGCGGAAGGTCTGCACCAAGTGCGTAATTTTCATCAATATTCTGAGGAGGAAGCCTATGACGAAAATTGGACGAATTGAATTGGAAATTTAATATTCTTACACACATGAAAAACATTATGTTCAGACGTTATTGCTTTGTCGGTGCTTCATTCTGAAAATTCCGTATTTCTCAGCAGAATACAACATTAAAAGTCTGTTTATAAAATAGAATTAAATTATTAAATTAATCCACCTACCCGCGCGCGCACAGTCACAAATGGTCTACATCCTGTTTATATTTCTAATGGCCGAGGCGTTAGATAAATTGATACTGGCATACGTTTGTGTGTCGGTCCACTGTAAGCTGGATGTTGCGCAGGAGTTTCAGATATGTTTATACATTTTTTTTAGAATCTCAGAAAATTGGTTTTGATCATCATGAAAAGACATCAGTAATTTCTATCGGCCAGTCTGTTAGTCAGTCCGTAGCTTTTTCATCACAACCTAATCTCGCTATTTTGATAAAAGGGGGGGGGAGCGATATGATCTGGGTTCATGATAGGTAATGTCCTTATGAAGTTATTTCAGTTCAAGAGGTCCATAGCAGGCCCCAACAAACTTAGGCAGCTATGGCTATTGAACCGGAGGAGGGATTCACTCCTATTGTTACTAGGGATCCTCACAGGTCACTGCAAATTCGACGGAGTTCAGTTTAACGCGCAGGAGACTCAAACAATAACCCTGACGTAGCGTGATGATGTTGCTGGCCTCACTAGGTCGGCGTCCCAGAAACGGGGGGCTCTCCTCCGTTACAGGAGATTATATTCTCCAGAACATCTATTGCTACTATACAAACTTTTTGTATTGAGGATAATCGAAACTGAGTGAATCATGAATGAATGTATAGAAAAACAATCACGATACAATTTAAGGCATTATATAAGCATAGCTATGATATGTATTATAACAAAAGGAACTATAGCGGTAAGGACAAATTTTCGTAAGAATTGTCGAAATTCGATAATAGATTCACGAGGTGACACGATCGTATTACAACAGCAGTTTTTAGTCTATAATTTGCCTTTAGAAATCCGGAAAATATTAACCCAGTGCGGGATTCGAACCACGCGTCTTCCGATTGGCGGTCCGACGCTCTAACCAACTGAACTAACTGGGTAGCTGGTCAGTCGTTACAGAGCGTGGGAGATATGTTTAGCAGAAACCCTAAAACCATTCTTCCGAATTTCAAACTGCGCGCGTGGTTCGTATCTCGAGATGTAGCAGCGCCAGTGTTTGGGTTGGTACACATCTCCTACCGCGATTTTTGACAGCAGACCTCTGTGTAAACGTAAACGTAAACGTGATAAATGATTACTAGCTTTCTCCGCCAGATGGAATTTGATACATAATTCACATTTAGAAATCCGAAAAAGAACACCCAGTCGGGATTCTAACCACGTAGCTTCCGATTGCCGGTCGGACGCTCTGACCAACTGAACCAACTGGGTAGCTGGTCAGCGTGGCCGATATGTTAAGCAGAATCCCTGTGTCGAACATTCATGAACGTGATAAATAATTACTTGCTTTCTCCGCAAGATGGAGTTTGGTACACGAAATTTTTGAAAATATTGTACGAACAAGAAAAAATACATTTTTCAATAAGAATCTGTTTTGATGTAGGGTCACCATGACAACAATCAATCTCTAACTTCGAATTTGAATAATATTTATTCTCATTATTAAAAAATATATTTTGAATTTTATCATGGAGTTGTCTCACTTGATCTGTAAACATTTTTGCCCGGAAAGTTCTTTGTTTACCAGATTATGAACAACTAAAAAATTAGCAGTTGGATCTGATTAGAACTTGCACATATATTTTTATCTTGGTATTAAAGTGCATGCATAGGTTCAACTGTATACGAAATATTGTCAGTCTGGGATATGCTGAGGCTTTTATTTACCCGATTAAATACCTAAGGTTGAGTTTGTTTAAAATGAGATCCGATATCATGGCAGCACAAAGAAGTACGCGATTAAGCTTTAAGAGTGATCTGTTCAGCTCAACTGAGTGTTTGCGGAGTGGTTCAGATTCAATTGATTCTAACTTTCGATGCACCAAAGAATCTGTAATGGTTTTGAGTGTATCGGATTCAATGCTGGTGAGTGTATAGCTGTGGAAATATTAACGATAAGTCTCCTGTTATTTTGGCATTTTTTCTGCTGTTCGCAGTTAAAATTAGCTGCGGACGGGTCTGCGCTCACGCAAACATATAAACACATTGTGAATGTGATTATATAAATATATATACGAACAATGAACTTCTGATTCTCTCTTTTTCTCGAATGCACGTCTTTACATCGATCGCTCTGACAGAAAAATAGCGTGCAAGGTTGACGCTGTATTTCGGAACTTAAATTGCCACTGAAAATATTTAACAATTCCAAGAATTTTGAAACTTTTCATTGTTTTCAATATTACCGAAACTTCACCATCAAATGGATCAGGAATTATGAAATCCGATGAAAATCTTCAATGAACTGATATTACTGCACGTGAAATACTGAATAACTGCTTGCGGCCATTTTCAAAACCCTTAATAGCACTTCCGTAGGTTGTATTTCGGACTGGTGGTGACTTTTAGAAAAAAAGATGCGACTATTTTCTTTCCAACACTCTTGGAACGACGAAATCGTTGGAGGCTGCTCACGTTCAAAGCACCAAACTAATGACTACTGTTTAGTTTCGGGATCATGATGATATAACCATGTTTTGTCTCCGGTTACGATATTAAAAGTGTTATTACTGTGCTCATTGTCAAATTTTTCAAGCATAAACTAAGCCCTATCAACTCTTGTTGCTTTTTTGCTCATTGGTCAACAAATGTGGCACCCATCTGGAACACCGCTTCCTTAGGCGAAGGTGATCATGAATTATTCTTTGGACCGCTGCCGGTCCAATCCCCAGAGAAGCCTCACTCTCGGTGTAGGTTATATGTCGATCTTTTTTTTTAAACCATATTTTGCACAGCTTCTACAGTTTCCGTAGTAACAACAGTGGGCGGTCGACCTGTGCGAGCTTCATCATCGAGTGAGACCCGGCAGAGTCCCCAAAGCAACTCACTGAACTTTCGTGACATTCCGCTTGTTTTAGCCCCTTTTCATAGTCATACAAAATCATAGCACGAAAATCGCGACTACCCGGTTCCATCTTCACGTTGAAATTCGTTAGATGCATTCGAGACCGTGGCAACTACTGCACGATTAAAACGCTGCCTTTGCGTGTAGGTATTCACAACTTTAGACAAAATAGCTGCGTGCTTAAACTTGTTTAAACTTGTATAGATTAGGGATATCTAAAGACTTTCAGCGTGACTCTCGTAAAACGACACCGCGTCACTGAAAGAAGAATAGTTTTAATTGTGAAACTGTTTGTTTAGTACACAATCATTTTACCTGCATGTTAGAATGTTTGCTTACATTCCACTTATTTTCTGTAGTTCGTCAATAAAATCCAAGATGCGCTTTACTATATGTAGAGTTTATACGACTCTAATAAAAAAGCTATATTTGGTAAATTCCGCTCTCGAACTTTTTGACACTAAAACCATCGTTTATACCATTTCATCGTGTTTATTATTCTCTCTTCACAGATCAGAGCGTGTATAATTTTAAATTACGATGTAAATCCGTATGTAAATATATTCATCTCATTTGTGTTTATTTTTACCTTTTTTTATTTTGTTTTGAAGCCGAATCGGAATTTAAGGTTTAATTGGCTTGTTTTTCACGCTGCAATCGTGAAATTGTTGCTGGTGTATCGCCTGTTTCAATCCTTTTGGCGAATTTGGATATCCACGCGATCGGCAGTGTTGTGATCTTTATCGGAGATGTAACAACACCGCTGTGTCGTTTATTTCTATACAGTTGAAGTAAAACGCAGTGCCTATTAACTGAATTAGATCGGTTCATTTACATTTTTACTTCAGTTTATAAATTAACCTCCCCAATTTTCCTAAGAAAACTGGGTGAAGAGTGCAAACTAGCAACTGGTAGCTCAGAGAGAGATGAGACTGATCAGAGAGTGAGTCACTAGGCATGAGGTGGAAAGAATGGAAGAGATAAACATACAAAATTTAAACGTGAACAATTTATTTGAAAACAAAAAATAGGAAAAGAACAAAATATACGAGCATTACAAAAAAACTTATTTTGGGCTGGGGATATTCAGAGTTCCCCCATGTTCCCGCGGCGAAGATGGTCAGGCTCAGCAACCGGAGCTTCATAAAAAATAAACTTTGGTGAAGACAAAAAAAACCTGAAGAAGGCTGGAGAATGAAGAAGGGATGTTCCTCTAAGTATTCAGCATATTCCAAACACTAAGAATGCCTTACATGTGCATATCTAACAAAGTTATTTAAATTATGAAACCAGACGCCATTGCCTCACGCATTGCTTAACAGCAGTTCTCGTGGCGATGGTCAGAATTAAAATGGGATGAGTACCACGCTCTACGTGTCCAGATCACACGATGCTAAACTATAGATGGGACTGAGAATCGGAATTACAAAACGAGTTTGGGAAAGACGACAAAATAATTTTCGCGATAAAGAAAACTAGGTGGAGATCGGAGAAATATGAATGAGTAGAGGATAATTACTAAAAATAGAGTAATATACAGGATGATTACATATAAATGCAGCATGCCATATGAAATACAATTTGTAAACGGTTGAATCGTCGAAATACAATCTACCCCGTTGCTCTTGCACTGTCCAGCGACTGATTTTGTTAACATCCGATGATGGATCGACCTCCATGTATGGCATTTAGTGAAAACACTAGTTATTCAATCAATACTACCTGAACAAGGAGCACAATGATGATAATAAGATAGAATATGCTTAAAAAGGCTCGTTAATAATTTTTATGTTGCATATCTGACGACACCGCTGCCACTCTTCATTCATTTCACGAATCGTAGTAAATGGCTGTAAAAATTCAGATCATTTAATTTCATGTGTTGGCGACAAAAATGAAAAGTTAAAATTTTATATGATGACATTGAAGTAACTCTTTTCAGGAAAACTATAGAGAACTTAGTATAAACGATTGTTAATGGCTTCGAGGAAGAATATGATGTATTTTCGACTGTAAACCACCTCACATAACATTTTTTTTAAAAACATCAATTTTTCTATTCTGATATAGGCTGCTGAGGCAGCCTGAACGTTTGTAAAGTTTTGTCGTCGATCAATTATGTGGTTCGGATTTGATACACACAGGATCAGCTAATCATCTTTGAGCCTCATCCAGGTGTTCAGAAATGCGGACATGTGACATTACATTAATTATATTTTAAACAAATATATCTATTTTGTTCCTTTTATTAGCAATCAGAAATTAATATTCTATAAGCTAATTTGCAAGGTAGTACAATTTTCTTGATCTACTGTACAAAGAATGGCGTGGTGAGGTGCATCATCCAGCGACTTCGCCTCGGTTTCTCATGAAAGATCCATTGGTCAGAGTCATCGTAGCCGTTTGTTGTTTATTCCACGTAGTAGGGGCCTAAGTAGTTGATTGGTGTGACTTTCTAATTTCGTATGGTGTCTATTGGCTCTTTCATGGATTACTGTTGATATATCTGTAGTCTGGAGGAGATGGTTGGATACATACCATGGTGCATCCGCGATGGTTCGGAGGATTTTTGATTGGGATCTCTGACTGTGTCCGACTTACTGGCACAACTCCAGAGTTATATTCTATATGTCCATATTGGTTTTATAACGGTTTTGTAGATGAGCAGATTATTTTCAATTGATAAGTGTGATTATCGACCTATTAGCCAATTGATTTCTTTGATGCTCTGATCCAGGTCAGTTCCTCTTCAAAGTGAAGTCCAAAATATTTGACTACTGGGCAATTACCTTTCTTGAGTATAAACATTATATTCGACGATTTCGATTCGTTAACTTTGATTTTCCATTTCTTTGGCCATGCACCAATGAGGTTTAGAGGCACTTGGAGTTTATCTGCAGCTGTTCTTGGATTCTCATGGGCTGCAAATTTAACAGTGGTGATCGTAAAAATGTATTATTCCGACTTTAACATTGATTAAAACAATTATTAATAGTACGGTCAATTACACATTGCGAGATTGGGGAAGATTTCAGTATGAAACTATAAAAAGTCGAGTCTCAATGGCGGTCGGAAATATTCCTAAACCGCATCACATATTAAAGAGTCGATGTGATAATTACCGCATTACAGGAATTTTTGGTCTGGTCGCGACACGGACGACTAAAAATAGAAGGCCCGAGTACAGGTATTCGCGGGTTCGCGGATTTTTGGCAACGCACCCAGGTCGGCAGGTTCGGGATTTTTATCGGAGCTTGGAACTGACACGTTTTATAAACCATATTTACTTGCAGTTTGAACAATACGAAAAAAATACGAATGCTTTGATACAGATTACGGGATAAATTACCAGTTGGATAAATCTGCATCCGTGAATACAGGAAAGGGATATTGAAAACAGGGACCAACAGGGACTCATACATAGTCTCCAGAAAACCATTGAAAAAAAACGTAATTAAAATACGGATTACGCGTAGGTCGCGTTATTGCTACTCGATTTCCTCTTGTCTTGATCAAAGACAACATTTTGGAGTGAGAAAATCCTAAAGAAAATATGTGTGGACGGGACTCGAACCTGTGCTACCATGGAATGACAAAAACACGTGTTCACATCCCTTCTGAACATAATTTTTTGTTTCGAAGAGCAAGGGATGTTTCTGTAAAACAGTCCACCCTTGTTGACAGATTTCGTAAGGGACATCTGTTTCTGCTTCCGATTGCAGTCAAAGTGTTAAGACCTTGACTTCGTAAGTTGCCAATGAGCAGCGCCACCGTGCGCGACGCTTGGAGATGAAATCAAACTTATTTGCAACACGGTCAGTCAGTCTTACGGTTCACGGGTGTGGTATTTGCAATTTTTTAGCAGTCAAACAGTCAACAAGACCTTCCGGAAAAATATCCATTATCCCTTGCAAAATTCCTTTCAAAACAAATGTGTTACGTATATTTTGCAACATAATAAAACTGATCACCATATGTAGATTGTAGATGCTCTTACTTGGTGAAACTTTTCGATAATTGGGATAAAATTGTTTAAATTGCACAAAGTTATCTGAATGATCACCGTGTAATGGTTTTTTCGATTCCTCATTTCTATGAGGTTTGCGTTTATGGGAAATTTTCTGCCAGATTTCCTGCACTACATCGTCCAGCCATTGAACTTCACACAACAGTGCCTCATTCCATCGGAGAAAGAGAACATCGGAAATTTTCTAACCGATAATTCCATTGTGCGATACTGTTGGGCTTGTTATTAATAAATAAATTATTATATGGTGTTACAGTTTGTGCGTTATCGCTTGACAGCTCGTACTGTTATCTTTGTGGGTGCATTGCAAGTTCAAGACCTGTTATTATGAATGGATGTTATAGTCCTATGATGTCTATTATAGTCAGGCAGTCAGCAGTCTAGAGAATTGCTTCTCAACATTTTCCAAGTGCGGACCCCAAATGGTCTGTGTGATAATTTTGGATGTTTTTTTTTTCATTTGCTTCCCACAATTTTAGTGGATATCTGTTTTTGTCTAGCTCTTGCTCTTGTATACATCGTTCAACTTCGCCTTAGTGCCTGACGGTTTCGAAAATAGGACATCCAGTACACTGGAGCTTTCTCTATTTCTTTCTGCTCGCGAATTGTCAAAATGTCTGTTCCAGGGATTTGGAAGCAATATTTTTTCATATTTCTAGATAAAGTGCTTTTAAACCTAGGATCAAGGATCGGAGACATGTCGTGAATTGTTAAATTTGCATCTTCTACACTCGTTAGGAGTCTTGCCACATATTTTCAGTAACAGTAGTTTTAAAAAGATGCACAATAAATCGTCTTCACTTATCACCAAGAAATTTATCAATAAAGACGTCATAAGAGGTTTTGCCATCGACAATGTTCTTCGGTTGAGTATGCCTCAGGGAGAATCTAATTATTGTTCTCCAAACAAGATATACCATAAATGTTCACACCAGGTATTGCAAGGTTTGTTTCGACACCCCAATAGGGGAATTGTGTGCCGTTTATCTCAGAGAGGGATGCATTTCTAATGTTCTTCCTCCTTCCTCGATATTATAGCCTTTCATAATTGTTCTTTTGTTCTGATTTAAAAAACAACTGTTTTCTGGGAAACACCAATATTATTTTGAACTCAATATTTATTTTTCATCTTTTTTACTTTGATAGACGCTGCGGATGCAGTCGAAACGTTAGTAAAGCTATTTACACATTCACATCTAGTTTTAGTTAGTGGACAAGTATAAGAAGAAAGCTGCTTAATGACAGGACTGGATCTAAGACTAATATTATTTTTTTAACGACTTGTGCTATCCAGAAAGAATGGTTTTGGAGGATCATACTTACAGTTACTCTTATTATATATGTTTGTATTACACTAGTTTGTCTTACAGGCTAGAATTCCATAGCAACTAAAGCAAATGTAGCTCTAAACTAGACAAAAAGATGCTAGTGACGTATGACGTGTAATTTTTTGATGAACCTAGCATTTTAGATTACAGATGACAGACAGACTGACGGAAATGCGTCATGATTTTTTATGATGTGTGTCATGTCACATCAAAAAAGCATCAAATTAGATTTTTCCACGATTATAATACTTCTCTCGCCTATTTGCGTGGGAAGTAAAAAAAAATCTTTAAATGTTTGGCCCGATATCAATAGTGACATGTATTTCCCCTGGGCGAATGCCTATAGTAACGATCATGTATCGAGAATAATTATAATGGATGTTCCTAGAAAGGTTACTCACCTATAATAGTATTACTACTACTCAGTCATCGTTAAACAATCTCGCAGTAGGTGATTGGAATCAATTATAGTTCAGGAATATTGGAATGTTTCCGCTGTAGTTGTGTGCACTGCTAATTGGAAACTCATTTCTGTATCAACTGGCTGTTTGATTGGAGAATTACAAACAGTACTTGCAAGTTACAGTGATTCCGTAATGTACCTATAAAAAAAATTAAATTCAACTTTCAAATTTATTTATTTTACTTTTTCGAGTAAGAGTTTTGTTCTATAAAGAAAACTTCATTATGAACTGTTATAGAAAGTTGAAATACAGAAGATCTGTTTGCAACGTTGATAAATACAAAATTATACATTTGGTTCATCAGTATCATATGGTTCTAATTCCTACAAGTATGCTATGTAGTAGTATAATATTATCCAGAGATATAACCACAGGATTCAATTTAAGAAGACATAAGTCCATAAAAATATCCGAATTATTATAAAAAATACAATCGTTTTGTAGCGAGAGATTCGCATTTTATATTTTTTGTAAGGTTTTCATATTTTTCAACGGAGCTTGTACTTCAATCAAGAATACGAATCTTGCGATTCCCTCCAAGTAATTTATTTACTTGTTTGGCATCACCATATTCGTCAACGGCAATTCAACGTTACCCGTGTGTCTGTTTCTGCGCCAGTTAGTTCTATTGGATTTAATTTTTACCAATCATCTCTCAGGATAAATGTACTGTAAAAAAGTTGGGATTGTGACTGTTGTGAAGATCTCATGCAAGTAAGTGTACAGGTGTTGATGTGATATGTGAGTTGTGAATAAGTTCTATTACAAATGGTGGCGTATATCTTTTGGCTTAATTACAAGTACATATTTATAATATTCTGTTTATCTGTACAACATTTTTCAAACTTGAATTAGGAAAAATACTATATGACGCAGATAAATGTAAGAAAGAAGTCACACAAGTGCAGTTTTGATAGTTTTTTTGTTCTTCTTTTTAAGGTTAAGGAACCAACAGTAGGTTTGATACCAGAAAACAAAATTACAGAATTTTTATACCCATAATAAAATATATAATGAAATTGAACTATTTGCGCCAAGATCATGAAATGCTTCAGTCAACACTATAGTATTCTTCTAGGTAAGATTTTCTCTGTTTTCTGCCACGATTATGATATGCTCAATTCGAATTTTGGTATTCAAACTTCCAAGACATCCAGGTTTGAATTGAATTAAATTCACTCTATATAATCACAAATACAGTATTCTTACTATAAAATTATTATAGCTTTTCGCATATAGGAAGATATGGTATATATAAATGAAAACATATTCGTGGTCTGAGAATATATATTATTTTTATGTCTGTGCACGAGTTGTTTTCGATGGAATACAGCGGCAATTACCGATGGTGATGGTCAGTATGCTCCGTGAAACACGTGTCCCTGACCCTAAAAGCGCCTCTGCCAAATTTTACGAAATAGAGGATGGGATTTTATCAGATGAAAAACAGTCTATTTTTATATATGTGTATTTTCCATCAGGATTTCAATAAATAGGCCTATAGGTATGAATGTATTGCGAATGTGTTTTGAAAAAACACTTTTCCGACCTTTAGTATCGCATGAAATAGTTATAGTTTCCATCTTGATATTGCCAGTGATAGTTTGTAATGCTTCATTAGAAATCGGCCGATCCTCATTTTTTCAACAGATTGCCTAACAACATTTGACTATTATTATAGGATGTGTGCGGTAACCGTCTAATCATAGTGATGGTATTGAAATGTCAATGAATGTGAATAAAAGCACGTAGCATTCAATATATAAATAGATATCCACGGTTTCGAATGAACTGGGAAATTGCAGCAATTAAACTGTATTTTGTTATAAATCATACTACTACATACTACTAATAGAACTTTATGAAAGATTCGGTAGTTACGACAGTCTTTATCAAAATAAGAAATGGCTGTGACAGTTGCTTTTCGCTTATCCACACAGACTAAATACAAATTCTCATTCCGAAATTTGGCAAAAACTTCGCCTACGGTGGGATTCGAAGGGTCTGTATCCTTCCGCTTGCTGAACAGACATTCGGCACATTGAGCTATGTAAACACGTCTCTCAATTAGTCCGAGTGTGCATGTCTTGAAAACCATGTTTCTCCCGAATTTTCAATATTGTTTGTACCTAGAGACATGTTGTCAGTATTTTGTAACTGAAAATATCTCTGAACACGTTGCACTGATGGAGTCAAGTAGATTTACTCGGTACTTTCCACACTGTAATGATACCGCTTTCTGAATCCATACGATAATAATGATTACCTAGCTATAATTGAAGAAATTATGTGTATTAAACATATCGACTGGAGAGGAGAAACAGATCCATTATCCATATATCACTATTCATTTGTATACTGGAATTATTCAGCTATATGTATAGTATTCAACAGTAAGAAAAAACTATCTGTGATTAGATTAGTAATGAAATCATGTGGGCGAGGCTGTTATATGATTGGAAGTTGTTTAATTTAGAAAACAGTTGTATAAATATATATCTACAGATATAGGAAGAAAGAAATAAATCGTGTTTATTTTGATATCATATGCGGAGCGAGAAGCTGATTATATACTATCTCAATATTATTTATAAGGCTACCGAATCGAACGCTGATTTCCAAACATATACTACTTTTATCGTTTATCGCCCGACCGATAGAACAGTCAAATTAGGTGCAGTATTTACTTCACAAATCAGTTAAGATTCAAGATCAGTGCCGTCAAATATTACGAGGATATTGTGCACAATTATATTTCAATAATCGACAACATAAGTCGAAAAAACATTTTATTTTGATTTTATGTTTGATTGGATGAATTCTCATTTCTGCCGTAAAAAACCCAAAATACCCAATTTTGATTGAATGAGCAGTAGGTGGTACCAGTTTGAAAGTAAATTGCTCCAAGTTGCTTATCATTTGTGTACTGATCACGAGTGCTTGAGTGTTCTGTCATAGCTACAAGAACCGTTTTTGCGTGTCATTGAATCAGAAAGTGATGTTATAATGATATTGATTAATTTTCATTTTTGCATTGTTCTCGATTTTACTTGTCACGGTATTATCTCAACACAGACTTTTCCAAAAAAAAAATTTGGACGTCAATTTGATAGTAAAAATTTTAAAGGAAAAGTTTATTTTATTCATTTCAGCGTATTTAAATAAAAGCTTGTTTTTTTCATTTTTAATTTATTTTACATAGGAATAGAGATATTGGATATATCCACAAAAGTATAATGTTTTTGTATTTTTATGCAGTTTGTTAATACAATATGAACGTTTATTCAGTAAAATTTTCTGAAACTGATGCTTTGATCAATAAACAAACACTTTAGTTGCAGAATGAATTTAAACAAATGGTGGCGTGGCTATTGGAGAAATAAGAATTTTATTCTCACCTGCAAAATATCAAATCACTTTAATTAACTCATAAGCACTTACGGAAATGGTATTTATACATGTTTGATATCATTATAGAACTTTGTTTGAAAAACATGTAGCAAATGTTTTCAAATAAGAAATATAATACATGCGAGGTGTCAAAACACATACTCCATATATATTTAACATTATTCTCTGAAGTTTCATAATCTTATATCAGTATTATTAGCAATAAAGATTGAGTACTTGAAATAATACAATTACAATGAATCGGTTTTTGAAATATTATGCCGTCATTCGTGTATAGTTTCACCGGGCTATAAATATGCTGCTGATAAACAACTGTGACAGTTTATTATACATAGTTCACCAATCAGCTGGTGTGCGTAAATCATGTGATGCACGCTATAAATATTTATCTTAGGAAAATATTTTTTCGGGGTTATGTATATACTTTTAGACGTTAGCTTTTGATAGAATTATGTTAATTAGTTTAGATAAAGCGGATTGAGTAAATATATTTTAGTAAGCTACTACAAAAATTCTATCTACAGAAATACTCAAAAGCAACAATTTCATATTGTCGAATCAAAAAGTAAGATATATATTTCGCCCTCGATTTCACCTATTATGTAGTTTTGATGAATTAGATTAACGAAAGGATGCGAGAGATTCGATTGCTTAAATATAGAGTTCTGTAACTCTTTGAACGGCATCCATCGTGTTCTAAACCCCACGTTTTCAATCAGTGATCCTCTGGGTTGAGATCAGGTGATCTTGGAGGCCATGAGTTCACAAAATGTCTGCTTATAACGCGATTTTGGTAAAAAAGCAGTCAAGAATTCCATAACTGGTCGGTAAATATGTTTTCAATCGCTTCGTGCTGGTTTTGTATCCGTAGAATGGCATAATCTTGTAATATCTGCTGGCATAATCATCCTGTAGTAGTTAAAAGAACTATAGTCCAAGATATAATTAGATATGAAGCCGCATCAAACGGTGACTTGCTTCTGATGAAGATCTTCTTGATCGATGGTGGATTATTTGTTGACCATATTCGACAGATTTTAGTATTGACTCCACCATTTAGAGAGAAATGGGCCTCATGTATTTCATAAAATATCTGTTAACCATACGTATACAATTAATTTCTCTGATGAAAAGAGTAATTTACGTGTATAATGATACATTTTCAGGGTTTTCCGAACATGACGGAATATAAGCCTCTCTATAAATGGAATCTGATGAGATCAAGAAAATAAAAATGACTATGCTGCAATAGTTGAATAAGCCCTCTGACAGTTTTTTTGCATATTTTAAAATGTAAATTATGATATCCAATAGTTGGAGTAGTTTTCGAAAAAATCTTGGACAAGTTGTATACATATTTCCTTAAAAATATAAAAAAGAAGCTCTTTTTTTGAATTAAGTTTAGTTGCATTGGATAAAAGCGATTTGATTCTGCATTTTAATCTACCGTTTATTTCAACATGTGATTTAGGAAGAATAGAAAGTGGGTTCGGTGTTCCGTGCCTTTGTTTAAGATTGGTAGTAACTAATAATTACCACTGCTATCACTACTACCATTACTTAGCTTACACAAAGGAATATTGAGAGTGGAATGAAGCTATCCTGGCTAGTATACAAATAAAAATAAAACCATGAAAAGTATTCGATATATTTCAATAAATCAATTGATAAATCAATGCTATAACATTTTGTATTACGAATAACATATCTACTATGTACAGCATACTGGATTCATCAACATCGAGGGAACAGAATGACTTTTTGTTATCAGAAGCGTTATCATTCTGGTTTAATTGTTTAATTTGTGATAAGATAGCGCGTAAATGCAGATGCTTTACACACTACAGAAAACATTGTGTTGAAAATGTAACACTCAGAATCTTTGTATTTCAACTATTTTTACCCTTTATTAGGAAAGCATTCTTAGCACCGTTACCATTGTTTATCTATCAATTTGATGATCCATTATCATTAATTATGAAATTTAATCATGTGGCTTTCTCTCTGATTCTCCGCGCTCTATTTGACAGCTTTTTTGTGAATAGGTACTAACGTTTCGACCAACCAACTTCGCCGAACTCAAAGGTCATCCAAATAATACCTCGAACATTAGTTCGACATAAAAGATAGTCAGACAGACAGTTGTACTTCAAGAGTTAAAAGTTCTCAAAAACTAGGAACCATCGGGACATCATAAATGATTTAACGTAAATATTTACTACAGCTAAGCTCATATCGCGACGTAATATTATTTCACGTCGCGTCGGCCGCACTGCGTTGGTGTCACCATTATGTCGGGCCGGTCAACGGAAGCAGACGAATGACTGAGTCGATCTTCTTGATGCTATATTGATAATAATGATAACAATACAGTGTTTACTTGCATTCAATAGCTTGACGCTTTTGGAATGAATAAAATCAACATAACAACTGTATCTGTATAAATTACATATTTACGTCTAAGTACGATGCGTAATGTTCATAAATATGTATGTAAATCTAATCTGAAGGTTTGTTTGCTTTCGAAATTAGAGAGATCTATCAATTCAGATGAATTAACACATTCTAGGAGACATTAGATTACGCGTACAGTCAAAGGAAATCACATTACATTCACGTTAAAATGTATATAAACAAGCATATTAAAATAGTAATAATTCATCTGATAGATCAAAACTTCAACCAAATCAAGGATAAAAATATATTTCATCATTGTCTAAATTAGTCTGATTCCAGTAGTCAAGTCGTCGCGTCTGGCCTGTATAAATAAAAACAGAATTCGCGAAAGATTAAATGATATTTATGCGTGATATTTACCAAAACAAAAATCAGCCAGTGTTGCCATGACGTGTACACAAAGCTATGACAAATTTTTATTTCAAATATTTTCCCAATGAGGCAGTTTCATAGATGTTTCCACACATTTGGTATAAAATATTTAAATGCTACTTCTTTGAAGACATTTTCAGTGTTTCTGATAAATAACTGGGCGGCAAAAAATACGCCAAAATACTTTACAAAATATGCAAATAAGTTTCCAGTTGATGTATATGTAGTGTTAGGAATTTTACTATATTTTGGACCTGGTAATAGGATCGTGTATGAGGCGTAACAAAACGGTCTGGTCATAATCATGCCCACTGTAACGGATCCGCGTTTTAACCCTGTATGCATAGGATATGATGAGCGTTTGGTGACCGTTCCGCTTACATCCAACTGTACATATTGAGAAAATGTAAAGTTCGCATCCAGAATAATCGAAATGTACGAGACGGCAACGTCGCACTATCGGCGAAGTATATGAAGAGTGTTCACCACGTCATAAAATAATATACATATAATACTAACCTTTCATCTGCCTTGTTGGTAGCGCAACGTTGCCGTTAGGCGTATTTCAGGGATTATGGCAGCGAACATTATTTCTTCGCAATATGTACATCTCTTACTTCGTTTCGGTGTTTCTACGAGGATACAGCGTTGTCAATTCACTACGTAGCTCTTAGGCAGTTGTCTGTAAGTGAGGTGGCATTGAATCTTGGAAGAGAAAGAGGAACAGAGAATAAGGGGAAGGAATCTCAGACGATACTGGATCCACGAATCTCCATGCGAGAAGTTTGGGCATCATACAAACACCTGCTTGACTATGAAGAAAAGTTTCTACACTATTTTCGTATGGCTTCATTGCAATTTAATGGGTTGTTGAGAAAATAGAAAAGGGTATTACCAAATCCAACGTCGACTACACGGGGTATAACCGAGTTTGTATCGCGATGTGATGTTGAAGCCGCGATGGTACGAGCATGGCACGCTACGGTCTTTGTTAGTCGGAAGCGGAACGGTCTAATGGGCATTGCCTCATAATGATGCATGCGAAGAATATTATTTTTTATGTGCTCGGACGGTTGCGGTACAATATGGTCTTAGTATGATGGTACGATATTGTGTTCAAAGACCTTGAATAATAAGGCAAAATGATCCACCCACGCTATTTAACACGTAAGGAAGACAAGGCAGACCAGTCTGAAAGGGGCCCAGATTTCATCAAAATTTCCAACTTTCCATACTGTTACGGTCCAGTTCTTTTGTCTCCAGTAGGTTTTGTTTTTCGCTTTTTTTTTTGTTTTACGTTTTTTCAAGGGGGTCCAGAATTTCATATTTTATCTGATCCCGGATTTTCTCTTGACGGGTCTGCGGAGGAATGTTTCAGAAAGGTGTCAAGTGATAAAATGGAAAATTCCGTCTGGTGTCGGCCATAGGCGCAGATCTTGAAATAGTATTGTTTGTAATATAAAAACTAAAGTAAGTGCGTTACAGGTTTAGGAAAGGTATGTTTTCTGGCCTAAAATGTCAAAATTTGCATACCTAATAAGGTTTTATTACTCCATACCTTTCTGAAATAGACTATAACAGGATCAACTCTTACTTCCCACGCATAAGCAAGAGAAATGACCGACTTTGAGATAATACGCTTTTTGGATATTATGTGCTACATCACGAAAATCCTTGCCAATCATTTTCATCAGTATGTCTTGGTTTATTAGTCTTTGTAAACGCGTCATATCAGTTACCACTGGACCAATTTCAATTCTGAAAGCTGTATAGCGTTGGGTCATATTAGGTAATGCTGCAATACTTTTGAAAATCTCTCTATGTCTGTTGCCCAAATCACAGTATTTTTCTTTGTTAAACGAATTTTGAGAGTTCACCCAATTTTATTCATTACATTTTGTCAAAATTTGGACGAGAGAGTTTGAAGACGTCCGAGAACGACGTATTGACTTTTTTTTGGAATTTGTGCCAGTGTATTGAATGTAAAGCAATAATAGACAGTGTATGTTCTCCAATTTGCATCAGACCTGCTATATACATGCTTCAAAGCAGTCCAGTTGTGGGGACCTTTGACTTCGTAAGTTGCCAATTGGCGTCCCTGTAGTGGGCAATACTTGGAGATGAGTTAATATTAAATAATTACAAAAAATAATGAAGACACTGCTTTAGTAAATATAAAACATGGTTTACTTGAATTATTGTGAGCTTTTCAATATCCATGCGCAAATGAAGACGGGTGAAGCGGAATAAACTGCACTGGATACATACGGCAGAATTAAAATCGTTTTACTCTTCATTATTCTATAGTTGACTATGAGTGTGTGTGTGTGGAGAGCGCATTAATATATGGACATTTTTACAATGCTGTCATCTGACTGGTAAATTGTTTAATGGCATTACTTGAAGGTCGCTCTGCGAGGTGCCTGTTACAATTCTAGGCACAGTTTCGCTCTATTTTCCTCATTTTCTAGAGTTGCTATACGGCGGTTGCCATTTTGGTTTTTGTGTATTGAGATCCCGGAAATTCTGGCAAATCAGAGAATGGTTATACGAGTATGTAGAACGTTCGATACAATTCTATCCATGACTAAAACCCTCTTACAGAACGATTGTGATATTTTCCGTCAATAAGATATTTCATCAAGCTCTATCTTTGAAAAATTAATTTTTAATTTTTCGAAATTTTCTGATTTGCTAAAGTTTTTCAAATTATACAATTGCATAAGAAGTATGCAATCAACCTACTCGACGCCAATTTTTTTGATCATATCAATAAGTTATCTAGATCTGCTTTTCACATCGAGCATGCATCCTGCCTTGTATTGACTGGCAGCAAAACACTTATAAAATCTCCAGACGAAATTGTTATACCGACCGGCGATAGACTTCCTCTTCCGTTCGCTTGTCCGGTCGTTCTAAGGGGTCAATAAAAGTCTGAGTATGTGCTGTCAACCGCTTTTGAAACTGGTGAAATCCGATTCGGTTCCTTTATTGAGCTGTAACTTTTTTATTCGGAGGCGTATGGTTGTAGTCTGTTGTCTGTAGAGTGAATTCGATAACTTTATAATAAGCAAACAACTTATGAACCTGTAGGTGGACTGAGGACAAAGTTTTACATGATGTTTTGGCAAGTTTTCCTCATCCTCCTTTATTTCTATGAAGAATCTCAAAGCTGCTAATTTTGATTACCGAACATTGTTCCGTCCAGCACTGGCTTGATTCTGGCAAAGCTTTCTCAAAAACGATTGTGAATGAAGAGTGCTGATGATCACTCCATTCAGGAAGTATTTTGTTGGAGGCTGCTCACTTTCAAAGCACCATACTAATGACTGCTGTTTGGTTTTGGGATCATAATGATATAACCATGTTTCGTTTCCGGTTACGATATTAATAGTGTTTTTACTGTGCCCATTATCAAATTTTTCAAGCATAAACTTAGCCCAATCAACTCTTGTTGCTTTTTGCTCACTGGTCAACAAATGTGGCGCTCATCTGGAACACCGCTTCCTTAGGCAAAGGTGATCATGAACGATTGTTCGAACCGCTGCCGATCCAATCCCCAGAGAAGCCTCAATCTCGGTGTAGGTTATATGTCGATCTTTTTTTCCGTACTTTGCACAGCTTCTACAGTTTCTGGAGTAACAGCAGTGGGTTGTCACCCTTGCGAGGTTCATCATCAAGTGAGACTCGGTCACTTTTAAACTCAGCAAACCAATTAAAAACTGTAGCCCTAAAATGGGCGAAGTCCCTAAAGCAACTCACTAAACTTTCGTGACATTCCGCTTGTTGTAGTCCCTGTTTATAGTCCTACAAAATCATGGCTCGAAAATCGCGACTACCCGGTTTAATTTTCACGTTTAAATTAGGCCAGCACTTAGATGCATTCGAGACTGAAACGATTCAAACGCTGCCTTCGCGTGTAAGCACTTACAACTTTATACAAAATAGCTGCATGCTCAAACTTGTTTAAACTTGTATAGATTAGGAATATCTAAAGACTTTCAGTGTGACCCTCGTACCATCGTTTTTTTTGCCATGTTCAGCGATATTATCACCAACGATGGGTCTGATGATCAAAGTTTTTCTTAAATTAGTCGGGATATACACTTGTATACACTTGAGGCGAATTTATGGGCGTGGAAGTGCATTAAAATTTGCACATTAACATTATGCAGACCCCTTGTGTGTGTGTGTGTGTATGCTTATTCTAAAAATACACCGCCGAATATTTTCGCGCAAGAGCTTTTTGCATCTGACAAATTATACATTCGCTGCTGGTTTCAAGAGCAAATAAATCATTTTGAAATACTTCCAATCAGAGATGCGGGAATAGTTTTCTGCGAACATTCATTATAAAATTGTTTAGAAACAAATTCAAAATTTAGTTTTTAATAATGTAGTTTTGCGTTGTTGTGATAGTCTGGGAGATGGATGGATCTTAACTACCCCGATCAATTTATGTATTTAGACTGTTCTCAATTTTCAGTTAATCATTATGTTCATAAGTCTGATGTATCATAAAAGGTCCATGCCTATTGAAGATAAATAATTTCTTCAATTTTGAAAGGTGTGAACAACAATGCACGTACCCACATACTGCGTATACGTGTGGAAACGTTTACAAATGCAATGCATGTGGTGTGGACAAGCTTCAAGCGTTTGTAAATATTTGCGAGTGTTTGACATCGTTCCAAGTGAGTTGTTTGTGTGTTTGTCGTTATTTTGGTGCAACGAAGTCAGGGACAGATTGGTGTATAACTGGATTTAGATACGAGCTTAAGTTGTCAGTTTCTTCGGCTTGACAACGTCTTATTATATTTTGTGTTCTAACTTCGGACAGCGCTCCATGGTATCTGGTTTTTGTATACGTTTAATTCAGTATTAACCTGAAATTAACTACAGCATTGTTTCATTCATTTGATGCGGTTCTGTAATTGGATACTATCCCACTTTATCTTTTATATTACATCTGTTTTGAAGGAACAATACGTTTAACAGTTACGGACTATGGGGGATTACTGAGGTGAATAGTTTATAAATGATTAAACGTCTTTTATTAACGTCAAAAAATTAAGATATCCCATTTCCCAACCCAGTGATCCAAATGGTCTACCCCCCCAAAATGTTTTGGAATTTTTTTTATTTTTTGAGAATAACCAGTCGACCCTGTCAGTTTGTTTGTCCTTATAGTAGCAATCCAGTACTTTCCCAGTTCAGGTGCAATAGAATTATGAAGTTTGAATGGCTACTTGTTTCCTGAATTATTATATACTTATGTACACTTTCAACCCATTCTCAATATAGTGATGCAATGGTAAGAAGCAAAGAAAACTGAAATATTGCCTCTTTTGTTTCAGAAGAGGAATGCTACCATTGTATGGCGAGCTTGGTAGCGTCGAAAGAAAAGACGTTCATCACGCAGACGAAACTGCTTTATGAAGTGACTTGGAAGACTGTGATGCAAATTTGCAGAAAACATGTTGTAAGTATATTAATTACTTAATGCGTGATTTTTTTAATACCTGGTACTGCCTATTTCTTTGTTATTGATACTTGTTCATGTGTCTTTTGACATTTCTGCGTGATGGCTTATCAAGCTACACCGAAACTATTGTTGAAATGATTCCGGATAGCTCGATTAGAAGATGAAAATCTAAACCCAGTTTTTTCCTTTCGACTTACGCCTGCTACAGTTTCATGGAGATCGCGTCTAAAATCGATTACGTGAGCCTTTCTCAGACATGGAGTCTTTTCAGAACAGTTACAATTTTCGTCTACTAGCATAGTCGTACCTATTTATTTTCAGAATGGGATGACCTTTCATGGAGTTTGGACTACGCAAAAAATACATAAGGCTATTATTTTCCTGTATGATGTACATCCGGAGGTGGAAGTTTTGTTTCAAATAAGAAACACATTATATGGTTGATTCGGGGGGTTAATCACGATTTTGCTTCCATCCAAATGGACATCCCTCTATTTATTGGATATCCTTAATGATCAAATTTGGATTCAGCTTTCACAAATACATAAGTATACATAGTTAATTCGGGGGCTTCATCACGATTTTACTGACTGTTGTTTGAAACTTGTAGACAAGGTGGATTTATGAAAAGGTTGATTTCGGACTTCCATTGTCTATAAAATTTTGAGTATCACGACGTTTCGATTGATTTGCTATCTTCAATCGTCTTCAGGTGAACTGGCGAACACGTTCCTTTCATGCCTATTTATACCCCGTCCGGTGACGTGTCGTTGTGCGCGGTCTGTTCTGATTGGCTCCCGATGCGCGGTATTCCGGTCTGCTGACGTGGCTGTTTGTCGGTCATTGTTTGTTGTCTGGTCCAGTTGTAGTCTATTGATCTTTTTTATGAGTGGCTGCCAGATTGGTTTAATGTCTACGCTGGGTTTGCTGTACACTTTGCTGTAGTTGGTGATGAATGCCGCCTCCTTGAATTTCCTTCGATACCAATGCGGTTCCTTGGCAATAACCTTAGCGTCGTCCCAAGCTATTTTATGGTGCTCCGTCCATGCGTGGTCAGCTATTCCAGATTTTCCTGCCTCTGCTCGATGGGTGTTGACATAGATTTTACCACATTGACATGGTATCTGGTAGATGCAGTCCTTTGTCTCTTGAGATTCATTCCTGGGCTTAGTTTTTGTTAGGATACTTCTGAGGGTGGCAGTCCTAGAGAATCTCGTTTGGATCTTGTATCGCTGACCTATTCTTTTGATTCCATCTGATGTTCCTTTGACGTAAGGCAGAATGAGTAAATGCTGCGATTCTTCGTGTTTAATTCTTCTACTGTTAGTATTTTCCTGTATTGTTACTTCCACTAGCTTCCTTGGGTATCCGTTGTTTAATAGATCTTGTTTAATGATATTGAGCTCTCTTTGTAGACCCAACAGCCACGAAGAAATTCACACAATTTGAAATCACCAGGGCTTCTGCTTATGTCTTCCCATCAACTATTCACTTTGAAAAATTGTTATTCCTACGTCTATGCCTAATCGCAGCTCCACCGCCTGGTGTGTAAAGATACGAGAAGCCTTATTTTATGGTTCTTTTCCTTTTATCGTTGTCTATTTTTTACGTTTGTCTCGTGCAATCTGATTAAACGTGAATAAAAATAGCAACGGTATTACGAGTACGTGTAATGACATTGAAATCCTATACGTCTACCTTGAATTGTACACAACAACGTTACAGACATATAATGGTGTTCAAAAAACTTCCTATACAATGGAAAAGTCCGGTTGTGTGACGGAAATTATGAACCTAACCCGTCAAGGAATAATCGCGTCTCGTTTCTCTTATAACAAGGGACTTCCGATAAATACTATGGATTCATCTTGTTTAATAGGTTCGTATGAAGATCGTGAAAGTCTACTGAAATTGAAGGATCAGAACAGTTAGATAGATGCAATTTGGAAATAAACTACATCATCCTTGTTTGATATCACTTAAGTATGTGTTTGTGGTTCGATCAACTTTGACACGTCAAAATGATCATTTTACAGAATAATGACATTAAGTCCCTGAAGTGGGTTGGTGATGAGCTTTCTCTAGCTCTAAATCTGATTGACCTCAGTGCTTTTTCCAGCAGGTGTCGCAATTGACCAGACATGTTCGTGACAAATTATGTTCCAAAAAGCCTGGATGGATGAAGTCCTGTTGATGCTTGGTCGTTCATGTTACGTCCAAAATCGAAAATGTTTTACGTTAACAATGTTATTTTTGTTGCAGAAATCCGCCGCAGTGCATTTGGCTAGGCACTGTAGCAATAACCGTTCAGAAAGGATATACATGGACTGGATATGGTGGATATTCCAAGGACTGCCATTTCACCATCTCGTCCGAATCATGGACTGTTTTTTTCACGAGGGTATCAAGGTAAGGAAACACACCCACGTCGAAGAACCAAAGCTTTTTGATCTATGATTCTCTTCGTGCTTCATCTTAGTCATCCTGGCCGTTTGTACATTATCCGAGTTCAGAGTTTAAAAATGCTTTGAATTCGATTTAATAAATGCTTCGGAGGCAGCTGAGATTCTACATAATATTCTTGCCCATGATGCTCCTATGGGTGATTCCATTTGAAGCTGTTGTTATTCCAACCAGTTTTAGCTTCGTTAGGCTTGCATGTTTATCCATATGCCATTTACTGTGCATGCGGAGAAGTAAATACCACATAACCTATAAACATAATGAATTTCCGATAAATTTTAAATGCTTCAAACAAAGTGGTACGGCGTTAAAGAGCGTAATTAAATTGTTTCTAAAGATAGCTGATTTGACCTGCTTCTGATTTAGCAACTACTACAGGTTACTGCGTTTAAACTGACTAAAGATCACAAATAATTGGATATTCTCAAAAATGGCGTCCAGTATTTAACGTTTACCGGTATATAATATGTGTTAAATATAATTCAAAAATATAAACAGGACAAATAATAATTTCCAAACTAATACCATTGCGTGGGATGTACAGCGTCAACCTACATAATGCGATTTTTTTAATTTTTTTTAAAATGAATGTTGATTCGTAATCATTATCCATACGTGAATATTGCATTTATCCTACTCAGGTACTCTATAGGACGGCGATGGCGATACTGATCCTATTCCAAAAGTTCACGACGTCCTCATCCGAATGGCTGGCCGAAATACAGAAAAATGGCGTCGACAGCGCTCTTACGAAATTTTGTAAGGAATTGCCTGTCACGCCACAAAAACTACTCAAGGTAAGAAACATATTGTGAATTGAAATACGGTCCAATAAGATCGTTTCCTTTTATGCGATTTCACAAATATTATAAATAAGAGTAAAAACGCAACTTCGCACAACAGAGATACATATGCTCGATTCAATGGTCAAATTGCTTACTTAGGTGGCGTATCATCCACATGATGCACTGTTTGAAGTTGAATAAACATACATTTGCGTTGGATATTACCAGCAAAAAAGACATATTGGTCTATAGTTTTCTGACAATTTGTTGTTTTCTTTCTTTTTGTGAACGGGGAGTTTAAAATATTTTATATCTTATGCTTATATTAATCAAATTATTAAGTGGCACTAAGCTCAGATTCTCAATTGAATAGTTTTGTGCTCAATCCGAGCACTTGTATAAAAATAATTTCAGCAAAATTAAATGTGGATAAAATGTAACTAAATATTTGTGATATTGCCATTGGATTAATAAATTGGTGGTTTGAGAGATGTTCTCTTTTAGGTCTGAAGGTATATTCGAGGCATGCTCGTTAAATTAATCTGGTCTGATAACGCAGAAATATTGGAAATTATGGTAATTTCGCATAAACAGGAAGTTTTTGGAATCTTTTCAATACGTTTTAAATTTAGTTCCAAAAGATCCAAATATTTATTCCTCAACTGGGTGTGAAGTACAGCGTTAACCTACTCGACTCCATTCTTTCATGAAGCCTTCATACGCTAACCATAGTGTCTTGTATGCTAGGTGGCCTTTGGCATAAGAGGCCTGAGTTCCACGTATATCAGCAGAGTTTTCCTGAAGACGGAGATGATTCTGCGGAGCAAGAACGCCGTTAATGGAAGCAAGCAAATGGTGAGGTCGAGGTCCAGCGAAAACCTGCCCAACAGCCAGAGCCAGAACAACATCCAGATGGTATCGCACACCCTTACCATCAGAGAGGTGAGTCTATAAACCATTATTTTGTTTTTTTTATAATAGTTCCCCTTTATTTATGCTGTTTGGGAAGGTTCCGAGCTTGAATCTACTAGGTATTAGAATGTGTGCACTACATAATAAATAATGCTCTTGATAGTTGGTTGTACTTTTTACGCGTTCGTGAAAAAGTGTTGTAGTTTTTCAATAATTCAGTGTCAATTGAATCTTGAAATTCGATCGTTTTTCCTGTTTTGTACTTGAGAAATGTTAGCGTAGCAGGCTTATGATCAAACAATTGTTTCAAACATTTGTTGATCGAATTATTAGCCAGATAAATTGTGATATACTGACTATGTTCAAGTATATTCTTCTATAATCAACGTATGCATCGTCAGTATTACGACTGTATAAAACAAACCTTGATATATACATTTAAATATTTTATTAAACTCCTAAAAACGTAATGAAACTTTGTAAATGTTGAGGTACTTATAATTAATATTATTCGAATGGTCTGCTTCAAGATTAATTTATGAGTACCTGTTTACGTGAGACATATTTTCAATCTAGTATTTGGATTACCTCAAGGAATCCTGTTTTTCAAAAATGTACTATTGTAAAAAAAATGATATATTGCTTAAAGTATACATTGTTTGCGAGCACTCGAACACTGAAAATAATGTATCATACTGAAGGAGTATCTCACCGTGCAGCACAAAATGATTATATAAAACTGGAAAGCCGTAAAAATATCGCCGAGATCCCCACACGTCTCAGCTATCTGATCGCTTAATAAACAGACCGCAAACGCAAATTTTGATGCTCTCGCACCGTGAAACTTCGCTGTAATATCCGCAAGTAATCGACGCACATAAAAACAATGTACACGGTGGTCCGTTTGTACTGCCTACGCAACATTTCGTTTTAGAGTCATTCGTAAATACTGTAGTCCAGCAAAATGGTTCAACATACTGCGACCTGTGAGGGATCCAGAGGCGCGGAAATGTGCCTGGAAGGCAAAGGCGTGGATGAAACCGTAGTGCTGACACGCCAGTTTGTATACCATTTTCTATATATCTTGTATTTCACAAAGTTCGCATATATCGAATATCTTAATACACTTCAGGTCTTCTGGCTATTCATACATTCCATGGCCGTGGTCCGCTCTGATTAATCTCGCACGATTTAATTTTGGCTGGTTCTCGCACTTCAATTTTTTAGGTGTTGTGGTCAGTACGGAACTTAAATAACATAATGAAATCTTTCAAAAATGTTGTCATTCGAAAAAAAAACAATGTGCTCTGAATGTCGATCACCCTGCCAAACGTGTCTCGCAAGATATTCCCTTTCCATTGGAGAACTACCTTGTAAATTTATATAGACATCTGTAATATATGTATACGTAGGCACGCTGTGATGAATAAATATACAAAAGATATTTTTAACTGTATACTCAGGTAGATGTTATCGCAAATTAAATTTAGTGATAACGGAATATTTTCATTGCACTAGACAAAAAAATTGAGCAGCTGTTACATTCCTAGTGCTTTAATATTTTTTAACACCTTGAAATTTGTGTTTTCACCCAATACGATATGTTTCATAGACTTTTCGAATTTATAACAATGTGCATTCGCACAACTTTTTAGTTAGTTAGCTAAGTGGTATCAACATGGATACCTCTTTTGGTTTGAGTGAATTTTCAATAAACCAGCTACACACTTTCTTGCGAATCAAGCTCAGATACTTTCCCAAACCTGGATTATTTTAAATTATAGGACATGTGAAATTATCGAACATAATACACTGGTATCTCGTTATATCCCATCAAATAAATGTATGCCATATACTCCTTATTTTCAGGTAATAATCTATTTAGAAATAGAACATTATTTGATCTACCTGATCACTGTTGTTAAAATTCGTTCAAGCCAGGATCAGTTTTCTAAAATATATCGATGTTGAGAATACAGAACTAGTAAGTGGTTTCACATGTCCTCTCTCCTCTGTGAACAATCCAAACTGGAATAAATGTTTATTTGATACGTCATATGTTCAACAACATCTGCAGGAAGGAAATAGGAATGATAATAGGTTAGGTTCGAAATGTAGGTCTGACGATGTCATTAAATCCAGCGAAATGTATGCGATAAAACGTTGTCCATGCAGAAGTAACCATCACAGCTAAACTTGTGGCAGTTTCACGTGATGAAAACAGTAATTACACATAAATACATATTTATTTTGATATTTGGAACTCAATTCTTGAGCTTAAATGAATATTAATGATTATATAAGAATTGTATGTATATGATATCATGAAACTATATGAAATGTTTCGGATCAGAAATTTAATAACTTTCCATTACTACCAAAAAAAAATTGGGACATATTTTGCGGTCCAAATACACAAACCTAACTTCGATTGAATATCAAATGTTCGAATATATTCCCATATTTATCATTATTTGCACCAATACTGAGTGTCACATGAAAAACTTCGTATAAGCATAGAGGCAAAAGGGAGGTTTTCCCCACATCTCACACCTGACTGCGGCATAGGAAGGTATTCCATTTTTCCACTTCAAAAGTATTGAGAAATTAAAAGTGGCTCCCACTCCTGCACAATGACCTGTAACTGATTTTGTTACGATGAGGGGATATAAAAAAGCGGGGAAACAGGTTGGATGCCCTAAATTCGACTAAACTTAGCCCCTCCTTCTGACTGTCGCTGATGGCGCATGATGGCATGGTTTTTTGACCGAAATCGTTACGGGAACCTGTTGCTGAGGTAGTTCCAGTGTTGTAGAGAGAAAATCGAATTTGCAGGCAGTTTTCTAGGGTCGCAATGACTCTCCGTGTCCGCCTCATGAGTACTTTGAGTAAAAAATTATTCACTCTGGGTTATAATGGCAGAACATGTGTTAGCATGCATTTGGTATATGGAAATATTCGTATAAGCTCAATAATTGGGAATTACTGAAATGACGTATAACCTGATAAGGTAGACATATTTCCATCTATGGAAAAATGATACGATAACATTATTTCGAGCCTCAATTGTCTATACAATTACAACGTTTTGATTGAGGTACTATCTTCAATTGTCTTTAGATGATATTATGAACAAACATTGCTCTTACGTGTTTTACCAATTGACCAAATATCCAAAAATTATATAGGTGGTAAAAGTCCTGCTACATTTATGTTGAATGCAATCTCCAAACAACATTTAGGCAAACAATTTGTCAGACCATATACAATAAGTGTTGAAACATATGACATGTTCAAATACATTGGTGTTTTCACGGAGGTTTACCCCATTGACATTTACCGTGAAATCTGTTATGTTTCATAACATACTAAAAATATCCGTTGCTTCTCTTTCCAAACATAACTCGGTGAATGGTTTTCCTTTTGTATATACATTTTGTCTTTTTTATGTAATCAGTAGAAAAATATCGCATTTTTAGTGATAACATTATAACATTAACAAATTGAACGTTTTTGTTCTCTCGAAAGTTTCTGAAAGTACAGGGGTTCACGAAAATATCACTGATAAAATATTCTATCAATATTTTTTATTTGATCATATAACAGTCCTAGGCCTTTGTGCAGAAAATCCCATTTCAGATGCTGTGAATGTAAGACCTTTCATGAAGCAAAGTGACAGATAACTGTCAAAAATCCACTCTCAAAAAAAAGACTGAATGATATGCTTACTTTTTTTAATGTAGACTGGTAATGTATTTGGGAATTAGTGAATTATAGCAGTTTTCCGTTGATAATTTATAAAAAATCTTAAATCTAAAGTTTATTCATTCGATATATCAACAACAGACGTATCTAATTCACATACCGTACAGGCTGATGACATTGCATATTATGTATATTGTATCCACAAATTGAGGATATGTCTGTTAACCAACTTAGGGGGACATATTTTTGCATTGTAAGTTCCTCATTATTATCTTTAATATAGAACATTGAAAATGTTTATCAGTGTGTTCAAGGGATTAATTATGCCTTCAATATTTTTCACTGCTTCCTCTCAGTTAAAAGTACAGATTGAAACAAGACTGTCAATCAAAAATTGCATTATTTATAAGAATGAAAAAAGGTATACAAGTGATGGCATATCTGCAACAGAAACAGTGACAAAGTCGTTGTATTAGAGAAAGACTACTTAGTTTAGATCTCAGATGGTTTTAGAAATTTGGCTATTCGATTAGCATCAACTTTTATATAACAACTTTATTTTTTGCCATTTAATCGAAAGAATAAATCTCATAAAACTTGCCCTTCTTTGTCAGACATAATCACTACTAAACTTAATCCTACGAAATCAATCGATATTTTCGTGAGACGCCCTGTACATTTGTCATCGCGAACCGACAGATATTTGTGTTTTGTTTATGAATGATATATGTATCTGTCCAAAAATAAAACTCCCGTTTCTAATGCATTGTTGATATGAAAAACAGAATTACGTTCATAAGAAGTTAAACACAATCTCAAGTCGGTTCACCAACGTGGCCACTGGCTGTGTTTTGTTTACGGTTACTTCACGATTTTTTTATCAATAAATTGAGCGCGCGAACGTGTCGATTGTTAAAAAAAGCGTGAATGAAACCGTGAGTCAACGCAGCGTATGCAGTTTTGAATGGATAATGGCGCAAATGTCAATCGATAATATTATCTTTTTTTTTGTACTGACCACGTCAATGAAATCTCAAGTATGCATATTGAATGACTAATGGCGATCCCCCTTTCACGTATTGAATAGCTGTTTATGTGTACAGAGCAAAACGAGCGGTGTATATTATAATTTTTTTCTGTGGACTAATTTTTAACTTATACTACTCGATGATTCCTGATTTCATATACGTTGCCATTTCCTTATGAGGCTAGTTAACAGGACCGTATACATGATATATACTATAAGGCCCCAGTACACAATCGGCCATCATGGGCCACTGCAGGCCATCGCCATTGTGTACAGCTAGGAATGACGCATGATGGCAGACAGTTGGCTGTGGCTAATAGAACGTGGCGCGCAATGACGATGTTGTTGTTTTCGTCACACTTCAAAGGGTATCGTGGCGTACATTGGCCGGTAGTGTTCACAGAGTCGGCCATTGTTCAGTTAGTTACCGACCGAATGTCATGCGCCATTGTGTGAACACCTTGCAAGCTGACGGGCAATGGACAATGTTTTTTTATAAATGGAGGAGACCATCTATCGCCACTATTAGACAGTCGCAAGTTATGAGGACCATTTGAGTCCGTAAGACGTGAATGATAACAATTATTGTTTAATTCAGACGAACAACGTATATTATTTCGTGTAACTCCATTTGTTTAATTCTACCCATGTTTCTTGTTGTAACTCCAATAAATCTGTTATTTTGTTTCGTCTGCTATACCCATAAAAAATATGCTATCTCATAAGATAGATTTTTTGGCCGTATTTTACGCTTGAATAAATTACAGACCATTTTAAAGACAACCTCCCATGTTAATTGAATGGGTATAATAGTGGATCTAGGGTCACGTGTTAGAATTCAAATAAAATCTGGAAACATGAATAAATCAACATGATAGAAACCGTTTTAACGACTATACGAGTGAGTATTCTTTCGAGCTTGGTTGCGGTTTTTTAATCATTTATGCATTTTATTTTTATTTTTGACATTTGCACCGTTCTATTCATATGTTGCTCGATTCAATCAAACAGTTGGTCAGCTGAATACCAAACTGATTGATTTACTCTTGCAATTTTAAATTTGATGCATTCGAAACGTGATCGTTAAGAATGTCGGTCGCATTTTGAATGTGTTCATTTAACTTTTCCTCTCCTTTTTTGTTGTTGTTAAATATATTATGCACTAGCGTATCGGCATTCCATTTAATTTCAGAAAATGTCCGAAGAGATGTACAATGAGATGGTATTGTATTCATTTTTATAAAGGAGAATGTCTACCTACATACTTCATTAATAATAATTTGTATCGTGTCTTTCATCACTTCCCGTGGTTTCGCTGTTTATTTACATGCTTTTAATTATATTATGCAATAGTGATTTTAGCCGTTACCGTTACAGTTGCTTCACCTGTTTAGGGATCAAACATTTTACATTTCACTTTGGACGGATTGAAAATATTTCCAAGTAATTTTTGTCTTCATAATGGGATTAATTTTTCTGTTATATTATAAACTTTGTGTATGATTTCAAATTAGTTGAGTGTATATTTTCAGAGTTACTCGAGCACTGGATCGATGCTAATTGATTTCATTATTCGAATTATTATCCGGTATTCATTGTTTTGCGATTCAAGTATTGTTCCCAATGTTCAATACAATGTTAAAACACTAGTTTTATGTTGATTTTTACAGCTTCCCGATAAAGTTGCAACTTGATACTTTGTTTTCAAATGAAATCATTGAACTTGGAGTAAACATGTATTTTGAAGGAATCGTAATTTTGCTCTTTGTTAGTTTGCTATATATTTAGGTATTTTGAATGGTAAAGCTAAAATCACTGCAATATAAACGATTTAACTCCAGCATCTCATCATATCATCATTTATATACCATTTTGGCCACTAAACCAATTCTATGTGTTCGTACTAATTACATTTTGCCAGCTCTTATCTGTGGGTTCTTCCGCCATATCCATATCATTGTCACATCTACATGTTTATATCTAATATTTGTTAATCACAAGCCTTCGACTAGTGATGGAAAGGGTCTGTATACAGCTTGGGGCACTGATAATCATTATCATATACATCAAATGGTGATGGGTTTTTAGCAGATATTTGCGTATACTTCCATGTGAAGTCGCAACCTTTTTTATGGAAGCCACGAACGGTTTTCAAGCATATTGGTAAAAAAGTCAAGTCAACATCTATCGTCGTGACTTCGAAGAGTTTTGAATTTGTGCTCACATAGGGCGTTTCGAGACAAAAGGTGAAACGGAATTTGGTTATTTAAATGAGTATTCCGTAAGCTTTTGTTGTCAAACGTGGACCAAAGTTAAGTTAAGTTAAGAATGATGGACAAACGTTTTCATATTTTTTCAAATCGGAAAAGGAGGGAATGACACAATTGTGTGGAATTGTATAGCATATTTAAAGTAAAATAGAGTTAAAAGTCTGCACATCAGCTTGTAAAAGATAAATTAAGATAATCCGGTTTATTTGGAGCCTTCTGTTCATATTTTAATGGAACACTGTTTCAAATTGAACAAATTGAAGTATTTGATGTAGAAACTGAACAGAAATGCGACAACATAAATTACAAACGTATGCAAAGAGTCCTTAACAATAATGATCCTTACGTGAAATTTTGTCATTCCTCCACTTAACGTGGTGAGAAAAAGTTTAATATCATTTTTCTCCATTCCAGATGCTCGTAATCTTTCTAGTATTTTCAATACAGTGCTTTTTCAAAAAATTACATATCTCTATTTTCATTAAGCACATGCTCGTAAACATTTTACAATTTCTTTGAGATATTTTCATTCATTTCTATGCTCTAGATGCTATTTTCGACTACTTTGCAGATTTACATATATGTACATCAGTTGAAGGGTAAACGACCTGAAGAAATTGATTAATTAATATGGAGATCTTTCGAAAACATTTCCATAAAAAAATAGGTCAAACCGACACTTCACATGTTTTATCAGACCATGTGAAGTGTTGTAGTTCAGTGCTCTTAGTGATTGGAAGTGTATATATAAAAAGATCAGTTACACCAGCAAAAGACATTCTAACCACTGCTAGTCTGATGTGACTGCGTTTTTAGTGTTATCGGGTTTTTTTAGGGTGATTAATTGAGTCGTTGAGTGTAGTGACATATTTCACTCTCTGGAGTTTGAGATATCGTTTTGGTGGTAATTTGGAGGATATCTGAAGGTTTATATTGATATTTGAGGTCTAATACTGAATATTCCTTGCGCAAATTTATAGAAAGTATGTTTCACTTCTTATGAGTGGTTTATTATGAATTTCCCATGGAAAAAATGTTATCGAAATTCTTACAGTTCGTGATACATGCCTTCAAGTTAGTAGCTAGGTTAGTTTTTTTAAATATGCCTTCATTATATCATATGTTTTACGAAACCTGAACTCATTCGTGATGTATGCCACAGAGATGTTCATTTAACTTCATCTATATCTTAAATTGAGATATAGATATAGATAGTATACAGATACAAAAAACTGAATGGACTTTTGTTCAGATTATTAAACATATTTCCTATAATTAATAAGGAACGTTTAGATACTAGACTTCGGTTACAACAATCCTCAGATGTCCAACCAAATGCCTTCAACCTTTCCTCTCTATACAATTTCCCATCTTCTGGGTAAAGATGGAGCAGGATTGATTGAGCATAGTCAACACATAAATTCAATACTGCAAAATTGGTTGAAAAACAGGAATCATTGTCTGAACTTGAAAATATTTGTAAAACATCCACATATGTATTCATCACGTTTTGACTGGCCTATAATTAAAACCCCATAATATTAAGCAAAAAACTTACTGACGTTTCAGTTGACTCTGCGATCTTTTTCCAAATATAAAATTTCAATAAATTAGATTGAATGATTTAAATTTAGATTTGAACATAGTCCAGAATATGTGATTCCTTTAGAATTATTTTTTGTCGAATACTGTCAGGTCCCGGTGAGGAATTTTTGCGTTGACTATACCAGTAGATGTCGATGGTGTGTGCTTAGTTCGTTGTCAATGGCGCGTTTTACGTTGTGTGGTGTGCATATGTGTTTTTTCCCCATGCTGCTCTCAACTCGAACCCAGGGAGCCCATTCTCCTGGACCGCGAACTCTTTCCATGGGCGTCTACCCCATACAGAGTATCAACTCGTGTATACTCAGCCAACAGGATGTAAGTGAATCAGTATCAATATGCACATGACTTTGGTGATCTGAATAGACGGTTGCCTTCACTAGTTTAACCTATGGTGAACCCATTGACAGAAATGTAAAATTGATATGTTCCTGATAACAAAACAACGGTCCTGGTGATTTTCATTTGGTTAATCAAGTCGCTTAGTTTTATATTTTTTTGCCTCTCCGTTTTGCCGTTATCAGAATCAAAAATATAAGCAATTGGTTTGAACGTATTTTGGTTACGCCCTGCTCGGGATTCTGCGCTTACATACGTCTTGAGACTAAGCATTTCAGATGAACTATTCGTTTGGCTTGAAGAATGATTAAATTGATTCATTAAAGAAATGTAGCTAATCTGAGTATGAAATTGATTTTTATGCAAATGCCTGAAACGTCTTGATTAGAAAAACTTCAGTAAACGGCAGAACACGGGGAACTTGGCATTGATTATTTGAATCTGGTATTGAATAAATGAACTTTTTGATGAGTCTCCTTGAAATAACGGCATTACTTCATCCTCTGTACCCTTAAGACCTTGAATAATTCCTGATCCTAGCTTTATGTTGAATGTGTAAACTAAATTACCAAAATAAAAAATCTATAACAGAGAGGTTTTCAGGAACGAGAGTTGTCCAATTCTCATTACACAGCAACAACAAGCAATTCTGTTCATGGAACTATAAAATAGCAATTAAAAATGTCATGCAACTTATCATAAATTTTATGTCCACATTTTTTATTGTTTTTGCATTGATTTGTTTGGAGACACAACTGATTGTTTCTATGGCATAATCTGAATACAATACATAACGAAAAGCATGTACAGGAGATTACACGGTGTTGTGCTTGATCTCTACAACCAATCATATACGGCACCGTTTCGTCCTTGTTAGGACTCATCAGTACTATATGCGTCTCAGGACAAATGACTGTATGACTGCTAGCCAGAGTGATTACATTAAAGATAACCTCTCACAAAGGCAGACAAATGACAAATGACTATTCACATTGACCTTAAAACGCTGTAAAATGTCTCCATCGGGAAACAGGCTGCTCTTCCCATAACGTCAAGATTCTCGAAAAGACTTAATTTTGGAAGAGGCTAGAAGCACGATCTGGAAAGGATGCGCCCAGATTTGGCCCAAGAATGCGTACATATGTAATGTAAAATGCTGCAATACATTTTTTTTTAAAAATATGATTGGCATCGTTGCATTTTTAGAAACAATTTTCTGAAATTTGATTCACGGTACTGTTATGAGCAACTTGTGCTTGTTTCTAAAACCAGCCCCTTGCTGATTTTTTTTATAATTTGAAACTTCAGATAGAAGGTTATTTAGTGAAGACAACCGTCTTTTTAACATCACTGTCTTGAATTTTAGAATATTCTATTGTCTACTTATAATAGCTTCATACGTCCGCTATTTCTGCACGATACAGCTCAAAAGTATCTTCACAGGCTCAACTAATATTACGAACGGATGACAAGGAATGTCAAAGCATTTCGTGTATTAGTTTTTCGCGATTAAAATTTGGTTCTATAGGTAAAGTATTTTTTGTTGGTACATATTTGTCAGATTGACAGCTCGCCAAAATGTATGTTGATTTCGACAAACATTTTCTGAATGTCAAGGAGCACGAAAAAATAAGGGTTGAGAATAGCTTCCCCTCCAGTGCTCTATTGGTGGATTCAATTCAAAACTCCCAGTAGATTGGAGTAGTGAGTCATATATGCCTATCATTAGCTTTGGGAAATTTTGAATGTTGGTCACTTCATGACCGAAAAGTTTGATACGTGTGAGGATATTATTTTGAGCAATATCACAGACGACTGGACTGTAGCTGTTATGAATGCTAGTTGAATATATTGGGCATATAACTGAGAGTTGGAGATGTTAGGGCCATTTTTCCAATGCAAAAAAATAAATACTGCTAATTTTTGTGAGAATACTGAAATAACAGTACGTTAGTTCGGTGCTACACTTTTTTCAAAATATATTTTGAATAAATAATTGCCTGAATTAGACATTGAGTTATTCACTTACTCCGTTGAGGAGCGCAATTAAATTATTCTCTTATCATTTGTATATTCAGTGAATGTCAAAAACGATGGCGGTATTGATTGTGTGATAATGTTTTAGCAGCTATATGCTCAAGTATTCTGTACACAGAAAATGCAATTTCATATTTTGTATTTCAAATTTCAGTTTATTATTTTCAAACTATTTTTATTTGCAATCCTGTTCTGTACATACACGAGCATCAACAAATCTTTGGGACATTTTTTCTCGAATTAACAATAATTTTTGGTATTGTGTTGGTAGAAATTATCTCCACTAACCTATACCACAAAATGAGGATCGTTTGGAAATAGGAGTTTTTATAGAGAGACTATAGTCTTGTGAATCTTTTTTCCTCGATGCCGACAGGAAGAGTCGAGAGGAACTCACCAAATTCTATGATTGTATAGTACAAGTGAAGAAAGCAAATAAACTCATTGTTTATCCTATTTCCATTAATTATTAAATTATGCCGTTATATATAATATATTAACTTGATAGAAATGCATATAATATAGCGGCCATATCAGTTTTTTACCATAAATTTTACGCATTGAACACGATGGAAGAGAGAAAATAAAAAACAAGGAGAAGCTTTCCACTGTCACGGTATAAAATAATTATAAATTATTGTTCGAAAATATTGAGCATACAAAGCAAACGCCCGAAATTGATAACTAAAATGAATGATCCAACTAGGAATCTAAGATATGCATCTATTGTAAACCTCAGACAAAAAGTTTTAAACAGAATGAAGATCGTATTACCCACTACTTTTGTGTTTCGATTATTTTCACTGGTACAATAAATATGATTGTGGAATTTGATGCATTTCTACTGACTCACCCTGTATATTGTAAAGATGTCTGTAAGATTTGACCTTTCACATTATACACTTTTTTATTTTTTCTAGACACCCTCTTACCTGAATCTCGCCAAATGGTTCCCTTTCCCTAATCCCGTTTTCAGAGACGAAGAACTGCACAATAGAAGTAGGAAAATGGTAGAGTAGCGTACACACATTATATATTTTTCCGTTGTTTTGATAGATGTTTCATACTTTCACATCCCTACGAATTTTTCCTTTATACTTAAGTATGGCATCACAGTGCTATTCACGTTTCAACCAGGAAAATTTGAGATCGTTGCGTATGAGAGACGTGTAGGTAATTAAAAAAATCGCGGGGTGAGACACATTTACAGAAATTGCTGTTTTAGTAAAGCGACGAGAAATGAAATGACATAAAGATCTTGTTATAGACAATTGTGACATACGAGACATCGTTTCTGTATCGTTATACAACAAATGTTTCCAACTTTGCTATGAATGAATTAATGGGATAAACGGTAAAGCTGTTTCCAATTTTCCTGGGGTGACCGTCAAACGGCGTGGGCATGTGATGTACGGACGATCAAAGAGGAAGCTTACCTAATGGTGTATTTATTGATAGACAAATCGGAAATTAACCCGCCGATGATTGATGTATGTATCAATACGCAACGCAAAAAGCTGGATATTTCCAATACCGATGTCGGATTCTTGAGAGCTTATTCAAATATGCAGTTTGTTTGAATTGCTAAAAATACCCTGGATAATTCTCACCGTTAACGATGTTTTATAGAGTTGAGCATTGAGGTTTATAGCATTTCGTTAGATGAATAGAAACTGCGAAACTTTCGATGTGTTTCTAGGTTTACTGTATCATCTCTTCTCTAATTAGTTATTCGTTAAATCATCTGCACACAATACACATGATGATGATATAATTAACTGTATTAAGTGTATGCTCCCCACTATGCAGTTTCCTAGGTGTTTCGAGTTTGTAAGAAAACTCCAATAAATTGTTTGTCATTTTGTACCGAAAATTCTAATTTAATTTTGAGCTTAACAAAAGTTCCCAAAATCCGACATATCAAAAAGTAATCGTTTCATAAACTGTATGGTATGTAAATATTGGAACATTAGCAGTTTTGAACACATGCATATAAAAGGAATGTGTATTTAACAACAAGTTCACCAATAAAACTTTTTCTTTCAGTGACGCGTGTCGATTTATATTTAGATCATCGTCGAACTGTCAGATTTGACTGCTACCAAGGCTACCCAGATTACTTGACAACTAGCCAACTAGATCCTATCATCAAAAGTTTGATTTCGGACTTCCATTGTCTATAAAATTTTGAGTATCACGACGTTTCGATTGATGTGCTATCTTCAATCGTCTTCAGTTCACCTGACAATGGAAGTCCGAAATCAAACTTTTGATAAATCCACCTTGTCTACAAGTTTCAAACAACAGATCCTATCATGGATACACATCTAGAGTTCTCAAATCTAGCATAGCTAGTTGGCTAGTAATTTGTGTATCCTTCTCAAATCTGACAGTCCGACGATGATTTAAATATAAATGGATGGTTTTATTTGATAAACTGTGTGTTAAATACACTATCATTTTACCTGCATGATGGAAGAGTTTCACCAATTAAGGGTATCTACAATCTACATGATTTTGAACACATGTTTTATCAATGAATTATTTTCACCTGAGAGAAATTCTAATATCTTACATTATTTACTTATTTAGATTGGTCAAACGTTCTCTTTGTGAGGATGATGCTTGTTTAATTTTCTGAAAAATGGTTGAACTACTGTTTATTCGGTATTTTTAAATTTTTTGGTAAGGAATCATGATCAACATAATGTTAGTAGATATTTATTATTTTCTATTTTATCAATTTTTTTCTGGCGATGAATTCTTACAAAACTATATCTAAATGTAGAGAGGAATATTCATGATAAAAAAATCAATAGTCTCCGTGGTCATATGGTAAGCACTTCCGATTCAAATGTTCTAAAAAACGGAAACGATATGATCCTGAAACCCCTCCCTATGATCTTTCTTTAATCATTCATTCAAAAACTATCATCAGAAACGCTAATGGTTATTCGTTGATAAAAGTATCCCAAACACAATTATGATACTCAAAAAAGATAAAATTGAAAAATAATTTTGGATTTTCATATTTTCTATTTAGCAGAACAATCTTTTTTATCAACGGAAATCCAAACGATCATCTCATGCACTCATCATCGCTTTTCTTTACATTTTTATGTTTGAAAACTAACCGATTGACTTTGGAGCATTTTGGAGCTGCTTGTGCATTACAGGGCGCTAGAATATACCTATGTATTAACAATTTGCATGTATCAAATGTGAAAAATACTTGAATGTTAATTGTGCAAGCTGATTCAAGAAATATTGATTTTTCTACCCCACACGCAATATTATTCTAGGGCAATGTAAGTCGAGTCCCACTTCGGCGTGGCATGAATACTAATTTACATTTTTTGAACAGGAGTGTTTCATACCCCAGTGATATTAGGCTTCCGTAAAGGTGGGTGTGTTAATTAAAACGAATGGTTTCGCTGATGGATGATTTTTTACCGCGTCTTTTTTATATGTAATTACGAGTATTGTCAGATTTGTGATGAGCTGCAATTGATGAATATCAAAATAGTAGATAAGGACTTGAAATTATTCGTAGGAACTCGAGATAGTCCATGAAAGCCATCTTTTTTAACATCGTAACAATTTACTTATAACCTACGTTAAGGGTTATCGACACAGGAATCGATGTATTATTAATTTTTAATTATATAGGATTACATGCTATGTCACTGTAACAAAAATGGACTATGGTTCGATAAACTTAAACTGGTCTGGTACGACAAAAAATCTGAGCCAAGAGGAAGAATTTTCGTATCAAGTAAATTGTCTTAGAGTAATATCAGATATTTTTGTATTTACAAGAATATCGAAATTCTTGAATCGAGAATTTCTTTTTATGTGTATATAGATGATCAAATATGGTAGTTCGAAAATCCAACGGATAATATATGGTCTAACGTTAGTGGGAGATCAGCTCTGCTCCAGAAATCAAATTTGCATGCTGCTGGCTACATGATATGATGGTGAACATGCAATAACGCAGTCGAAGTGGGGCTTGTTGCTTATATTTGATGTTTGCAGAAGTTTTGCTTTGTTGGTATTCATGAGAGAGGCAACGAGACAGAGCTAAGATTTTCATATTCTGGAAGTTTGCATAATCTCCATCGTTTCTTAATAACTGCTAACTGGATTATGCATAGCGACCGTGAAAAAAAATGTTGAAAATAAACTCAGTTTTTCTGGTTTATTAGATGGAAAAAGACAGATGACTCGTTGGAGACAACGAGCGAGCATGATAACCAAAAAAGTTCATCCTTAAAAGTCATTCAATACTTCTAGCTCTGGCAATATTTGGTGTGTACTTATATCTTTCAAAATAATAACTACGTTTACTTTACGAACAGTTAGGCAGCCTAAGTAAGTAGCTTTTTTCAGTTGAATAAAATGGGGTCAAGTATTTTGACATTGTACCTCCCATGTTATAATAAAAATTTATAGACAAAAATTTGGAACTTTTGATATGTTAGAATACAATTATTTAAGAAAATGCTCACAAAACCTTTTATTGAGAAGCCAGGTGATTCTTATTAAGTTTAATTGTAGGAATCTGTTATAGTTTGCTAGCACAGAAGTGTTACAAATCAGCTTCAGAAAAAAGGTTGAATGCGTCCTAAACTGCCATACTAATAACAAAATTATTCGTCAAAAATTTAGTATCTTAATTTCGACTTTCGTCCCTTATGCTTGCGACTTAGAAACGAAAAAGTCATACCCTTACAATTATTATGCACAAGACCTGGTATCACTGGTCATTGCTGGCGGTGTGCGGGCCAAGTGGCGCAGTTCGTCCTAGACGTCTAATGTTATATTCCGATTTGTCAGCTGTAAAATTCAATCTTATTGATAATAGTTTCACACCATATAAGAACATCTACAATCTACTTGATTAAGTACACACCAATCCGTTCCCCTCTCATGGCACAAGTGTGAACCCCCGCGCGTCCGCCATAGGCGTGCGGGTGGGTGGGGCGCATAACCCGTGTGATGTCTAACCGGCCGGTTTTCTCTTCTTTGTTTGGCGTCGTTCTCCGTCCACCTGCCGGATTTCTCTCTGGCGGCGATCGTGTACAGCTGCTGACGCTGTGGTCCTGGCTACCAGTACGCATCACCATGTACCAGCCTATCCTGCTGTACACCACCGAAGAACACGGCTGCTCGCTCACCACCTTCTATGTCCGGGTGGAACAGCACGAGCCCACCTTGCTCATGATCAAGACTTGCAACAACGAGGTGAGTGATTTAGACGATGATAAATGGAAGCTAACTAAGGAAAATACTTGAAACGATATTATCTTTGGATCAAAGTCCACTGTTTAGCTCCTCTTACTCCGGACGCTGACCTAGGGACTTCAGTCCCCCCCCCCCAAATATTAATAATTCGTTTTAATTTATATAAATATTTATCGAGAGCGCTACACTAGGCAAGAGGGAGAGATCCATACTCTTATTTTTTGTTTCATCGATACCAGGTATTTGGCGCATACTGTTCATCGAAATGGGGTGAGCGGAACATAAAAGACGACAGGGGCAACAGGCAGGCGTACTTTGGCACGGGTGAGACATTCCTGTTTTCGCTGTATCCTGAAAGGGCGAAGTACCCGTGGGTGGGGATGGACGGGGACAAGGTACACCACGCCGCCGAGCTATTCATGGCTGCGGACACTAAGATGATCACCATTGGAGGAGGGTGAGTAATACACTGAGAAAGTAAGCAGAGTACTCTGTATCTTTTCACAATTAATATATATAGTTTATATTTATATATCGTGAAGCGGTAGGCATTTTACACGATTTTTGTAAAAATTCTATATCGGACCGTGACATTTTATTGCAGCAATTAAATTCAACTCATCTAAATGTCGCCCTCTGTGGGGACACCCATGAACATCTTACGAAGTTCCCATAGAGGGCGATAGTGGAACATTTTTTATAGAACCGTATGATTTTCATGAGCTATATGAATCTGATAGGCATTCGACATATTCTTGAACACCCTGTATAGATCTTAGCACTTACGTTTTATACTTATATGTCCAGTTTCAAATTTTATCAACATTAAGTTTTATGGAAATTTCTGGTTAAATTTTTCAGTCACTCAGACCCATATCTAGCCATATTCACTTTTTTCACATTCATACTTTGTTTTTGTTGTGTTCGAGTATTTTTCATGTGTTTTATTCCGTTATATTTATGTTTGTGGCACTTTATGTTTAACATTTTATTTTCTGTTTGCTGTTTTTTGTTTGGTTGTACGAAAGTTTGCAATATTTAATTCGTTTGTTAATAGCTTTTGTTTTACATAATTAACCACGTGTGAATACTACTATTTTCATTTATCAAAATTTATTTAACCATATTTACATGATAAGAATAGTCATTTTGAAAACATGTCGATAATTACCTAAGCTCCAGCATTCCTTGTTTTCTGAGTGATAAAATATATATCTATGAGACAGAGCAAATAAACTAGTGGAATTAATAATTTTATACTAAATAATGTAAGTGTTTTTGACTGCTAACAATAGATTGCAGACAGCAAATAAAATGTAACATTAAACTATTTGTATACCCTGTTCAATGCTTCATGAAGACAGCGTTTTGTACGTTCCTTACTTTATATTACAACTATATCGTTGGTAGCACTATGCGTGAAGTGAAGTTAGTAACTGAATGTTTAGTGATTTCATGATAATAAGGAGTTATTAGTTTTCTCACATTATTTTGTCGCTACCTCAGCATGTAAACGTTGCTCGTACTTCACCGCATCCATTTTTTAATCAGATTGTTTGTGGGAAACCAGACACTACACAAAATAGATCAAGTGATGATGTGAAATAATTATTTAAATATGCTCCCAAAATGAGGAACGCCCAAATTAAAATATATCTCAAGCAGACAAGTTACACAATGTTATCTGACATTAAAACTAAAGAAGCATTTTATAATATCGAAGTCATACTTGCATAGATGATACTTTCCTCTTCGGGGAGGACAACGCCAATTAAACCACTATTACAATTTGTATAAAAATCAAATACTTCGAGTAATACTGACATTAATTTTATTGGTTAATATAAACATTTGCAAAACTATTCACACGTTTCTAATAATTTCAATAATAATTTAAGTTATATAATAATCTATAAACTTTGTCTAAAAACATTTATGAATAACATTTTCAAACTGATCATTTAGAAATGAATGAATGCTTCTTTTTCTATGGAAGTATAGAAGCTAAATGCTGTTAAATGTGAATTATGTGCTTCGTTAAAGTTTTATGAGCAATTAACTTTGATAAATAGGTCGTGAAAGTTTTGTACTATAGTGTATAAGGGAAAATTGCGATTAAGTAGTGAAAATTACTGTGTACAGCGACAGTATGACGTAGCCACCCATTTTGATACATTAGTGAAAATATACATTTTCAAAAGTAGATAAAAAGTTGTGTAATTTACACACAGTTTCACAAATCAAACTCCTTTTCTTTCAGTCCGACGATGATTTAAATATAAATCGAAACGCATCACTGAAAGACAAAGAGATTTATTTGTGAAACTATGTGTAAATTACACAACTTTTTATCTACATGATGGAAGAGTTTCACCAAGTAAGAACATCTACAATATACATGATTATTAAAAGTACAGAAACATGTATGATAATTTTCTTGTACTCTGAAAAAGGCTAACGAGACAACCAAAACGTCTGTAAAGTATAATTCTCGGCATTCCAATTGGTCTATTACTGTTTTTCCAGTAACTTGTGGCCTAATCACGCATAGGAGGTTTCCTACTTGAGAGTTTTTAAGTCTAATGGACCAAATAAATTCTCCTTTAAAATTTAATTATCCCAAAGGGTACTGTGGCACTTAACTAACCAAAAATGGGACTGTTCCTATGAACAACTTTGACGTCAACAAATGTATCTATGATTTCTAATTTTACAACAAAAATTGACGTTTTTCATCCGAAAACGTGTGAGGTTCCGCGCCAACGACGTCTTCATTGTTTGTACTATACCTGTATAACTGATCCAGGGACGGACAGGCCATCTGGATAGACGAGAACATCCGCTACGGCAAAACTGACCATTGCGTGACCTTCAACAACCCGCCCCTGTGTCCCAACGGGGATTTCGAAATCAGGGTGCTGGAAGTGTACGGATTCGCCAGAGACCAGCTGAGTTAGATCGCACTGGCGAGGGGTTGCCTCGGCAATAGGATTGTTTAGGCTAACGCAGAGGTCTAGAAGTAGGTTTTTATTTTTTTTTCCTTTTTTTTCCTCTTTTTTTCTACATTAGCTGAGACGGCGGAGGTTGGTATGAAATGTTGGAGGTTAGGTAATGCGGAAGTATGAGGTTTTACCGATAGCGAAATTACGTGAATGATGTCTAGGTTGTTTAATATCAGTTTTATTGTTTTGCTTATTATAACTCAGTGAATTAAAACTTAAAATTGCGATAAAAAAATAAGGCGCTGTTGAAATTTAGTATGTACTTATAAAGCTTATAAACAATGTATGTGGAAGTTCTAACCGAGTCACCTTCTGCTATGTTAACTACGCGTGTCAAAGGTGAAGAAAACGTTTTTTTTGTTGTTGCAAATATCTCTTAAACGGTTGGCTTTTAGAGCGATATATTCAGTAGTAAATTGTTACTAAGACAAAACTACTTCAAAAGTCTTTTTTGTAGCACTCAACCATACCATCGTTTTTCAAGGCTTTGGTGTTTTTTTATGATAAACAAACCAACCATTTGCTTATAAATATTCCATGTGTGGTATATATTTTGCCGGCAATGTATGTTGTGCAGTCATACCAAGGTTTGCCTAGACAAAGTCGGCATTGCCAGCACGCTTCAGGCCGAAATTGATCGACACTAAACAAGGGAAAATCCTGTACGCGAGTAACCAAATTTATAGTTGCAAATCAAAATTTCGGAACTACCGCTTCAAGAAATTAATGGTCACAGTTCTGCATTTGGGGGACAATGCTTTCTATATTGTAATTTCATTTATTATTTTATTTATATATTATATATCTATTTGTGAATATGATTATATAAGAAGTAATGAATTATGTTATTATAAATTGCTTTGCTTCTATATCAAATCGTGACTGGTAAATCATTTCGGAGTGTTTCTGCTAAGCATTTAGCAAATCTAGAATTCACCATATCACAGCGCAGGCAGAATCCGAAATAACGACAATTTCGGACTTTGCTTGAAGCGGGCCAACAATGTCAATCTTGGTATGACTGCACAACGCACATTGCCGGTATCATAATAACTCTACAATGTACAACGTCTCTGTCATGAAGGCTTGTAATGAATAACATGAACAGCACCTCGTTTTGACCATGATATTTTTTCTACTAATCCATCATGCAACATTCACATCAGATGCTTAGTGTAGATACTAGAAGTAATATCTCAGTAGTTTTTTTTTTACACCATCATTCAGTTATATGCACTAATTTTTTATCATTTGTATCATCTATGGAAAATACTTATTGAGTTTACAGATCCAGATCGGTCTTCATATCTTATCCCTAGAGTACATGTTCTGATTGATTCTCATTGAAAATACAACACCGTAATGTCATCCGTTGAATGTATTAGATATATAATGATTATCTATGTGTTCAGGGAAGGTCAGGCGATCTGGATGGATGAGAACGTCCGTTACGGCAAAACAGACAAATGCGCCACCTTCAACAATCCTCCGCTTTGCCCGAGCAGAGATTTCGAGATCCGCGTCCTGGAGGTGTATGGATTCGCCACCGATCACTAAGAATGGCGAATCAATCGGACGAAGCACTCATCGACGATAACACAGTCTCGGACAGGCCGCACACTGAAGATGCACTACAGCACATACGAAACTAGTGTTGTGAAATTCACCAAAAATGGAATCGCTGAAAGCAGAAGAACTTCCGAAAGTCATCTTGTCTAACTCATCTACTTTTGCGGATTAATTTAATAATAATAATTGTAAATGGTAACATTTCAAAACTGTTACTTTTCTAACTAGTTTTGAAACGACAATTTCCAATTGAATTCAGATGTTATATTGAATGTAACTGCTCAGTAGAATCTCATGTCTGGGACTTACTAAATACATTGCATCGTCTGCATGTGCAATGAAGATACATGCGATCTAAACAGTTCAATTGTCAGATGAGAATTATTTAAAGACACACTGCCATGTCGCATACCCCAAAATTCCAGTAACGATATGAGGTTTTATCGTATTTCTATATACATTCATACCTTACCGCGTACTACGGTGACACATTTGGCAGCTTTCAAGGCGTAGGTGTGTATGTTCCGTTTTTGTCATATGCTTTTTTGACATTTTTTTAAAAGACGAACAAAAGCTCTGTACCGTACGTGTTTGGTTAAGCTTATTGATAATTAAAGAAGATACTACACGTAAGGTACAAATGAGCGCCTGTGTTGTACATTTTCAGTGTGCGGTCCGAATTTTTGCATGTGTTTTGCAGTAAAATAATCAGATTTCGAAAATACAAACCTGTTGTGAATATATAACTTTTTAGATTTGTTTTCTTTCTGCTGGAGACATAAGACAAATTGGAAGAAGTACAAATAATCACCGTAGTTAACACACGATCTGTTTCACTCTTAGACCGAGATAATATATGGGAAGTACTATTATTCATCTTGATAATTTAAACATTTTCGAACCTTGCCCATAGTGTATTAAATCTATTGATATGCATGATACATATTTTGATTGATTCAACCTAATTTTCTTTTTATATTTTAAATATGATATGTGTTCTCATGAAGTGAACAATAAATAATATTACAAAATCATACATTATTATCCTGATACGTTTTAGGCGTATCTACTATCAAGCGTAAATGTTACGCTGTACATAAATATAGTTTTGTACATTGATAGACTCCAAACTTTGAGCCTTAAGTTTGATTTCAATTGAGGTACTTGTCACTTTCTGTTTATTGCGTCCATTTTTTTCTGTGGTTGTGAAACCAAACTTCTTGATTTGCAAAATACGGAGGATCGTAGTAGTAGTTGTGACGTATATATATATATATATATATATATATATATATATATATATATATATATATATTATACATAACCCTCATGGATTAATAATTATTGAACGTTGAATCCTTTTTGCTAACTTTAATATTAATCCTTCAGGATTTTTAGCCTATTTCTCAGAAATTCAGTACAACAAAATATTTATCAAATGATATTCACCATAATATTTTGCGTAAACTGATATAATTAGGTTGCTTCAACCAAAATAGTTATTCCCAAATAGAATAACATTGGAGAGTTCTGATATATTTTCAATCAAAATGTAGAATTTTATGTGAATATGTGAATTGATACCTTCATTATATTTTCTACTGGCTTCTAATTGAAACAACTTACGATTGATTGTAAAGTCAACCGCAGGATGAGTTTTAGAAGATACATTTATTTTGAAATAGTGTTTTTATATGAATATCATTATTCATTAGTCCTGAACTAAAAGATAGCTTGAGCATTTTCAGCATTTCACCTTATAACATTTCTTAAATAAATTGCTCTATAGGATTATATTTTCCAATGTAACTTCGCAATTTATCAATCAATTAATTTGATTTTTCAAAGCCCATTTTAATTTTATTTTCAAATCACTGTTTTATTATTATCTGTGAAAATTCTACACTTTGATCGTATGAAGGTGTTTATCTCAAACTGAGAAATATACGTGACCTTTATCGGTCTAAACAAAAACACGAAAGGTCGGCGAATATAAATGACAAACAGGAAAGTACTAGATCTAGTCGCATTATTTTTAAGATATGTTAAGTGATATATCGTTTTAATATAAATGGTGCAAAAGACACACCACGCGCATACATCTTATCGTTATTTTACAGTTATTATGTATATGTATAAAGTATATAATCACCCTGTATATACGTATTATGTTTCATTTTTTGTGTATATTATTTCGTTGTAATTAGTGCTGCTTTGTTGGATTAAAACTGTGCCAAAAATTCATTAAGGTTACGGTGGATATTTTGGAATACGCTTTTATACAGTGTGTATATAGGTTAGTCATCAAACTGTGCTAATGAAACTCTGCTCTTATCGCAAAAATTGGGTGAAAGTATCCCCTAAACATGGAAATGTCTGGTGCCCATTTTGAAAAATGGTTGGACCATTGTTGGTAAAAAATAGTCCGAATATATTCTGTTTCTGGCACACAATAAGCACTGGTCCTTCTGTAAATAGACATTGTTAATAGAGCTCTCTATTAAAACTGAAAATATTCATCTTGATAGCAATGCACTTTCCGACTTGGAAGACATTATTTTCAACAAATATATATAGTCAAGCACCTAATGTTCCCTCGTTTTTCCAATTTTCACTAACAGAAAAAGATACTGTTTCACAATGTTCTCAGCTTATTTTATTAATTTCTGTTTTTCTAATAATTTTCAACTGTGCACCAACCAACGAAATACTGATACCAAAATCGCATTGCTTTTGAATATATTCACAAATTATGACACACTGTATACTAGCTCAACAGTTTTTATAGTTTATTTTTCTTTCCTCTTTTAAGTATTTAAAGTATTTATTCTTTTATAACATATTTTAATTTTTACCGTAGTGAAGAGGAACGACTGAAATTTTGTAGTAAGAAAAAGTATGCAATCACCGAAAGAATTCTTATGGTAACATGTGTTCCATGTTAGATTTTTCTATAATTAGAAACTTTGATGGGCCGTTATCTTTGATCGTATTATACAGAATATTTACTGAATGGCTCGCCTTTTGCAATGCGCATATCATATATGGAATGTATATAAGGTGTCCCAAATTCCCAAAGTTGATATTTTGAATATTTGGAGAACAAAGATGATTTCCATACGCCAAATCCACATTGCAATATATAATGTATTTTTCAGAGTAACAAATTTCAGCATTCTTTTGCTCGTTTTTGCTGTTCAGAGGATGAAAATCTTTGAGAAATATTTACCTAGATCTCTCTATATATCAACTCTGATTTGAGAAACTGGGTAGAGTTCTTTTGGGATACCTTGTACCTGGTAGATGATGGTAGTTTTTAGTGTTTTCCATTTTTGATTAACGATTAAACAAATTCAAAATATGGAAATAAATACCAGTAGGTTGATTATGTGACGATAGTGTATACAGATGATAGTCCAAAAAAATGACAATTTTCCCATGCTTTAGTAGTACAACAAGTAAGTACAAGAAGAGCCGCCTATTATCCATGCTTTGTTCCTATGGTGAAGATGTTTTTTTTCGTATTAGTTTTTGAGCAGAATATCGTCCCCGGCAAATAGAACATACCCAATAATAAATTTGCACTTGTTTCACATCATAAATTCATTTTTGAAGGATCAACTCTGACTGATATGCTTGACTTTCTGGCATATCTTACCAAAATATATTTGAGCATTTGTACCTCCCGCTCAGTAAAAATGCATGCATTGTAATGTAACCTTTAACATCAAGTGCTTGGTTTTGTTTTAACTTCTAGTCAATCGACCAATCTCAGTCCGGCATGCCCTTCCATCATAGGAATGCATATCAATATAGCATGACTGAAATGTTGATATCCCATAAAAAAATACCGGGGAAATGCGTTTTCATTGAAAATATGCTAACTTTATAGATGGTGTGCTGAACTAAGTGAACCGCAAGAGCCTTAAAATAATTTGAAATTAGTTGAACATAATAGGATGGTATCATAACTAGTGATCCTACCACAGAATTTTTTTCCATAACTGGTACATTATTTTATGTGATAAAATCCTCCTTATAGCTGGCCAGACGGATTTTATATTTTCATGATATTTGTTTGGAAGTCAATTTTTTTCACCCTACACTAAATCGACATATAAGTTACTATATGTATGCAACACATTTTGTTAGGATATTCTTTTATCGTATTTTAAAATAAGACAAATGTGTGCATTCAAGCATCACTGCGAACTGTTTTTGTTTTTTAGCTTTTCCTTATGAAATATTTTATATTATACTTGTTAGAGTGTATTTCCTTTTTATATTTGTACATAAAATGTATTATATGTGTATTTTGTTTGTATTTGTTATATGAATGTACTATGTACACAAATTAATTATACCGGTTCTTCATTGTGAAGTATTCTAATGTTTTTAACTTTTTACTGAAGCATATTTACCTGTCGCTGCAACGAAATACATTTTTTACATAAATATCCATCTAAAACGTGAATGTACTTTTTGAAAATGTCTCTACAGGGTGTGACTGATATATGCTACTAAGCAAAAATATCAATAAAAGTTGATTAAGTTTTAGTACTCATATTTTGCTGGCGCTGCAACTTAAAAAAAATTAAATGTTTTTTATCATTATTGTTTAGCTATAGTTTGAAATACTTTTATTGCATTGGTTCATTCTAATAAAATTAGTTTAGGTTTGTGAAACGTTTTCATGTTTATTACATACAACGATTGAACAATTAAAATTGAAATCGATATTAACAATATAAACCACTAAATCTCTTACTTCTAGACTCCCAACTATCCTTCAAGTTATTGACAGATTTTCAGAAACATCGAATGAACCACATGCGCCTTCAAGAAAATATGTACCGATTTTCAGTGCTCTTTCCTGTTTTATGTTCAGAACACCCTGCTTAGCTTCCAACAAAAAAAAGAGTTGCTTCAGTTTTAACGAACATTTCATACAACGAAATGGACATTTTTGAATGGCATAAAAAAGGTGATCATAGTTCCTTCTTATTTCCTGTCGTGCGTTACATAGAGTGTTTACTAGAATGTGATTTTTAATAATGATAATTAAATATACTGTAATCGTATAAATGTTTCAACACAAATACTTTATCAATAAAATTTGATTGGTACTATGGTAAGCAGAAGTCAGTTGAGCAATAGTCAATAGATTGAGTAGATTTACACCTATTTTTCTTCATGGTTTCGTATTCGGTGAAATGCCGATTCATATAATTGACATAGCACTGTATTTCAAAAAAACGTCACATTTTTTCCATTAAAATGGTAAAATCTTTTTTTTTTGTTACTAAAAAAATTACAGCACAGCAACATTATATGAATAGTTACTTTTTTATCTATAGCATATTGTTAACAACCTAGAGCAGTGGTGGTGTTTTTTGTGAAATATTACATTATCATTCAGGCTACCTATTAATCTGTGTTATCTTGATGGCTTCTTTTTTATGTAACTAAACTAAATGATATTTTGAATATATTCAAAATCATCTACTCTCCCTACTGATTATTGAAAATTCTGTCCCTGCATCTTTATGTTTCGCTGTTGTATCAATGTTTCAGATGCACCTGTTACATTTTTGCAATCTACCACTATATATGTTTATCTGACCTGTAGATCTCTTGGATATACACTGAATCAATCATAGAGGAGATTTCAGACATGCTGCCGACTTTTCTTGAGCAATATTTCTAATGTTTATTGGATTAAATTTTGTTTCAGACTGATCTAATATAGAATATTGAATGCAAATTTATCTTTAATGAATACAAGGAAATTCAACCACATGAATTTTTGAATGTGTTGTTTATACGTGTTTTCTCAGTGGCGGTGCTTAAAATCATATCATAAGTCATTATGTATGGTTTTAGAGAATCTATTATTATAGTTATGCATTGTTTGAATAAAACTACATCCGTGCAAATTTCAACTAGACATTCAACGTAATAATACAGTGAACAATTTTTATATTCATCATGAAGTTCCATGAAAATCGGCCACCCTCAGTAGGGTTATTGTTAATACCAATTATTACTAGTTTAAACTGTATGCGAGAGACAGGCGTCAGTATATTCCGTGCTTTACCACACGTATCTGTTTTGAAACAGTGTTATCTGATTCATTGTATATACAAGATAGAACACCCAACTTGTATCTAGTTGTTGCCGTTGTTAAATATGTTTACTGATTACACCACTCCAACTAAAATTATATGCAGATGAGAATCATAGTAATAAATGTTTCAGTTCGAAGTTTCTATCAGATCACGAAATATATAAACTGAAAAATTCCCCGTTCTTTTCTTCTCTGAAAGTTCATCAATTTGTACATAAACAGTGACAAGTTGACTGCTGTGATGATTCAGTAACCTCTCAATTTATAGAATCAAGAATTTTTTATAGAACCCTAATAATGCAAAGCTGCCTATCATTTATAGTTACATCACAGCTTCTTGCATTCAGATACATTGAAATATATCAGTGCACACTGATGACAACGTCAGCACTAGGTGTAACATATTGTTGGTATCTTTTGCTCTGTTGCTGTTTAGACGTTTGAGCAATAACTGATGTGATAATCGAGTTGAGAACTTAGGGTGTTTATATTTTTCATGGGTATGGGTTTTTGTCTTGAAAATGCTTATCAAAATTTGTCACACATTCCGGAAGTGAACGTGGTATTCAAGGATTAGTGGCTTACTTGAGGCATAGAGATTCTTACCAATCTCAATATTTCACCATCCACAATTAATAGCTGTAGATTCAGAAGATATCAACCCATATGAGAACTATTTCTAAGATTAATTTCAAAAATGTTTTTTAGAGATTTTCTTCATTGCCTATTTTATGTTGACTGCCAAACTTTTATCGTTCTGTCAATTTATACTATTTTTTTTTTGTTAAGTAGCATTGGTAGAAATGTTACAATCAATCTGCCTATCACTTATATATCCACCCAACGTTCTTGGTCAGTGCTAGTAATATGTATTACACATTTGTTTGTGCTTGTATCATAAGTGTTTAAATACATTCTGACTGTTTCGCACCAGTAGTTACCAAGACTTGTTCTTTGTACTGATATATGTATATTATTCTTTCTCTGATGTATTACTGCTGCATTAGTGTTGTATATCCTTGTATCATATTGAATAAATGTCTTGATACTAAAATGTCGTAGTTCATCGAAAACCCCTATCTTTTCGAATAAGGAGTAAAACAATAACAGGAAATACGTGATGTACGAGTACCTTTGGAAATTTGTCAACAGTAAAAACTAACCTGTTATTTTCTAGTTGAGGAACCTATCGGACCTAATAAAATGCATAATATCCGACCATTCGGCCAAATATATTCTTGTGTCAAACTCCATTGTATTTTGTCAGATTTGCATGATCTCTCTTATGGTAGCGACTCACCGGCGGCCTGTTGGCCATGGACTGATTCGCCTTGCCTCCAGGCCAGTACGTGCACAACCACATACGAAACAGTCCAGGTCGACAGGCAAGGAATGTGGCAGTCCACCGTGAAAGGCAGCCTGTCCGAATAAAAAATGAGATCAATAGGAAAAAATCAATTTTTTTGCTTTTCCCTTTATTTTTTATTAAGAATATATACAAGTTTATGATGTCTTTCCATAACATACACATTATATGGGAGAAAAACCAGATACAATGAATTGTTCTGTTTATTGGAATGTATTCTTATTTCTCCCAAATTATATGAATATCCAAATCTATATATGAGGATTATATTTAAAACAAATCAGACTTTTTGAACAGCACATGGTTTAAGAATTATTTACAAGCTTTTTAATTCTAACAATACTTTATCACTTATCAATAATATTATCAAACAATGCTGTAATAATGTTTGAATTTATGTTTGTGATGTATAATAGTAACATGGTGTTTCATATAGATTTTGATGTGTCTAGAACAAAATTGAGACTGATAAATACAATCCAAATGACAAATACCTAAAATTCAGACCTTGAAAGTGATATTTAAGATAATTTTTTATATCCTAAACATTTTAATTCTGAATTCACTTTGTGGCGCTGCAATTTTAATTTGATATCAGTATTAGTTAAATTTTCAGATTTCCTGTATAAGTTTGTTGATTTGAATAAAATAGAACATGTTACAAAAGAATTCATAAAAATGTAGGAGGTATGCATGCAAATAAAATTACAATGACTCATGTCGATGTTTCTGGAAATACTTCTTTTTCTCTGTTGGATTGGGAATAATTGTATCTTGTCCAGGCTTCCATCCTGCTGGACATACTTCACCATGTTGATCAGTATATTGGAAAGCCTGCACCAATCTAATAGTCTCATCTACGCTTCTGCCTACTGGTAGATCATTCATTGTTATCTGGCGAACAATGCCTTTTGGATCAATTATGAACAAACCCCTGAAAATAGACAATATTGGTCATACATGATATCCGTTTTTTTTCATAATTTGGCTCCATATTTTTGAACAAGTGAATAAAAAAGAGTAGAAATCTTCATGTTTGCAAGCAGCTGTGAGCATCATCAAGTCTGACTGTTGAAAGAGCTGAAAATTATCTCATGGTCACGGTCAGTAATGTATTTTAAGATTATAAATCTTATTACAATATAGCATATACCTTAATGTATGGCCTAAGTCATCCAGAAACACTCCATAGTCTTTGGATATTTTATGATTCAAATCAGACAATAGAGGGAAGTTCACATTGCCCAAACCCCCTTCTTTCCTTGGTGTGTTGATCCATGCTAAATGTGTGAACTGTGAATCAACTGAGCATGCCACTATTTCAGTGTTGATTTTTCTGAACTCCTCAATTCGGTCACTGAATGCTAAAATTTCAGTTGGACAGACAAATGTGCTGAAAAATAAGAATAAAAAGTAAGTAGAATAATCACAATAAGTATGGAATAACAAAATCAAAAACAAGCTGTAGAAAATAATGATAAAGTATTAAGTTGCAGTTGAGCAATAATAAATAATTCTTCAGAAAGCAAGTGCTACAATATATTTAAAAATCATATTATAAAATTGGACAATGATTTATATATAAATGGAAACACATTACTGGAAAAAAGAGTTTTATTTGATAAAACTGTTTATTAATCTGTATTATTTTCAAGGTTATCACAATTTTTTAAATGGTATTGTAGTATTTGAGCCACAGGTGGAGAATCTCTGATATTTTGAATTTGTTAAATGTCAAGGTAACCAGTATATTGTCAAACAACTTTAGTTTTAATTAGCAGATAATAATACAAATATGAGATAAATCAGAGTGATAGCTATAGGATACATTTCTGGAGTTACATTAATATAATACTACTTATAGTAGTCAAACATAAACACACATTTAAAAAGTAATAAGTAGGTACCACCAATGAATATAAAATCCTATAAATATATCAAACTTACAAATCCAGTGGGTAAAAGAAAAACACCAAGTACTTCCCCAGGTAATCTGTGGACTTCAGTTGGATAAACTTTCCATTCAAAACTGCTGTACTTTCCCAAAACGGTGCAGGTTTTGAAACTATGGAAAAAACACCATTCATTATTTTTCATTTATTTCATAAAAAAGTACTTACTGACTGCCTTGGTATATTGTAGTTTGTGATCCGTCTGCGTTGGATTGAACATGTGAGGATACACTGTGCCCCCGGCGTATGTTTGACAAGATTCTCCATCCTGGGAGATGACTAATGAAATAGAACAAATAGCAAAGAAAAGCACTACCAGCGATACTCTTTCCAACATTTTGAATAGAGTAGGAATATTATATGTATTTTTGGTTTATTAAAATAAGTATCAAAATACCGGTTAATTTCAGCACATTGAAAACATCAAAGCCACGACTACGAAACCGGTGAAATACAAATAAAAATAAACTCTTATCACTAACAAATCGCTGACAGATCTGTCAAATGTCATATGACCATCTGACTTCAGTGACATCCAAGCACATGGGACACGAGGGACACCTGAGCCATTATTCAATAACATTGTTGCAAAATAAGATTTTTTTACAGTCATCTGCATATATTTCCTGGATTCACATATTCACTGGCCGGGTTAATAATAACATTACCTTATATAGTTAATGCTTAGATCGGTGCATTACTCTCTCTCATCCTCACGCTCAAATTCGTCTCTCAACAGCATCAAGTAAAAAAGGGAGCAGCAGTATTCTAGGTTTTAGTTTTGATTTGAAATTTCTACTATCTGAATTATATATTCATACTTCTAAATATCCATCAATATTTTCTTTCATTTGGAAACAAAGTGATATACAACATCTCTTATAGTGGTTTCCATCTTCCTAGTTTATGCATTCTTTTGAAATGCTACGTTGGTTCTTGGTCGTAATAGAATGGTTGTGAGAGGGCTACAATCGGACAACGCTGCAATAATACTCACCACACAAACATTAGTAAGTATTTTCCTAGATTAGACTTCGCAAATTAATCAGCTGATTTCTATTATCATAAAATCATTAATCTTTCTGGTGCTAGATGGCGCCACAGTATATCATGGATTTCGGTTTTTTCCGATTCCGCTACTGATCAGTTTTTGGAAAAACGATTAAATATATTATCTGTCATTAGATTCAATGTACAAGAAATTTTTATACCAGTACTTTCCAATACTTTTTAACTAAGTCCAAGTAAGGTCATGGTCTAAGTGGTGCTATCTCTTGGCTCCTATATTTAACCTACCTAATATACAGATTAATAAAAGAAAAAGAATCCTGTGTCCGTAAAAATTGATTTGGATGTTTCTGACATGTGACTGAGATTGGCAACCATGTTCATAGTTGCCATATTAAACAATATGTTTTCCAATATATAATTATGTACTAATGTACAACTAAATTTTATGTAGCCCTGAAATTTATTTTAAGATTTTCTACATACTTTATCCCGTTTTGTCTAGCCGATTGTTAAAAATGTAGAACAGGCAGAACTTTATTTACGTTTTGGTTGCTTTTGCAAGCAAAAAATTATTTTAATAAAGTACAAGTGCAAAAAACTTATTGTGAATTGTCATCGTACCCACTGTTTCATCTGAATTGTTCGCAGACCAGTAAGCCTTTAGTCATTGAATCTTCGTTTTGCTTTGTCATATGGTAGGTGTCACCACCACGTCGGTAATGGGAAAACAATTGACGCAGAATTACTGAAATATATCTAAGGCTGGCAGCCCTGTAGCGATGATCATCCAACGGGCATCCAATAACTTCTTCCTGTCAAAAACTGTCAACCAGTCAAACTGTCAAAGACGTACAATCCGAGTTTACAGTCGGTGATTGTTAGCCACGGTTTCTTAGTTTCGCGAATGGCGAATCGTATTCTTATCTGACTTTAGTGGATAGTGGAAGGGAAATAAACGATTTTCCTGGCCTTTTTTCAATATAAACGCGTTTCCAGTCTTCCCAGGCGAGAGCGACCTAGTCTAAGGTTGGTATTCTATTCCATAATCATTTTAATTTTAGTTGTTAAATGATGGGCTTCTTACATTGTCACTTTTTCTTGTTTCTGTGTCGAATAAGTTACGATAAACATAGTTTGCACGTGATATTGTGTTGAGTACAGCATAAAATTCATAGATTTTTTCATTGAAGCACAATAAGCTTTCTCCAATCCAAACGAACATAGGGTGGATCATAATTACAATAGGACCCTAAGTAGCCAATCTGTTCGTATTAAATAAGTATTCAAAAATTTAAAAATTACCACAAGATAGAAAATACAAAGCCAGCTTACACACTTAGTAGAAATTTGATAAAGGAAAATAACAAAAAACCAATAAAATGAGTAGGACATGAATGCTAAATAAATGTCATTAAACTTATCCTGTGGTTTTTGTTTGCGATGTTAGTTATTGTCATTTAATTTTCAAAATGTATTTTTTGCCATTTTGCACTTTTAATCTGATTGCTGAAGCAGCTGCTGAACATTAGTGAAGCAAATAGTAACATATCTTCAGTAGTCATGTGCAGATGAATGAATGTAAAATTTGTGTTTCATATGGAATGCATTTTTGAAAACAAACTGTATAATCATTATTATATTGGAAATCATTGTAGTATATATATAGTATCTTAGGATCAATAAAACAAATGTTTTTATGACATGAAGCAAACTGTTCTAACTTTTCATAGAATGTAGTTTTAATTTAATTTTAGATTCAATGACATTTGGTGACATTTTGTCAATACTACTAAAATCTAGCAGTTCTCATGAATTCAAGATGCACCTTTGATATCATTGCATTTAACATTTTTTTGAGCTTCATTCCTGAAATAGAACTTTCATCATGAATTAGTTGAATCAAGTTATCAACAATAGAAGCAATCTGTCCAAGTTCTATCATCATCAAAAATTCAAATGAGTATCTTTGTAATGAAATGTTACTGAACCTATGTTTGCGCAAATTTTATATTTTTATGTGATAATTGCATCAAATACTGAAATTGGGTTAGTAATATATGCAGACATAAAAAGACACATCAACATTTGTAATCACATGCCTCTTGAGGGTATTTTCACATTGAAAATATATTTCGAATATCTTTTAGTTTTTGCGTTAAGAGCTGACACTGTACCAAATTCTAAATATTACAAATCTTTCCCCTCCTTTGCATAGATGTAAGTTATTGTCCAAACTTCACTAATGTCAGAATGGTATTCTCTGTGTTGTAGAGGGCCAAACATTACTTGATATTGATATGTTCCTTGGTGAACTCTGCCGCCACTGCAACGATTTTCAAAAAACACAAAGCTGTCCTGTTCTTGTCATAGCAGTAGCCTAGCTTGGAATTTTCATCAAAATTGAAATGCCTAGTATTTTTCGATTCATAGAGGTGCAACAGACAAATTCATTTATATCATTGCATTCAGGTCATGTTCATATCATCAGACTTTAGACAATGAGATCATAATGATTGCAATGTTAATTTAGAATTGGATGAATATTTGCTTCTACTGTTAGTCAATATAGTATTTCAGGATAAATATTATATTCAAAACCACAACCGTGATAATGGAGGTAAAGGTTGTATATTAAATGCTGTTATGATTTCCTAATAGATTTTTTTAGCACCAGTAACATAGAAACCTGTCTGTTAGATAACAGGTCCGTTATATCAAGATACCAACTATAATTAAATGCATTTATGAGACAAATTAAAATGTGTTGATGAAATCATCTGTTACTGTTGTGTCTCCTGCTATTTTACAGTTTCTGTTATAAAAAATAATGCAGTTTTGCTTCTTACTTTTCAAGTTTACATTACAGAAGCTTATATTTAGACAGTTAATGTTGATGTGAATTTCAGAGTTTTATGGTGTCTAGGTCTCAAAGATTTGTGCGAGTAATCTCCATTGGTCTAGTTGTTGTTCTGGCGTTGTTGTCGTATCATCACACCAATTTTGATAAAATTTTGAGACCAATATGTTGTGACGTAATGGGACGAAATAATGCTTTATTTTTTAAAACCCTGCATTGGCAGAGGACTAACTAGTATTAAACAAAAAGATATCAAAACTTATTATAACTTTGTGTCTTTTGGCTTCCCAATAGTTTAGTCATGCAGTGTTTTGAATTTATGTTAACATTTTATGATGCGAACATCACAAAGATGTATGTCACTCTTTTCTGCTTGTGTGTCTGTCAGTATGCAAGTCTTAATAACTTTGATGCTACTGCTCAGATTGCAATGAAATTTTTAACACCAACTCACTGTTGTGGCTAAAGACACACATTCGGAAAGTTTGGTGGTGGAAAATTTCTACCGTCAGTGAAGTTGCCGTCGTTTGCCAGCATCCCAACTTTTATTTGTCGATGGCCGGCAAGTTTCAAGTACACTTTCTGTTGTAAATGACCTTCAAGGTCCTGAATTTCCGATAGTCGAATCATTCGATACAAGGACTTTTTATCGTTTTTAAGTTTACATCCGCGCCCTATCAATTAATTATTGGATAATCTCTTTACAGCCAATGTTGAAATGCTCGTAAAAAACTGGTCGGACCGTATTTATCGAAATATCTGATTTAAATCAGTTACATAATGGTATTGCTACTACTCCATAGGAGTGAAAGCTTCTGGCTTCCAAAAATTGTGAAGACCTGATTCCTCTGTCCGAGAAAGATTTTCTAAACGATCGACGGAATTTTTATCGATTGCACACATACATTCCGTCTCTTTCATACTTACGTTTTATTGGTAATCTTACAGGGTGGTCCCAGGTAGCAATGCTGATGAAAAAATCATTCAGTCACACTATTATGTGTCTGGGATTATTTTGATATTCTCATTAGATTGTAGTTTTAGTTATTAATTTTAGTTCCTACGTCTATTGCCAAAAATTGATGAAATTATTGTCATGCTAATTTTTGAATTGGGGTGGAGTTTCATGATGGACACATCACAAAAATACATGTCACATTTCATGGTTCCTGATAATTCGGGAGCAAACCGGTCTACAGAAAATCCGGGTCCGTGGAGAAATCTGAAATCCAGACCGATTGATTCTAAATATAAAAAATTACTTGGAATAGAAGAGCAATACGAAAAATATGTATGAAAAGTTTGAAAATTTTATATGAAGTTCCATTTGCAGGACTGTAACTAACCTCACTTTTGTCGGGCCTACTCGGAAACTGATAATCAAACTGCGATTAAATTTTTACGCTACGTTAATGTTACGGCGGAAAGCATATAATGGGATTGAAAATCAGTGGCGGCAGAGTACTCAAGAAACTGAAATTGTATCCAACTGTTTACCCGTTTGCCTTGTGAGATATAACCTGCAGATTTTTAAGCCTGTTGAGTGCCTGATTGCAGAAACAACTCAAACATCAAGTCAGTTTTTTAGTTCATAAATACGATGTAATCAGGGGATTGTTGAGGTTTCGAAATTCTAAGAAAAGATTTCAAGCAGAACAGATGACTTTCGAAACTGGATATTTCTTGGTCGCAAATATGTTATAATCAGCCAGACAAGTAGTATCTAGAACTGAAATTTTGCATTTTTTTGTTTTACTCACCATTATGCACCATTTTGGACCCAGCAACCATAAATCTTCTATACAGTAAAATACTTTGTTAGTGTACACTACATCTATACACAATATTTCTGAACAAATAACTGAAATAGACATAAATGCTCTCATTCTACTGACAGATATTCAGGACACAATTTGTTAGCTTAAAGTGACAGTACATTGCATTTTTTGGTCCACAGAACTCCCAGCTATTATTTCTTGCACGATATAATATATTTCACAACTGGTTACATAAATTGCTATTCTATGGAATGATAAAAAAAATCACAAATCACATTTGTTCCAGGCGCTTCCAGTATCGTATGCTGACCATGCATATGAGCATCTTCTTGTAGCTTCCGCGTAATCCTTTGCTGCCAAATTTTACTGCACGGCCTTAGGAATGTCGTAATACAACTCGTGGTTTCGTTGAGTTACGCCCACTTTACGGTGCGACGAATGACAAACGGTGCGGGCGCCGTAGGCCACACCCACCGTCACGTCGGACCATCCGTAGGCGTAGGTAAGGACGATACTTTTAGGCATCATTCGTTTTACTATGTTAGGCTAATGCTTTTCAGTGATCTACCAAAATTTTTCTGCCATTAAATGAGTTTTGAATTATTTTAATGTAGGATTGGAAGAACACCACATGTAGTAGATGGATTAGGAAGTACAGTCAAATTAGCAGGAAATATATTATGTATAATGGTGAACTGACTACAAGTCTGAGGGCATGGCTTCTTATAATGGTCAGTTTTTAAGATATGAAGGGTCACAATTTCGCATAATGGTTAGTTGTTCGATCTCATGAAGATTGGAACAAAAATTTAATTTTTTAGAAGAGCAGTTTTTATCACGTAAGAGAAATTCTGAAGACGAATCTAAAAAACAGTCAGTTTCGGACATTTCAAATCCGCAATAAAGCAAATATGGGAAAGCACCTGAAATTAAAGACGTTTTCCTGAAAAACAATCATCTATGGTTAGACTGCCAGGTCGTCTTCAAAAATTTGTAGAGCTAGGAGCAAAAAAAGAACAACAGAAGGAATTCCTTCCAATTTTGGAGATGTTACCGTTCACGCAGCACAAGCTGAGTTGGGAAAATCTGGAAAAATAGATGGCATAATGGATAGTATATCTTACGTTGCGTCATATGACACCCTTAACCATTACATTACGAGTAGAGGATACTAATATTCCTTGACCTTCGACCCGTCATATCCAAAAAAATCTAGCCAATACCAGACGTTATGCTCATGAAGATTTTGAATTACGTTATTATAATACATATTCGGCCAATTTGGCTGTATGCAATTTTTTCTATTTGATATGTGTGGTGTTGAAAAACCATTCTGCACTACTCCAGAAGGGGGAGCAATCATCTCGTACAGCATGTGGGGTCGAATGAGGGGGCTTTCCGAGATACTATGTCCTATAACTTGAAGATGTTTTAAGTTTAGATCAACTTGATACAAATCTGCATATTAATCATAACTGTGCAAAAAAACTAGACCTGTTAACCCGCCTTGTGATCATATCAGAAAGTCTTTTCAAACGAGGCCTCATGCAGAGTACAGGTAGACATCATTATTGTTGCATGGCAAATTTTTCGAATTTGAATATTTACGAGGTTAAATCACCGAAATCTGTGTCATTAATGTGCTTTGATGTTCCTATCTGTCGGTATTCACGTTTGCGATACATTAAAACCACCACCAAGCACCGAGAAATCACTGGTATAAGATATTTAAAAAACTATATCGTCGACCCTTGCACAACACTTTTCGGATAATTTAGTTGAAGATTACATCAGATTTAGTTTAAGAATCGCAGGGTGACCTTGTTGAATTTTCATTTCATTGCCAGAGAACAATGTTTCTAAGCGGTATCATCACAGTACAACGTGAATCTACTGACTCAATGTTTCTTGTTCACGATCTTGTATACGGAGTTGTTGCTGTGAATATGAATATATAAATGACTGTCAGGTTTACGCTTTGTTGCAGGCATGGCCTCGTTCATGACGAAAAAGAAAAAATACAAATTTCACGTTGATGTCTGCTTGGAGGAGTTGGTTGAGGTACCTTTTGTTTCTGCAGTCCTATTCGCCAAATTACGCTTACTGGATGGAGGAAGCTTTCAAGATACTAGTAGTAGGTGAGTGATTTTCACCCAAAATCCTTTTTACAGATCGTTTTTTAGTTAACTAAAACCACATTTCACTACTGATCAGTTGACATTACTAAATATGTGCTCTGAATGCGTTTAGTTGATTGCAAATGCAATCTAGGAGATCTAGAGCACAGTAGTGCCAGAATAATACTCTTCTCTCTTAGAACCTGCCTGTCCCAACTACCCTAACCTATAATTATATAATAAATTATTGTTGAGTACGGCGAGCAAAGGGAGGGTGGGGAGACCTGATAATAATCAGAATTTTCAACTTTTCATACTGTTATGTACCAGTTGTCCGCTAAAAGAAACTAGATTTATTTACATTTTTTGAATAAAGCGCAACCATCTGAATTTCGTCAGATATTTTCATTTCTCAAAACTTATTTTGGGTTGCATTTTCTTTATTGTTTATCAAGTATCTCATAAAGAACCATTCAGTAGAGTATATCGGTATTCACGTTTATAGAAAATAGAATGAATTGCCTACTTAGATGCCGTTTGTACGCAATAGTACCTCAGAGCACATCGAATTGTGGTCGAATTGATTCAATCTGCTGTTCGTGGAAGACACCAACGAGTTTACACAAACATACACAATGTAAAGGTTTAAATGCGATTTCACTAAATATTTCGATGAAGATGATAAAGTGTGTGCGAATTGGGCTTTTCCAATGGAAACTTTTTACCGATTATGAAAAATGTAAACAAACTTCTTTGCGGCTACACCTCACACCGTCATTTTGTATTGGATGCGAAATCCCCTTTACATAACTTCTTCAATGGGGTTTTTTCAAAAAAAAAAACTTTTTGACGGAATATTGCTGATTTTATTATTTATACGAACAAGAAGTTGCAAAAAATCCTCTCCAATGTTCAAACATAGACTTTCGCGCCAACGTTGTGACGTAGTAAATCTCAGCGGACCATCAGAAGTTCGTCTTTTTTCTCTCTAGACACTAGACAATATAGGTTATGAAACGTTCATCGATTGACATTGACACCATCCAGACATGCTAACCCCTATTCTGTTATCTACACGCCGGTTGCAACCCTTATAATCTGACAAGTAAAAAATGGGCTATAAAACAATGTTGTTTTTGGAAAATTCTCCAAATACCAGTTTAAATTTGGCTCAAAATGCTGTTCCGACCTACTGCATAGGCGTACAGTCATGGACAGTTGAACCGCGGAGAAAGCCATTGATTAGTAAGTGACGTTTTACTGAAATCTATCAAAAGGCTGATTCGTTTCCCATACATTAAGACCTACTTACTGAAAAGTGTTCGCAAAAGGCCTCGTCTGCATTTCAGAACATTTTATGAAATCCGTTATCTCACGTGCAATACTTTGGCTCATGAAAGAACCTGAACACGAACGGACGGGAGACGTCCTTGCAAGGTAACACAATCGGTCTGTAATAAACAACAGCGGGCTTTCGTTATGCAACCGATCGGGCGGAAGGTGTGGTTGATGGTGCGATTACGCATAATTATATAGATTCCATAAGAAATTGTTACAGTTTACATTTACACTTATTCGAACTGTAACGTTGTTTTTCGAAAGGCAGTGTGATTATGAGGAATATGTCGTCGTCACAAAATAACATTAGGACCCTTGAAACAAGTTGAATTTTTCGTAGAATTATAGAAATATATAATATTGAATATATTCGGAACATATTTACATACAGTCAGTATTGGTGTAGTTACAAAATTCAAAAATAAATTCCAAGGTGTTTATTATTATTTTCTCAAATTGAGGGAGGCTAAGACTACATCCCGTCAAGACTTCAGTTCCTTACGTTGATTAGAAGGCGGGGAATTGTTTTGAGAAATTAGCGCGGACAATAATGATAGCCAGGGAGATAGTGACAGCTTTTGTGCTATATTTTTTCTTGAAAAATCTTCGATAGTACCTATGATGAAAGTGTAGGTCAACCGCACACATAAAAATTAATTCTCAGACGTGGAATGTGTTCTTTCATTCACGTATACCATATCTTCTTATATGCGCAAAGCCATAATAATCTTAAAATAAGAATACTGTATTTTTGATCATATAGAGTAAATTTAAGTAAATGTCTTCAATCCAAATAATTGAAATAAATTAATAGAATAGTGAAACTTTCTCCCTACGACCTCCAAAAAAAGTTTTGCAGATGGTGGTTCAGAGGGCAGCAATCCATACCTCCTCAAGCCAATTTTCTCATTAATGAGTGGTCACTGGTCAGTCTCCTTCCTAACGAAATGCCCGCGGACTTTGTTCTTTTGAGGTCTGCTCCATGTTGATGCCCTCTTTGAGTCCGCTTGGACATCTTTCGATTTCAACTAGATCATTCTTTATGTATCAAGACTGACTTTGATCTACTAGCTTTCTCGTTTCTCTGATCCTTGATCAGCTCAAAACTAATATCAACACTTGACTTTTCCGTACTAGTCATGGTACACCGTAATGTATATTTTGCTTTTGCGTTCGTAACTGGTTAAGTATAGAAAACAGCTTTTCTGTCTGGATTTAGCAAACGTCGAATGACGTCATACTAATATAGCGCATAAGTACCTAGTTGAAATGCATGACCGTGCCTTGGCGTGAGCATAATTAAACCTTGACCGCAGAAGTTTAAAGGTGAAGCCGCTTCTCACCTAGAAAGGTTACACCCCCTTTGTAATTTATCCGCCTCCCTCGCCCCTTGTCGGCATCAAGTTAATGGCGTAATCGTGACCCGTGTATTCCCCGTGGGTCCGTTTACCCACATATTACGGGTTGAACAGAACCGACAACTACCTATTGTCACGCTTCCGTAATATCCAAAACTCAACTTTCGGTTCAGACGTGTATGCTATGTACTATTCGGTTAAATGTTCGTGATGAACGTGTTGCGTGCCGATGAAATTCAAAATGTGAGTCATAGTCATCGGTATATCACCACCTCGAATTTATGTAGAATGGAATACAGTTCATATATATATATATATATATATATATATATATATATATATATATATATATATATATATATATTATACATAAATTCGAGGTGGTGATATAAAGATTGTGTTATCACTGGGAAGCGGCATTAATTGCAAAGTGTACTCTTTGAACTTTTTAATCCAAGCTTTCGGATGGCTATGCATCCATCTTCAGGGCTACAATAACTTATGTAAGTCATAATATGACTTTAAGTTATTGATGTTCTTGCTAACGATGTTATGTAATTGATAATATGGAACATGTAAGAATTGTTTGGTATCACATTATTAGTCGATTATATAGTACAAACACAGATTAGAATTGATTAAATGTTCAAACTTGTACGGACAGAAACATGGTGAATTCTTCTTGCCCGTTGGCCGGTGACAGATCCGGATTTTTTTGGAGGGCTCAATAATCGTGAGTTTGGGGAATATAAGTTTTTTGGTGGACGATACAATCTGCTTGACGTTATTTTGAAATGAAATTCGCCTTCAATAATGAGCCAGTATAGAAAGATGAATCATAGAGGCAACCAAATAATTTCCTTTTGGAGTAAATGAAACTGTTATTTTCATAACAGTCTCCTGTTAAAGCAAAGAAGGAAAAGAAAAATATTTCTCGCCTGCCCCTCTCAACCTTTCAATTAATGCTCAGTCACGTTTACTCGTTGATCCATGTGCTATGAATGAACACTAAAAGGTTGGAAAAATGTCTGGCCGTTAAAGGAAGTTGGACGGAAGTATGGATACGATAATCGTCTACCGGTTCATAGACGCAAATAAATTATTACATAACGCTTCCATTTTATAAGGACAGCGACAATTTTCAGATCGAATTTTTAAATTTTTGGATTGTGAGAATTATATTGTTGCAGACAGAGCTTACGTATGATAATGGTATACAGATGTCCAGCGACAAGATAAATATGTAAATTGTTAATAGCTTTTTGTTTTATGTGTTCGCCTTTCATGTGTCTCTTTTTAACTATTTGGAATATACATAATATATGCAGCATAATATCCTTTTTTGGTTGATATAATTCAAGCTTAAGTGTATGCTCTCCACTATGCATCACACCTGCTATACACATGTATTTTTTGTCTTTAGCCTGGCGGTCTAACTGTAGAGAGCAATCGGGTACTATATACGAAACCCAGTCAAGGGTGTGATAGCAACAATAACTCATTTAAGTGTCGCCCTCTATGGAGACGCCCATTGGCAACTTACGAAGTCAAAGGTCCTAACACATGGACTGCCTTGAAGCGACAACAAATGTCCTTTACGACATCTGTCAACAAGGGTGAACTGATTTACAGCGATATCCCTTGTTTTGTGTTAAATACTTTTACGATGTACCGTTATCTCAACTCATTCACATCGGAAGCTGACAACTGCTATTAAGCTCTCTTAAAAATAGAAAAAAAACTTGAAATTAAAAAAATTATTGTTCCAAATAGTTCAGCTTTGCGTACACAGTGGGCCACCCTGTACAAAATAATGTTTTAGATTTGTCGATTATTTCTTAGTTCAAAGTAAATAATCATTCTACGAATGTTAACTAATTTTCATCAATTTTCAATGGAATACTTCGTGTGGTGTGTTTTTCATCCCATAAATGTTATAATATCGTCGTAAATATTGGCAAAAATAAAGCTTCATATTTTATAGTCAACAATTAAAATTTTCGATAAGCTATATTTTCAGTCTCGATTGTATGGATTCGTTATCAATGAGTACGTTTTGTTAGACTGTACTGATATGATAAAGTAATGCCGTACTTCTAACAATATATAGATAATGGCTGTAAAAGTATCATCATCATTTGTAAACATTTGCATAATAAAATATGAACAGCACTTTGTAAACTTGTGGATACGTTGACCTTACGGAAATATTCTCACATGTGCAAGTAAACAGATGTTCGACTATAGGAAACTAGTTGCATTCGCTAATGATGGCTATGTTAAGAATGATAATAATATACGAAATATCATATAACACCGAGTCTGGAATGTCCAGGTCGATATTTGTATCAAGATATTTTTGCTTGATTAAAACCAAGATGCTTCATTCAGAGAGAACTGGTGGGTGCTAAAATGGCTATAATGAATAAAAGGGAGGATGTTTTAACTAATGAATAATTTAGCAAAGCATTGCGAAATATTTAGATAAATAGTTGTTATAATATAACTAACAGAACTAATGCGGAGATCAGAATTAAACTAGTGTATCATAGGCACCATTGCATTGTTCGACAATTGAATGACTTTCAAATTTGTACTCGAATTTATTCATGTTGTATAACCTGAACTCCTCTGGTAATTTATTGTATGACCTTATAGCATTGAATACATAATATCTGTGTAAAAAATGTATTTCTTATAAGGAAAAACAAAGTCTACTCTTTACATATATGTATAGAATATAGAAGGGATCTGTTTTGTAACTTGTTTCCAAATCGAATGGAATACCACGTAATTGATACAACTTGAAATTAGCTGGTATGTTCCATGTGATATCCATTCGAAACTTATTCTAATTTTGTACCTAATTGCTTTTTCGTAAAGCTACATTTTAATTTGATTATACCATATATCTTGCCGGTATACATCAGTATGTTACATTATTTATATTGTAAAAACGTGAGAACGATATGGTAGCAGACAGAGCTCTCTCGAGATAATGGTATCCAGATGTTTAATCTCAAGATAAATATGTAACTTAATATTCGCTTTTTTGCTTTATGTTTGTATGCTGTCATGTTTCTTTCGACTACTTGGAAAATGGATTCAGCAGATTTTCAGGGTTTTATATTTTGAGCTGTAAAATGTTAATACTGTATGGTCTACTATGCAAGAGATTAATTTTAATGTTGTGACTATTTTTACCGAGCGTCAGGAATTTTTTATGGCAATGATGAACAATTTTCTAATTATCTTCCAACCCAGCGTATGTTCGTGGTTCGAACTGGCGAAATGCCAGGATAGGTCATGTTTGAATTTTCAAGTCAGGCATACACTGTGTCAACATGCTTGAATTTGTCCCCCTGCAAGAAATTTTTTGTGCTCACTGCATACATCGTCTTGAGCACATATTCAATTTTACTGAACGGTATAACCAAAGTAGATATATAAATTAAGCACTAGTCTACTCATACTATTTTATTTTTGAATGTTTGTCGATTTGTCGGGCGAATAGAAAAAAGTGGATGGGTTTGAACTAGTTGCAGTAGCACCAAAACTAAATTTAAACCAAGAATAACTCACTGTAGCATTTTCGTATGAGTAGGTCAATAGGCATGAATTATGTTGCAATTGCAAATTTAATGAAGTAACATTTTACACTTATGTAATTCAACACTGTAACGATGCTGTAGGGTAAGCGAAATACGTCACAGATTTAGTACATATGATTTCGGACTTAGATATCAATTTTTTTTTTTGAGGAATCACAAAGGGTAAATTTTGCTATAGCTACTGAGCTATAGCAAAATTTCTCCCTAAATAAAGACGTTTTATTATTAGTATTATTGTTAAATGTCATTCACTAGATGCCGGTGTTTCATTTCTGTCGGAAGGTTTGCTTGTTCCAAACAGTTCACAAACTATTTTTGTTCGCAGTAGTATAATTATTTTTCTACGTGCATGTATCCACTAGGCTCGTGACTTTATGCCTGATATTTTTGACCATGACACATGAAAAGTCGTAAAAATGGTTGATTCAGTTTGGAAATATTCCAAAACTAGAAGTACGAACTGAAACATGTAACACATTCTAGAGAAATATTTGTAGGAATAGGTTTGTCCAAAAACTTATTTCAACATAGCTTTCACCTGTGAATTTTTTCACAAACGTTGTTTTTATGATGGGGAAGGAACAACCATAAAAAGTGCTTTGTCAATTTAAGCACTTTGAGACGTCTCAAAAATCATTATATTTTCTATTGGCCGCTAATCGAAACCACACACGAATGACTGAATATCGTCACTAATATATTAGGTTAAGTCAACTATGTGGTTTCAATTTGCCATTAGAAAGAAAACCACAGGTTTAATGTTCAAAAAGTAACATTAATCCGCGTGAGAAATATTTTTAACTACCCCCGGAAACTATCGGCACATGAGAAACGTACAAAAAGGTTAGATATACAAACATTTTTATCAGTACCTTTATATTGCTGATTTCCCGAAATGATCAGGACCAAGAACTTTTTCTACATCTTTATGCAATGCCGAAGTTTGGTGATGTTTCGATAAAAGACAGCACATTTTCAAAAATATACTCAGGTGTTTGAAAAAAAATGATTAGCAATGACGTACTGTCAATAAACTTTAAATGGGGTTACGAAAAATAAAAGAAAAACTAAATTAAATGTGAAAAACAGAAACAACAAAAAAAACAATACGCCTAAGAAAATAATTGAAAATAAATAAGACAAAATTTATATTAATTTTACAAAGCCTTTTCATCGTTGCTTTAGAGGCAACTTAGTGACAAAATGTCTGACAGACACATATGTATATAAGAGTGGCGACAGGCAGACTGAGACATAGAGAGAACGAAAGGAAATTAGTGTAATGATTTTTCTTGATGTATATCTCAAGAAAACATAATGCTACGATTTAAAAACATAACGCTTATCAACGTGGAATACTGTCATATAAAAATATGTTTAACATTTTTACGTTGCAACAAAAAGCAATTTGTTTTAATGTGCAAAACGATAACCGTATTAAGTATCATGCACGAGGTGTGCATTCGAGAGTTATACTGTGTCTGAGTACCTATGATAAGTAAAAAATATAAATTGTTATAATTTTTAGAACAAAGCTGTTTAATATGTCGTGCACTAAAAGGCAAAAAGTACGGTCTTTTAGGAATTACCTGGATTCTATCAGATGGTTGCCTTCGATATTGTCAACTAATGACCAAAACTGATCAATTGTAGTTCCCCCACTAATTGAATTCACAGCACTGTTTCCAGCTCTGAACCTCTAGGAAGACTACACACACACATATACAAATATAAATTCTCAGACCAAGAATACAACACCTTTTAAACTTGAATTAAGAAAAATACTATATGATTCAGATAAATGCAAGAAAGAATTCCCATTGGTATCTACAGTTTTGATAATTTTTTGGTTCATCTTTTCAAGGTTAAGGAACCATCCAAAATTACAGTATGTTTAACTAATAAGTTATTTGATGAAGTAGAACTATTTGCGCCAAGATCATGAAATGCTCCAGACATTCTTCTAGGTTGGATTTTCTCTGTTTTGTGCCAAGATTATCATATGTTCAATTTGAGATTTTGGTATTCTCACTTCCAAGACCTTCCCTGGATTGAATTGAATATACTCTATATGATCAAAAAGGCAGTATTCTTACTTTAAGATTATTATGGTTTTGCGCATATAGGAAGATATGATATACTTGACTGAAAGCGCATATTCTTTGTCTGAGAATTTATTTTTATGTGTGTGTGTGTCATCACAGATAGCAATTGATTGATTAGGAGTTATTTGCCTCGGTAGTTCTTTTGAGCAGGCCCATATCGCAGTTACGTATAATTTTTCATGAAAAATACATGATTGTTGCTATTCTATCTAGATTCACCCAGACTTTGGTTTGCAGCGTTGTCCTGTATATCCCAACTCCCGATCCGTGTATTGTCTTTGGGCCATCTGACAGTGGTTGGAAATCGTGAAAATTTGGATAAAATATGATCATTCGCTATGTTGAAAAAATTAGTATCATAGTTTTTGGCATCGCTGATTACTAATTTGATGTTATTTTTTGAAAAAACAAAATGGCGGATGTAAAATGGTATACAAATGATACAAGTAATTATTTGTCGCACTATGGTTTTTCTGTTCATGAAATCGAAAGTTGCAATTTGTTCTTTGGGTGTGTTTTAAATAAAAGTATTGTGAACACTAGGAAAAGAATTCAAAGTGGAGTTTTTACTAATCCTTACTTTTTTACAAGTTTCATATGATTGGATTGTGAAATTTGTATTGTAGTTAACAGTGGATTTTGGTAAATCATTCGAAAATGATGTTCGACAATAGATACGGATAAGTAATACTCACTTTCAGATAGAGATTCCATTTTGTGAAATTGGAATTGGTCAATTCATTGATAAATTCTGTACTTTAAAAAAATTGCTTTTAATTATGACAACACGTTTGACATTCTACTTCAGAAGGTCAGCTCCAAACTATCTACAAAGAGCAGATCATAACATCTGCTCATTTCTAACAGTGGAAAATGATGGAAGGTTCATCGTTATAGTGATACCAATCAACGAAAATCCCTGGATAAATAATTATTCGATTTTTTGCCAACTTTTCACAATTTTTAACCAATGTGCGTCTGTATACTAGACTGTTTAAAAATAACAGGCTGTTTTTTCTGATCTATACTGTTTAACTAATATCTAAATTTGGAATTTCCCACTGAAATTGTACATTGGGCTATTGCGTCCCATGATTATTCCTAGAAATGAACCAGACTTCAGTTATGTAGATAAATTCTGGTACTGCTAATTGGATTTGAGAGTTTGATATTTTGTTTTTCAATATTTTTTCTAAATTTAGGTCCATTAGACTACAGCATCAAGCAACTTGACGCCATTTTTGTACATTTCAAAATATATTTCCTAAATAGCTCGTCCTCCCCCCCCCCCCCCTCCCTTAAATAATTGTTCGGCGACGTTATTGCAATCATCATCGACTGCATCATCATCTGAAAAAATTGAATGGCCAGTGAAATGTATAGACTTTAATTTCCATTATAATTGATAGGGTCACAAGTCCGATTTTTGATTGCTATAATTTCTTATCTAATTGTGAATCATCATTCAAGTATATGATATACATTTGTTTACGTACGGTGAAGTACATTTAAATTCAATTAAACATTCGTGTTTGTTGAACGGCCGGGGATTTTTTGCGAATGCCGTGAGAAGATAATATATTTGCACAAAAAACAAATACCTAGAATTTATTTGTATTGTTTATATTTTCCAAACATGGCATTTCGGAAAATCAGAAAGAAATTAATAATATAGAAATCATCAAAACTTAATTTTTTTCAAATGCATCAGCAATTATTTTTAGAGCCCACAAAAAAGTTTTGCTTGCACTTGCTTAAATCCAATTTTGAAACTAAACACTGTTTTCCTGGTAATAACCAGTTAATTACAATGCCAATTCAATTTTAGAAACTGATTTTGTTTGTATTGGGTCGTTTGATAAGTTTTGCAAGAGCAGGCGAAACGTTAAGACAAAAATAAAAAAAATTGAACAATGAATTTAAGGGGTTCCTCTTCTAAGATCAACACAATTATGATACTCAAAAACTAAAGGCAGAAAACCAACATCAGCAGATAAGGAAAAAATAAGACTGGTGTACGTCTCTTTTTGTTAAATCTTGATGATTCCGTTATCACCCAACGAAATTTGAAAAATAAAAGCTATTTAATTTTCAATATAAGGAATTTATTTCATAAATTTCTTTACAATTGGAATATAAGTTCTGGATACACCTAGAATTATCAGATAGATCGGCGTATTGGAATACAGATGGTCTTAAATTAGCATTTTGCGGTTTAGTTGAATGTTGAGCGAATACCTTGAATTCCAAACATACGATTTCAATTATTTCCTTCTGGTATGCGAAACAAAACGATATTGCAATCCACCAATTTGTCGTGTATCTCAGTTATGTGGTGCTCATTGTATATTTATAAATCTTAGCCATACATTTTTCGCTCACGAATTACCATTCTCAACACCGAATGATGTCATTCGCAACGTGATTCAATTTTCATATTGGCTAGTTTATTGGAACATTTAAATCTTTTCTAATATACGAGAAACCGTCATGCGGATGTTGTGGTTCAGATTCTTCTCGTTGCATACATAATATCTTCGGTTTCCTCCAGTTTTCTCAGTCTGCGTATCCAGCATTTAAGTGATTACTCACCAGGCACCTCAAGCGATTAAACTAAATATTTTTAACTTTCCTTGGAGAGAACCGAATCATTCAAATGCAGATTTGTTTTTGCGTGGCGCTAAAACAAATAGAGCCAGTGAAATGATTACAATGATAAAGCAGAACAGATTTCTTCGGATTGTGGGTTAGAGCAGCGTTGCTTAACCTTTTTCATTCCACGGACCCCTCGAAAATCAAGCGTCATATCAAGGACCCCCTCAATAAATGGGCAACATTCTCCAAAAGGACGACTGTCTATGATGGTCTAGAAAGGGGTAAAAAATCCCCCATTTTTGCTAATGATAAATAATAAGATTACTTGATACTTAATAGATTTTAATATCCTGTCCGTTGAAATTGTGGCACTTGTGATAACAGGTGTATGCAGTGCCATCTACTATACAATAGCTAAACTAATCTGCTATTATACTAAAGATGGAGCTTTATATTTTGCTTTCATAAGTCCGATAAATTTGAATTAGGTTCAGTGACCTGGCTAGGGTGGTTGGTCGGAGAGTATAGCGGATAAATGTGCAACATTCTCCAAAAGGACCACTGTCTATGATGGTCGAGAAAAGGGGTTAAAAATCTCCCATTTTTGCTAATCATAAATAATAGGATTACTTGATACATGATAACATCGATAAGTTTTAGACCATTTATTCTAGTACCTGCTACAAATACAAAAAAATAGGTCAATCAGCTAGAGCATTTACAACAAGGTACAGAAAACATATAAGTGCCTTCAAAAACCACCCAGAAAGATCAAATTTTGCCAAACATTTACTAGATACGAATCATAAAGTTGGCAACGAAAATAGAATGATTGTACTTCATACTTGTAAACTTGTAATAAAATACATGATTTCAAAATCATGGAAATATTAGAGATTAAAAAATATATGCGAAATTCTGATTTCATTGTAGTGAATAAACAGACTGATCTTTTAAACTCAATTTTTATCGATACATTACTATAAGCTTCCATCTATTTGTATTCTGTGTCAACTTACTCTTGAAATATTGAAGTTGTAGAATGTATTAAGAAGAATGAAATAGCTTAAAGAATAAAATATCTAAAAACGTGAAATATATTAAGAAACAAAATAGCTTATCACATTAAATGTCTTAAGGACCTTTTGACAGAGATGGTTAAGGTTTTCTGGTGGTTTACCTTAACACTAGTGCAAATGCAGTCGCCAAAAAATATTTACCCTGAGACAGACAAGAAAGAAAAAATAAATAATTTGTAGAGGATTGATTTAAATCGAAATTTACATATCGATGCATATGGCTTTAATTTTTTTAGCATGATTGCAACCGTGCCAAAATACCGGAAACGTTTTAACTACGCTACAATTACTTATAAATAGATTTGAATTTGTATTCCCCACTATAAAGTTTGATATGCCGCCCTAGATTCATCAGACTATTATGGAGCAAAAAAATTGATTTGTTATTGAATACTTATTAGTCCAGACAAAAATGTCAGAAAGTGTATATCAAGGAATATAAAAAATTAGTTTGGACAAGTGTTGATGATTATTTGTTTTTTGTCAATTGCATCGTAGAAAATACACGATCAAAATAAGTAAGCACCGTCTATCACATCGCTACATCATTACCCTCACAAAATTTGACGGGCAAATTCATTTGTATCTTTTAGGCGACAAACAGACCAACGGACATAGTGACGGAAATGGTCATCATGAGTAGGAAGCATAGTTTGTATCCTTCGTGTCGGTTCTAACCCCAAGTTTCTGTTCCGTTTGCAGGCAAGAAGTCCTGGACCACCGGGTGCAATGGAACGCCTCGTTCACATTTCCCTGCAAGATGATGGCGAACGCTAGCACTGGGGTGATGGAGCGATGCGTGTTGCGGGTGTCCGTGAGAAAGGAGTCGAAGGGGGGCCGGTCCTTCACCAAGCTGGGATTCGTCGATCTCAATCTGGCAGAATATGCGGGAGCCGGGGTGGTCAGGAAGAAGGCGCTGTTAGAAGGGTAAGCACCAGATGCATTCTGCTGAAAAATACACCTTCGTCTGAATACATTCGCCTTCGATCTAAAAAAGCAGGAGTATTATCAGAAGCCGAAGGGTTCGATCTATGTAAGAATCGATAGAAATACTACGAATATCTAACTGTGCATGGAAAGGTGGGGGAGCAATACGAAACGCCTGCAATCAAGAGGAAGTACTTAGAGATTTTATTTTAAATTCATGGGGACATCAACAAGCCTTTTAGTTTATGAGTGAATGTAGATTGCATGGCTTATATGCGACTGTTCACTGACAGTGCGAACCTCTCTTCAAATCCTCTTTTTATTCAAATAATAAAAGAATATCCGTTAAAAGATTAAAATGATTTGTAATTTAATAAATGAATTATATACAGCGAGAAAATTCGTATTGAATAAGAAATAATAAATATAGGGTACTTCTGAATAATTTTTTTTATAGATAACCTCTCACGCAAAGACGTGCTTCATAAGCGCTGCGAGAGGATTAATGCATTTTCACATTGGCGTTAAAACGATGTAGATTGTAACCATCGGGGAAAAAAATCCATGGTAGCTCATTCCACAACTCCGAGGTTCTACAAAAGAACGATTTTTGGAAGAGGAGTTCAGCTCCTCTAATCTTTGCTGGACTGCCGACGCTTGGTGTTATCATGCGAGACAGCGTGTCTTATAACATATAGTTTCATTTAAATAAGAGATGAGGTGAAAGGACAAGGAAATATTTTGGCACTCTTGTCTGCTGGGCGAGTGTCGTCAGATCTCGTCATTTTCATTTTAATTAGCAATTTAACGGAATAATTTTGACTACGACCGCGACCTGATTTTTTCTAGGCAGGAGGCGTTTATATATATTTAGGTTTGAAACAAAAATGCTGGCGAATCCAAGAAGTTGAAAATTCAATGACTTTCGCTAATGAGAATGTGAGATATAAGATCCCCACCAAAAAAAAAACATTTTTCAAAATACTTGAACGAAAGAGACTGTACCACAGGTCACTGAGCATAGACCACTTCGTGGACCCTTTTGTGCCTTTATCCCCGCTAGCTCCCCAGCCTTTTTAGCAAATGTAAGTATCCGTGGGAGCCTTCCTGGGATGTAGTGAGGCTTCACAGATTTTCTAATTTTTATGTTAATAATTTTATGGGACCTATGACGGATATGACTTTCTATTTTTTTTTTGTATATATAAAAATTATGAACGTAATGGAAAATTATTTATTCCTCATTTCAGATATGACGCTAGGAGGCGCCAAGACAATAGTATGTTGAAATTTAGGATAGAACTGAGTATGGTGTCTGGGGACATACTTTTCAAGGCGTAAGTGTCATCATTATTATTTATTATGTTAATCTTGATATACAGGAAGAGAGTAAAGTTAGTTTTGTTGATGTCGTGTATTGGATATGTCTACTATGATGCTGATGCTTAGTACTTTTATCAACATACAATTGCTAGACTTGATATTAATACTCATTTTTGTTAGTGAAATGTTTTATTCAAATTAAAATAACATTTAAATCGGACGCAACCAGTCATGTGCAGAAGCTTTCTGTGTGGCCTGCGTGTCGAGACATAATGAACATCCTGTTTCTCGTATCACTGTTCACAAAACAGAATCTTAAACTGGATGGACACGAGGAAAAAGGAACGATTAAACTGAATTGATCAGTTGATTCAAATCAGCTCGAATCTGTTAATATTGTGCATTCACGTACATATTTATTTTCAGACCTTCGCCGTCGTTGAAGCATAAGCAAATCAACGTTGATGAATCCGGTAACGAACAGAGGTCCGAAGAATTTTCCAGCGGATCTTTAGCAGGTTCAATAGCTAGTGGTAGTTCAGGTTTCGGATCACTGCCAAAGAAAAGGCCGGCACTGCTTTCGTCAGGTAATGCAATGTTGTAGTCATTTAAAACTGGACAGGTTTAATCTGAATCGTACTATATGTTTTATATTGCTAAGGTCCTGATGAGAATTAAGTTTGCTGCTTAAAGTGTGATTGAATAGAGCCTTCATGAATATGGGAAAGTTTTTATAAGAGCACAACGAGTTCGTCTTCAGGATTCGTATGCTAAAATGTGATGTGACTGTTGTATGGATGTAATCGAGGCTTTTGAAATGGACTTTACATGTGAACGCTCCGAATATCATGGGTAAGAAGAGACCATTGAAAGTCAATTGAAAAGCCATGTAATGAGGGGAGATAAATATGAACAATACGACTTAGAAGGGAAAAAAACGTTGTTTTATGTAAGGTAGAGAAGTTGATAATATTAATCTAACAGAAAAAACTGCAGCGTGGGAGCTTCACGTTATCCCTCACAACCATTTTCGTGCCACCCATTTCGCGGAAGCTACGTTGTTAATTGAAAAGTATTATTTTCCAAGCGTGTTTCCGCATGGAAATGGAATAATGTGATGTAGAAGGGGAAATGAATCTGTCTGAATAACTGTCAGTTCCTCATTTATCATTACCTAATCAGGTTACATTGTCGATACTGGTGACCTAAATGTAGTTTTGTCATGGACAGAAGCTTTACGTAATAATACCAAACTGATATACTTTTTTGACCTGAAATTGAAAAACCTTACTGTTGTGATAGTTTTGAATAATTAATTTCAACACTTTATACAAATAGTGGAGACAGAAGATATAAAGGCATATCATTTTTTTAATCTCGAAATATTTAAAAACTGTTCCTTTTTACTTGTCGCTCAAAACCGATAGAAGTGTTCTAACAATTTCTTTTTCAACTTTTTTTTTTGATATATTATGATGTCTAGATTACGAAAATTTCTTCATTATCTATTGCTTGTCTAATTTTCATAGATATCCTCTCGCAAAGGCTCCAGAAGCGCAGCGAGAGGTCAAATGACTTTGAACTTGATGTGCTGTAAATTGTAACCATTGGGGACAGATTTCGTCAGCTCATTCCACAACGTTTTTGTCGTGTGTGTGGGTATTTCAGTATCCGCTGAATGAATCTGAAGAAACTTGGGGAGGCGTATGATAGAAGTAAAGAATAGGTTATGATTCGTTATTTTTTTGGGATCAAAACTTCAAAAAGCTTCGTTTTTTATGTTTCTCGAGCATCAAATCATTATCGGTGCAGTTGTACATTCTTTCACAACCAACCAAACCATGGTTCTTTCTGTCCCCACTGATGGACAAGCAGCACAACCACATATCCGATTTTTGCTGCAGACCTGGTGATCGGCCAAACTCTTCAGGAAAACAACCCTTCGACGAACTCGGTTGGCGATTGCGCGGTCGATCAGTCCGGCAGCGTGCCATCGCATCAGGACCTGCAGGAGCAACAGGCGGTTGCGAGCACCTGTACTGAACCCGGACACTCCAGAAATTCCTCCAACACCAGCCAGCTATCGAAGGCGTCCGGATACAGCAGCGGCGCTCTCTCGCACAGCAGGCAAAGCAGTTCGGGGGACTCGGGACATGTCAGGTAAGGTTTAGGGCAGACATCTACTTAATATTACGTATGCTGCTACTTGGCATGGGAGGCGGTGGAGGAAAGAGTGGTCGAGAATATATCGCTATCACTGTCTAAACTGCTCAGCTTCACAACAACGCGCATGAGCGCAATTTTGGAAGAATCATACTATCCGACTGTTTTCACTCACAATTACGAGGATCACGCTGAAAGTCTTTAGATATTCCTAATCTATACAAGTCTAAACAAGTTTGAGCACGCTAGAACCCTCGATTTTTTTGCTGAAGAGGGTGTCAAACTGTTGCCTCACCCACCTTATTCTCCTGACCTAACTTTGTGCGACTTCTTATTACCTAAGATCAAAGAAACGTTAAGAAGTCACCATTTTTCCACCGATGAAGAGGCAATCGCTGCATTTGAGGAGGAAATTAGCAACAGTTCAAAAGAACGTTGGTCACAAGAATTTGAACAGTGGTTTTACCGAATGCGTAAATGTATTGAGGTAGAGGGAGAATACGTTGAAGAAACAGAATAAAGTTTTTTAAAAAAACCTTGTAGTTTTTCGGTATCTAAAAACTTTCAGCGTGACCCTCGTATCACGTACACATCGTTCTAATTTCGTCAGACCATTATGATTTTATGCGCCACAAGCGACTGGCAGTCAGTACATGCACATTATGAAGCACCACTAGGCTGTTTCATATCGTCGTTTCACCTCCTAGCTATAGCTTAGCAGTAGCGGTATAGTACTATTAAGTATATGAGGGTAGCACATATGGTGGTATCTGTGTGGTAATGTTTGGTAGGGCGATATAGTTATGACGTGAAGGATTCTTATAAAAATGAAGTTTTGCTGTATTCTTACTGAAAATTGAACCGTGTAGAACGTATGCAGAATTAAACTGTTATAGATAGAACAGCATTTCATGTTATTTTATACTTCCATCTTTCGCTTAAACATATTTTATCATACCATAATCAAACCATTTCCGTCAGCCGTGAGTTTGTCATGTGTGTCAGGAGAATGGAACATCGTTCCACTTTCCTTCACTATTTATACCAATTTTTCACGTTAATACCAGATATAGCAAATAACAGTAGCACAGCTCCTTATAGCAAAATCGTTTCGGAAAAATCCCCATATACGGGCAAACAATTAACAAACTTTGTAACCGTCCAGACTATGTGGTAGTGGTTAAATTACTGTGTTCGTGAATGCCAATCTGTATTTTCAAATCATTCAAGCTTGTCATTTGAAACTGTCCGACCAGTTTAGCGGGTCTTAACCTGTACATTACTACAAGTCAAAAATCGTAGCTTTAATAGGATTTTTGCAGTATTACTATAAAGACACTAATTAAAGCTAAATAAACAAAAAAAAACTAAAAATATCACTATTACTTCCGGTTGAAATTCTACAAAATCAGAAGTCATATTTTTATGTTATGTTTTGCATTTATGTCTAGACAAATAATCATTTTTTAGTGACTATTTCTACTAGCACGATTGGCTTCAAAATTCGTGAAACTGTTTTTTCTCTTTTTTTGTTGTTGTTAAAAATGTATGGATATAATGGTGAAGTATATTAAACTGTGGTGTATTATGATTGGGTTGTATTACACTAACTGAGATTTGACAATATCTGCAATTAACAAAGACTATATATTATGTGAATATCACAATTCTAGATATTATATACATATAATAAATGTTTATAGAACGTTGATACTTGAAAATATTTTTATAATGGATTTGGATGAGTTCCAATGCATGATGCTTCTTTTGAATCAGGTGATACTTAATTTACCATACATTCTTTTGGGATATCGATAGGCAAGGCAATTTTTGAATGCTACGGTGAATTGAGATTAAACTTTTGTTTTATTTATTTTTTTGTTGCTAGATGTAATGCATGCCAAACATTTCTGTCCACATTAGGAATCAGCAGCACAGCCATTCAGTCCGGGCGCGCAATCCTTCAACGCCTGCCGGCACATTTTTCCGTACAAACACTTATCCTAAAAAAATCTATATCCCTAACACCATTCCCTCCCACCAAGAAGTATTCTCGACACCAGAATGTCTGTTTACGTCCACCCCTACCAAAAAGCCTCTGGTTGAAGACGAAGTTTCGCTTTACTCAACCCCCAAAGGGTTTTTCTCTCAGAACAGCACGGGGAACTCGAGCAGTACTGATGAGTATAAAACCCCCGAAACCAGCGGAAATATCAGCGCTAGGACTGACGTTTTCTCGCAAAACTTCAACGAACTACAAAAGTCTTCTTCGACGAGCGTGGTAGAACGCATAAAGACCGATATGTTGAAGGCAGATCTGATGGCTAATCAGCGCAAATCTGATACTGTGTGTAACAACAACAAACCTACCATGCAAAACGGTGGGAGCATGAAAAACCTAGAAAAAGAAAATAATCATAGGAACAACGCTCACAAAGCCGTCTTGCGGTCGAAGAGCGAGTTCCAGATTCCTAAGGTGCCTCCTCTCCCCCCGGAGAAGTCCTTGACCACCCGACTGTTCAACTCAAACAGTTTGATCTCGTTCCTTACGCCAAGATTGAAACGTAAGAGTTTCAAGGGTGGTCGTCACAGCCCTCCAAACTTGCTGCTATGTCCCAATCCTAGTTCCCAGGCTCTTAAGAGTCTTCCTGAAACCCGTGCCACGAGTCTTTCATCGCTGAGGTCGGGGTGTTCGGCGAGCGACGTTCAAAGGTAGGTCGGCGAGGTTAGATTTCACTTCATGGGTTGGTTTGGTCTTTGCGATGCACCGTTTTGCCTGACAGTTGAAACATGGTGGCGTGGAAACACTAAAGATCCGGTTGGTCACAAATAATTTAAGAGTTTTTGATTTCAGAATTACGTAAATCGTCTGTGGTTTTTTGCTTTTTAGTATGCAATTACAACGACTACAACTTTTTCAGAAAATTGAATTATATTGGTGATCGCACATTACGTTCGCTTTGGGATATATACAGGATTTAATGTTTCCACCTCCTTCAATTACTTCATCTTTTGCTCATCTTTGAATTTTTTATGTAATTTCCACATCTTTATCCTGTTTTCGCACTAATTTACTGCTTTTATCAGGATTTGGTTACTGATATCTTCAAAATGTTTTGTTTCCTGCCTGTAAACTTTTCGGATGGGTTGTAAGATTTATCATTTCTGAATCTACTTTCAATATTATCAAACCGTGGCTTAAAGCGATAGTAAGGGGTCTTTCGGAAATTGTGCATTTTGCCTTACTCTTCCCTGACCATTGCAGACCACTTTGGCTCATCTAGCCTCTAATTGGTCCGCCAGCTATTTCATTGACTGGTGTCATCTCTGTGATTGAGCGATGACTCACGCTACCAGACTTATTTGAATGCACAGCCGTATCTATTTGCCTTACCTGCAATCTATCAATGGCGTTTCATCACTAGTCCTCATATCGGTTTGACTTACATGCTATGTTTGCTATACACCTTCTTGCTGCTGAAAATGAAATATGCTTTTCCGAGCTTTCTGCGATGCCAATGTGGCTCTATGTAACTTTGGCATCGTGTCAACAGACAAACAACTGCAGGTGAGGATTAAAGAACATGAATTGACACACAGATAACCGAAACTAAAAACTCTGAAATAGATCGTGTATGGACCGAACACCACATAAAAACTTGTATACACAGAGCCACTTTGGCATCGCTCTAAGTTCAAGAAAGCAGATTTCATCGTTAGCGGAAACAAAGTCAATAGCAGACCTAGCGTGGAAATGAAACCGATATGACAGACAATCTATATTAACATTTAAACAGCCGCGCATACAAATCAGTTTGGTAGCGCAGTCAATGTGCTAGCGAGTCAAATCCAGATGGAGAAGGGGAGAATAAATATATTGAACTTCAGATAAAAAAAATCTGAACATGTATCTGCTGTTTAGTTAAATACTTGTAACAAGCTTTTCTGGTCAGTTATTATATGACTTCTCTAATAAATATAATTAGGTACACATTTTCTGTACCGACTAATGGTGTAATCATCGATATCAGTAGCCAGTTAACAGTGATACTTTTAAAATGAATGCGTAGCCAGAAAAATTCTAATTAATATATTTTCCTCGTTTCCATTCTAAATGACTTTTCAGACCTGGCATTGGGCTTCAGTTGAATCGTACGTATTATATACATCACAGCATTATTCTTTTTAATCACATTTATAAATGAATATTAATACAAGTAATTGTGATTGCAGTAACATATTCATTAAACCTGGACCAGTTATAACAAAAATCTGTGTTCGTATTGTTCACGAGACACCCTGTTCATAATTGAAGCACGCGAAATGTGTTATATTTTTTGATGTGGTGTAAGGAAATACTTTCAAATAACTAAATTATGTACATTTTTTATCGCTAAATTCGTATTGTTAAGAGGAATGTACATTCATTGAACCATACACAGATTTCATGATATTTTGTCTGGGTATCGTACATAGGTGGTTATGTTACTAATAAAAGCTTGTGTATGTGCACAGTTTATGTGGGGCTTATAAAAATGTATATTTAATAAAAACATTTGCTGGACTGTTAGCGATATATTTATCCGAATAGTAAACATCCTGTAAAATAAATTACCAGCTTTTTTTATTTTTAGACCTAACTTAGCTGTAATGTTATTCTGAATTGATCTGTTGGAACTATTAACTATGTCATTACTTGTGACTGCAGTAATCATTTGTAGAAAACCGATGATTCTATTCAGGTTATCATTGAATTTTTTTTCCGAACTTTGAGTGAGGTTTTCTCCAAATGTTTATTACCCTGAATCTAATATCATTACAATTGTGCATTCAGTAGTACATTCATTCATATGGTCAGAAGTTGCGACATGCTATAAATATGGTTTGTCAAAAACGACGCAGCGCAAATGCAAACATTTTGATCTGCTACTACAAATAATTTGCTAGAGAAGTTGCTAATGAAAAGTGGCTAACATCAATGTTCTTCAAATCAAAGGAGGACGTCTGACGATATTATATTCGTTTTGAAAATTAACTTTCAAATCATTCAAGAGATCGAATAGTATTTCATATGAGAACATCAATTTTTGTGACCCCTGCTGACAAAATTGTGATAGATCAAAATAAGGTACATCAAGAGGTGGCCTGTTTATTAAGAGGGAAATCTCCCTAGAATGTGAGGCATTTTGCATGAATGTTCAATATTTCGTTTCCAGCGCTCATTTTTAATTTTTTGCAAATGAAAGAGAAAGGTTCGTCCTATGCCTGTGCGAAGCCTCTATTTAATTTTTGATACAAAATTTTGAATATTGTCAAATGAATACTGAGTTTTTTACTCATTTTGAATGCTTTTTTAACCTTCAGGTCAAAATATCAAAAAAGCACGGGCATAGAACCTACCTTTCTCTATCATTCGCAAAAAAACCGTTCCATTATCTTGATAAATGAGCGCTAGGAACGAAATATTGAAAACCTATGCCTCCCCCTTCATCCCCCGAAGATTCAACAACCTTTTTGCGGTCCCCTCATTATCTAGTAGCGATACTCACAGTGTTTTGTCTGAGCCAGCCACCTCTTGCTATCACTTTGAGTAGTCGCCGAATAGTCGTGTGACACTCATTACTTTCATGTCTCGTCCCGAGACTCAAGTGTATATTACTGATGGGTCCTTAATAAGGACGAAACGGCGCCTTATGCAATTGGTTGCAGGGATCGTTAGCAATATATCTTTTTGCCTAAATTCATAGCTGCTGTCATCCTTCATCATCAAGAGTGGTTTGTGTTAATAAGCATACGCGCCTCATTACTAACATAACTTAACTCCTCATTCGTAATGGTTTGCTTGTGCAGGGGCTTGCATCACCATCGTAAACTGTTGGAGGGTGCATCTACCGGTAAGCTAGCGCCGTTGGCGATCAGTCCCGACGACGAAGCGCCGCCCCCGGCGCAAACCCCAGGAGGCGCAACCAACGATACGGTCGTTGCCATGGTGACGGGTCAGCTGACGCTGCAACAGGGCACCGTGCCGAACGGGGATCAGAGGAGATGCAGTATCACTACGTTAGTGCTTTGCTTTGCTTCGCTTACTTGTAGGCAATCGCGGAAATGTATGTTTGTCTGCTGGAATTAGGCCAGTTCGTGAGAAAAATGGCTAGATCGACTCAGTACTTACCAAGCATTCATGTTTTTTATAGCAGGTAGTGATGCCGTATACCAAGTGATGCTCTCCAATATGCATCAGATCTGCTATAGAAATGCATGTTTCGTCTTTAGCCTAGACTCGTCAGTTTGGTCTGGCGGTCTAACTGTAGAGAGCAATCGGGTGGTGTATACGTAACCCAGTCAAGGGTGTGAAAGCGATATCAACTCATCTCCGAGTGTCGCCCTCTATGACAGTCCAGGTGTTAGGTCCTTTGACTTTGTAAGTTGCTAATGGGTGTCCCGATAGAGGGCGACACTTGGAGATGAATTGATCTAAAATATCATTGCCCGGTAAAATGAAGTAGCTACTTAGAATTGTATTGAGTCCAATCGTATCATCATTCTCTCTTTTTACAACATGTTGATGATGTAAAAATGAGGTAAAATTTCGGTACTAACAAACATAATAGAAAGGAATTATGTCGACCACAGACAAAAAAAAATGAGTAGGGACGATTTCATTATTTCGATAAATGTTTTTTCCAAGCGAATTACAGCGCGGGAAGTACTGCGTCAATCATCTCAATTTCTAAAAAGTTTTCAACTTGCTGGTGCTGACATTAAGTAAATATCTATTATTAACTTCAGATCTATATTTAACGACCTCAAGAAAGTATATGCATATGCATCAACATTTTTCAAAATTTGACAGTTTAACGGCAGCTGTCATTAGGTCGAAACTTATTGTTGACTTCATATTTATGAACCAAAAATCAAGGTTATACAAAATAATTGAACCAAAATAAATTTCAGTATCATTGAATTGTTGTTCAATCATCATTTGAATGTATATATCATGTCATTGCAAATGTATATTTTCTGTGTTGGGAATTTCTGCATTTTCCTCTTATATAATATGTTGTGCATCCAAACTATACTAGTTGGTAATTGTTTAAATGATAAAATCTACGTGAATAAACCTACAAATACCCTGCTCAAATTGTGTCAATTAGTAACCTTCAAGTTATTCGACTCGAACTGGTTATATCTCGGTGTAATGAAGGATGCAAAAATAAATTGAACACATCCTGTATTTCGCACAATTTTTTAGTCCGCCGAAATATTTAAACAAATTGTTGTCAATTCTCTGATTAAATTACTGTTGCTAGATTTAAATATGTGTGTACTCGTAATTTTTATGACTATTTTCACACTAGCCTGAAACTTCATGATCACAGAAAATGTTTTATTATAGGTTCACTCTCAAGTACATATAATGCAGATAATACAGCGAATTTTTCAAGTTACTGGTCAAAAAATAGTAATTAAAGATTGACTGAAAAACATAGAAATAATTTATATGAATAATGGATATTGCAAAGGCTACCTAAGATCTAGCAGATCAGTTATTATTACCAAATATTAATATGAAAGAATTCCGTAACAAATACGATCGCTCAAAAAGTGCGACAAACGAGCTGGTTCAGATGAATATTCTAATTCCTTATATCGCCGAATCTTCTTTCGAATCGACTTATAGCAGGGCAAGTACTGAGTCAATCTACTTGACTCCATTTTTTCTTTCAATTAACCAGTAATGAAGAATTAACTCATCCGTGTGTCCTCACTTGTACGTCCTCTATTGTCTAGAATTCATTATAATCCTAATTTATATAAAAAATGCGACAAAACAGCTGTTCGAATTCTAAACTGAAACTACACTGCAGCCTTGAAATTCGCTTTTGGATAAAATCAAAAGTGCTGCTTTGACTGTTGGGAACATAACAGTTGATAAGTCTTTTTCAAATCATGTTTATTTTGACATGAAAATTAAGTGCAGTACGCAGAAATCTCTGCAACTAGAGTTAGATTTTGCCTCTAAAAATCATGTAACTTTTAGATTTTTTACAGATGCATTAATGTCATAAAATACCAGTTAACTAACATCAGGGTTGAATAGCCCATCAAAAGTACATCTAACAGTGAGATAGAATATTTTCAATTGCACATCCCATACAATAATTGAATTTGGCCTGGCCGCCAATTACAACCACATGTGATTGACTAAATATCTTTACTAACGTTTCGGCTGTCTCGTCAGCCTTTACAGAGTCAAGATGCTACTGACAGAAGTAGAAACATCCATATTTCTATAGTTCCTAATATTATTGTCATTATATACGTTCTTATTTTCAGGAACCCGAGCGCTGGTAGCCTAGTCATATCAGAAACAGGCTCTTTGGATAGAGCCAAGTCAGCCTACGAGAGACGGAAGAAGAACAAGGAAGAGAACGAATTAGGAAGCAGCGCAACGGCTCCTGGCAGGGTGGAAATCACCAGGGTGAATCCGGATGACCTTATCGAGGAACTCCTGAAGAACACCAATCTGGAGACGGCCGATGATTCGGCTGAGAGTGAGTATCTTCACTATTCACTATCTCGGGAATCGTAAAATAGAAACTAGTTATCGCCGAAGATTGTATCGGCCTCTGGCACTAGATGTCTGATCAAAGATCGAGCTGTACAAGTTAGAAAATTAGGAAGAATAATTAAGCGGGGAGGAGGGGGAGGATGTACCTTCCATAGTGTATTTACCGTTCTGTCATTCTCTGTCGACAAATTTTGCTTTCTAATTTTTTTAAATATTACCCATTTGTTTACCTTTGGAAGGCAATTTTAGAAGTATTTAAGCAGATAACCTAACGTAAAATAATTGTGGATCTTTGTATAATGTTATAATTTTGATTTTACGATGAAACTGTCATGAAGGTAATTTTCAGGATCGAATAAGGACAACATGTGTCATCCTATTTGGAAAAATAGTGCGTCTTTTATAGGACCTTGAAGGTCAGGGCCAAGGTTGAATAAGGTGATGCAACCAGTCAGATAAAAATATCCGTCAGCGGTATAAGACACTTTGCGACTTGAATTTCCATTGTTTCCCAAGATTTTCTGAATAGTTACTCTTCTACTGAAATACTGTACATCCTAATGATGCTTAACTTGTTTTCAGCTTCTGGTCTCCAGCTGTTCATCGCGAAAGACGGCACTGCAGCGGTGGGCAATCACGAAGTGAAGTCCCAGATGCAGACTGGGGGCGTGCAGATATTTAAACAGGTGGTGATGGACGACAGGTAGCCTTCGTAACGGAGGTCAAAACGAAGAAAGACTTAGTTCAGGCTGTAGATTAGAAAGCCACGTTTTTGTAGCAGTTGAAATCCTATTATTCTAGCATCTAGGGGAGTAAATATGGGATAAATGAGGATTGATATTATCCTCATCGTCAAAGTGGGGCACTGTTGAGAACGATTGTTTTAAGGGGTTTAAAAATAGTTTACTGGATGTAGAAGGTTAAAAGAGATTTGTTGTCTTAATAGCCGACTTAATTTTAACAAAAATAATTCTTCTAATTACCTTGAAGGTACAGATTCTTAGCATATCTTGGTATCAAAAGATTTTTTTGCTGAATTGATTATTTTTCTTATATTTATTCACAGTTGCTTTATTTATAACAGAGGCCAACCCATTTTTGCGGTATTCTGTTGTTTAGGTCTTAAATTTGTTTTTTAAAACTTTTTGTTATATCCTGCAAATAATATTGGGAGACGGCTTAAACTATGAATCTATGTTTGCGCCTATATGTGCAACTGTAGAATTTCGACTACTACAAACTATATAGAAATATGGCATTACATACAGCCTGAACTATAGTGGCAAACATAACCGGTGGATCTGTGTATATCGATATTACTATTAGCCTAGTGAAAGAAGACGTTCGATCTTGCAATAATAATTCTGGTGAAGATGAAATTTTGGATTTAGGGAGTGTATTCAAACATAAAGTTCCAGCCTCTGTGCGCGTCGGATTTTGGAAAAAAAATTGGAATTTTTTTAATATTTTTTTTATAAATAATCTATATATGGTTTTAATAAAGTATAGCTCACAATTTTACATACAAAATTCATACACATATTTTGATATCTGAATTCCTCGGTTAGCAGCAAGCAAATTTCTATCTTTCATTTTTTAATGCGCATCGTTAGTATATCACGCTTGAAGAATGATTTTTTTTTCTAGGTCTTATGTAATTGTTATCAATTTAGAGTTGGATGAGTGGTTCAGATTATCGATTAATTGATATGGCATGTTATTGGTCCGAATGCCCGGAGCGCCTGAACTTTTTGTAAAAATAAAGGACTAACTTTCATCTATCTAAAACAGAATTTTTGCGTGGTTTTTGGAAAATTTTGTTTTCTCTTACCAGGCTATATCTCAATTCAAAATGTATATTGTGTTTGGTCGAAAAGAGCGTTCTGTCAGTTGGTTCGATGATCTGCCATTTTGTTTTGTGGCCATAGTTTTAGTTATGCGTACCCATATTTAATTAGGAATAAGTTATGACCTGGCTCATCTTCATCAATCTGATCAATCGTAATCTCAACATTTCCAACCTGATTTTTGAGTGGTATGCATAAGCTTAAAATGTGTGACTGTTTTATGGCCCTCCACTGCGTCTGTAGTGTCAGTTTGTATTATCGGAGTTTGAAAGTCGGAACCTTTTAGGGCCTTTCATGTATTGAGATAAGGGGCCAATAGGCTGGGTATTTTATTATTTGTCGAGGTGACGCAGCCCATATTATGCATTGTGAAGACTTCATATTGGAATTGAAGCTGAATAATCATTCAGTGATTAAAATCGATAGAGCAAAGATTTTGTTGTTTTTCTGAATAAACATAAACAATCCATCTTTGCAGCTACAGTTATTGTTTGGGTTTTAAACTTATTCATCTTATACGAGAAAAACTCGTAAAATAGATGAAATAATTGTGCACTCAACACACAGATCAAATCTGACATACCGACGATGATTTAACTATAAATCGAAACGCGTCGCTAGAAGAAAAGAGTTTTATTTGTGAAACTGTGTATAGTACACAATTATTTTATCTGCATGATTGAAGAATTTCACCAACTAAAAGCATACAATCTACATGACTCAAGAAATAGGTTTCCTTTTGATGTTGCATGGTATTTAAATTTAGCGATTTTTGTTAAAAAGATGAATTGGGGATCATAATGATTCTATAAAATACCAGTTAATCAATCCACTTGTGAAACAATAAAATAACATCACTCCGCTTCAACATGTAAGAAAACCTGTTTTTTTTATTTCTAAAAAACCTCTATCGATTGGCGAAGTTGTGATGAAAATATTTTATTGGAATACAACAGCTGCGTTGTTGCCAAATTGTTTCTAACTGCGAACATTTTTATGAATAATGTCGTTGAATAAATATTAATAATCTGTATGGCATAAAACAAAAAAAAGGGAATTGGTTGTTAAAACTGTGTTATGATGTGCAAAAAATTGAAAAAAAAATTTATCTGCTACGAGATTATTGTTCAAAAAAATACCAATAAGTCTTAACAGAAGTGTAATAAAATATTGAAAGTAATAAAAATTGTACATGATACGATTACTTTCACCAAGTTTTTTATTGATATTATGTATACCAACTGGTAGTTCCTAGGTTTTGTTTGCTGAATGGTGTTGTTTGGTTATTGAAATTTTTTATTTTGGATTGTGCAGAAATGCAAAAATTAAGTCGATTAAGAAAGTTGGTTTTTCATGCTGTATATGTCTATATGATAAGGTTAATCTATGGTAGTGCCAGTAAACAGTATTGAAATGATCAGATATGAGTTTCTGAACTAGCTGCAGAATTTCTGGAGACCAAACTTATTGTTAGAAAGTATTACAACAGCAATTGTTGTCAATTTTTGTGATATATATTGTTATTAGTAGCGTGGAAATAAGTATGTATACATCACTATTGTTGAATGTGATGCGGATATATTGGTTCTGACAATATTATTTATTGTAAATTATTATTTACTGCGTACTAAATATACTTTATTTATTTTAAATGTGAAACTGGACTTTTCTGTAATATAAATTTTAGTATGTACTGTGGTATTTTTTTATTTCCTTGTGCAGTTTTTTTATAAGCTAACGTGGTCCTGGTTAATATATGTAGTCAAAAGGTCATGATTTCATCAACAGAAAAAGCATTTATTCATACTTTTATTTGAGATTATATTTCGACAGTTATACAACTTACACTTCTATAAATAAAATCTTTGAGTAACAGCAAATTTCAACTGTTTGACTAGGTTATCAATGAAGCTATTGTTTCAATGTTATTATTTCAAAATTTAATGTTGTGTACTTTGATGAAGGCAGCTGCGGCAGTCGAAACTGGAGTAACGTGAATTATTTGGAGGCGAGCATAAGTACAAGATTTATAATGTGGTCGATTCTCTGGTTTTTACCTATACTGGCAGTATTTAGAATCACATATAACTGGTGGAAGAGGTGCAAAATAACATTAAAATTTGAAATCATAATGGCACTGAAATAATATACTTAAAAGGGCATTGCTTTTGTCATGTATATGAACTAGAACTTTGCTTAAGTAGTCAAGTACATCTAGGTTTATTTGCACACGAAATTTTGCCCTGTCGTGGCAGCTCGACTGTTCTAAACATGTAGCACTGTCTTTGATAGTGAGTTAAACTGAATTAGAACACTCCAGAGTAAAAGCAGTCAAATGGTCTTAATTTTCAACCAAGGAAAGGCTTTTGCGACATTATGAGGGTCTGCTAGGGTCTGGAACTTTGTTCCCCAATAGTTACAATCTACCGGGTTTTAAATTTAATGTAACATTTATCCTCTCGCAGCGCTTATGAATCGCGATAGGCTATCTGCCTTTGCGTGAGCCTCTGTGATGTGGTTAAATGTACTACTATCTGAATTAACTTGGACACGATAATTTCTACAGTATACTCACCGACTTTCGTTAACTTCAAGTCAATTGACATCTACTTTTCTTTTTGTACCACTTTATATACTTGAAATACCTTTTTAAAGGCACACAAGGGGGGGTTACAGACAGCGTCAGCAATTATTGGGAGTCATGGTTTGTAACACAGGGAGGGTTGGAAAAAAACAAAAATTGCGTCACGTAATACAGTAACGGCTCTTAACAGTCTTTGAATTTCACAAAACTGTGACTACATTTATATGTGCGTCAATTATAGTGAAGTGAATAAAAACATACCAAATCACAGACAAAAAAAATCTGAAGCTAAAACATTCGATAACAGTAAGTATTTGAGTATTATCATTATTTCACTTTTTTGTACTATTTGGACAGTTGTCAATGGCTTTTTCGAAATCTTTTATAATTTTGATGGAGGTATCCACTGTCGTTCTTTGTTTCTCCAAGGACTTTATGCTGGTACTAACAAAACTAACTTAGCACCATTTGACAATATTTAATTGCTTTGCTGTTTCGGGTAGCTCGAATATAACTTTTCAACAATTATATGCATAATATAATGGGGCATCTAACCATGTGTCCCATCTTGTCAAAACTGGTTCAGGTGGTAATGGAATATTCGGTAGTCGTTCTTTGAAAACTTGCCCTCGCAAAGGCGCCTTGTCAATCACTTTTTTCCATTTTTTATTAATTTGGATATCACACTTTTAAATTTGTAGCCGTTTTAACCATATATGCTGCTGTGTCAGAGAGCATGAGTAACACTGCTACAGGAAACTCGTTCTGGTAAGTAAAAGTTTGTTAGATCCTCATTCACAAATTTTGACACTGTATTGCTGTTTGTGGCTTCTAGCTCCTGGGAACATATTAAATGCCCTGTGGGTGGAATTTCTTCATCAAGGACACATTTGCAACATATCTTGTACAAGCCTCTATGGACCCGTCCGCTGTAAACCAAATATTCTTCTAATTAGGTCCTTAATCTGTTGAATAGTTTCTTTATATACAGAGCTGACACAATGTACCACCCTCATATGTTAATTCTTTGTAGTCTTTAATCAGCTCATTTACAGGAGGTTTTGCTTTCGGCATTTCAAAACAATAAAGAAAATCACAACGTTGTGCGATATTACCTGATACACTTTTGCCAAAGCTTCTGCAGTATGTACAAAAAATCTAAAAAAAGCTGTAAATTAGCACAAACCATAAAATATGCAAAAAATTAAAAAAAGCAAAATAAGCATTAAACCGTGATTTTTTGGATTTTATTTCATCTAATTCATCAATATTTCAAGTTGTCTAATATTTGCTTGTAATATTTACAAATAGCATAATGCCTTTAAATCCGGACTCTACTGATAAAATTCTACCTACCAGGTAATTTGAATGCCTCCTATTGTTCTGAGGCTTCTTAATGGAGAAAGATGGTAACAGTCAAAGCATTGCAAAATAACTTTAAAATCAAAAATTACTTTTATGCTAGCAGTATTGATTTGAGCTATTTATGTGTACTCAGTTTTTGATTGTGTAAATACTATCGGTACTAATGTGTTCGTTAACATATAAAGCACGTCATCAATCATTAATAACTCTTAAGTTATGTAATGAAAAGCGAAAAAATGAATACTAATGGCACATTAGACCACGTGGACATTGCTGAGACAAACTTATCACGCAATTAATCACCAATTAGGCAAAACAATAATAGTCATGAATACGTGTAGGTAATAAAACAATGCTCTATCAAATTTTGAATAACTCAATATGCTGATAAAGAAATGAAACAATACTTTGCATACAGGGTGATTTCCTGGATAAATACCGTCTCAAAGTAAAATTAATCCCTTGCAGATATATGTTTTGAAAACGTAGTCATTTTGTAACACATTCATAGTTATTGGAGCAGGAAAGAGTTTTGAATTTTTACTTCGAGAACTTCATATCATATTGAATATAAGTACAAACTTCGTTTTGTAATTTAATGTTCATTTTTTTCAACAAATCACTTAAGTTCCACATACTTATACCAACCTCTTTGCCATTTTTCAATCCTGCCAAACTATATGTTGAAAATATGTTTTACTCAGAGCTATGTCTTCATGTTTGGGAACAGAAAGAAGTCGCAGGGAGCCAGGCGAGTCTGATGAATGCAATTCAGGCATGACCATTCGGGCTGATTGTGCTGGTGCATTGTTGTAGTAAAAAACACTTCTTTCTTAGCCAAATGTGTCTCATTTAATAAATTTCTTATAGAATCGGTTCACTAATGCAGTACAGTCTCGTTTGTTGAAAGACCAATAAACCTCTCTACTGTAACCGTTCCCCCTTTGGATATTCATCCTCTCCAAAAAAAAAAGCAAAAAGACCTCCCTACTGACATTTCCTGCCCATTCATTCCACGATTTTGCGCCTTATGAACACTGCGCCTAAGGCGAGAGCCCTGCTTGGCCCACTCTAGCTACAACCTTGCCAATGTCATTTGGTCATGTTGGAGTACGTGTTAGGTATTAGAACAGTTTCTCGAACTGTGTAATTTCAGCATCCGATGTGTGTTCTCAGAAGCATCACCCTGTGCTGAAACGGTGACGGCATAACATAGGAATATACACTTTATGCACTTTCTATTGAGGTAGTGCTATAAAAAATAATCACTTTGTACTCAAGCTTTTGTATAAAGCACAGATTGTACAGTACTTGTTCATTTTGAAGTGATTTCAAATAATAAAATGCGGCTTATTTTCGTAAGCATTGTACTGCTGGTATTCGGACATGAACAAGTAAGTTATGGCTTTTTCATATTTCTTGCGTCCACATGCAAGAACATCGGATTTTAGATGACACGTTATTTGAGATTAGCGAAGATGGAGTGTGTAAGGATCTTCAAGCGGAGTGGAATCGATATGTATATCAGAAACTACTCGTACTAGTTTTCTACAAATTTATGTGTGGGTTTTCGCAATATTTTCTTTTCAGGAGTGATAACAGAATTGAATTCTTAAATCAATTTCAATGTAACTTTATACATTATCTCGAGTGCGTATTTTTGAGACTATGGACTTTTGATATACGTCGGAGTTTTAAAATAGTCAACATTACCGGTTATGAGTGGGATCTACTTGAAAAGAAATGTCGTCAAACCCGACCACAATCCATATTTTTTGTAGAAAAATAGAATAGCAGGTAAAGATTATAAGTTTCATTTCAATAGAGAGTTCGTTGAAGTTCGAAGATTTATTCAGAATTGATTACGATCCATGTGCAAACTTATCATTTTGGAATCGGCTCAGCTTTTGAACTAATTAAAAAATATTATTATTAATTCTAACCTATACCCCGAACCATATACGGTCAAATATGCAAATAAATATGGTTGTGTGTTTTTACCCTTCCAGCACTCACGTTTAGACAAAGTAGCAAAAAAACTTCAAATTTTCATTCAAATAATGTAGATATTAATCATATAGTTTGTCGTATATTCATCTTATCCCACAATATTGCAAGGTAATGTGTAGTATGGACCAAATATTGGTTTCAATTATAATTAATCATTCGACAAAACTGTCATTGTTTGAAATCGGCATATTGCACAATATTAAACGTATATCAATAACACACAGCTTCGGACTTCGGACTTTTATCTTGAGCATTTTGCGTTTCACAACGATTGATGGGAATCGACATCAACAATAACATGTCATGGCACAATGATGTTCCTGGCCTCGCTAGGTCGGCGTCCTACACACTGTGGGCTCTCTTCCACTCCAGTAAATTATATTCTCCAGAACAGCTGATGCTACTGTACAGAAGCCCAGAACTACAAGGTTTTACAAGTCGCACGGAGCTAGGTCCGGAGAATAAGGTGGGTGAAGGTAACAGTTTGACACGCTGTTCAGCAAAAAATCGAGTGTTTTAGCGGCGCTCTGGGCGGGTGCGTTGTCATGGTGCCATTGAATACCCCGCAGACCAGTCTTTGGACGGCTCTTGCATAGTTCTTGGAGGACTACTTAAACACATTTGCTTATATACCATTCAGAAGTAACTGTCCTTCGATTTTCCAATTGGCAGTAGTAGGATGTACCAAGTCAATTTACTTGCCATTGATGCCATTTTTATGTCTATGATATAAATTCAAGTAAATTCCTTGCAGGTTCCAGTCACAGCTCTCACTTTCGGCCAAGAAATGATCAAGGTATATGGGGAGTGTGCCAAATCAAAGCTAAATATGGAGAACTATCTCTTATTGTTAGTGGGAGTTGACCTAGATGATGTTGCTGAAGATACCGTGATTGGAGTCCAAGATTGTCTCCGAATGAAAAATTATCCATTCTTCAACGATATGGCTGATTGGGGGCCTGATGACTTTGAGGTGGGCGATGAGTGTTTTCTGGACCTAGCAACGAAATCAAAGTACCAAAAAATTAAAGCCAAAGAATTAGATACTTGCTTCGAACAAGTCAAAAAGGCAAGACTAGACCACCATGATGATGAATAGACAATATTCCAGTACGAACATTGAAGTTTGTTTTACTGTGTAATTTTAATTGATGCCCTATATTACAAGAGTCTTCCTTTATTGTAAAATTTACCATTTTTTCATCCCAAAGTAGACCTCTAGGCTTAGAATCATTTATTAAAATGAGCATATGTTAACCCTCCTAAAACAGATACTAATAAGATGTTTCATTGCCTATAGAATTTGTATTTCATAATGATTTGATTGATTTCTTCAATTTTCTTCAAGTCAACTAGCAGACAATCTCTTTTCGATACGTTATAATCTCTTCAGCTCGCCATGTTCCCAATAAAAATATTAATTAATATTGAAAAAGCACATCGTCGCTGTTAAGGGTAGGTGGCAAGGGAAGATTATGTCTCCCCATGGCATTTAGGTTTGGGCTCAAGTTGGTACCCCTGGACAGAGCAGGGCCTTTGGGATAAACATCTAATCATTACCAATTGCTCCGGGAATTTTTTTACAAGCTTGTATTTAACTTGCAATATATGTATGTAACCATGTTTGTTCGGATGGAATATTGCAACTCAATTTTGAAGCAAATATCTTCAACCGATTGAGCTGAAATTTCGTATAGACGTTTAGTTTATATGATAATGCATGGTTAGCTGTGTGACGTCATTCTAAATCCAACATGGCTGTACCCTTAAGATGGCGGACTAGTTATTTCAAATGCACTCCTACAATATGAATATCATATGAAAGGGCTTGCTGAGAATAATTCAAAAAAATGAAGTGACGTCACTCTAAATCCAAAATGGTGGACTTCTCAAGTTGGCGGACTAAAATATCATTAGAAGGTCTCCTTATTGAAGAGCTAGACTGTTCAAAATTACCCGGCAAACCACCTTGCAACGTTGAATGAGATGAACAGACTGAGAAACATGTCAAGCAATAAATAAAAAGTAAGAAATAAAGTAAAAGTAAAAAAATTTTTTAGAAGAGCTTTCAGTTAAATTCGCTACAAAGAATAAAATTCCTTCAAAACTTTCACTATAAATTTTTAACAATTTATATGATATGATGCTTGTCGGGAGATTCACCTGTATATATAAACAAGTAAATTAAATAACTTGATTTGATAGGTTTTAATTTTTGAAATTTTCAAAGAAAATATGAGTACTTAAACTCGCCACAAGCTTTCAAATCATATAAATTGTGTAATGACGTTACAAGTTGATAGTAAAAGTTTTAAGATTCAAGTTTATTTTATTCTATTTAACGCATTTAAATGAAGGCTTGTTTCTTAGAAAGTTTTTTACCTTTAATTTATCGATCACATGATCAGTACCTAGGCATACAACCAGCTCGTCGTATTTCAAAACTTATCATACATCCAAAAGTGAAGGAGAGCAGGTAAAAAATTGGATTGAAATCTTTTTTTTTGTGTTTTATTGACAAAAAGAACCAGTGGAAATACTGCATGAACAAAAATAGAATTTGGTAAATCGTAAAACACTTGACTATCTCGAAAAAAATTTATTATATCCTGATATTATTCATTCACTAACTATGACCCATAAATTGTCAAGAAAAACATATAAAAAAGTTTGTGAAATATTTGATATTGTTTTTCACTAATAACTCCACCACTGAGTATCGGACATTAAAAAATAATGATCATTATTTACCATCACCTACACAACATCATATTTTTCACAAAATTTCCCTCAAATTTGGTCTAGCGGATACTGAGATTACGCGGTGACAAAGAACATACAGGAAAAAATCCAACCTATCTGAGATGCGAGTTTTAAGATGACTATACTTACCTCACCAATGCGTGGGAAGTAGAACGATCACTTTTTTGTTTGCAATTTTCAATGGTCCAGATTCGGGAGGGTTTAACGTGGATGTAAGAAAATATTGCCATTCGATTGTATCGAACTTTATTTTTCTGTTGTTGTCATTTGTGAAAGCTTAACAATACGTTTCTGATGAAAGCGAAACCATAAACCAGATTTGTTATCTTAAAGTCGATTTAGAGATGCTAACTTGTGGACTAAAACCAACATTGAGTTTGATGCAATTCGTATAACAATAACGTTATATAAAAAATAGATGGAATAGCAAGGACTTACCCGATGAGGGGTAGGGAGGAATACCACAAAAACTCGTACCAAAATGAGATGTCGTTTTTAGCTTCCAGATCACGTGAACTGCCTATACCTTAGGCCAGGGATTTCCAATTAATTTCATTTATGTTCCGTTTTTTAAATAATATGACTTTTTTATACCAGCCTCCCTTTTTCACATTATATCATCACGTTTACTTACATTGTTAATACAATATAAGCTTATAGATTTCAATGAAGAAATAAAACTAAAGGGAATCTGAATATTAATTGATTATTAATGTAATGTGCTTCAGTGCCAAAGCAATAATTTAAAAAAATTGAGAAGCTGAACCTACTAAATGTCCACTTCATATTCATACCCAAATTTCATGAAAATTGATGCGAGAATTATTGAGATAACGCAGCGACAGGAAAATGTACAGCAAAGTTACAGGTAGGCAAACATTTTTTGTCGAGGAAGACATTTTTTGCCTTTCAGAAAATAATCTCAACACTAAGCTTGGTTAAGAAACTAGAACTCTTATTTGAAAAATAATATTATGGTACCAGAGGAGTGATCATGTGCATTATATGTTGGTTAACTATTTTATTTTAATTTTATTATAATGCTTCAATCGAATGCACCTTTATTTTGGCTTGAAGTCCGATTTCGAAGGTAGATTCGGAAACAGCAACCGCAAAAAAAGTGAAATACGAAGATTTTTTCTGATGATACGCCTATGTTTGTTGTCCGTTTCTGTACCCAACATCCTATGTCATTGTTGTAGGCAAACATAGCGGAAGAAATCATTATTCTAAATAAAACATCACATTTGCTTAGGAAAATTCCCCCTCGTATGAAAATTCGTAAGTACTTGTTATTCCTTTTCTGGAACTGTTTATTGAATCAATCGAAGGTCGGAGTGACAAAGATGTATCTAAAAAATGACGCCAAGAGAAAAAAAAATGAGTACACGTCCGCCAACAACTCATTAACATAATGATTAATTATTTACATATAGCCCAATCAAATTCTGTATGGAAGTAATTTTTTCCTGTATAATATTTCGCTTGTTTTAATCCCTCTTTAAAATCATACAAAATCATGGCTCGAAAATCGCGACTACCCGGTTCCATTTTCACGTTAAAATTCGGCCAACACTGCATTCAAGACCGTGGCAAGGCAACTACTGAACGATTCAAACGCTGCCTTTGCGTTTAAGCACTTATAACTTTAGACAAAATAGCATCGTACTCAAACTTGTTTAAACTTGTATAGATCAGGAATATCTTTCATCGTGACCCACGTATTTAGTTTTTTGAATTAATTTTTAAATATAAATAACTATGGTCTGACTGGCCGTTCGTACTATTTTCCACGCGGCAACGCAGAGTGGTGATACACATTCTCACTTCAGTGTACCAGTCATGATACTAACTATAGAATAGAGACCGATCAACCACTTTTCTTCGATGTTCCAGACTGTAAAGGTCCGTTGTATCCAGAAGCTTCAGAACGCATCCTCACAGATGCAAGCAGCATTTCATAGAGGGTCTATTTTAAACCTTCTAGAGTAATAAAAGCTCTTCCTGAATATACAATTTTCTGAAGCAGAAGAGAAACTCATATTCTGAGAGGCCCACTTCGCAAGGTCAGAAACATAACAGGGCATTTTATTGTTGACGTTAATATCAAGAAGCTTAAAGGAAGATGGCTAAGATTATTGGGTCCCCGTCAAACTCGAATATTTCTAACAGATTCGCAGCTCAAGTAGGAGCTGAATTTCTTTCGAAAAGCTTGTCTCTTCTCATTCATCTTTTGCGAAAACGTTTAAACAGTGCTTTTTTCTACGTTTTTTCAATATTTTTGAAGATCCCTTTTTACTCACGTCTGTTCTTCTTTTTAAGACAACATTAAGTGAAATGTAAACATCTTTCCACCTGAAGACGATACCACATCAATGGAAACGTTGTGAAACGCGAAAATCTCAACACAACGGAAGTCATCAACAGTATTACTGACACATCCACATTGTCTACAAATTTCAAATTTCAAAAAGGTTATACATTTTGTGTAGTATAACTACTATGTTTTCTGAAGAGGAAGGGTTAGTGCAATGTACGTTGAAAGTTAAGTGAAATGTAATTCCTCAAATGTCTCATGAGATATTCTACCAACACAGAACATATCTCAAAAAATTACAAAGACCGCTAAAAGATCCAATTTAAAATCATCGATTTTTCTTGTTATCCCAAGAACGGTAAACACGCTCAAAAATAAGTGTATTACGACTAACCGCAGATGGTTTATCTATTCAAATTATATCTAGTTCCACCAAGCTAACCGTAATTAATGGGAGTTAAATTCAAATTTTTGTTAATCGTCTCCTACGCAGAATAAATTGTACTTGCACTACGATACGTTGCCTTCTTTCTGAGGAAATTCCTCATGATAGAACCATAATGACAGAGTATTTTTCTGCTGGTAATGGAATATTACTGACTGGGGATGGCCAGGTGATACTCGCCAATATCTTTTTACACATTTAACTGTAAAAATTCTGCAAGTATACAAGGTGATGTGGCATAAGACTGGACAAATGGAGAGACATTTAGAAGTATTTCTAAATGTCTCTCGTGGGAGTATTCCCACGACGCATACGATTAATACCATGGAATCAATATCATTAGGCACTACATGTGAAACTGGTATATTTTACATACCTGTGACAAAACTACTACATAATAGTAATAATCTAATTAAATAAATCATATTGTTGTTTTTCGTAATGATACCAAAATCCATCCAAACCATGGAATTTTTTGTCAATGGTACCTATCATTAGAAGTATTTTCTGAATGTCAACACTGCCAAGACCAAATGTTTGATGAAATATAACGATACGAGATTCATACGAGGCCCCGTAAACGGAGAGAATACCCTTCAGACCCGTTCATTTAGATCCATTGAAGAGCAAGTCTAATTCCAGCAGCCACGTAATAGCGGTTCCAAATATGAAACTACAAGGATAAATTCATCAATGAATAAATGAGATCGATTGCCTATGAAAGTCAGTTCTTTTAGGTTTTTCATACTATAATTTATTATGACTTGATTTGGCTCATTTATGTTTTAGTCGTATGATTTTTCTGGATCGTTGTCTTGTAGTTCTGTGGCCACCACAAATGTACTTGAGTTGCAATCGGATTAAGAAATTTTGTGAACAAAAGGTATTTGTTTCTTCTCATAGATTAAAATTTTGCAATAAAAAATATCTCTTCCCATTAAAAAAACATCAACTCTCCCCATTGCACCCAAGAACTTTCATCTCAACGTTTTCATTAAAAATCTCACCGTTTTCACGCTGTACTGTTGTCCCAAATTAAATGGACCACCATATATAGGAAGTAATGACAATTTGACATTTCGTATTATTCCGTTCCATTCTCCATTCTCCATTCTCCATTATCCATTTATCATTTTTTGTTTGATACTAGTATCAAAAAATTAAATATTCGCATTTACTTATATAGAAACTGTATTTATTCTCATAAAATTTGCAAAAACTACGTAGCTCTATTCATGATGGCATCAGCAGAATTAACCAAGAATAATGGATCATGTAGATTGTAGATGCTCTTATTTGGTGAAACTTTTCCATCATGCAGATGAAAAGTTGTGTAATTAACACACAGTTTCACAAATCGTTCGACGAAGATTTGAATATAAGTCGAAACGCGTCACTTGAAGAAAAAGAGTTTCATTTGTGAAACTGTGTGTTAATTACAGAATTATGGACGAAATGGGAGAAATAAGAGAACACCGTAAACGATAATCATCAAAGAAGTCCTAGAGATTTTAGTCTCTGGTAATAACTCTTAGAACGATCTTGTATACTGATGTATAAAATAGGAATGTAAATGATTTTAACGATCCTACTCACCAAGATTAACATGGATCATTTTTATTTAAATTTTAATCGACGTACCTAGACAATTTTCTCTCCGATTTCCGGGTCTGCAATTTGGTAAATACGATACAAATGGTATATTTTTGTCATTTACATGAAGTAATAGGTGCCAATAAATATCCACGAGCATAAATATAATTTTGCTTTTAGATAAAAAGGCCCATCAAGATATGGCAACATTCAATGTAGTTATAAGATTTTGTTAAAAATCATATTTCTTGTGCAAGCTTTCAGTCAACAAGGCCAAATAGCATTATAGCGTTTTATAAACAAATAGATTTAACAGCTTCCTTCATACAAAAATGGAAGTCTCTATATAGCACAGCTATATTTTTAGTCTTATTGTCAGTAATTTGTGTTTCCTATCACATGCTGTGTATTCATCAATAAAAAAACTTCGTTGTTTTATATTGTGACTATTTTGCTACTTCCTTTTATTTTGATTAGTTATTTATCAGTCTGAAGTAGTAGTGGGATGGCAAAAAGTAATTGTAGGTACTTTTAAAATTGAGATGAATACTCTACTACGTTGGCGCTGTACTTTTAACAAAAAGCTATCATATAAAAAAATATTGGAATGATGGAAAAGTTTTTTTGTACAATTCAAAAAATTCTTAAGGTTTTCGGCTTTAGCAGAATTTCCATAGTTTCAAGTGGATAACAATTATAAAATCTGATAGAAATCTTCAATAAAATGAAACAATTGCACGTGAAATACGGAACCAACCTAATCAACGCCATTTTTCAGCAGTCTAGATAGCGCTATTCAGTTGGAGTGCAGTAATATTTAGTAGTGATTTAAGACTCTTTTTTTTCAGTGACGATGATTTAAATATCAATCGAAACGCGTCACAGAAAGAAAAAGAGTTTTATTTGTGAAACTGTCTGTAAATCACACAATTTTTTATCTACTGCGAACATTCATCTATGTTAGTCAAGTGAGTAGGATTATCGAGTTCAAAATCAGATGATTGAACCCTCAAACAAATTTGTGGCAGTTCTCTCTCGTCCCCGCTCCCGCACTCCAAATTTTCTAAATGATAAAGTGATCAGAGGTTTTGAAAACGTCACAATGTCAAATGTGAGCGATTTTTCTTTGCGTCAACTCCACTTTCCATATCGGCAGCTCCACCCATTTTCACCAAGATCAGACCCCCGCTGAAGTACTGCTTGCATGCCCTCAAGCTTCTGGACATAATCCAGAAATGAGTAATACGTTTAATGGATGCGCTGTACCTCACAAATGACTCCCACAGTCTGGAACATCGAAAAAGGTTGACTGATCTGTCTCTATTCCATAGTTATTATCATGGCAGATGTTCGACTGAACCTCGGCGTTGTGGAATGAGCTACCCAGGAATCTGTTTCCCGATGGTTATGATCTACAGGATTTCAAGGTCGAGGTAAATAGACATTTTTCCTCTCACAGCGCTTCTGAAGCGCGATAGGATGTCTGCCTTTGCGTTGGGCTATTTATAACAAAGTATAAAACTTTTTCATCCTTATCCTCTGGACAACAGGCTAAAATCAGTACGTCAAACAACATAGTGAGCTGAACTTTGGCAGCATTAAAATTTTGGATCTTGCAAGCATCCTTAATACGTCCTTCGACTGAGCTCAGATTCTATGTTAATACCACAGCACCAAAGCCTTAAAATTATTGACAATTATTGAGAAATGAGGTATTAAAGTGTGTTCGATGAATCAGAAGTTACATTTAATTGTTGAATTGAGTTTGTGCAAATAACACAAACACATTTTTGTTGAGTATGCGTATCTTCAAGACGCAACGCTTGACGTGGTGTACTTTCCGCACCTGCCTAGCGTCATGGTTGAATAAAAAATCGGAATCACCCTCTATAAGTAGAGTCCGCAACCGCACTCGCGGGATCACAAACCTGCGACACATCCCCCTCCAGGTGATGGATTATTGTAAACATTTATATATTTCCAAACATCTATGGCTGCAGACCGGCTATTTCATAAGCACAATATATATTTTACATTTGATGGCATAACAGCACACCATCGAGATGAAAAGTTCGATATTGGTGCTTTTCGTGTTATGTGGTGTTTCTGGTGGTGCCTTGAGTAACGGAACAATCAAGATACCGAGTGGTGGTGTTGATGGTAGAATTAGTGATTCGGCAATTGCCAGTAGCAGCATCGAACCTTCAGGTATATGGGAAACATTTTTATCAAGGATCACAATTTCTTATCTTTTCATCACACATATTAGCAAGAAATTATGGATTAATTAAAAAAGTATATTATTAGATATAATATTCTAAAAATTATTCTGTGGATTTTATTAACAAAGTAGCTTTGTTAGTTTTTCATCATTTGTCAGAAAATATAGACTAGTAGATTTCTCCTACGCAATATCATAATATTTTCAATGAAAACTAGGATATATTAATATAATTTTAATTTTGTCACAGAATAGAACACAATTGTATAAACTATTATAGAATAAAACCGTCATAAAACGTTTTATTTGTAAATTAACATCTTTTTGAACCACACTGAATATTTTATTGCGGTAAGGAGGTACTCAAAATTTCGGATTTTTTTAATGGTAATGATTATTGCATCACTATTTGCGGAAAAAGACTGATAGCCGGGAAATTAATTTTGGGTAGATTTTCACTGAGGATTTCTTCATTCACCTAGAGATGGAAATTATCAGCGTTTAATTCCCTTTTGTATTTTAAAACGCTGAAATCTTTGTATCTTACTTATGATGATCTTTAAGCGATCATAAGACCAAGACCATTTATTTCGAATTATATCCATTATAGATTATACATTTTTTTACCATACTTTTTCACTGATGTGCTTTCACATTACAGGTGAAATATCAAGATCAAAAGCAATTGAAGCAGAAGTTTTCCCAGAGACAGACAACATTAAAAGAACAAATCTTTCCAGCTCGAATGAGAATGAACATACTTCCTATATCGCCACTAAGTCCGAAAATTTTCATAGTACCAAAAAAAACCAAACTGGAATACCTGATAGTTCAAGTACCGCAGAACAGCCGTCTCAAGAGCACAAAGATGAACTGGAACAATCATCCACAAGCCGTGAGTCAGAAGCGATTTCGAGTAGTACTGAAGGAACGACGAGGTTTTCAAGTAGCAATAGAAGTAGCAGTTTGGAAAGAACATTAAATTTGTGGCAACCTTTATATGGAATTGCCAGACTTGGAAAGGAAGCTACCAACTCCAGGTGTAGAGTCCAGCTGCAAAATTTAGCAAATGCCATTGAAGACAGGAAGGTATGGGCGCTGAAAGGTTAGTGTGAAAGTAGTTTGTAATGCTACATTGAAAGCCTTGGGAAGAAATATTACGAATAATTCATTCACAGAACTACAAAAATATGCTATCCTAAATCCATACTACCGTGTCTGGTAACAATGAAATAATAATACCATATGAATTATCTAATAATATGATAATTATTTTTGACTAAAACTAATTTTTTCTTTGATAAAGGCAGCCGAGGCAGCAGAAACGTAAGTAAAGTTATTTAGTGTATCGTATGCGGATTCAATTATCGATAACATAACGACAAACCATAAATAAACCTGGAGAGAAACTCATGGTCCATCTGTGATTTTGGAGAACATTGATTTGAACTGTTCATAAAGTATTCCAATGAAACTGGATCACAACCTACTGAAGAATTTTTTCATCATTTAACATTATTAAGGCAATTTATTAAGCCTTTCTCTTTAAATTGTTATCTTCTGTGTAACCTAACATGTTGATTGATTTTGAAATTTCCTCTTGTATTGCGCTTTCGTTAGATGAAGTTTTTGACACTGCAATCCGAGTATTTTAATCTCTTATAACAGTCTTGATAGAGAAGAAAACTGGTCTGGAAGTAGTCAAAAATGTCAGTTTTGTCATAAATTCAATTTGCTATATTTAAGCATTGATAAAGGCTGCAAGGTAGCCAAAACATTAGTAAAACTATTTTCATTTGAATAAGCAGTCAGTAAACAAATATAAATTGACTATATTATTAATGTCAAATGTTGTTTATACAGGAGAAAATTTCTGCATATAGTAGACAATTACAAATACACACGTCGAAATCTTGGATAAAGCAACTATCTTAAGAACTTTATTGGCTACATCATAAAATATCATGATCTTGACAAACGTAAAACTGGGAAATTCATACTCAAAAAGGTGTTGGCGCTCGTAGAACTATGAAATTTTGATCTCGATAGTCCTCCGTGTTGTTTGGTGTGTATTATTTTCACTGACTAACCTTCAAATGATGATTCTTAAATACATTATCCGAACATTAAATGCGGAAGTTTTTAAACTAAAACATTATCCATATAAGTTGTTTAATGGCCTACATAAGTGAACAATAAATTTATATTCAAACTCTGTTGATTACAACTTGAATATGACATCGATTTCATGCATCTCTTAAACACCACTGTCTTTAGGTGGATTTGTTGTTGTTGACATGAGATTGATATTCTTTTGGTTACAATAATCATCTTGAAATCAAATAGTTCCTTAAATAGATATTCATGAAATTTATTAAAAAAAAAAAAAATATATATATATATACGAGGGTCACTCCGAAAGTTTTTAGATACAGAAAAATACTAGGATTTATTGAAAAACTTTATTCTGTTTTTCAACATATTCTTCCCCTACCTCAATACATTTATGCATTCGGTAAAATCACTTCTCTTGTGACCAACGTTCTTTTGAAAGGTTGCTAATTTGCTCCTCAAATGCAGCGATTGCCACTTCATCGGTGGAAAAATGGAGACCTCATCACTTTTCTTTGGTCTTAGAGAATAAGAAGAAGTCGCACGGAGGTAGGTCCGGAGAATAAGGTGGGTGAGGCAACAGTTTGACACCCTATTCAGCAAAAAAATCGAGTGTTCTAGCGGGGCTGTGGGCGGGTGCGTAGTCATGATGCCATTGAATACCCCGCAGACCAGCCTTTGGACGGCTCTTGCATAGTTCTTGGAAGACTACAGGAACACATTTGGTTATATACCATTTAGAAGTAACTGTCCTTTGATTTTCCAAAGCTACCGTTATGATGTATCCACTTTTAGAAAATAAAAGATGCGACCATTTTCTTTCCAACACTCTTGGAACGACGAATTTTCGTTGGAAGCTGATCACTTACAAAGCACCAAACTAATGAGTGCTGTTTTGTTTCAGTATCATAATGATATACCATGTTTCGTCTTCGGTTACGATATTAACAGTGTTTTTACTGTGCCCATTATCAATTTTTTCAAGCATAAACTTAGCCCAATCAAATCTTGTTGCTTTTTGCGCACTGGTCAACAAATGCGGCACCCATCTGGAACACCTCTTCCTTAAGCGAAGCTGATCTTGAAAGATTGTTCGGATCGCTGCCAATCCAATCCCCAGAGAAGCCTCAATCTCGGTGTAGGTTATATGTCGACCTTTTTTTATCATATTTTGCACAGCTTCTACAGTTTCCGGAGTGACAGCAGTGGGCGATCGACCTGTGCGAGGTTCATCATCGAGTGGGACCCGGCCCCTTTCAAACCCAGCAAACCAATTAAAACTGTAGCCCTAGAAGGGGCAGAGTCCCCACAGCAACTCACTCAACTTCCCGGTTCCATTTTCACGTTAAAATTCGGCCAACACTTAGATGCATTCGAGACCGTGGCAAGGCAACTACTGAACGATTCAAACGCTGCCTTTGCGTGTAAGCACTTACAACTTTAGACAAAATAGCTCCGTGCTCAAACTTGAATAATTAGGAATATCTAAGGACTTTCAGCGTCACCCTCGTATATCTGGATAGCGCTAGCTCTCTATGTCCAATGTGCATGGATGTACCGCTGGGTTGTATCACCACTGTCATTGCTAACTTGGGTGGCAGAACATGCAGTCATGGGAAACTCATGAAGAGGTTGTACAAGAAGTCCAAAAGGACCTAATTAATTTAATACATTATGTTGCAGCATTGGACGCCAGCGGTACACCGGAACCAGGCTTCTTCTACGGCAACAACCTCTGGATTGGTTCCCATTTTCAATGCGCGGACATTTCAAACAGGAAGGCATTCGAAGTGAACAAAAAAGTGCCCCATTTGGCGCCGACGCCATACGATTATCCGCCATTTCAAATGGCCTTCACGATGGTCTACGCCAGACACAACAGCACTTTGCAGCAACATACTCAATTGCCGTCTGAGGTAATTCTTTTTTTAATTTTAAATTTTATCCGACATAAAAAGTTAGGTTATCAAATCGGCCCTTATGTACTATTACCTATTAGAATTGAAAATATTCATATCGTTATGTTGGTCTAGTCTGGCTAAATTTAAGAAATGGCATGTGTATGTATGTATGTGTGCTTTTGCACATGAAATTCTACGATATTACTAACCGGATTGCAATAATTCTTTTTTCATAACCTTAGGTATCTTTCAAGTTTCAAGTCGATTCAATATTTAATAACATATGGACTGCGAGGTATCAAGCCAAACCAAAAAATCGTTTACTGAAGTATTATGCTTGGATACTGGATATATAATATACAAGGAAAATGTTATACTATAAAGTATCAGGAGTGGTCAGTATTTTGATGGGCGATCGCTTTGGAACTCCGATGAATAAAACTGTTAAAAAAATGGTTGAGTGTTCTTCAAGGAAGAATCTAAAAATGTAATTCTTCAAGTCTACACATAGACCTGGTTTAATGGTTTATTTTTGAATCTCGAATGATGGACGTTTTGTGTAATTAGCTTGGTATTACGATGTTTTGAATGAATGATGCTGGAAAATATCAACACATGTCTAAGCTATCACAATATACCCCTATGTATTTCACGGTACGCCTCAGCGTTAAGCAATGACCTCAACTAAGAGACCATAATCAATGTTTACTTTGATTTTACTGCTATGCAAAACCAAGGCCGTTGCTTTGGCAATACTTCTCCATTTTTTGCATTCCTCAGTTGCAGCAAAGCTGAGAAAGTAACCATTATCAACTTCTTAGCTTTTTGAAGTTGGAGCGATTTGCATATTTCAAATAATAAATGCCTTAATTGGCTTGGCATAAAACTATATTTTCACCGCGTCGCGCCGGCGGCAATCTATGATTCAATCATAATGAAAAAATGTAGTGAAATAAAACAAAATTAATTATTTTTTAATAAAACCTAATCAAATAATCCACTAGAAATGCTTATTGTTCTTTGTTGCATATCAGAATTTATTAAGATATTTCAATCATAGCATTTTAACAAACGCTTTACGTCTTTAGCATTCAAGGATATTACTTTCATTGCTATAGACCTTTTTAATAGTACTTACAGGTGACGAAATAATCATAAAATTACTAAGGGCATCATATATCAATAAAACAATGCATAAGCAAGGTGTCTGTGAAATTTATGACTAATTATTTACAATACACAATGCCGTCTGCTTATGACATTTTCTGCACAAACCGCAAAAATGTGTGTAATTTATATTCGCAATATTTTTGCAACGGTTCAAGTGATTTGAAACACTCGAATACGTCAAACGGGATAATTTGGTTTCGTCCTTCGGTACTGTATTCATGTACTTCGTTGAGCTTAATATCATTGAACTGTGATTTGAGGAAGTTCTCTGTAACAATGATCGGGGTAACACAATACATAAAGTTCCAAAATAAAACGTATCCTAGATAATCTGACTAGAGGTCCAGACCAAAAATCAACAATCGTACTGTAACGTTGGGCTGCACCAGTCCATTGAAAGCTATTTAACCTCTTCGACCAGTGAGAAATGTTCTCTGTTGAATGGAAGGTCGGTCGAGTGCAACCTATACTTCAAAAAGGCCGTAAAAATTTACCCAGCAACTATAGACTTCTGACTCTGCTCTGCAGTGTAGTTTCTGAAGTATCTGGACAAAAATAATAATATAGCTTTGGATAGGGTATGGCTTCTGGTTAGCTTGTTGCCTATGGACTGCTATCAGGTCCGTACCAATGGTAGGATACTTTTCTCAGGGAAGCTTCAAGCATGAGCACTGCTCAATAAATGTTCAACTTAACATATTCTCATGTTTATAAAATTAATGTTTCATTGCGTACCTAAAAACAACTAAACGAATATTTTATTATGCATTTCAGATTAAATGATAGCTAATTGATCTTAGCAATATTTTACATGATTTCAGTGGACTGTGCAACTAGGACTATGCACTCCAAAGTCTTGTAGCAGCGACGACATCAAACATTTGTCAAAAAAGTATTTTTCGCTAAACAATTTGAAATTTCAAGAGATCTACAACGTGGAACTTGATGTTCTAGATGCTAAGCAATTGCGAGAAGATGCTGAATGGTTTTTTGTGTTGCCGAAAACAATTATATTTGCGTAAGTTTCTTTTTTTCTTTTGAAAATGCTGCCAATTGTTTGGGATATACAATTACATGATTTTTGTAAAATACAGTAATTCATATTATTTTTGAATGAAATAAATGTGCATAGAAACTATTTTCTGGAATGCCTTATGATCTATGATTTAACATAAACTAATGCATACGCTGAAAAAATAATAGCAAAAAACATAAAAAAATAACATTTTATTTTTTATATTTTTCTGGAGACTCAGACCATTTGGAAAGTAGCACAGAACGATTATGAAGTGTTTGAAGATGTTTGAAACTTGTAGACAAGGTGGATTTATCAAAAGTTTGATTTCGGACTTCCATTGTCTATAAAATTTTTGAGTATCACGACGTTTCAATTAATATGCTATCTTCAATCGTCTTCTGGTGAACTGAAGACGATTGAAGATAGCATATCAATCGAAACGTCGTGATACTCAAAAATTTTATAGACAATGGAAGTCCGAAATCAAACTTTTGTTTGAAGATGGCTAACTTATTCTGTATGTTTTTCATTTTCCTGGTCATTAAAGCTGAGTAAAAGTATGTTGGGTGCATCAAACTACTTTTTGCTTAGCAAAAACCTATTTTACAGAAAATGACAAAGATCAAAGTTTGAAGATGGCTTCGTATAATGAACATAAGGAGTGAGAAGTACTAATTCGATCGACTTGACTTCATTCTCACAACTAGTGATTAAAAAAAAATTGAATAGATCTTGCCACCGGTAAGAAGGTGTTCTCTTCTGTATTGAAATTTGTTTAAATCTGATGCCTAAAACTAAAATTTCATGTTGTATGCAAAACCATGTGCCTTGATTTTTTAGTTTAGCATTGAATAAAATATGTTATTCTCCCTGTACAATAATCAACGTTCTACTTTTCATTGCATCGTTTTGTTTACACATTATAACTCGCAAACATTATTTTGCATACACACAGTCTTGTTGCTAAACGCTTCCCATTGCAAAAGTCTTGTACTAAACTCGATCATAGCCAAATAGATATTCAAAACGGCTGTTCACAGAAAAAGGAAGTGACCTAGTGGCCTCCCATAATAGCTATAACTGTGACATAATCACAGTCTACAGTCATAACCCTAATATGATTTCGAAGCGTTGATTCGGGATGGAATTTTACGAACATTTCATTAATATAATTTAGTACAACACACATTACCTAATCCAACTTATTAGCAGCTATTATGAACGGTTTAGATGTAATGTAGCATCGGCCTGGTCTACTTTCTATCTTACAATTTTACTTCCCACGCATATGGGAAGTACTGTGATCGCGAAGATTTTCGAATTAGAAATAATACGTTTTATGATATTTACAAGACGAAAATCTTCATTACTCATTTCCGTCGGTTTGTCTGTCAGTAACTCAATCCGTTGGTGGTCTTGTCACTGCATAATTTCAGTAACAGCTGCACCGATTCCGGTTAAACTTGGGGCTATCGCATAGCTAATAAATTATTTTTGAATTAAATCATTAGCCATTACTCTTAAAGTGATCTCATGTATATCATACCATGACCTAAAATGATCATCATCATGCTAGAGAAATATACAGAAATCAATTATGACATTGTGAAGCATCAGAATGAAAATGAAAATACATAAAAAAGTTCAGGGCAATTTAGAACCATGATAGTGAGGTTTGGGAAACCACTGACAATTTTATTTCTTGCATTCTGTTAAATAATCCGATTTAGAAAAATAGAGCACTGTTACCAATTCTGACTCATCACTTCTAAGCTCCAAAAGTCTCATAAAAATCCTGGTAGCAATAGGAGATTACAGGATGACCAAAACCGACCAATAAACAAAAATTACTGACATGGATTTTATAATCATATTGTGAGTTCTGAGACATGTGAAATGAAAACCACTTCCATTCATGGAACTACTTGCATTTCTAATCAAATTTAATGCCATTTAAAATTACAACAGCGAAATGAAACGTTTAACGAACAGTATCTGAAGGTCCTTCTTGTAGGCACGGTTCTTAACAAAGGCTTTTTGTTGCAGAGTTGTTGTGGTTACTACACTATTATGTTGCGTACTGGGTACCATTCTAGATGTGAAAAGACATAACAGAGAAAAAAATTTGATCACTGGACATAATGCTAGCATTGCTGCTCATGAAAAATGTGCTAGTCAAAATAGTAAGTAAGGATTTTCCTGTTGTTACAAGATCCTACAACAAATTTTACCAACCGCCACCCAAAATTATAGTTTTATTTAGCAACAGCGGAATGGTGTTAGTGGTGTGCTATAACAGCACGTACAGACAAACTAAGAGCATTTACAATCTACCAACATTCCTCTTTTTTAGTTTCAACAGTAGAACTGGTACCATCAGGCTCAGACAGTGAACTCTCGAAATTGAAACCAAACACGCTTGAGGAAGTTCTTAGATGTTTCTCAGTGTATTCCAATACAAAAAATCTGATGAAAACTAAGCTGTCTTCCGACTCCATAGGATGCATTCACGGTCTCAGATTTTTGGGCATGATTTGGGTAATCGGTGTACATTCGATATTCTACCAGGTGGATTTTTTCAAGGACCAAGCAGCTGGTTTCAGGGTTTCTGAGGAGTTTTTCTCACAAATTTTCAGTAATTCCACGTACTGCGTTGATACTTATTTGGTAATAAGGTAAGTTGACATATTTACTTCCCAGCTTTTATCAGTATAATCTGGATGTATGGTTGAAAACAATACAAATCTCTAGCTCTGTAAGCTAAGATGTGCTCATTCACCATTTTTCAACATACCCTTTTCCAAAAAGTGGCAATCGCATGATTGAGAAATCCGTGTGTGCTCGTTGGATAAATACTTTATCATCAGTAATTTTAAGTTTAATCATTGAATATTTACACGCACTATGTGCACCAATTAAATAGCAAATATTACAACTATTATTTTTTATACATTTTCAGTGGTTTCTTGTTAGGATATTTGTACCTCAAAGCAAAAAGTCCACAAGAAGAAATAAAGAAAAACATAAGTTGTATAGGCAAGATTAGTGAATTTTTCCAGATGTATATCAACAGATATTTACGGTGAGAATTTGACATATAATTTATTTATTTATTTAATCTGAGGTACTGCAACCAAATACAATTTATGTACTGTCAATGAAATCCTGACGTTCCGACTTGTTATGCACAAACTCATATCAATCGTTTAGTAATAAGGATAACCAATGTGCAGTGGTGTAAGGACGAGTCGGAATACCTTATATATTTTATTCAACCCATTCAACACTCGCGTTTTTCAAGTTGCTGCCGAACCTACAACCCAAAACACACTTTTGAAAGCTTTGGTCCGCTCGTAGGTTTAGTCTATGGGCTTAGTGGGGTCTTTTCAAGGTCTCTAGAGTGTAGGGTCAGATTCATATATAATCCTCGTAATGATGGGTTTCTAAAAAAGGGTTCCTCACCTCAAAACTCCGAGCAAATAAATGGCAAGCTGAAACCCCTCTATATTTCCAACAGCCATAATAATGTTTGTTCTTGTTTTGTAGCTTAACACCCCCTTATATCGTCGTGATTCTCTTCGCAGACTGTATTTACACCTATTACAAGTACTCCTCGTCATTGACATCATTCGAGAAGCAAGACGAATTGTGTGAGAAGTACTGGTGGAGAAATTTATTGTACATCAACAATTTATACCCCAGGTCTGAGATGTGTCTTAGTTGGTCCTGGTATTTATCTTTGGATACTCAGGCGTTCATGGTTGCTACCTCTTTGCTTATTTTGTCCACCATGTAAGTATGATCTTGCGTCAGTTAAACCACTTTTTTTTAACAAAAAGTACAAATTTTTCCTGATTTGAATATAACACAGAATAGTTATTAATTAGTAGTAATGTAGAAATATCACGTATCTTAAAACGTAATGTGAAATAATATTATCTATTTTAATATGCTGAAGGGTCGTTTCACTAATAAAATCAATGTGAACTAAGAGAACGCATATATACTTTTATTTGCTACGTAGCATGCATAAACTGTAGCTGAAGTTTATTAAATTCTATTCCATGAGCTTCTTCTCAAAAAATCGTGTCATCGCGTTTCTACGAGTTTTTTCTCGATGTTATGCATTGTAATACCGACCTGGAAGCCACGTGTAAATGTTTAACCCACGTGAACATACCAATGACTGTGAAATTTATTATGTAACTTAATCAATCGTTTGATTTGATTTGATCCGGGGTACAATTTTTTCTAGGAGACTGCGTATCATACAGCATTGTCAAAAATTGTGTGAACTAGTTCAACTCCATACTTCCAATACATTCACGATTTCTTATAGCGGTTAGCGATTATATATTTAAAAAGTCCGTGGCAGAAAATTTTATTCACCGGAGCAGTTAATACTACCTATTCTACAATACTCAGATCAACCATTATAGAAATACTGCTCTTATGTGTAAAAATATACTTCCAAGTACTGGACCGAAGCTTCAGAATTCAATTCAGAAAGAGCAAAACCTCGGCACATATTCAACTGAGCTGTGTCAGATAATTAAACTAAAAACAGTTAGTACAGCAAACACTAAAACAGCCTAACAGACTATCACGTCAAACTTCCTTCACGTTGTGGAATGATTGCTGGGGATTTTATTCCTCGACATTCTCAATTTACATCTTTCAATGTGAATAGACATTCATAATCTCAGAACACTTCTAGAACGCAATGGGACTTAGTGAAAGGTTACCTCCATAAAAATATATTTAAGCCTGGAAAGCATGGAGTCAATCTTCTTCATCGATTTCGTTTTGTTACATGTTGCCTCAACGATGTATTTTTTTTCAGAGCATTCAAATTGGCAGCTGCCCTTACGATATTACTAATTTTAGCTAACATTGTATCTGTGACTGTGAAATCGTATTCTATTGGATACATTCCCACGTAAGTAGCGACACTTTGTCTAAAATAATTGTTTGAGTAAGAACAGAAATTATCCTAAACAATGGAACCTAATCAGATTAATAACCTGGTTTTAGGATGGATGAACAATTTGCCCAATTAGACGCAATCTATGATTTGCCCTGGCACAGGATCGGACCATACCTTGTAGGAATGATCACTGCATACTTTCTAAAAGTGAAGCTTCAGAATACGCTACGTTTGCAAAGGGTGAGTGTAGTGGTATTAATTAAAACCAATTGATGTGGACTGTATTTCCCTTGCCTTTATTTCCCATCTCGAACAGTAAGTATAAATACATAAATGATTAGTATTTTCAAATTATTTATCACTTCCGATGTTTGGACCTTTAAACCTTAAAAAAAACCTTGAAAACCCTGCAAATGTCGGAAATAAAAGTCATCATTGACTCTCCCCCATTGCAACCAAGAACTGATCGTTTTCTTCAAAAGCCTCACCGTTTTCGCACTATACGGCAGTCTAAATTTAAATAGACCACCCGTTATATTATTATGATTTTTTTCAGCGTACAAGGATATTCCTATGGACGATATTCCCGTTGCTGAATTTGTGGATAATATTCACGATATATACCAGACAAATATCGACGGAGTATTCAGCATTTTATATGGGTACATCCAGAGTGCTGTGGGGTATTGGAATATCCTGGATTATAATTGCATGCTGCACAGGAAATGCTCGTAAGATTTCGATGTTTGTTTAAACTTTCATGGATTCTCTTAACAATCATATATAATCATACATAATTTTTCTGAATCACTTCTTATTCAAAAGAGATTTACGTATATTATCCAATTGAGGCCTTTTGCAACATGATTTATCACAGCTCTGAACAGAGATTGAGAAAATTCAATGCTAGGTCAGAAATTCTGCAAATATTTCAATGGACTATATTGGTGTTTATATATTTATTTTTTTCGTCGATAAAATTTAGACTTCCATTTCAGTGACGACTTGCACCCTCGTATCAGTATTCGATGTACTGAAAACCTGAAAACTCAGATTTTTTCACCAGCATTTTCCTCGCGCATTGTTTTCAGCTCAATCGCATCTTAAACATTTGTAGCGGTAGTAACTACATCGATTTAACATGATTTTCAGCTCTCCTAAATAAGCTCCTGTCGTTCAGAGGATTCATCCCCCTAAGTAGGATGACGTACTGCGCATACCTGTTGAATCCATTGACTGCCCAAATGATGTTTTTAGGATCTGAGTCAGCATTTTCAGCTGTGAAAGCTAGTATGGTGAGTATAACTATACCTTATTCATATAGACAAATTATTGTGAAAATGATGGCCGATATCACACCATCCTTAATGTATTGGAGCTCACATTTTTTTTTCGTTCTATGCTGCACACAGTATGGGTCACGCTGAATTTTTTTAGATACAGAAAAAACACCAGGTTTTTAAAAAAACTTTATTCTGTTTTTTCAATACATTCACTCATTCAGTAAAAAACCTTGTCAAACTCTTGTGACCAACGTTCTTTTGAAAGGTTGCTAATTTCCTCCTCAAATGCAGCGATTGCCATTTTATCGGTGGAAAATTGGGAACCTCGTAACTTTTCTTTGATCTTTTAGAAAAAAAGATGCGACGAACCTTCGTTGGAGGCTGCTCTCTTTCAAAGCACCAAACTAATGACTGCTGTCTTCGGTTACGATAATAAAAGTGTTTTTGCTGTGCCCATTATCAAATTTTTCAAGCATAAACTTAGCCCAATCAACTCTTGTTGCTTTTTGCTCACTGGTCAACAAATGTGGCACCCATCTGGTACACCGCTTCCTTAGGCGAAGGTGATCACGAATGATTGTTCGGAACGCTGCCGATCCAATCCCCAGAGAAGCCTCAATCTCGGTGTAGGTTATATTTGATCTTTTTTTACCATATTTTGCACAGCTACTACAGTTTCCGGAGTAACAGCAGTGGACGGTTGACCTATGCGAGGTTCATCATCGAGTGCAACCCGGCCCCTTTTAAACTCAGCAAACAAATTAAAAACTGTAGCCCAAAAAGGGGCAGAGTCCTCAAAGCAACTCACTAAACTTTCGTGACATTCGAGACCGTGGCAAGGCAACTCATGAACGATTGAAACGCTGCCTTTACGTGCTCAAACTTGTATAAATTAGGAATATCTAAAGACTTTCAGCGTGACCCTCGTATGTCACCGCTGTCTGCTAATTATCTGACAGTCTATCTGTCTGACAATAGTGACAGTATGTTGGAGTTTTTTTGACACCGCGTAGTCTCCGTAACCGCTGCACCTGTTTTGACTAAGGGCAGAGGAATATGATGTGGACACGCCGTATGGATGGTGGCTTTATTTTATAAAACCAGTGCATTGGAGGGAGAATAATTAGAAAAAGATTTGAAAAATGGCCGAACTTATTTTCTGGTCAAAAAACTTCATAGGTTTGTGTCCGTCAGAATCTGTGTATATATATGTATTATTATTTTTTAGGCGTTGTCAATATGTGCAGTATCTCTCAATACATTCTACATGTCGTATGTATATTGTTTGATGTTCGAGTGTCCTTGTATTCTTTTAACCAAGTTGGCAATGAAGAAAATAATGGGAAAACGGACCGAGAAGACGATCAACAAAGCTAATGATCACACAGAGTCAAATAATATTGGCGGCAAGACGAACAATGATGCAACAACAAATGAAAACATTAAACGGTGATCTGAGTACAATTTAGTTGAATATTGTTAGGATCGTTTTCGTTTCGTACTTATCTCGATTATATTACCCACATCACCAAAATACAAATATGTTATATGGTTTTTAATCTTAGTTATGAAATGGACATGAAAATTATGATGGCTTGGAAATATATCCCCAATAAAGTAGTTTCAAAATTGAAAGTTGCCATTGCAAATCAAGCGCTGTGATTCTGGTGATGCTTGATGTTCTGTATACGATAGAGGTACGAAGTAGATTTAAAAAGTACTAAAATTACAATCAGAGCTTTGATCTGTGATACATTTTTCATAGAATTAGGTTTGGGAGTGCATTAAATATATGGCCTCATAGTTACATTGTATTATATTTGATATCCAATAAATTCTTGTAATATTAGCAAAGTTTTTTTTTGAGAGACAATACCACAGAATAGAAAGTACGTATACGACAGCATATCTTTTGCCACCTAAGACGTAAGAAGTCATTAAAACATCCATCGTGAATCACCTACCTTCATGAAACTATAATAACTGATATTCTCTACCAACAGGTAATGTACTATACCAGGTGACACAAAAAGGTTGCAACTTCAGCAAAAATATTAAGTTTATTCATGAAATAAAGACATTTTAGTAAAAATCTACTGGATGTGTGAAACATACTATTGATTGTCGGTATTCTTAGAGCCCAACTCCATGACCATCGCCATATATTGAATTATATAAATCAGTCGAGGTGAAATATCTTATTCTAGTTAGAAGTCTGTTCACAAGCTCAAGCTGCCTCTAATTGTGTCAATGTATATATAAACATACTGTAAGATATCATAGTTTTTTGAATAATGAAATCTCATTGATAATTAATGTATAGGCAACCCGTCTCACGGACTCTTCAATAACGGGTTATCTTATGTGGAGGCTCATTGTCCTGTCTAGTGCGCCCAGCTTCAGAGTGCATTCTCACATATACGAGTTATTATTCCAAGGATGGTATGATCTGAGGATAGTAGAGGAGTAACAGCAATAATACAGTAATTGATCATCGTATAAACACTCTCAAAAATGTTATCTTCACCCTTAACAAATTTTAAAAAATAGGGGTACCTTCTGTACAATGAGCACTGTGTTTGGACACATTTGTAAAATTATTTCTGGAGGCTGTTATGATCTCCTTGTGATGTTCAAAACACTGGTGAGCAGAATTTTGCTTTCCTAAAGATAAGCCCCCCCCTTGAGTTTTGCTATGGGGACGCTCATGGTGGATAGAGTTCGATTTATAGTCATTAAACACCCAAGTTGTATGCATTCATAATCAAAATCCAACATATTTTGCTGGTAGTAAAATGATTATATTACAAAACACGTATATAAAATAAACACAATAGTTAATTATACATGTGTGCTATTCTTATTGTCCTTGTGATAGAATTCAAACAAATAAGAGTAATCAATACTAATTTCTAAAATAAACCATATAAGGAATATACTCGTTTAGATGTAGGGTTAAATTATGTGATGAATTTATCACAACAATTTTCACTTACAATCCTAGAGCAATTTTTAACCTTCAACAAATGTTACTAATGATTTTCCTGCTGTGACCTCAGTTCTAGCAAGCTCTTATACAGTATGTTCCTTGTTTGTATATTTATTTTTGAACTCTCTTTTCTCAGTTTCTAATATTGTAGTCACGTTTTAAATTATTTTTTTAAGTCATCTAAAATCTTAACCCACATACAAATGACAATTGGTGATATTATTTATACTAGACTATACTGGTGTTACTTATGATGAATCTGTTTGGGTGACGGACAGGTAGCAGGTATAGAGAATTGGAAATGACTGAACTTTGTCATCTCTTCCACCATTTGTTGCAAGACCAATCGAGGAAAAGGACATTGGTAGAAAATCTTCATTAAATCAGTTTTTAGATTGAATGTGCACTGGTAAATATCGGATGAGCATGTCCAAGACCTGTTTCCATATTTCGTCAGACGTTTTGCCATGGAATTCTTTTAAAATATCTTTCTCTTCAAAAAAGCCTACAACTGGCGCAGTCAACTGTTGATATTGTTCCAGTCTCTTCTTCACAACTTCGGGTTTGTCATCGTCTCTCTGGATCAACGGCTCTCCAGTTATGTCATCTTTACCCTGGAAAAAAATTACAACACAACACAATTATATGAACAAATTGAGATTTACCTGTATATGAATTGATTTGCCCTCTAAATTTGATCAAGCATTGAAGTGTCTAGATGGATATTGTCATAATTTTCAAATTTCTAGCTACCACAGTAATTCTTTCGTATACTCATCCGTATCATAGGTGATATACCACGATATCGTAGTGTTGCAATAATAATATTATTGTGGGTAGGTTAATAAAGCTTTTTTTATTAAAATTAGTTTTCAGTGAATAATTGTAGTATTTTATAAAATAATGGAGATGTTTTATTATTCTTAGGTCCTGCAGCACATGACCTTGATCACCATCATTAACGCACTATGATGGTATGTCTTGAAAGAAATTCTACACCGATACCTTCAGATCCCTTACCCAAGGTACTACGTCAAACAACTTGATGGAAGTCGGAACTCATTCTTAACCCGTAACTAGGAACGTGGAACTCGTAACTCGGAGTTCGTTCCGAGACAGGATCAATAGTGGTTTTTTATAACGATTTCAAATAATAATTTACAAGATAAAAATCGAAACTCTCACCTGGACGTTACGATAATCATATATCTATAAATACGTACCGGTACTTTAGGGTCATTGTAGCCCTCGTTGTAAACTCTTCCACTAGGCAGGTGTACCCGTCTTCCCTTAGTTCTATCAATGATTACGTCAAATGGAACTACTAAGTTTATGGCGAGATCAAGTTTTTGTACTTTCCATAAGGCTTGAGCTTGAGACAAAGTCCGCGGAAATCCTGAAACATTCAAAGCGGAATAATCATAGGATGGTTATATAACTTAATACTTTTACCGCTCTTCCTTATTTTTAAAGTAATATATTCCTCATCACCATCCAAAATATCCACAACCATCAACGAGAAAAAAGCAATGTTTATATTCTTCAAATAATAGTGTTCGATCGAAGCTTCGGTCACATTCGCCCAAAAAAGGCTGGAAATTTAGAATAGCCGAATGCATATAAATCGAAGCGAGATATAATTTGCATATATTTTATACAATTTTTTGTCAACATTACTTAGATTATAAGTTTTGAGGCTACGAGGGTCACGCTGAAAGTCTTTAGATATCCCTAATCTATACAGTTTAAACAGGTTTGAGCACGCAGCTATGTTGTGTAAAGTTGTGTTTAACGTGAAAATGGAACCGCGTAGTCGCAATTTTCGAGCCATGATCTTGTACGACTATAAAAAGGGACTAAAATAAGCGGAATGTCACGAAAGTTCAGTGAGTTGCTTTGGGGACTGCAAGTGGATACATAACAACGGTAGCCTTAGAAAATCAAAGGACAGTTACTTTTGAATGGTATATAACCCAATGTGTTCCTGTAGTTTTTCAAGAACTATGCAAGAGCCGTCCAAAGACTGGTCTGCGGGGTATTCAATGGCACCATGACAACGCACCCGCTAGAACATAGATTTTTTTTGCTGAACAGGGTGTCAAACTGTTGCCTCAGCCACCTTATTCTCCGGATCTAGCTCCGTGCGACTTCTTCTTATTCCCTAAGATCAAAGAAAAGTTACGAGGTCCCCATTTTTCCACCGATAAAATGGCAATCGGTGCATTTGAGGAGGAAATTAGCAACCTTTCAAAAAAACGTTGGTCACAAGAATTTGACAAGTGGTTTTACCGAATGCGTAAATGCATTGAGGTAGAGGGAGAATATGTTGAAAAATCATAATGAAGTTTTTTCAATGAACCTTGTAGTTTTTTTTAACTTTCAGCGTGACCCTCGTAATTATTTAAGCTGATCTCACCTTAGGCTTCGGCCAAAAAATTGACTTTCGGACAGACACTAGGAATAACTTACCATCTAGTAACCAAGCTTCTGTATTCAGTTTGTTTATTTCATCTGTGATAAATTTTATCATGAGTTCATCGGGTACTAGTTTCCCCTGGTTGATATATTTTTGTGCTTCTAGGCCTATCGCTACAAATAAATGTCTTGATAAAAATCGGTAGTGGATAGAGACTAGAGACCATCAAATAACAGTTTCACAATTTTTTGTGATGTATATTTCAATAGAAAACATGCCTCAGCAATATAATCAATCTTGGTACACAAGAAGTTGTACTATTATTAATGCCAGTAGTGTAAAGTTAATTTTATGAACTAGAAGGTTCCTTTTTACATTCGATCGTCTTGTTTATAATGAGTGTGGTAGATATTGAGAATTTCAATTGAACTCATTATTCTATTCAACAATGCTTACTCCATGGAATAAAATTAGCTCTTTGGTCTTTTGAAGTAAGTGCAAAATCAGAGTCGCATTGGTGGGTTGGTTGACGACCTACAACCTATTCCTAAATCACCGTGGACTCGAATAAAAAACAGGAAAAAGGCTTAAAATTTTAGCGCCATCTAAAACTGCCGTCCGGGATAGGTGACATCCCCTGCCCTTAGATCCGGGTTCAGTTCTAGATCCTTAATGCTTGCAGATTACCAATTACCATATCTATAATTTTCACTCTATAATAAATATCCAAACATAATCGCAGAAACAGCTTTGAGTGGTGTGCAGACCTCTCATTCCTCTTCGTCCTCACACAGAGTTTGCTCAACACACGACATGCAACTTTACGCGGCTCTGAATCCAAACGTCACTACTGATAACTCATAATGCTTGACAGGAGAAACAATATCAGCCATTCCGATTATTGCAATATGGCAACACTGTGGAACAACGTGTCAACTAAACTGAACTTATCTCAGTTCATCTCGGTTGTCAAATTCTGGTTGTCATGTCATATTTATGTTGAACTGGATAACATCTTTTAAACATAAAAATTTGAAAGAACCATTTGAAAACCATGATAAAAAATTAAAAATAATCTTACGAGTGTTTTGTTGTATCTGTCGTCTCAGACAATCTCCACTGGAAACGTATCCCAAATTGAAATTTTTCAGGATCCTCGAAGCGATAGTACCCTTACCAGAGGCGGGGGCGCCCATTATCACAGCTTTGAAAGGTACCGTAGCCGCCATTTTTCCACTTTGCACTTTTAAGTACTCCTTGATATGGATCGAAACGGAATCGGTCGACGATCTCCATTCATTCGCTCGACAGCTAGGCGTTGAACTTTGGAGCCTCCATATCTGAAATAGGAGCGTACATAGGCGTCGGTCAAAAAAATAGCATGGGGCAATTCAAATTAATAATGTAATTTCACGGATTGAATGTAAGTGAATAATTGAATAAGCGAAGATACAGCAAGACACCTGTAACAAGCGCAGTGCTAGTGCTATGAATGCACTTGATGAACATCTACTTTTAGATTTCGTGGTTCTGTAAGCCTTGGAGTAGGATACACAGGATCCTTTATGGCAAGGTGTCACATCATTAATTTATTCTAGGTGTCTCTTCACGTTGTAGTATACAACAAGAGAGGAGGTATAAAGGAGCCAGCAGATCACCGAAGAAAAAGTGCAGGTCTGGTTCACAGACGGCTCACTACTTGATTATGTTTATTCATTGATAGGGATTATATTAAGATTGTTGGTGGGGACTGCGTTCTGATCGTGACACATTCAGACGCCACCTACGTGGAATGGGGGCAGGCATTTCATATCGCTGTAAAAGTATTTTGAGAACACAAGTTCAGTAGCAAATAATTTCTACTGACCCCACCATGCCCGTTGGAAGTCCTGATCTATTGTTCTTGCTAAAAAGATTGGTTTGTATTGAGCGGATAGAGACAAAAGGGCCAGCTAGGTGGCATATTACCCGCAATCCTTCACACCATAAAACCTATATCAATCATTGCTCTGTCTGATAATCCTTAGCCACGCTGTAAGTAAAGTATTCGGATTTCATTGAGAGTTTAAAATAGATTACTACTATGGAAAGGATGATTTGTGGCTTCTGAAAATCGCTGTAGTTGCAGCAGTTTTGGTCAAGAATGACAGAGGCGAAAAAGGTCAAACATCGTTTTTGAGGATTTCCGAGGCCGTCGCTCATTTTCTAAAAAATGTGTGGAGAGATCCAAAAATTGGGGATGAGGGGAGGAGGAAATATAAGTTTTCATGCACTGATCATAAATAAACTTTTGATCACAGTAATCCTCCGCAGTTGTTAGACGTAGATGATCGCATCATATTCACAAAACATATTTGCTTGCCTCTAAAACACGAGATATTTATTTCCAATAGCTATAGACAGAATTCTAAAAAAGATCAATTGAATCTACTTGATGCTGTTATCTTTTCTGTATGTAAGAAATATAAATATAAGAGTTGAGCGAAGCACCTGAAAAACTCTACTCACCACCCCTGCTTGCATAGGTTCTATAGATCATTGATAAAACCACTCAATCATCAAAAAAATTAAGCTTTCGAAAGTTACTCTGTGGTTATCTCTTTGGTGCATTATATTTTATAATGGCCACTAATTGAAACCACGTACAAAATACAAAAAAAAAATATTTTTAGAATATTCAATTTTTTATATTTGTATTTTACAAACAGCCTGACGAAGCAGCTGAAACGTTAGTAACGATAGGTCAGTGAATACAATCAAGTTAATTCAATAGTTGTTATATTTTGCATTCTGTTGAAGGTTGTCATTTTATCAAAACAATTTGTCCAATGATTCATGAGATATTAATAATCTGTTTGGAAGTCACAGAAAGGCCGTTCGTAAATTGCTGATGTAGATTTTTATCATAGATTTCATTATACGACATCAAAACAATGACCCAAATACAAAATTTCAGTTCAATTATCGACTTATCAAAAGCTAGAGAAATAACATTATTTTGGATTAACGGAATTCGAATTATGAATCCATTAAACGTCATAAAATGTGATAATTTATACAATGGTTTCATAATTACAGTTTGCTTGTTTCTAAATACATTATCATCAAGTTCAACTGTTATCACCACTGCCTTGGTCTCACAGTAATCGGATAGTAAACATGTCTCAAACGTGTAAGAAAGTGTTCTTTGCGTCCGTATTCAGTAATTTTAAAGTACTGGTGAGTTATTTATTGTGAATTTAAACAAATATTCGTAAACATTTCATTTACCTGTTTACACTACGGTATCATTTTTATATGCTTTTATATAGATACGAATTGAAAATGTATGTTTATGAATGTCGTTTGCGTTAACTAGTCATCAAATGACTGAATGATAGCTCAGTTCCATAATATCTGGGTCTTCAAGTAATGACGTCGTCTTTTCTTAGTAGTCGAAGAGGACTATTTCTAACTTAGTACCTTACTCAAGCTCTTGCGTAGGAAACTAGTAGTTCCAGCATATCCGGAATGTCTCGTTCTCCACAATGGACTCAATACGAGCATTATCTGGAGCGTCGGGTGGCAGAAGGTGCCTCATCTATACAGTAGAAGTGCTTGGAACGATAATCTATCATTCATAGAATTGAATTGTTCTAATAGACGTAATACGGCAGATAAAATTTTGAACATGCAACAGATTTTGAGATACAAGACTTTTCATTTTTGTGGGTTTGGAAATTTACAATTTCGACCGTTTGGAGGATCCCGGTTTCGGTGAATCTGATCCTCGCAACTGACTCTTGAAGCAGCATCTCATCTAAAGGCATAGCTTTATCGATGTCCTTCTCATTGTCTGACTCCTCTATCTCAATCATCTACACCTTTTGACATCATTTACTTCGACAGAACTTGATATGAGCATTTAAGGCTTGCTTTTTGGAATGTGCATCCTCCTCCATATATCCATATCTCTTCAGGGGTGGCAGAAAAGTGCAATAAGTCAAAATTATAAATATTTGCGTTGCTGTATCTCAGGATCTATTCAAGACACGGAAGTGGGTTTAGTCTTGAAACTTAGAGAGCTTTACCTGCCTTTACAAAGTTAAGATTACTTTTTCAATCTGGATCCATTATTTACAAGGTATATCCCAAAAGCTAAAGAAAGTTCGAAAAATGTGGGTTTTCTCACATCACGCAGCAAGTACAAGTCTTTCGAAGCTGCATACTTGTTTTATGCAGCTGGTATGAATACTAAACAACATATCAAAAAATACTTAATTCAATAAAGAACTGCATTACACTTTTATACCTTGCAATTTTATTTGTAATAGAGATAATATAGTACTTAATACACGGATCCAATACTGGTCTGAAAATAATAATATTTCTCCTCCCAGAGAAGCCGAAAACTGAAAAATGCTCCACAAATCCGTTTTTATCACCTTGGATCCAGCCTGGCAGCCAGAATATCCTTCAACCTAGCGGACATTGGCGAAGGCATAAAGGAAGTAGTTGTAAAGGAATGGTTCGTGAAAGAAGGCGATACAGTGAAACAGTTCGATGAGATTTGCGAGGTGCAGAGTGACAAAGCATCAGTAACCATAACCAGTCGGTATGATGGGGTAATTGCGAAGCTGCATTACAATGTTGACGATGTCGCGTTGGTTGGAAAGCCCCTGATTGACATTGAGGCGGATGCAGGTAGGTAATAATAGGAATGGTTCCTGGGTATTTTAAGTCTATTAACACTAGATTTACGGACCGAGCCAATTTGACTCATTAAAAATTTGATCACTATATATATATATATATATAAAACTTTAATATTACTCTTAAAATCATAGGTTGGTTTTTAGTTAAGTAATCAAATATATGTAAACGTTCATTCCTCTTCCCCACACTCCACTTCATTTCGCATTATCGAATGTGATATACCTATTTTCACGGTTGTGAGCCAATTTGACTCATAGAATGGTTTATAGTTCAATAGCCTGGGCAACAGTCAAGTCGCCTGTGATTTTGTTTCTCTGATTGTCACTTGTTTTCGCTACATTATTACCTACTTCTGTCATCACTTCGATTTATACATCGCGTGTGAGCCGTGCAGTGACGTAAATAATAATATAAGGAGACGACTCAAGTAAATATTTCATGAAAAGATTTTATTTTCCAATTGGCTGAAGAGCTAAGAAGTAAATTTAGAGAAGAAGTCAAGAATACTTCTATTCCAATGAAAGAAATTCATGCTACTGACGCACGGAAGAATTGTCAAGTTCAACAATCATGCAAAAGAAACAGATCTTCACACTATTGTACTAAATGTAATAAAAATGTTTGCGGAAAATGTGTTCCAAAAAGAGAGTATATATGTAAAAAATGTTTTCCATGAATTTTTGATAGTAAACATTTCATGTAAATTGATTTGGAACTGTTTTCTTTGGAAAAAACTTCAGTTTTATTGTATGAGCCAAATTGGCTCACTTCAGTAAAAATAGGTACATAATCAACATCCGTAAATCTAGTGTTAATGTTCTTGACAGCTTAAGTTTTTATGGCCGTGGCTAATTAGTAAAAATATGACGTCAAGTAGGTTGACTCCCTACTTCTCAGTAATGGTATCAATTTTAAATAAGGGTTTTCCATAATTTCCAAAACTTATTTCAAATAGAATAGCAGCTCTAAAATCCTAAAAAAATCGTCGGTAGCTCATTCCACAGCGTCGAGGGTTTCCAAAAGAACGACTTTTGGAAGAGGCTTGTTCGAGGCGTTGTGAGCTCGTCTTGGTTTTAAACGATCCAGAAGTAACTGACCTTTGATTTTCCAAGGCTACCGTTCTGATGGATCCACTTTTAGAATAAAATGCGACCATTTTCTTTCCAAGACTCTTGGAACGATGAATTTTCGTTGGAGGGTGCTCACTTTCAAAGCATTAATAACTGCTGTTTAGTTTCAGGATCATAATGATATAACCTTGTTTCGTCTCCGGTTACGATATTAAAAGTGTTTCTACTGTGCGCATTTCAACCATAAACTTAGCCCAATCAACTCTTGCTTTTTGCTCACTGGTCAACAAATGTGGCACCCATCTGGAAGACCGCTTCCTTAGGCGAAGGTGATCATGAATGATTGTTCGGACCGCTGCCGATCTAGCTCCTAGAGAAGCCTCAATCTCGGTGTAGGTTATATTTTGATCTTTTTTCACCATATTTTGCACAGCTTCTACAGTTTCCGAGGTTCATCATTGAGTGAGAACTGGCCCTTTTTAAACTCAGCAAACCAATTAAAAACTGTAACCCTAGAAGGGGGGGCAGAGTCCCCAAAGCAACTCACTAAAGTTACATGACATTTCGCTTCATGATAGATTCAGATATTATCATGATTCTATGAAACTTGTTTCAGATAATGTTCCAGAACTACAACCTAAAGCAGAGACTCAGCTGAAACAAGAATCACCCCTTCAACAAATGAAAGAAATCCCAGACAAAACCAGTATTCACAAAGAACAAAGTCCAGGCAAGTATATTCATATATGTATGCATGTGCATCTTTTCACTTTTCAATCTTTTCTTTTTCTTCACATAATGAGGTTCTACCAATTTGATAATCTGAGCTCAAAATTATTAAATACAATCTTAAGAGTGCTTCATAGCTCTATCAGTAACAACATGGGAATGGAGCTTAAATATTGTGATCTTCGGCAGCTTACCATTCCTCCAATACAGAAAACAGAAAATCTACAAAGTAATTTTGGGATGTAAGACTTGAAAGCATTATTCACATTTTTCCGATGTTAACTCAGATAATGAATGATGATGCGACTAAGATTAAATAGTCATACTGATCATTCAGAAGCATCAATTTTCATTAAACTGTTTTCACTTTCTTCAGAGTAAGTCGCCAATCGTATTTATTATTTATTGTTCACTGAGCAGATTTTGTTACTACGATTACAGTTTCTTCTACAACAAATGAAGTGGTAAATAGTAATAAAGACGTATTGTGTATTCCAGCTGTCAGAAGATTAGCCAAAGAGCACAACGTGAGTATGAACTAGTTTTTTGTAAGGACACTAAACATTACTCACTTGATATTAGCATATGGTACGAAAACTCATCAATTTATGTATTTAGTTGATTTATAAGATTATTTAGGTGTTTTTGTGTTACAAAATCCCTTTAACCAAGCAAAGTGTTTACAACAAACAATAATTACAATATAAAAGGAAGTTTAAATGTGAAGTTGAAGACTATTTCCCTAAAAAGGCTCTACTTTTGGTAAAGGGATTTTTTTATCTAGATTTTTGACCGAGAAAAACAAATAGTGGCTTAGTTACCGGGGGGGTTAGGGGGGCAAGGACCCATGGCGCCAAGAATAGGCGCCGAAGGCACCATTCTTTTATTCATTATAGGCGCCAGTGGATAGCTGCCACTGAAAACAAAACATAAATCTATGAAAAACCATTATCCCTGAAATAAAGGGCGTATACAAGAAGGGGGTGGGTAATGGGGGTAAGATTTAAGACAAACTATATAATTCAATTTTTTTCTAAATTTCGGTAAAGTAATCTTCATAAAAACGCATTGTTAATTCGGTATCTATTCCTATACATTGCGTTGCCAATAGAAATAACAGACCAATACATTATGTATTTCTATTTTATCCTATTTTGTGCAGTCATTTCCGTTTTCTTCGTATTTTTGAACAACTTTGACTTTCGAAATAAATAATAGGAGTCTGGTATTGAAACCAAAATAAGATTTCGTAAACCTTTCGATAACTCGATTTTTTAATAGTATGAGAGCCAATGACACTCGACCCAACATCATCGCAAAATTGAATAAGAAGAGAAGAAAATCTTGTGCAAAAGTGCATTAATTAGTTTTCAAAAAATCAAAAATTCCTGAAATTTAATATGATGTCGGATTGAATGAAAAATTACATAGGCTTGTAGGGGGCGAAGAGCACTTTAAAAAAATCTAGGTGTGCCCAGGCCTGTACCCAGTCGTCAGACGTTAACTAGTTGAGAACTAGAAATCGTCGAACCTCAAGCCTCCTTTGTGGCGGCTGAGAGCTTCCTTCTTACTATATACTATAATTACTATTGACATATCCCTTTTCCAAATGCCTAAACTATCTCGACGAAGGTATAACAAAAAATGGCGAAAGCATAAACAAACTCCATGCCCTTTCATCCCCCGCCCCCAGATTGAGGTCTAGATACACCCTCGCCTGAAAGAAAAGTCGTAGTATTGGTATCAGAGGAGAAAGATTTGTACTTGGATCTAGTGTCCGTAATAATTTTATTTAATAGTCCGTAATAGAATGTTTCACATTTGACAGATAATTTGATATTATTTCTAAGTTTCACACCAACGACTTTCATATATAAGAATAAAGTTGAGGATAATTCAAATCTGAAAGTTTGTCCCGCCTATTGCAGCTTGACCTAACAAAAATAAAAGGTACAGGACGAGATGGAAGGATACTTAAAGAAGACGTTTTGAATTATTTAGGAACTTTCAAGGCATCTCCTATCCCCAGCCAGATGGTATCCACTCCACCACTACCATCACAAATGGAGTCAGTTGCTAGTAATATCGATCGAGTTGAACCAATCAAGGGGTTCCAGAAAGCGATGGTCAAAACGATGACTGAATCACTGGTAAGAATTATATTCAAATAATTACCCTACATGCACTCGGACGGTGTGTCCACCCTTACCTAACCCAGGTAAGGGTGGAATAATAACATATATCTATGTATTCGTATGTTACAAACGAATTCAAATCAATTTTGTTTCTATCATTTTAGCAACGAGTGGGAATGAGAATCATAAATATCATGAATTTGTTATTTAGCCTCTGTAGAAAAACAGCTCAAGTAGACTGGCGTATTTTAAGTGCAGTGTATAATTTTGTTAAGTTAAGTTTTCAATCGAATTTCTCGAACTATTTATCCACATTAAGTAAGTTTTGAAATTATAAGATATGTAATTTTTGGGAAACTCGAAATTTTAGACATCTCATAAATTATAAACTATTTTAATAGTTTAATATTTTTAAATTGTTATTCTTAAAGATAAACAGTTCTAAAATCAGAGCCGACTCTTAATTTCAAAACAGAAACCGCATCAACCTTGACTTGATTGACTTGACAATTCCAAGAGGTCAAGTTTATTTTCCAACAAAAGTATTAACAACTGCAGGTTGTTCATAAACAAACTAAATGTTCTCCAAATAGGATTATTTTTTACTGTAAACTACGATACATTCACTTAGAACGATCGATTCTCGTAAATATCTCATTTTTTTTTAAATGAGCTGAATAAGGAATTTATTTCTCTTTTTACTTGGGTTTATCAATGGTGTCGCGTTTGTTCTTTTTTGCTCGATAAGTCTCAAAGACACGAAACAAATTAGGTTTCAGAAAGTTACCATGTATTATAATGCGTTTGCACCGTTAATTATGTTCCAGAAAATCCCTCACTTCGTGTACAGCGACGAACTCAAAATAACTCGGCTGTCTGAGCTCCGCAAGACGTTGAAAACCGCTCATAATCAATCCATATCGTTCATGCCTTTCCTAATCAAGGCTGTCTCCAATGCTCTCCAACGCTATCCAGTTTTGAACTCTTCCATAGACGAACGATGTGAAAACGTAATGTACCACGCAAAGCACAACATTGGTGTTGCAATGGATACCAAAGTTGGACTAGCTGTTCCCGTCATAAAGGATGTGCAAAGTTTGGGAGTCATGGAGATAAACGAAGAACTCAGAAGGTTGATACAGTCTGGTAAACAAGGAGTTTTCAAGCCTAGCGATTTGGCTGGAGGAACATTTGCTGTCTCCAATATAGGATCAGTAAGTATATAGTATTAATTTACGTTCTGGAACTTATTTTCTGGTTGCATTTGAGGTATACTGTGGTTAACGCTGGCCAATTATTAATCTAAATCAACATTAGTGAACATGTATGCCAAACAGGATACAGAGTCGAATGCAAATAAATTCGTAAGTTAATTTTGATTCAATCTGGTTGGGTATGTTTTCCCCAAAATTTCCTCATGGTTTCTTAAGTGGGAATTTTTATGTATTTGTTTTGGAGTTGATCTATATGCATTGCTCTCCCGTAATCTCTTATAGTATTCTATATTTTTGAGGTGGTTGTTTTACATTTGACCATGCAAATGCATCACTTTATGTTTCGAACATTCCATAAGGTGAACTTTTTGCAAAATTTCTCACCTAGTGAATGTAATGATAATTGGCTGGTGTAATGTGTACAGACTGTTTGGTGAATTGTTCAAATATAATTAAAGTTTGATATGTAGCAATAATTTGTGATTATATCTAGACTTTTATCTCGAATTTTAGTCAGAATTTTATTAATCATTGAATCAACTGTTGATACAGTCATTTTTACATGTAAATGATGAAAAAAGTTATAGTATGTATTGCATATGCTACAGCTGAGTCCCGTGCATAAGCTACAGATTCTCATCAGAAAGATAAAAGACACAACACATCTTTATTGTATATATATCTTTGTGTAGATTGTAGATGCTGTTATTTGGTGAAGCGTTTCCATTATTCAGTTTGAAAATTGTGTCTTAGCACAAAGACTTTCACATATAAAACTACCTTTCTTTCCGTTCGATGATGATTCAAATATAAATCAAGACACATCACTGAAAGAAAGAGTTTCATTTGTGAAACTCGTTCTTTATCGCTGATTACACGTTGTACATCAAATTGTTAAAGACAAATTAACTTTAAAATATATATATATCTTTCATTACAGATAGGAGGCACATACATGAAACCAGTAATACTCCCACCACAAGTTGCTATTATAGCTATAGGATCTTCACAAGTAAGTGTAGGACAAGCTTATGATTTGAATACTTACTATGTTGATATACTCTGTTTAACAGGATTTCGTTTGGTGATTTTCTAACAGTATTATATCTTTTAAAATGATAAAAATATGAACTATTCAAAACAGTATAATAAAACATTAATACAAGCTTAAAAAACCTTTTGGAATACAATTTGACAAAATCTTCTATAACTGATCAGCATGTATAACTCTATATGAGAAAGCAAATTATATTCATGAAATGTTTTATGAAATATGCAAGCTGTATTTACAGCACAACACACACAAGCTTTCATGTCACAATCTTACAATTCATTCAAAATATGAGATAGAAAATAGGACAAGAAATTGGCTGGCTACACAGATAGATACTGCACACTTTTACATATTTAATCCTAAGGACACTTCCTAACATTGGAAAAATACAGAAAGATATGCGATAGTGATGGTAAAACTATTCTGTTTCCTGTGCTTTTCTCTTTTCCAGTATTTTCGATGAAAAGTCAGATTCAATACAGGCTTTAGATATCTGAGCATTAAACAGATATTCTCACCTCTGGCAAAATGGTGTTTTACTTTTTGATTATTTGTTTAATATCATTTTAATTTTTTATTCCAGTTACTACCAAGATATGATGAAAAGCAAGATATTGTACAAGAAGAAATTGCCAATATCAGTGTTGCTGCTGATCATCGAGTAATAGATGGCGCCACAGTAGCTAATTTTATAAAATTCTTGAAAAAGCAAGTTGAAAATCCTTATTTCCTATTTTTGAATATTCAATAAATCAGTTGAATAATATATAATTGGTTGCATCATTTAAATTATGAAACAAATATGAGTAGTCATCTAAGATCCCCAGTACAGAGGAAGTTCAGTTCTATAAAATAATTCAGCAGGTAACAAAACACATGTCAAGAAAAATGTTTTGAATGTGGTAAGGACAAGGTAAATGGAAAGAAAACAAATCGAAAAGTCAAAGGATTCTCTGCAAATCATTTCATATAATATACAGTATGGAAGATACACACATTCAGTCAAAATAATATTTTTTATAAGTTAATGCATGTTTCATTAACTGGGCAGGAAGATGAATGATGGGTGGACACAGGACGGGTTACAAGCATTAGATACAATAGTATATTTTGAGGTTTTCCTTTTCATAAATATCTGATTAATATGAAATCACTACAATCAATAACAAAAAGATACCTTGAAAACTGCAATAATGGCTCTATAAAATGAATTTGAATACAAATTCAAATTGAATTTAATGCTCTGTATTCTGCACAGCAAGTATAGGTTTATAATTGTAAAAAATTCCTCATTCAATTTAGGATTCCAATTTTACATAGAATAATAATATAAGGAAAAACTATGTATAACAAATTGTGGAGAAATATCACTTCTCATCGCAAATCTCTATAAAGAAATATCTGTATTTGGAAGAGCTTTGTTTGTTAAAGATTGATATGCTATTTCTTAGTCCTTGAGGCTAACAAATCTATGTAAGATGTTATACCAGTCGAGTAGGCAAAAAGTTTCAAATTTATTACATTTCATGGTGTTTACGCTTCTCTTTGTAAAGGCTGTATGATCCAAATTACTGGATTACTACATCTGAATAACACTACTCTGCATGCTTATTTATTATGCATAATAGATATATACTGAAATGATCAATACTAGCTTAAACAAAATCATTCTACGAGTGTCGAAACCCAATAAATCAGTTCCTGGTTGAATATAAAAAAGCATAAATAAATATTAATCAGAAAAATACATACCACAGATACATACTTGATACTTGGGAAAAACCCAAATCCTTCCCTTCTCCAATGCTTGTCAATTGATTTGACATGCTTGACAGATATCAGCTGTTTTCTGGAGCAGAGCAGTAAAATCCTGTCAAATTCTACTTTACCTTGACATTTTACCGACAGGTGCTGCCATCTCAACAAGTACTACCGCACTCAAATAAATGACTTTTTGAATATTTTGAAAAATAAATACAAGCAGATTTTTTAACAGTTTATGCAAAACAGCTTCACTTCTACTTAAACTGAAGAATTAGTTGTGTCATTTTAATTTTTTAGTGAAATCTGGGTGATTTGAAGGGGGATTTTGTATAGGGTATGAAAGCAGTATGTGTGTTGTCATTGTACGTCAGCTGGTTTGCCAAACGAGAGATGGACTTGACTGGAGAGCAATGGCGGCGCTCTGTCCAGGTGTTCAGTATGGGTTATCCTCACAGCAAAATTTCGGTGAAAATAAAGACTTGATATTTGTGAAATTGACCGATTCCGCGTTACGTGCAATTGAAGAATACATAAAAAATCAGGTGAGTGTTTATTTCGATATTATCTGCATGTAAAGGGTAATGCAATCTGTTGCCCGAATCCGTGCTAGTCGCCATGTTCAAAAAACTTATTAACCTATTATAAATTATTTTGGAAATATCTGCAGGAGTATCTGAGGTTTTATATGCTGGTTAGATGCTTAGAAGTCCATATTTGCGATGCATGAAGTGCAAAACTCTAAAATTTTCGCGTAAAAGTCGTAGCCACGTCAACATATTGAAGTTCTTCTTCCATAGTATTTTTTAAAAATTTTACGAAAAATTTACTTCTGAAATGTTTGTGAAATTCGTCAGTGAAAGAATTAGATCAGTTCAATTTTATCGCAACTGTCTTGGAAAATTTCCATCGTGTAATCATTCTTGACCATGAATGGAATGAGTTGAAATTTAAGAAAGTAGCATTTCAATCCAATACTCTTGTCTATTATAAACTTGTTTTCAAATTGTAATTTTAGCTTTTTCTTTTGACGCATTTTTTGTCGATTCGGTAGATGTTAGGTCATACCTTACGTATTCGGTCAAAAAGGTGAAAATCATCTATTATGGATCAAAAATAATCAGTGTTTGTATAAAATGTTAATAGTGACACCATATAATTCATATAAACAAAAAATGCAGCACTCTATTTGAGAATTCCTGAGTTCATCGTTATCGAATCGTCGAAATCGTTAACGAAGTTGTAATATAAAAACTTCTTTTCCATGAAACTACAGTGATATATAAAAATTAAACATTAAAATATAGTAATATATTTCTTGAATCTCATGTGATTCCTTTGTAAGAGGTCTAAATATGGTATTGTATGAGAATAGTTTTTGAATCTTACCTATTGTGGTTATGATTCAAATGTAATAATGAAAGTAATATTTATTTACTTAACTACAATTTATATGGTATGTATGTTCAAGCATCTTAGTAGTAGTAAAAATATTTACTATAACTATCAGTTTCAAATGCATTCAACTGTATATGCCTAATAGGAGGATATATTTTCTGCCCACAAATAATCAAACTATGTTATTGTGACATTCAAAAATGTAATCAAATCATGCCAAATAGTAGAATGTTTAGTCTGCAAAAGTTTCCTTATGCTACACAGAAAAACCTTTGTATAATTTGCATGGGAATACCAACATCATAAAGTATGCTCATTTATATTATCTATAATTCAATATCATAATTAATCAAGTCTGTCATTGAATTTGATCAATTCCAGATCAGGACTGCTAATATTTATAAAGATAAATTTTGGAAGTTGGAGGTAGTGCCAATATAGACTCTTTAGATATACATAGCAAACACAATCATGAGATGAGCTGCACTGCTATAGCATTGTTGTTAATAAGTTACATAATGAACTGTTATAAGAAATGTTGAGACTTGAAATTAATAAATAGGCTTTTTATAGCAATATTTATAATTTTTGTGATGATATTATTTCTCTAATAATTCATTCAAATGGTTCTTTGCTGAGATCTACCATTTCCTAAAGTTACTATTTTATATCATATACAATACTAGATGAAATGTTCCAAATACATTATTATATTTTATAGAATTTAAAATTCCAATGTTTAGCCAACATCAAAACTTAATTGCTTGAAACAACTTTCACCATCCTTGTGCTTGAAAAGAAACACATTTTATAGTTATTTAATTGTGTATTCGGTTTGAAATGGGTATTATCACTTCCAAACTACTGTTTACTAGTTTAATTACCAAGTAAAGTGTCATTTAACAGGGGATATGTATTCATATGAAATTTTACAGTAAGATCATTATGAAGCTATTTGGTTAAAGGTTGTGAATTGTACCTAGCAAATTCAGTGGAAAACTTGGGAAATATACTACCATAGAATGTGGTTTTTAAGAATGATGACAAAATACAAATCAGAATAGTTTTGAAACAAGACATTTTTTTATTTTATGTCTCATTTAGCTATACTTAATATAGCCTCAATGATTTGTTGTTGTCAACATCATAAATCCTCCTTATTTAATTGAGAATCTGTTGAAAAATTAAGGATTTAGTTTTAATCTGTGTTGACATGAGAAGTTTTCAGAGTTTTGTTCTGTGAAATATTTCTTCCTGGCTTTATTGCATCTCTAATACATAATTGTATATTGTATGTTGATATTCAAATTTAAAAATGGTGTCAAGATTGCACCATTCTCATGATCAAAACAGAATATTTAATGCAAAAGACTACTAAAGGGGTCATTTATAGCAAAACTTTGAATTGCTGTGGCCTTCAATATTCTCTCTATGGATGAACAAGTATGGACTGCAATTGCCAAAAAAACATCAACAGAAGAAATGATGAAAAATCTGATTTTTAAATAAATGGGATGTTTTCTTACTCTTTATTCTGTGCTCCCCACTACTCTACCAATGCACCCATTTTTTAAATTCATAAATTGTATCAAAATGTCACCTTCTTTACGCATTTGCGAATATAAATTATAACAACTAACATGTGATTTTTAATTGGCAGTCAATTTACTATCTGTAAAACAAGGCTTTTCGAAAGAATCATGTCAATAACACTAGGTACACTAATTTAAATGCTCATACAATTGAAAAAGTGCACGAACATAATCTGGAACCAGTTTTTCAACCTTACAGTATACTTGGAGTCGCGCGATTTTCAAATGTGCTCCTTTCAAATCCATAAATTTCACCTAGACCTATTAATGCCTCCCAAAAGCGCAGAGATTGGTGTGGCACATTCATCCGCACATGGTATGTAAATATCGCCTACGAGGTGCGAAGATTAAATAAATAAATTGATCTCCGTTATAGATAATTATGATGTATCTAATTGGTAGTTCTGAAGTTTTTTGGATGGGTTCGCATTGATATTCACTTCGTATTCATATATAATAATTTCATATAAATCAACTTCCTGAAGATTTAGATTCTTATTTCACAATTCATACTAATCTATTCTTGCAGTGTTTTGGGAAAAAATGGCCCACAAAATAATAAAAAAACTACAAATAATTTTTTCGATTTATGATGGAATTATAAACTTGTGTGTGATGTTTCACAGACTTATCAATAAGCATTTTTAATGGTATTCTTACCAACAACGTTGCTAACCCGAGATAGTTCACGGATAATCTACTTTGAGCGATTTTGTTTATTTGTTTTGTTGACTTTCATAATAAATTAATGTATAATATTATAATCAATATTTTCGTCGTTAATTTTTACGTGTTATACATTTCTTTAGTTCTGAATTGATTTTTTCCTTTTTTGAATTTTGGATTGAGTATCTTGTATAGCCATAATGTTATTTAATTTAGAGCTATGCCAAAACCTGGACAATCAATTTGTTTACGACAAAGAGACCTAGTGCGAAATCTCCTTTACCTGTTTGTGGTTTAGATTCAGGGCTAATATGAAGAGTGGGTGAAAAATTTGGAAATGAAAAGCAATAATGGGTAAAGCTTATTAAACGATTGTATTGTAAGTTGAATGAATAGCGTTCGCAGAAAATTTCTCAAACATAGATATATACGTATACGTGACGCTATAAAGACATGGTAATTTGTCAGTTTGATCTGGTTTAGTTAGTTATTATTCAGATAGGGCAGTTTTTTTGGCAAGAGTCACCAAGCTGGATTTTGTGGAATAAATTTAATAGCCAAAAATAGATGAATTGTTCATTTTAAGTTGTTTATCATTAGATTGTATTTAATATAGGTGAGAATTATGGTAAATACTCATATTTTTTGCAGGTTTCAGTTGTTTGGATGTTATCAGATATATTAAATCATATGTGATATCATAATATATAATCGTAGATTTATCAATCACAAAATCTGTACTTCACCTGAAAGATATGTGCTGAGTATTGTGAACCGTTCTCAAAATAGATACTAGTCATTTTTTAAATTTAAATTCGTTTTAAGGTTGGTAAATGATGTTTTATGGTCCATAAACTATTGCTCCCGGCAACCATCCGTAGTTGGAAGAATGATAAATGATTGTTTATACGTCTTTTAAAAGACACAAAATGATAGATTTGTTCCGACTTTCGATATAATAAACGGAATTTTGGGGCTTAGGTAATTTGGTTCTGGAGTGGGCTAATATGTGGGCTTTTTATTCAATCACTATCACCACAGATTACTGCATTTCAAATAAATAGAAATTATAAATGATAACAAAAATGTCAATTCGCTCAAGCTGCATAAGCATGTGAAGTTTGTGATGACGAAGATGTTCAAGTTGAACAATGTGTTTTTCATCATACTTCACCCTTGAATGATGTTCAAATCAAGGTTCACTTTAGATGTTTATAAGCAATAAAACAGAGAGATAATGGCGGGAGCGTGAGCGTACCTTAATAAGACGTGAGTCCCGTCACATTTTATCTGTCTTTTCTCACCCTAAAATTGTGTCTTCAATCTTCCTTTCCTGTATTTAGACACTTGCGAATACTAAATTATTCGATTAGATTTTTAAATAAAACTTACATAATATCTCTGCTGAATACTGGCCACATCCGGAATGTCAGTCGTATAGAAAAAATGACAGCCTAAATAGTGCCATCGCATAGTGCAAATAAGTTTCATTTAATATTTCATATGAAAATATGTATACTAATTACCGTTTACTACGCCCTTAAAAGTATCTCGCAAAAGGTTAAAAAAATCGAGGATATTCATAATTTCATTCACCACAAATAACGAGGGGAACTCATGAAATTCCAACCTCCTTATATGAGATAATATATCCATGGGAAGGAGTGAGTCCATCTACTTGATTCCTGTTTTAGTTATGCAGATGTGAAGATAAAATGAGATCAGGCTCAACGTAAGAGAAAGGCGGTTCGAAGCTGATTCAAGAAGACTCTGTGACTCCCCGTGAAATATTGTTAATTCCCTCAAGTCTATTAATATCACATTATGTGACTAATAAATCGAACTCAGAATATGGAATGGATTATTTTTCTTGCTGTCATTTGAAACAAATTGTTGTAGGGTGGCTTGTATTCCCACTACACAGTTCTGAATGAGTATAACGCTGTGTAAACTCAAAAAAAGAGATGCTCAATGATGTCCTCTTGGTAATAGTTGGATTTCCTAAATGACAGGATTGCCTCAATTTAGGAATGGATTTCTTCAAAGTAAGGAACTTCCTTGTTCTCAAAACGTGTCTAATTGTAACTTGGTGAATTACGGACTATTAAAAGATTTAGAGATAATTTTGATTTTCAAAATTTGCTAATTCACTCTGGTCGCAAAAATCATTGTATTTGCTGATTGTTATCATATATTGTGAGATTAATATAAAGTTCTTATCGAGAATCATCATCAAACTGATACGGCTTTATCTGTCGGCAGAAAAAAATGTTATGAAAAAAGGTATTGTAATAGGATTAATAAATGGTAATAAAAAAGCCTACTTAATTCTCTTGGTACGTGCGAAGCTGCTGGAAAAAAATTAAAAAAAAGATTGATGTTGAAATGCAATGCTTAACACATACACAAATAGAGCCTTGTTATATCTATATCGCTAAAAGGTGGAATGCAATTTTAATGACAAAGGCGATTAATCAACAATTTTTCTCATATCCAAAACAAAAAATGGCAACTTTCCTATTTATATATTAATATACATTGCAAGTGTGTGAAATCAAACTAAATCTCCAAAGTATCAATGGTTGCAAAATATATTTGATGTATTTTGGAAAGTTTAACCGAAACTAGTTCCCTATTTGAATAAAAATTGTAGTAAAGTTTTATTATCCGAACTATTTTAATACGAAATTTACCAACAGTCCAAGTATGAACATTCGTTGTATTTATCGCTTTCCACCCATGCATGTTTCAATTGTTGTTTTTCCCACATACTCATATTTGATCATCCACATTCTGTTAGATTTCGGCATAGTAATTAGACAGCGTTTGAATGTCGATTTTGTTGACTGGGTTTCCAGATATCTCGACGTTTCTGGCAGATACGTCTATTTGGTCTATCAAAACCTGTCAAGGAATACCAACTCTTTACTGATAAACCGATTTTGATATAGAATAATTTGCTAAAGAGGGGACCTAGAATAAAAGGCGTTTTGCCTGGATATTGAATATTTTGTATCTAGCACTGGTTTTTCAAGATAATGGAACGTTTTGAAAATTATAAATTATATATTGCTTCTATAGTTGTGCGAAGACCTTTTTTCAATTTTTGATATTGAATCAGAAAATGCAGAAGGGCTTTGCACGAACATAGAACCAATCTTTCTCTAATCATTTGCAAAAATAATCGTTCCATTATCTTGAAAAATAAACGTTGGAATGGGAAACCCATATGCCTTTTATTCTAGGTAGAGTCCCCTCTTAAATATCTACATAACACATGCTGCGATACTTTGCAAACGTACTGTTTACCAGATAAGAAACAGTGGTTTTATTGACTAATTATATTTGCTAAGTAGAATAACAAGTTTGTTTTGCATAAATATTGTAGAAAAACATTGATACAAAATTTTCAGAGAAATATTTTAATTACACGACACTCTTGAATATGACATGACATCCATATAAAATCCATGAAGATAATGTTTTGATTATTATTTTGATTCCATAATGGGTTTATTTTGGACTCTAATTTAAATTGTATTCCATTTCGCTAGATTGGAGACATTGCATAAAATTATCAATATGATGAATCATACAAATGAATTACATAACCTCAAGTCGATTCGGTAGACTAAGAAAATGGTATTTATTGGTTTTTAGTGTAAAATCGTCATATATACTTTGCATTGTGCCAAAATGCCTTTAATTTGCCACATTCCGTGCAGTATTTTCAAAAAGTAATTTTTATGAAATTAACCTTTTTTGTGTGATTTAATGTGATAAAAATTTTGCGTCACAATTAAAAGTAGTGCAGGTGTTAATTGAGAAAAATAGATTCTATAGACTTTTACGTATGCATTTTTTGTCCAGAACTGCTTCAGCTGAAGATACAATATTTACAATACCAAAACTAGAATCAATACAGAGAATAATAGGTAGGTCGTTAGTCACCGGCATATTAAAATTATTGTCGAGGCCACCTCGTAGCAAAACCTTGTCAACGTGATTGTACGTACCTCGAGCACATCCTTTTGTTCGTTCGAACAATAAATCATCTGCAATTCACAGTCTTCGCAGTGGCAAAAGTGACACATGCATTAGAAACCGTTTTGAAATCGAATCGTCAGGTACGAGTTTGGCATATATCGTTGCAATCCTACCCAATGAAAGAAGATCAAGGTCGCCTTTGAAAAAATGAGGTCACTTCCGTTTAAGTTGTAGCGGTATTTATCGATTGTTATTGGTCGTTGTTCAGGCGCGATGTGGTTTGAATGCGGCCTAGGAATTGTGCAAAAAACAGAAATTGTGAGAATTTAGTATTAAATCAAGTGATTAGAATTTATGATTTGTACTGAAATTGTCATGTTTATTGGATTGAACACCCTGCATTCTCAAAACGAAGTACTTTTGAAAGTTCAATGTACATCAGCATTGATTTGACCTATGATTACAAATCGTCTATTTTACACGGAAAGTGTGACAACAAAAGGTCAATCACCATAGAGAGTGCGATATTTTCGAGCGTTATTCATAATGAAATATATTACCAGCGATACAAATCATTTCATAGGTTAGTGTACTGTAGATTTCATAATTTATGGAGGGCAACAAAATATAAATATCAAAATATCATTTCAACACAACACCATTCAGCATATTCTGTATTTAAATGAAGTTTATTGGAATAATCTTTGTCTCCAGCATAATAGTTTTGAATTTCTTCCATCATTCACAAATCATGGAGCCATTAGGTATTTGTGGAAATATGTAAGTCAGATACCCATGCTTCAACTTTACCCAGTTTTTTCCGTCTCTACTGAAATGATAGTTCAGTCAATGGATTACGATACGGCACTCTTAAAGCACTGAACTTTTTACTGAGAACGCAAAAAGTGTAACCATTCACCAGTAGAAGGAAACAATACAGCTATCAAATATTCTGAGAAAAAGCTCTAGGCACTGAATTATTGTACAGAATAGACAAAAGTGTTGAGGCAGACTGGACTCGTTTCAACTTGTTCACAGCCTGCATGCATAGACAGGAGAACCAACTTGCTCAACTTTCATATACTGGATCAAGTAAATTCATGATAGATAGATTTTGTATTAAGAAGGTGATATTTTGATATTTCTCATATTTTTTGGTTACATATCTGTGTAGTTTAATTAAAGTCTATTTGTTAAAATAAGGTTTGGTCAAAGCGGGGCTATTGGTTAAAAACGAGTGTCATAAACAATGTATTTCTACAATGAACCCATCAAAATGTCCCAATTTTTTTTGGAAATTACGAAAAATCTTGAAACTGAAGTGATCTGTCAGTCGTCAGTCTGTATGTCATCTGTCCGGTAGTTCTTGACAGGTCTATAACTCGCAAAGTGCCATCCTGATTTTGGATATTGGTGCAATGGCGGTAGATTTATCATCAAAACACAAAAATAAATGACGACTACAGTTTGTTTTAAGACGTTGCCGGGAGCCCTGAGATTTTACAAAATGAATTTGGTGAAGCTTTGAAGGAGAAGAGGAGGAGTAAATTACATTTTTCCGTTGGTAAAAGACCTTTTATCATCTCATCATTATAATATATACGTTGTTGCTAGCTATTAAAACCACCTCTTTGTATTTTTTGGCTATACAACTCTGGTTCTCCACTTACTTGATGTCCATCATCATCTAGACTTTCTAATTAGGGGTATTTCTAAGACTTTTTGGACTCGCCAATTCTTAGTGCATTCCGATCTGTCTCTGGTGATAATTAGTGACCGTCACTTGTACTTTCTCTAGAATAATCTACCAAACTTTGCTAGCATGTGTAACGAGTAGTTGTGTGGTGGTTCTGTTGTTCTGTATAATCTGTTCTATTTGGACCTCACTGTATTGAAAGAACGACTATTGGAAGGTTAACCGTCTTTTACATAGTATTTTCTATGAAAATCGCGTGTAGAATTTACAACTACTTTGCATAAGGAATTAAAATTAATACCTTAGCTACCTGAGTTTCATAAGTGGATTTTGAAGCCGTTAGCTTTCATTTTTACATTCCAACGTATCCAAGATAGATGCGTAATTTATTAAAACATCAGCCTCGGTGTTCAATGTAGAAATTTTGTACAAACGCGCATGGCTGGTTAATTCATTTCCTTTTATTAAATTACTCAGTATTAAGAAGATGGCGTCAAGTAGGTTGACGCTATACCTCCAATGTAATGGTATCACTTTAGATATAAAGATCTGAATCGGATTTTTGGATCTGTGGATGTTATGAATTTTTATAAAAAAATATTTATAATTTCCGAAATTTCTAAAATTTCCTCGAAAACGTCCAAAAGCAACAAGTGTTTTATTTTTTCGCTTCAAATTGTTCCGTTTTTTGGACGTTGATTGTCACTGAACCATTCCAAAAACTACAAAGCTTTTTCTTCCTTGTCACACCATTAACCAAGCTCGGTTTCAATTTATTCAAGTTACGCTGAGATTATCGTCCTTGTCGATAGCTGAGAGATCGCTAAAAATACGTAATATCACCCGTAATGTATACAGAAAAAGAAATGACCGTCTTATGTAACCTTACTTTCATTAACTATTAAAGAAACCTCAAAAACCTGAGTAAATGTCAAGCTGATTTTAAACGGCATGCACACATTTTAATAATCTCCCATTACGATAAGAAAACAGGCGAAAGTGTGAAGGTAGACTTTTATGCACACACCTGCATATAGCACGTGAGATCTTGTTTCGTAAATTGGTAGAAAAGCAAAAAAAATGTATGAGGGTTTGACGTAGCCATAAGTTTGCTGGGAATACGAATAGGAGGGGAAGTATTGTAATCGTGAACATTTCGAATTTGAGATATTTGCTTTTCTTCTGTTTCATGATGATTAGAATGTATACGTCACGAAAAACTATTTCTTTCATTTCCGCCGGTATCTCTGGGTGTCATCCCTCTGGTAATTCTTGACAAGGAATGAGAGGCTGTGTAGTTTTTAAAAATCGGTAAGGGACGGCGGAGGTGTTTAAAAACGAAAAAATAAAAAATCTCAAACTTTGTTTCAATTTTCGCGTGTTTTGAGTCCAATCCCCCCCCCCCCTCCTCCCCCGTACTTGTGAGACAGATGCACCATTCACCTTCAATATATGGAAATGATGGATTTATTTGACGATATATCCAATTTATGAACATAGTACATTTGTTCAACATTATCTTTTAGTGAAAGTCACGCACAAGGAGAAAAAAATAAGATAATGGTATGCTATAACCATTATTTAGAACTGAATATACGTTATAAAATTCTTAATTTCACCGAAGAACGATAACTTTGACGGAAACGATATCTCTACAACGTTGCAACTCGTGAGTCAACCTACTTGATTCATTTTTTGATAGACATTACAAAATACGAACGCACTCTATCGACCAACATCTCATCCAAGCTCTGTCATTTCAAGCTAATAATACTTAGCTCTTAAAAAACATTGATAAGACATAGACATGAATATACAAGATAATCTATAACCTAACCCGATACAAATTGACTAATTAGCAAAATTCATAAATATGCATAAGCGCATCCAACGACGTTCTGGTGGATTTTTTCTCATATAACGTCTATATATAGATATTAAATTGCCTTTAATTTATATCAATTTAACTATTGCATAAGAAGCCGTTACTGATAGTATCAACATCACTGTTCGAGTATAGCTTCGGTATGATTGAACTGATTATAATTATCAGACGCCGTCAAAATAATAAAAAAATGGAATAGGCTGATTTATTTACTTTGTAAACAGGAAGGTGAAGTAGGTCCAGTTTTATGATCAGGTAACCTACAAATTGACAGATTGGGTCTTTGACCACTCCTCTGAGTGTCTTGTGCCTATACAATCTGCAGTGACCTGTCAGGATCCCCTTTAACAAGTGGACTGAATCCCTCCTCCGGTTCAGTAGACATAGCTTGTTATATGCCCAGGCATCTAGAGCATTACTAACCTGGCCTCTGCTAATGCCCAGCAAGGCTTCGGGGCCAATGCATGTACCCCTTGCACCTATCCTCGCCAGGCAGTCTGCTTTCTCGTTACCTGGCACTCCGCTGTGACCAGGGGCCCACATGAGGGTCACGTTCTTGGATTGGGCTAAGCATTGGAGGGTGGCACTGCATTCCTGGGCCAGTGGTGATCTGATCCTAGGAGATGATACCGCTCTCAAAGCTGCCTGACTATCGAAGCATATATAGATGTCCTGCTCCGTGCACTGTTGATACAGCATGCTTAAGAACAAAATCATTTGATTTATCGTAGGCATATTCTAAGATACAAAATAGAAGTAATACCTTGAGACATAAGAATTTGATGCAATTCAATGCTTCTGAGATTCAGTACTTATTTCATCACACAACAATCCATACAATTTTCCACGTGCTGGAGAAATGAGTTCCGAGTCCCGTTCGCTCCATTTATCTGGACATCCTCACCACAATTTTATCTTCAATCTCCCTTTCCTGTCTTTACGCAGTTACGGATGCTGATTCATAACGACCATAGATTTCATGCTATGAGCAAAAAATGCAATTATTACTGTCCTCATTGTTTATTGAAAAGCCAAAGATCAATTCTGGGTACATTTTGAGTTCAATTCATCTCCAAGTGTCACCCTCTGCCTTGAAGCAGCAACGACATCAAGGGTGAAATGATTTACAGCGACATCCTTTGTTCTTCGTAAACACTATTTACGATGTACCGTTATCTCGGCTGACAACTGCTCTCTACAGCTAGCCCGGCAGGCTATACTGACGAGTCTAGGCTAAAGACGAAACATGCCTATAGCAGGTCTGATGCATAGCGGAGAGCATAAACCTAACATTTCAAATTGTTATTCATCTATAAGCTACTGTAAAATTTGTTGGACTACTCGGTGTTAATCGAGTTATAGACGCGACGTAGTAAGTGTAACCGATATCTATTGTCGTTGCACAACTAGCAGAACAGCAAACGCAAGCCGGCAAAGCTAATCAACAATGGCCGATGCGTCTTCGTGTTCGACCATTGAAAAGTAAACGTCGAGCGCGAGTCCAACCTACATTTCGAGCGTTTTTCAGGCCACCGAAGATCACGCGGTAACGCGCAACGTCCGACGTTTCACGTCTTCTGCATTCATGGCGGTTACGTCGTATTTTTTTTCGTAAATAAGCTATATTATCAGCGTGACGTCACTTGTTGCGAGAATGAGGCATTCATGACGGTTGTCTAAAAATGAAAACTGTCGCACTATTGAGGTCGTTTGCCACCACAGCGGTTGTGATTCATGAGGTTACTTCGATGTCGTTTCATTTCTTGTTATCAAAAATCATCATGGAAAAAATGACGTAGGTACTTCCCAAGGCAAGCTTTCGGTTTAGAATTAAGAATTTGAGTCGAATTTAGAACTATTGATACGTTGAGATTGCCAAAGCTTTCCAATTTTTTAAAATGTATATAACTCCAATATTTCGAAAAATTTCAGCACCCTGAAAATTCGTTCACACTCTTCAATAAACTACTACAAATGCAAATGTGAAATATTCGTTAAAAAGGCAGTAATCCGAAATGTATGTTCATAAGTCTGATTATATTGTTCACAGACATTGAAAAATGCTGTTTTATCTGTTTTGACGGCATGCATGTGAGTAATTATCTGTCTAAGAACAAGTACGGAGAATTACTAATATTATACGTAGGTTGGTTTGCCTTTCTGGTCGATTGTGTTTTCTACGGACCGCCAATTAAAACCACATACGATTGATTGCATATCTTTACTGACGTTTCGACTGCCTCGACAGCTTTTATCGAAGTACAAAATATGAAATATTGAAATGTGAAATTATAATGACATTGACATTTGACTGTATCCAGGGGAACGTTTTGTTTTCGAAACACAACCTTGATATGAATTATTCGGTAAATGATTAGTGGTTTCAATTAGCGATCAGCAGAACACATAATGAGACAGCGATTCTCCTTTGCTTAATTTTTCTAATCGGACCGGAAAGTCAGTGGGACTAATTGATACCTTCCAAATTTTATTATAATTTGAGATATATTTTCTCTATATTCAGCATTGAAGGTATAATAGAATGATGCGGAAAGTGGTTTTATGGTTCCAGACACCTGGCGAAAAAGCAGTTGAATAAACCGGCCTAACCCGCGCAGTTCCCAATTTCTTCTTCCCAGAAGCTCATACACCGGTTTACCCGCAAAAGTACAAAAAGGTCCACCGAACCAAATGAAGGACACCTGAAAGTCCGAAACCCCAAATAACAAACTGGTACCTTTTTCAGATGAAACATCTGCCCCGGTCCAGATTGCATTTTCGAACTGTTAATGCCTTGTTATGCCTCTCATGATGGCTCTCGACGGTTCCTGCCTCCGGTTGTCCATGGGTGTGCCGTTCCGTTTTATATAGGGGACATAAAATCTTTACGCGCGAAATGTACTGAGGTTTGTCAACACTGTGGAAAATGTATCGTTTGGTCCACTGGATGTTCCGAAAAGTTCGGGTTTTTGTCTTTTGGAGGAAGAATCGTGTTTGTGTTCTACTTTCCACGCATATTTCGGAAGATTTTTTGGATGTTTTATGATGTATGCATCGTATATGTGTCTGGCATTTCAGTGGGTTTGTTTCAAGGTCTATCTAGTAATCTTAGTAACCTTCGGACCTATTTTCAGAAAATATCAAAGTGCCCCGAAACGTGTTTTTATGTTTTTCGAGTTTCTTATCATTCTTGAGCATAGTAAAACTACTCCCTTTATTGATTGAAACTCTTAGAAACAGACATCAAGATTTTTCGCATTCTCCACCGATTTGAAACAAAAGAATGCCTTATAACCTACTTCGCTCTCACATTGTTTCAAATTCGGTGCACCAGTTACAGAGATTACGTCCAAAAATGTACCTTAAAGCAGAAGATTTTCGCGATTACATTATGTACTTCCTTCCCATATGTGTGCTAAGTAAAAGTATAAATCTAGTGATGTTGCCATACAGCATTTAGGTGACCATGAATTTGCACACTTGTACTGTTTCACTTGAAAAAATATGCAGTTTCACGCCTATGCCTCACCCTCCAAACTAAATAAATGGTTCGTTTGTTGTTGGCATCTCTTCTTAGGTGCCCGTTGCCACTCGGTGCTATTAACCTGTACGTAGTCTACACAACAGGAGAGGCACACGCTATTTCACGAATGTTCACTGATGTCCTTAAGCCTTGGAACCTGTTCCAAGTATTTTTAGTTTGATCTGCGTTGGGCATTCGCTGACGATGTCGCCGGTCGTCGACAAATCTGTTCTTCATATCATCACGAGAGAAACTTGAATGCAAATTCTGGTCCTACCAACAGTGTAATGAAGCCATCGATTGGGGTTATGAAGCACAGACTTCTGGTTTCAGTCGGTAGTTTCAGTGTGATTCCTTATATTTTGGATACATTAAATTTACTCACACAACTACAGTCTCCCTGTTAATTATTTTTCATTAAAATCCGGTTATATGAAAAAATTTTGAGCCTCCGAATTCGATAATCAACAAGTCAGACAGTGAAAGCTCACGAGTAGAATGCTAAAAGAAAATTAGAATTCAATAACCCCCAGATCATGTTTTATTGTTATCAACCACTTATTCCAATTTCATCGAAATTTCAGATATTTTGTGAGATATTTCATATGAGGAAACAAACTGTGAGAAAGTGGTTTGAAATCTAGATTCCTTAAAGTATTCTGAATGATTTACACCAACATTCACCCAAATCAAAAGTTTGATTTCGGACTTCCATTGTCTATAAAATTTTGAGTATCATGACGTTTCGATTGATGTGCTATCTTCAATCGTCTTCAGGTGAACGATTGAAGATAGCACATCAATCGAAACGTCGTGATACTCAAAATTTTATAGACAATGGAAGTCCGAGATCAAACTTTTGATAAATCCACCTTGTCTACAAGTTTCAAACAACGTATATATATTAACAACTCGTATACATATAAAAAATTATCCGACAGATAAAGATGAGTCATCCTGAATGTACAGATTAATTATTTATGACACTATTATAAAAATGACTGAATTTTGTATAATCTTGAGGCAGAGCCCTCCACACGTTGTTAAGCATGCTCCGGTGGTCAAAGGTCAGTTGCCCGTGAAAAAGGAAGATTATGCAATTCAAAGAACAAACCATAAAATGGCTTTCTTATGGCTATTTTTTTATATACCTTCATATGTGGATAATCTCATTTAATTTGGTATTTTATTGCAGGAATATAGAAGCATGAAGTATCAAAAGCTTTTTATTAAAAAACGCTTTATATTTGAACAAGAATATGCATTATACATATTTCCCAAAGATAACTCAGAAAGTTATGACATTTTGCAAAACAAAAATTAACATTAAAAAAGTAAAATTATTCATGAATTTTAAATATCAAGGCGCCAAGTACGTAGCATATAAAAAACATTCGGCTGTCGATGTTCATTTGAGACTCAAACATTACTAGAAAATATTAGATCTGATGAGATTTAACCAGACCTGACAACATGGCTGTAACTCTTATCTGGACCTAATATGCGCTTGTCCCTGATTGCAATTGTCTCATAGACATTGGGTCATTTATTAGTCCGCCTTTAATGTTGGCTGTAGCTACTGGAAACAATTTGTAGAAAACCGATAGTTAATGTTGACGCTAGGTGTATTTTGGCTCACGCTTACCATATTTTTCAACGGAGTCGTTTGTCAGATCTATTCAAAATACCTTTTATTTTTCCTTTGGAAATGTAAACGTTCAAATATATGGAATACATTCAAAGATATCACCAAAAATAGCTCACCTACAGCGGAAATTCTCCTCTGCTATTGATATGTTGACTCGGAAGTTTTGCATAGTTCATATATATACAATAGTGTGTTGAATAATCCTAAACATGCTGTGACAACAGTTCTCAGCTGACGCAAAATGTTATGGTAATCAGTGCAAAATTATTTATTTTGTCTATTACAAGGTGAGGCTTTCATATGAAACTGTATGGTTGGAAAATTGTAAAGACTCGACATTTGCAAGGAAACTATGGAAAATTAAATAAGAAAGGTTGGTAGGAATGTTTTGAAATTTACACAAAACAAAGTTTTCAACTAAACACTGATATGGTCTTAAAATAATGATCGTGAATGTAGAACAACATTGTATTTCTCTGTTACAGTTGCAATGGATATAAGTTCAGTTTAGAAAATGGTCTTTTTGTAGAACAAATGAAAATTAAGTCCCAAAATCTCAATCATGTGTATATTTTTCGAGCTTTTTGATTATTTTGCAATGAAAAACAATAAGTGGTAAAGTTCTTTCATCATTTATCAGTGAATTTATTTCTCAGTAGTACTAAGAGTACTAAAATGTTGAGACAGTATTGAACTAAAAATAATTACGTAAAAATTAACGACGGCGACGTTCAGTTTATGGTATTCGCAGAATTTCACTGTACTCGTCTTCTCAAATATTTCTTTGCGGAACTGAATAATTAATATTCCAGCTTGAACCTTGCAAAATCAAATTCAATATTAGCATCGTTTTAATGATTTTGAATGTCCGTATAATAACTAGACTACAGTACTGTAGGATTTTTGGCATATCACATGGAAAAATGTAGAGGTTGAATATGAATTTATTGGTATGAAGATTCCAATATAATTATCCTGAAACATACATTTTTGGAACAGATTAAACCGTTGATCCCTTGTATACAAGTTGGTTAACAAATCGTTAATAATTTGTTGGACCCTGTTTGATCCGTTTTTATATTATACCTCATAGCAAGCAAGGTTACGCGTACTATGAAAATAGACTCTTGATTTGAATAAATATTTATATTTACGTATGTAAGCGTCATGTCAACGTACTAGATCCACAAATATTATTAATTTCGATCGAATAACGAATTATTTGTATTTATTTCCTAATTCAACAGGCGGGAAAAGTATTGTAATAGCGAACAATTTCGAATTGGAGATTCGATAACCTGTTGACCCCCATAATCTCCGTACTTATTAGACATACATGATGATTGACACACAACAACTTTTTTTTTATTACTCAACACATGTTTCGCTAACTGCGTTAACGTCGTCACGGTAAAGGTAAAACTTACTCATTTGCATAGGATGTAAGTTTTATAAGTATTGGATATCATGAAATATTTATAAAACTGGTAAAGGTTTTAAATTTTAGAAATTATATATATATATATATATATATATATATATATATATATATATATAAGAATTTAAGTTCTTCAGTATCATCAATATTGTTTTAATTCAATCCCACAGTCAGCTATTCCAATCCTATCCTATCTGCATCCTTATTTTTTGAAGTGATATCATTGCGTGGAAATTACAGCGTAAAAAGGCTTATTGTGTACTTTGAAAAAGGCTGCTTAGGCTGCTGAAACCTTAGTAAATTTACCTTATGAGTCTTTAACTGGGAAAAATAAAAATCTGTGAAAGATCATGTATATTTTTCTCTCGCTTACCAGCGTGATTAACTGGCGGTGCTAATTAAACGAATTTTATTGATTTTTCTACGTTACTATCGGAGGTATATGATCAAAGGATGGATACGGATGGGAGACAAGTAATGGCGTAGTTAATCGTTCAATGTTCGCAGTAATGGTCTGAGAGATGTGAAAGTCATTCGAAGAAATCTAAACCGAACATCTAATACGCATATACTATGAAATAACAAAATCAAGACAAATATCAGACACGTCTAAAATGTATTTAAAGATAATATCTAGGTATCACCCGAGGCTCTTAATCCATTACTATAAACGCATTTCGAATACATGTTCACATTAAATTTCACCAAAAAACATTTTGTTCATTCCTGAATAATTTTTTCGATTTCTTCAACTTTCTTCTAAGTTCAGATACGAATACAAATAAATTATGATGCCACCACCTGAACAAAACGATATGATTGGGAATTCTCTCCATTCTCAAAACTTGAAGATTTGGGAATATTGGTTTTGCCTGACCATTGGCATCAAGTATTAAATTATAAATTCTAGGGTATGGGGTCAATTTCAATCACAGTACTTGTAGTATTAGCATCAAAATCATGTGTTGCAAGTCAGGTCATTACATTTTTTTATAAATAGCCTCACGTGAAGGCGGCAAGCCTATCGCGCTTCATAAGCGCTGCGAGAGGATACATGGGCTCCTCCCGTGTCTGCTGGAATGGCGACTCTTGGTGTTATTATGTAAGACAGCTGGACGCCCTTTACGAGGCCAAGCTTATCCACTAGACGTATTGCTCGTTCTTGGATTGAGCCCAAAAGCTTTATGGAGTGCGTCGATAGGTCTTCTGAAGCGGAAGAGAACCCCCAGCTTCTGATGATCAGTCATCCTTCCATTTCCACTTTGTCAGGGTTGTTGTGCGTTAAACTGAACTCCATTCAGGAAATTAGGGTGCTGTCATCCGCGAAGCTGTAGATAGGATTAGAAGTTATTCCCAATTTTCCGTTGATGTACAGCAAAAAGGGCGTTGGTTGAAGGACAGATCCCTGAGGAACAATATTTTTGAAATTGAAGTCCAAAACATCAACATCTACACAATTCGATACAAATATTATATTTCTAAACTGATACCGTTTCGCGGGACTGATCACTGTAAATTTTAGAAGGTACGATGCGAAATTTATGAATAAAAAATGCGATGTTTCATTCGGCGAAGGTTGGCATTCCGCGATTTTCGCTGAAATCGATTGCAATACATCTGACAATGTGTTATTCAATTGGTATGATTTTTTCCAGCGTTTCATTACACCATTTCATGGTCAGTGATCGGATCGACGGACGGCGGCGACGCGTCCCGCAAGTACCTTCGGGTCGTTCTTGCAGCAGACTGTACAGGGTGAAAGTGTTTCTTGGCTGCGCGGTGGTCGATGCGGTGAACGTAATTTGATATATCGGTTTGATAATGATCGAGCGATCGAATGATGAAACTATGTCGTGCATTACTCAGACCTTCGGATACGGGGTGGTGTTGGTGAATCGTTACCGTATTCTAACTTTGACTCATCTCCATGTGTCGCCCTCTATGGGGACGCCCATTGGCAACTTGCGATGTCAAAGCTCCTAACACCTGGACCGCCTTGGAGCGGCAACAGAATTTCCTTACGATATCTGTCAGCAAGGAGGAGCTGATTTACAGTAACATCTATTGTTCTTCGTAAATACTATATACGATGTAGCGTTATCTCGGTTCGGTCACAACAGAAACTGATAACTGATATTAAGCGTATGCTCTCCACTCTGCATCAGACAGATAGCAACATTAAGTCTTACTGACGAGTCTAGGCTAAAGACGAAACATGCATGTCTGATGCGTAATGGGGAGCATAAACTTCATATCAGTTATCAGCTTGTGATGTGAATGAGCCGAGATAACGGTACATCGTGAATGTGTTCACGGATAACAAGGGATGTCGCTGTAAATCAGCCTACTCTTGTTGACAGATGTCGTCAGGAACATCTGTAACTGCTTCGAGGCAATCCAGCTGTTAGGACCTTTGACTTCGTAAGTTGCCAATGGGCGTCCCCATAGAGGGCGACGCTTGGAGATGAGTTGATGTTGCTATCACATCCTTGACTGGGCTAGCGCATTATTAAAAGAAAGAGTTTTATTTCTGAAACGGAAAACTACACAACTTTTTATCTACATGATGGAAGAGTTTCACCAAGTAAGAGGCGTCTACAATCTACATGATGTGAAATTATGTCTATTATTATCTGTTTTGCGTTTTATTTTGTAGTAAGTAAAAAACGCTGTCTGATTGTTTGTCCTTTGGTACATGTTTACAAAACAGAACAATATGTCCAATATCGGCCACAACAAAAATATAAAGATTGATGGATCAAAACGCACTATGACCAATTGTTTATTGACTTTTTCTTACAATCTGTATCAGTTTCGATTTCAGTAAGAATGATTATTGAATATATCGAACAATATCTCTAGAAATACCTTAATATGCCGATTAAAAACAAGAGGAAACAAGAAATATTCGGTTTTTGTTGTTTGTGGAAAGAGACGTTTGATGGACATAATGCACTTTGAAAAGTTCCTCCTTAAATAAGAGACTGTAGTGATAGTTCCTATAATGGAAGAGTCCCGTTCAGAAAAAGAATAACTACGCTACAAAATACTGTACAGCTTCTAGAAAAATGTCAAGTTTATTCAGTCATATTAAAAATAATAAATTCAAATCAAACCTTTTCTTCCAAGGCGGAAAGCTATTTAAATGCAAAATTCGGACATAGGAGGCATCCAAATCAACTGTTCTGTTGGAAATCATATCTCAAATTGCAGAGTAACAAGCTTCAACTTAAAGAGTTCAACTAATTATTTTGAGTTAGCCTCCGATAAATGCATGTCCTATTCTATGGGTGCGAAAAATTAAAGTATTGACTCGGTCCTCGTATAATATGATGTGCAGATCTGCGCGGGCTCCCCGATTGGCGTAATCTCTGACAAGTTAATTAATAAGCTGGCAGTACTTATTAGTCTAGCTCTAGCCGGCGTCGCACGTTCTGAATCTGAATGGCAAAGATACAATATAGCGAAAATACATTGACACACTTTCCGTACGAAATTAAGGTTGCCATACCAGCGCTGACATGATGATGGTTGGTGCCAGAGTGCGAATATCTTTGCAATAACTGTACACATGAAAGAGGAGATTCAGTTTGCCTAGTTGTATCTAGGATATTGTATATCCTTTTACTTGGTTATTGTAATATGTGTTTTTATCATTACTTGGCCTGGTATTCATTCGTCAATTGAGATTACAATGCCAGTGAGAGATTGATTGCTGAACGGTCTTCAAGATAATCAGGGCCCAGCTGGAAAAAGGAATAATTTATTCAGCCTTGGCCTCGCGAGTCCTACTTACCCCCCACCCCCTCCCGCCCTTGTTATTCGTCAAAATTTTCGCGTGGTCGCATAATCCAGGAAGGTTGTGCGAACATTTCCCGACTGTGTGATAATATGTTGCTCAATTTTATGATATCTGCACCCATTTGTATTGAAATATCATTATTTTTGAGCCGGCTAGTCTTAAAAACTGTTAAAATTTGATGTGTGTACCTCTAGGTAGTGTTGAAAATCGAATCATTGGCATAATAATAAACAAAACACAAAAATCATTTTAGAACATTTTATATATATATATATATATAAAATAAATGGAATACTTGTTAGAAAAGCACTGAAATCTTAGTTGTGAAGAAAATTATATATTCCATTAGAATGAGCATTGAATTCGAAGATATACTTTTCTTGGTTCAAATAAATAATAATTATCTTATAAAGTTAATTGTCTTAGAGTAAGATCAGATGTTCTTGTTGTGAGTATATCTTTGAAAGTATATCGAAATTCTTGAATCGAGAATTTCTTTTTGTGTCTCATTTCGTGGAAAGTATAGCGTAAACCTACTTGACCACAGAAATCAATACTTAAAACATTTCTTACATTGTTCTGTGCATATTTTGGAACTGAATTCATTCCTAATAAGATATTTTACTTGAATCCATCCGTATCTCAGGCTAATGCAAAAGAGAGTTGGGATAATAATACATGCGCACATTTTCTTGCAAACAATTCAGAAGCCGTGAAAGACCTTTTCTCCTTGACCTCACCGAATGTTGCCTTCTAATCGAATATTAATGCAGATCGGATAAATTTAAACAGAATGCCGCTTTTACGTTTCAGACTTTGAAATTTGACTCTAAAGAGTGTTGGCCTTGAAAGGAAAGTTACAGTGCACATATGAATACAGAAATCGTAACCAGCGCCTTTTGCGTATCTGTCGTGTATTTTCACACAAAGCCTAGGTATGTAATCGTGTGGCAAACGGAACGTCAGAAAAGTTTGTTCAATAAACATATAGACAATCGCAGCATAAGGTGAAGTTATACTGTAATTCGTAATATAGCAGAATATCATGGAGTTTTGACCAAAATTAGACCACCAACAATCTCTAAAACGTGAAATTTTGCACTGTTTATCATATTTGAGGTCTTCAATGTCATGTTTATCCAATAAGCATATCCATTCATCATCATTCTTCATCTTTAACTTTGGAGGCAGCGTCAACTTTCGTGTAAATTCTCAAAGGTAAAAAATAACTTAACATTGCAATTCCAAAACACTGAAAATATTTGACTGAAACTAGACTGGAAATGCAGAGCAAATATTAGTATATTTCAATAAAATTGTTGAAGGTCTCTGACACTACAGAAACAATGGATGAGTATCTGATATGCATACATATGTATGTTTCAATCACTGCTGGTTCGAACAACAATAAAGATAATTATCTGTTATGACAGTCCACCACACCTTTAGTGATAATCCGATTTTCAAGTTCATAAGCCTCACTTTTTAGCTATAGTATGTGTATATGTTATTTCCAAAGCGGTCTTGATATTTGCTTTCCGATCTTTCTCTTGATAGAATCATTAAAGTCCAAATAGAATCGAACAAATCGCATTTTAGGCATATTTTATGCACTCTAACAAGAAGGCAAGTTAATTAAATCACGTGATGAAGATTCATGTTTGATATATCACGAAAAACAGTGTCACGTATTTCCGTCGGTCTGTCTTGTTTTTCCACAGATCCATGGTCCCTCTAGAAAAGTACCATTTGAACGTTTGGGGTACCGAGATGCTGGTTTAGCTTGTATCAGTAAAGATGAAGATGATCCCGTTACAAACTCAATGTATTAATTGTATATTTATAACATCTACCATTGTTATTTAAAATATATATTTACTCAAACCAGTTCAGTATCAATATTACTTATTCCGTTATCAGATTAGGAAGATACGGGTAAATAAACGATATGCAATATTGTATATATATTTTTCTGTGTTGTGTACGATACTTCAGGTCATGTTAGGCAATATTTTTTCCAGTATGGTCCCAGAAAAAGCACCATTTGTTAATAAATGATTGCAAATTTCGTAAAAAAAATAGTATTAGATTCTCAAATGATTCGTCTTCGAAAAATATTTGTTTTTTAAATGTTTAGCAATTTGCATCGAAATAATACCAGCTCCTGAAAATATGTTTAATCGAAAATTGCTTCAAAGTAGATTCACCCTCCTTGAAACTGGTTTAAAATACTGGAATGCTCACACACATAAAAATAAATTCTCAGACCAAGAATATGTGCTTTCATTCAAGTATACCATATCTTTCTATATGCGCAAAGCTATGATAATCCTAAAGTAAGAATACTGTATTTTTAATCATATATTTTGAGTAAATATATTTAATCAAAGCATAAAAAAGTTTTGGAAGTGAGAATACCAAAATCTCTATTTGAGCATATCATAATCTCGTCAGAAAACAGAGAAAATCTAATCTATAAGAATAATATATATTGCCTTGAAGTAAGATCAGATATTCCTGTTGTGAGTATATATTTACAAAAGTATTGAAATTCTGGAATTGAGAATTTTTTTTCATGTGTGTAGTTATGATAAATGAATTAACACCTAGCACAAAAACATGCGAAAAGAAATAAAAACAATTCTCCAGAATACTTGTACCCATTATTTTTCTAACCTTAACCTTCATCTAGCTTCTGTTGTGAATGTGTCTCCGATCTTATCCGAAATATTTTTCGAATGCGGGTTCATCAAAACCCCTGAATAGTAATAATTACTAATTAGAGAATATTTTCTGGAAGAAATGTTTGCTTTCAGTTTTGATTGATACCTTGCAACCAGTAAAACCTCAGTTACGAGACATGATTGACAGTTAGGTCATAAAAATACTGAATAGATAATGTTAGACCTTTCAGCCCTATTTTACAGGCAATGTGCCATTGGCACAGTGCAACCGAATTTCATCCTATTGTACATGTTGACTAACTTATTTTTTTTTTGTTGCAGAATAAGTTTAGTCACAATCCTACTATTAAGTTCTTAGGGAATGAAAATGGGGTAAGTACAAACAAGTTCATGTTATGCATAATCTCTTTGAAAGCATTTTATTCAAATATATCAGTTACCCAGAAAATATATACATTGAAGGTAAAAGAATTATTTTACATACAGGTATTAACAAAAGGCAATGAAGATAGCATGCGAAAAAAAAACATCTTGTGGAAAAACGGTTTGAAGGGATTCAGAGACGTGTTTTTATTTGTGGTTTATGCTGAATGTAAGAATCATGCATATTTCGTATTGGAGGGTAATGGATTCGATTAGAGGTCGTAAAAAGTGAGATCTCCATCCATGATTTCCTGATTTGATTTCCAAATTAGAAATTGGAGCACCCGAATGCACTCAAAAATACATTAGAGACGTCTGCGCTGAGTTGTCGTAATTCCGAATCAGTATTTGATATTCCAAATCGGGAAACCGCCTTCCCACCGACTTGTCTAGCTCTCTCTCGCTGTTTCCAACAAAGCTGACGCTGGCCATTTTTCTTGCACTTGGCTCTCTGCTAATTCACTTTGTCTTACATTAGCGTTTCGCATATTAAATTTCAAAAATACCCATACGGTATACATAATATATGACAAGTTCCTATAAAATAAAGTTCTGCAGCTCCAAGCTGAGTAGATCTTCTGCCAATTCTATTCCGAGCCACGATGATGTTCGGTGCGCTCCCTTGAAAGCAAGTTCTTCCAGATTTCAAACTGCGCGCGTTGTTCATATCCCGAGGTACAGCAGTCGTGTTTGAGTCGGTGAAGATTTCAAATCGCGTTTACTGATAACAGACCTTTGTATCGAACAGTCATATTAGCAGTATGCAGAAAAAAACCATGCCAATTACTTGCTAATCTGCAAGATAGAAGCCGATGCACAAGTATGTAGGAACTCGGGAAAACGGTCTTCTGATTGCCGACCAGACGCTCTGCCTCTAAGCTAAGTACACATTCTACTAACTCGACTCCCAGCTTGCGGATTAAAAAAAAGTAATTACGAATAGTTAATTGACGTGTAATACAGGATGCAAAGACTCTGAAAAATCATGGAATTGTGGAGCTCTAAACTATATTACTATATTTCATGGACGTGACTATAGGCACGATGAGAATGAATATTTGAACGCCTCGGCACAACAGCTTTGCACCAAATTAGAAAAACAAACTGGTTTAACAACGTTTGTTAATGATTTATTTATTGTGTAGCTATTATGTCGACAACTAGAAATGGATACACTTACCTTACAGTACTGCCAGAATTTCCTTTAGCATGTGTGAAAAAAAGACAGATAGTTGAAACACAAATGTTAGAATTAGTATTCGCATCTTCCAACGCAAAGGCAACGCTGCACTTTTACAAACTAGCGTTATAGTCTAGTAAAATTAGCATTTCAAATGATCAACATTTGTACGCATGATATCACAACGAATTCTGGAGACGTCAAAGGCAGAGTTCTGTTCATGATACAGTCAAATTACTAAATTAGCATTTTTGATAATTAACTAACTTCATTCGCAATAAATTGATTCCTATGGTATCATTCCATCATTGGTTTTATAACACAAGTAAGCACGAATGTGATATTGGCGCTGTTGTGTTTAGGGTCTGATACCTTATATGCTTTCATTATCACAGTTTTCGATTTTGAAGGGAAAGATAATTATAATGAAATGTCAAAATGACAAGCAAATATATGCGATAAAAACATGACGACGTTGTAGCCTATTGTGTATAATTACATCAAAAACTACTTTAATGTCTCATACGCATTTATTTTATAAATATATGCAGTTTCTGTGAAACCACTATAGCACAACGTCTCACATTATCATAAACAACTGTATGGTGAAATATCTTAATACTATGCAGAATTCTTTACATGCTTCTTGCGTACAAAAGTTGATCATCTGAAATGCTAAGTTTACTGGGCTATAACACGATCATCGATTTTGGATTGGCTCCCTTGACATCGGTTTTCAAAATATCATGTAGGTTATGATTAATATTTTCAAGAACTCCATGATTCTTCTACAGCTCTAACATCAAATCAAAAACTTTATTTTTTAAGTGATACTACTGTGCGTGAAGCTCAGAGGGAACTTGCTTGACGCCATTGTTGATATTGAATAAATGCTACAGACTTCATGTGTAAGCTCCCCCATTGGTAGTTTTGCTGGCAAGTAAAACCCTCAATATCCTGAAACCTTTTTGGATATCGAGAATGCTCATCAATATATTACATGCGACGAAGTGCAGACACCCGTTTCATTGTGTGCGTGTTGGCTAAGCGGGATCCTTGACATTTCGCTGCGAAGTGGAGTATCTATAGTCTATACGTTCTGTTGGTAATTCATAACGATTATAAGTCCTGCAACTTGGTTGCCACTACTTGCGTAATGATACGGTAAAATGATAATGCAAAAATCTTATGAATATAAAATATGGAGACTTCATTTTCTAGCCACTGAAAAAAACTCGACCTCCCATAAATGAGCAGACTCTTGAGAAACTAACTAATTAGCTTGGTGAAGAAGTTCCAGCCAATGCACCAATGAAAAAAGTTGCGTTTACTGAAATTACGCCGTGACAACAGTGGGAAGGGCGATAGGTAGACAGTCCCGAAAGTCAGAATCACAGAATTTCTCGATAACGATACTTCTCTGGCCTATGCGGTGGGAAGTAAAATACTGGTTCCGCTCAAAATCCCACCACACAACATCAACACGTGGAACTTGGATGCTGCGCCGTTATTGATTTTGCATTCCTCCCTCTGTTGCACGTTGCCCCCTTTGACGACATAACGGCGCTTTCATTGTTTACTTGATTAAAAATTCAGCAGGGAAACGGGGAAATGCCAACAGATTTGCACCTAAATATTGATTGGGATTGTTTAATATTGCAGACGATAATAGCTTGTATCATTTCAAATTGAAACCAACGTTGTTGCTAGGATTTATCAGGGTTTAATAAATATATCATTTTATTCATCATCAGTTTCGAGGCTACGAGGGTCACGCTGAAAGTCTTTAGATATTCCTAATCTATACAAGTTTAAACAAGTTTGAGCACGCAGCTATTCTGCCTAAAGTTGTGCTTACATGCAGAGGCAGCGTTTGAATCGTTCAGTAGTTGCCTTGCCACGGTCTCGAATGCATATTCGTGTTGGCCGAATTTTAACGTGAAAATGGAACCGGGTAGTCGAGATTTTCGAGCCATGATTTTGTATAACTATAAAAAGGAACTAAAAACAAGCGAAATGTCACGAAAGTTTAGTGAATTGCTTTGGAGACTCTGCTCCTTCTAGGGCTACAGTTTTTAATCGGTTTGCTGAGTTTAAAAGGGGCCGGGTCTCACTCGATGATGAACCTCGGACAGGTCGACCGCCCACTGCTGTTACTCCGGGAACTGTAGAAGCTGTGCAAAATATGATAAGAAAAGATCGAAATATAACCTACACTGATGGGTACCACATTTGTTGACCAGTGAGCAAAAAGCAGCAAGAGTTAATTGGGCTAAGTTTATGCCTGAAAAATTTGATAATGGGCACAGTAAAAACACTTTTAATATCGTAACCGGAGACGAAACATGGTTATATCACTATGATCCCGAAACTAAACAGCAGTCATTAGTTTGGTGCTTTGAAACTGAGCAGTCTCCAACAAAAAATCGTCGTTCCAAGACTGTTGGAAAGAAAATGGTTACATCTTATTTTTCTAAAAGTGGATACATCACAACGGGGAAATCAAAGTACAGTTACTTCTGAATGGTATATAACCAAATGGATACTTATTATTAAACAATCGACACGAAGGCAAGGAAACTAAATATAGACATGTACAAGTTTTTTAGGAAAACTTTCAAAAAGTATATTGGTAGTTTATAATGCGGAAAGTAGAATGGAAAAATATGGATGAAAAAAATTACTATAATAGATAAAGATTTCCTGCATATGCAGTGAAGAGCTTTGCTGTATTTTGTTTATTCGCCACTGAGGTTGATAAGGTAATAAGCATCTTTTAAAAGTTAAAAGACATGCAAAAATGTAGTTTATCGATCGAACTCATGTGATCTGATATTTTTATTCTTGGAGAACTACTTCATCGACAATCTTACAAATTCTAAAAATTGGAGCAGGATTTTTGACAACAGACCCACTCCATATCGCTTCTCATCAATTCAGGGTGGTACCTTTTTTGTCATTAGCATAATTACCTTATTAATTGAAATAATATAAATTTACTATTAATCATATAATTAAATCAATCAAACAACTCAGTACTGAAAAATTTCAGTGAGTTTTCTAGTTTAATAAATTTCAATATGCAACAGAGGCAAAGTTGAACTGTGTATGTTCAGAATGATAAACTGTGAAGTACCATTCATCGTATGCAATTCAATCTGGACTAACTTTTTTCCACTATAGGGCGGAAGATCCTCAGTACAACTTGGGACAATACCGGTATAAGTTTCCAAACTAAGCTATCACTATTCATACGACTGCCTCTTGACAATGCAAATCGTAAACCTAATAAATGTACCAAATATAGTGATCAGGAACTGAACGATCGGGTACCTCTCACGACATTTCAAATCTATTATGTCGGTAGAACATGTTTACATATCTCTGTAATTAATTTCTAACTTCGGCATAATTACAATACGGGGAAATGTTAGCTCAAAATTAGACTCATTAGTAACATTTTAGTAGTTCACGTTTTAATCGAGACGATAAAGTGTGGACACGATAGTATGTATTTTTATGTACAGTTTTGAACAAAATTATAGGTTCAAAAAAGCATGTCTGATTGAAATGAATTCATATAGCGTTCAGTAGATGAAAGGAAATTGTAATGTGTGGAAGTTCAACATCTTGCTAATTTTTCGTGACAAAGCTAGACAGGATAGATATATGCTAGATTTGAGAGCTCTAGTTTTGTATCCATGGTATGATCTTAGTTAGTTAGTTGGCAAGTAATCTGGGTAGCGACGATGATTTAAATATAAATCGTCACTGAGAGAAAAAGAGTTTTATTTGTGAAACTGTGTATTAAGCACACCATTATTTCATCTGCAACAACAAAAAGGTATTTTGGAGAAGCTCTGATAATATTTGTTTTTTTTCTTGTTACGTAAAATGAGTGACATGTACTTATTTTGGTGATCTAAACATCATGAAACATCCAGAAAAAAAGTATTATCTCAGGTTAGATATATTCGGGATCCCAATACTTGCATGGCATGTGCGCAAGTAGAAGACGTTATTTTATGACATATATATGGGCATAATTTGATCATAAACTGCACAATACAATGTACGCTTATAGGTTTGTTAGAATAATCGCAATCTGTAGAATTACCGTTCCGATATCAAGGTTACGGATAAATTGTTTTAGTTTTATCTACAAAATTATGCTATTTATTAATACAGCATAATGATAAATAAGTTGCGCCTATATAACAGCATTACGTTTTTCTCTATTCTTTGTGTGATTTAGTGTTGATAATACGGTCTGTACAGATCGGATTAGTAACGTTTTTCTTTGAATTATCCCACGGTGTCTTGTGCAAGAATTGTTCTTCGACTTAAATTCTCTATTATAATAGTTATGAAAAACGTAAAACATTATTGTTGAGGAAAGAATTGTAGACTCGTTATTAAGATACACACAAAGATAATATGATTGGTATTTTTTACGCTACCGGTCCGAATCATTTCGTTTGTTGTAATATTATAAACATTTAAAGTGACATCAATAAAAAATAATGTAAAGAATTTTAATGTTTTCAATATCCCAAACATTTTTCAATTCTCCCTAAAATAATCAGGATAATCTCCTGAATACGCCAAATTTGGTGATGACTGTATCTTTGATTTTTGCTAATCTCCAATCCACAGATTTTCAAACATATTTAAAACATTATACTGACCCCACATCGTCTTCCCTCACCTCATTAAACTTGGTGCAGCGGTTACTGAGATTATGCTGCGATAAAAATGTAAATAAATCGCTATGACAAGCTTTCCATTCAGCATCTGAACATTTCAGGGCAAAAACTTTTTTTTTTAATTTGTAAGTATGAGATATGGAGTAATGTGAATAAAATTAATTATCCAACTACACTATCGAAAAATACAATTTTCCAATGAATTACAATATCTCACGTTGATATTTGACTTTATTAGACTACAGCTTTCTGGTTCATGGGAGTTTTTCTTTTCTCTTCATTCCTTCAATTAATCTCACTATACACGGTTGATCTTAATCCGCGCCGATTCGTACGAGGTCGTAAAACATACCATTCGGGCAAGAAATGTTTTCCCTGGTGTGTTATCTATTATTCTGAGAATCTGCTTTTAAGGGCCTACACCACATAGCGAAAAGGTTCTTGCTCGCGTCGGACAATATTGTGATAAAAGTTTATGTCTCTTGACAAGTTCTTTCAGGTGATTGACACATGTACACGCTTGGACGTAGCTATGTCTTTCACATGGGGGGTGTCCGTGGGTCCAAAAATGTGCGAAAAGTACTGACCACGCAGAAAAGGAAAGAATTCTAAACGTCGATTTTAATCATTTAGAAATTATTGATGACCTAATTTGACCAGCATTTTTGTTAATAAGGCCTTCTCGAATTGGATATTGTCGAGAAAAAAAGCTTACTATATTTTCTGTGGTTCCGATACAGTTTCGTATTATACATACTTCACTTAAATGCGCTAGAACTAAATTCAGAACGTGTACGTCTATACAGTGTATGAATTGCGCTCTTGGGTATTGCTCTTTGATTATTGGTTTCACACGTCGTTAAGTGGCCACTCATTTCTTCACCCCCCTCCCTTTATATACGTCCGTGTGTACATGTAATTATCGTTGTCTGATGTATAGAAACGTGAAGTTCCAAACACCATCTTTTGTTAGAAACTGTCAGGAGCTCATTTGTGTATCCCAAACCGCCATTGTCTAATATAAATACCATCATTACAAAGTATTTATTTGTTTGAAATTGTTTTTAAAATATATCCCAGGCAATAACAATGATTTGTTTTCAATGAATTAATTCAAGAAAATTATGGAAACATGGCATTTCACAAGTGATGATCAAACAATAAAATGAAAACAATCACATAAAAGTGTACTGATCCCTTATCGTCTATCACTCGTGAATCATCCACTCGATCAGCCTGATAACGTCCGAAATATAACGTAAATACACGGCTTTCTAGGGTTCGCTTCCGGTGGATGAAGATGAACATCGAAAATATAATGAGGAGGGAATGCTGAAAAATATTATTAAAAAAAAAATACAAATCAAGTAACCCTCCAAATTATAGGAAAAAATATGTAGGTTGGCATTGTACTTCACACACAATGGTATCAGTTCAGAAATAAAGATTTGGATCGAGTTTTGGAACGTTGATAGTTAAAAAATATTTGAAAGCGTTTGAATTTTAGAATTTCTCAGTTTTCAAAATATTTGTCAATCTAAAATTGGTTCATGCTATCTAATATCCATATCTGTCCCTCAGTGTTCGCAAGCAAATGACATACAGAAGTAGATCAATCAAATATTGATCGTAATATATTCATAATGGATGTGAAAAATGCGAGCACCGCACTATATATATTCTATTTTTGCTATTATCGAGAACCTACTGCAAAGAGAATCCAATATCAGGAGAGGAAAGATTTCTCCTGATTACAGCAAACAGGTTGTCGTGGCTTTTAGCAGCCAGATTATTCATTATTCAAGTCGATTGTTTCAGGTGTACTACAACAAATAAAATCTTGTTTCCTGGAATCAAGCGCAGCCTAGATTTAAGACGCAATATCAACAACCAGTCGGAATAATACAAAATACAAAAGACTATGTATTTTGTAGCAACCTTATGTTGACTACATTGGCAATTCGTGTATGAATACACTGTTCTACCGTTTATCGATCATCTCGTCCTGTCAGTTGCTCGACAGCACAGCATATCTTGCGTATTTTAAGATTTCAAGGCAAATGCTTTTTTAGTAGTAGTAGTAGTCGTATTAACTACATCTTTTCCAGTCATTCTATGATTAGAAGATAGAATACAATCACAAAAAATTGAATTATTTCGAAAAGTGAGCTTTGAGGCATACTTGGCAATTGGCAACGAATTCAAAAACTACATTTACGTATTTTCAGTTTTTCATACATGCGATGATCATCATCATTGATCATGTCCAGTGTTCTATGTAATACTGTTTCACCTTACTCTTGACTTGTATTCCTATTTTAATGAATAAAATGTAGATTGGACAGTATGTGAAATCAACATATGCTACATTGAAAAAATCATAATTTTCATTACTGTTATTTGCTAGGAAAGTAATTATACATCGAGGAATATAAATAATGAGGTAAACCACAAAAACCCATATTGTAAATTTCAAGTGAGTAATGAACTATTTTTAACAGTACCTAGTGAGATTAATAATTTATATTTGAAAATGTTTTCGACACTTATCGAGTTTTTTTGAGAACATAAACTTGTGTTGTTGTGTTTTTCCCAGCGTGTGAATGATGTGTTATTCATTAATGCAAAAATATCTATAATGAAATAACAGAAAGAGTACCCATCATTAAAATTCCAATGTATGTTGGGAAGTCTCAATACCACTGCTTCATCTGGACAAATACAGCGTGACATAGTCGTAGTTGTCTATTTGGAAAAATCAGAATGATCGAATAAATTGCAAAAAATCGTCCGAAATCATTCAGACCATAAAATCTCACGGTCTATTTCCCTTCAAGTCGATGTCGAATTTCTAAATATGAGAACGATTATAGTTTATACAGATTTCGAATGTTATTATGTAACCAGTTTACTGCGTACTCTTGTATGCATGAAATTCGACTAACTGGGTGTAAATATTGTCGCTAAAGGAAAGCAAGTTTTTCATTAAAAAAACGTAAATTTTTCAGGCATTAGGCTGCATCCTCGAAAAGTTCTGAAGTTTGAATTGAATTGACAGTTGAAGAGATATAATATTTTCATTACTTTCTATAGAGTCGTATCAGGCTAATAATAATTTCTAAGATTGCCCCTCTTCGTTGATTTGTAGTGTCCACAAAGAATGGTTTAGCAGTGCAAAGGTCGTCGTCTTGACCTACCTGATATTTATCTACACATTTTTCAATTATTCAAATCAAACCATGTTGGCTAATTTCAATTTTTAATTGCAGTGTGTAAACATCACGCTCAAGTAAATAAGTACTGTTTATAATAATGTTCTGATAAAGGCAATGTTACGAAGATTGCACTGTGGCATCCCATTATTGTATGTATAACATACTTGTCAACAACCACACAGATTATCAGCAAACTGATAACTGTCGTGGGTTTCTAGTTAAATACTATGTATGTCTACCTTCTTGTCTATATATGCACATACGTAGGTCACGCTGAAAGTTTTTAGACACAGAAAAAGTACAAGATTTTTTTAAAACTTTATTCTGTTTTTTCAATATATTTTCCCCCTACCTCAATACATTTACGGATTCGGTAAAACCACTTGGCAAATTCTTGTGATCAACGTTCTTTTGAAAGGTTGCTAATTTCCTCCTCAAATGCAGCGATTGCCTCTTCATCGGTGGGAAAATGGCGACCTCGTAGGTTTTCTTTGATCTTTTGGAATAAGAAGTCACACGAAGCTAGGTCCGGATAATAAGGTGGGCGAGGCAACAGTTTGACACCCTGTTTAGCAAAAAAATCGAGTGTTCTAGCGGTGCTGTGGGCGGGTGCGTTGTCATGTTGCCATTAAATACCCTGCAGACCAATCTTTGGACGGCTCTTGCATAGTTCTTGGAAAACTACAGGAACACATTTGGTTATATACCATTCAGAAGTAACTGTCCTTTGATTTTCCAAGGCTACCGTTCTGGTGTATCCATTTTTAGAAAAAAAACTACGTCTTTCCATTGGAGGCTGCTCACTTTCAAAGCACCAATTAATGACTGCTTTGCTTGTTTAGTTTCGGGATCATAATGATATAACCATGTTTCGTCTCCGGCACGATATTAAAAGTGTTTTTACTGTGCCCATTATTAAATGTTTCAAGCATAAACTTCCCAAGCCCAATCAACTCTTGTTACTTTTTGCTCACTGGTCAAAAAATGTTGCACCGTTCTGGAACACCATATTTTGCACAGCGTCTACAGTTTCCGGAGTAACAGCAGTGGGCGGTCGATCTGTGCAAGTTTCTTCAACGAGGGAGGCCCGGCCCCTTTTAAACTCAGCAAACCAGTTAAAAACTGTAGCCCTAGAAGGGGCAGAGTTCCCAAAGCAACTCACTAAACTTTCGTGACATTCCGGTTGTTTTCGTCCCTTTTTATAGTCATACAAAATTATGGCTCAAAAATCGCGACTACCCGGTTCCATTTTCACGTTAAAATTCTGCCAACACTGAGATGCATTCGAGACCGTGGCAAGGCAACTACTGAACGGTTGTGACGCTGCCTTCGCATGTAAGCACTTACAACTTTAGACAAAGTAGTTGCGTGCTCAAACTTGTTTAAACTTGTATAGATTAGGATTATCTGAAGACTTTCATCGTGACCCTCGTATATGCATTTGACGAGAATCCTTGTGCGCCGATTTCCTTTGTGGAAATTTTTAGTTGTGTATAACTTCGAAAGAATTTATATTAATACGTGGGAAATGGTAAATACATACGCAAACTTCTTGATACTATGTTTACTGCTTGGTTTAAAACTCCACCTGAATTGTACTAACTTTATACCTCCGAAGGATTCCGAGCCGGCCCCAGGAATTTCTCCACATTAAAGTTTCGGAACTGTTTTAACGAAAGTTGATCTCAAATAACCATTCGAAAATCATTGTCTGGTTAGACCCACATATCGGTCGCGTACGAAAGGGGAACGCTATCGATACGTTAAATCTGAAAATACGCGAGAAGAACAACAGGTAAATATTGTAGGTAGGTGTGATTCCGAGAATCTCGACTTGAAGATAAAAATAGTGTCACCGAATAGCTAACTGTTTTTTGAACTAGGTCCAGTAAACGATGTTTTTTATCGTTTATGGCATTGGACCAGCATGATCTGTGGATTTCACTGGATAGGCGTATCATACGGATACTAATACAGCCATTTGGTACTAAAAAGTGGGATTAAATTAATAAAAATGAAATTTTTGAGCATTGAACATCTTTTGTTTGTTTTGATATGTACTTTTCGAATTTCCACTTTTATCTACCCTTTCTGCATCCACATCATCCACCGGCATCCATTCTTGCATTTGCAAGGAATACGTATAACAACTAAGGTTTGCAGCGCTGGGACTCAAAGTGTGATGACAGGAATTAGCCCATTCTTGCTTTTGTTCCATCCCTGTAATCTATAAAAACCTAGCGATAAGTTTGGAACGAACGTGTTTGTATTGCTATTCTGTCTGTGACAACTATGTTTATTTTCTGATTTTATCAACATTTGATTCCGTGATAGTTATCGGCGAATCTTCTTGTTCTTTTGAAGACTATATCCATGTATTTAAACGAATATATTTATAACTGGAGAGCTTGTCCATATAGTAGTTGTAGTAGGAATGAGAAGGCAAAGCCTGGCAACCAGGCCTCTTTTGGCCTTTTATGCCGACCTCGAGGACCATCACAAAAACTAGGGCCGACATGGTAGTTCCTTAGTGTCGAACCTTTCAGACCTTTTAATAAAGGTCATGATGTTCGACTATACCGCTGAGTAGCTCTCTTCCCTGTCAAACTAGGCTGTGCCGAACACCTCAGCTCTGAGGCCGTTGTATACGGCACACTCACCCAGGAAGTGGAACGAGGTCTCGTTCTCCTCCCAGCACTTCTGACAGATTGGTTGACCACTCCTATGAGTGACAGGTGCCTGTTCAATCTGCAGTGACCTGTGAGGATCCCTACCTTCAAATGGAGTGAATCCCTCCTCCTGTTCGATAGCCATAGCTCCCTACGTTTGCTGGAGCCTGCTATGAACCTCTTGGACTGTCTGCAGTCATATCTCTCCAACCATGCTTCCGCCAGTTCGTTATATACCCAATCATCTAGGACATTAGGACCTGGCCTCTGCTAATATGCAGCAAGTGTTCGACGCCAATGCATGTGCCCCTTGTTCCAATCCAAAGCATCTGCTTTGAAGTGAAAATGGCGTGAATTACTAGGAAAGATCACTTCCGTGTGGTCAGTCGGACGACTAATACAGACTACAACATGCCGACTTCATGAAATATTAACATTCCTTTCGGTTTCGTTATAATACCACTTTCTAAATGAGAAAAATTACACGAAAGGTCCACGTTTGTTTGTACCGATCACGCGGTAATTATTGTTACCTTATCTGTTAGTTAATTTTCACTTCCCGCAAACTAGCGATGTCTGCATCATAAAAATCTGTTTCCCGCATTTCCATCGGTATATCTGTTCGGGATTTTGTCTCCGCCTGATCTGAGTAACCCCCGCAAATTTTGAAGCTGATAAAAGACATTCTATCAAGTGTATGCTCTCCACTATGCATCAGACCTGATATAGACATGCATGTTTCGTCTTTAGCCTAGACTCGTTCGTATAGCCTGGCGGTCTAACTGTCGAGAGCAATCGGGTGGTGTATCGGTTATAAAATTTGACCCTCCGTTATCCTTCGTACTTGTTATTGTTAGACTATAGATGATCCACACGTTTGCCTTCAAAACAGAAACGGTACACTTTATAGATGCAAATGTTTCAAATTAAATCGTTTGGATGTTGCACGGTATTTTGAGGCGGCTTTTACTCTGCGTTTTAATTGAATAGGGATCATGATTGATGACGGTTGTCTGAGTTTATGGAACATTTGGGAGGAACCGAGTCAATCTGATTGACGCAATGTTCTACCACAATTGAGGCTTTGGTCTTGATCCTGTCTACATGCATACATTTCCTACTATTTAGCCATAACGCATCGATATTTCACGTCGTTTTTAATACGAAAGTGAAATCTACGACATTCTAGAGAGAAAGGAATACCATTACTGCGGATCGCCAGAGTGGTTATCTATTCACCATACCATACCGATGACGATGACTGTTACAGCGAAACGGTCATTTTTTTGAAGGCGTTCATAAAAAAGACATTGTAAAAAAGAGAACGGCCATTTCTTCGGCTAATGTAATGTAATGCAATGTGATCGCTTGAATGGAATACTTAAAATCGGTCCCACTACAAGGATGTCTTAAGTTGGTGTTATATAGATCGTATAAGCCTTTACTCGGTGATATGCTGTCATCATTGAGATAAAATTGTTATTGTGATGATAAACTTGTTTTTTGTTACTCGTTTCGAATTAATTCAATTAATATCAAAATTGGGTGTTTACAAAATCAACCCAGGTTACTAATCAACTAGCTATATAAGTCTTTACGTGGATATGAAAATAGAGTTGTCTAGCTAGCCTAGCATTACATTTATTCTGTCTAGCAATTGGTTTATTGATTTTTTTCCTTTTTCGGGGAAAGTCATAAAATATAAAAAGAATAAATAGCTTAAGGAATAGAATATTTTATCAAAAGTTTGATTTCGGACTTCCATTGTCTATAAAAATTTTTAGTATCACGACGTTTCGAATGATGTGCTATCTTCAATCGTCTTCAGGTGAACTGGCGAACACGTTCCTTTCATACCTATTTATACCCCGTCCGGTGACGTGTCGTTGTGCGCGGTCTATTCTGATTGGTTCCCGATGCGCGGTATTCCGGTCTGCTGACGTGGCTGTTTGTCGGTCATTGTTTGTTGTCTGGTCCAGTCGTAGTCTATTGATCTTCTTTATGAGTGGGTGCCAGATTGGTTTAATGTCTACGTTGGGTTTGCTGTACACTTTGCTGTTGTTGGTGATGAATGCCGCCTCCTTGAAAAATTTCCACTGGAAAAAAATATCACTATGTACACAGAAGGCGGCACTTCAAATAATTATATTTAAATCCATTGAGACACACATTTTTGAGTTCGTTGGGCGAATAAGTGTACGAATACATTGCATTGAAGGTAAAACACCTATTGAATATAGATGTCTTGTGTTGAGACCTGGCACTCCGAAGTGATACTTCCAAACAATCGGTTTCTTGAAATTTCAAACAGGAGCTATCAGTATATCGTCATTGGTGTTGCGTTTGTTACAGGAGCTGTCGTTTCCGTCTCATCTGGGCGGCCGAGATGTCCACGAAAACGGTTCGTCGACCTCGTTCAGCTTCTCGATGTCCTCAACCGCGGATATGGAGGGACAAGGTGGCAGCTTTGAATGCATCAAGCAGGCGGGGCCGGTGCGGGGTGCCCTTGAGGGTCTGGGGGGCATTCCGCACAAGATCCGTGTACACGCCAACGACGACATCTATGAGGCCACCAGGAACCGCATGACTGAGGCTGAGGATAAGTACAAGAACAAATGGTGAGTGTACAGAGGGAAGAAACCTTATTCTCATTGGAGCCATATCTTTTTATCGAGCGAAAGAAACACTTGCGAATATGATTTTCTGGCAGCTGTATGGATGGATCGATCATTTAATTCATCCAAATCTGTTTCAGCACCCGCGAGATAAAGCCGACGCAAACAGATATCGGCAGGAAGGTGAAGCTGAAGCACCACCAGTCCCAGTCATCTCAGTTGCGCCCGTCATTGCTGCCAGTGCCGTCCGCAGCGGGGGCGAGCCAGGGGGCGGCGAGCGGGCGACCACCCGTACCGCCGTACTGGGCAGCCAAGGCTGCCAACGGCCCGGCCGCCGCCTCCGCTGTCGCCGTCCATTCCACGTCCAACGGCATGGGCAGCAACCACGTCAGCAGCTCCAGGCCGCTACACCACGCCAAAAAACCGTCCGTGCCGGATATTGCCAAGAGGCCGCTCAAGTAAGTCCACCACCAGAACTACCCCAACAAGGCCTAATTTGAATCATATACGAGTATACAAAATAATAATGTTACTGCTGTTCGTGAAATAAATTTGGTATTTGTGTATGTATATGTGGCAAATGCCATATTGGTGACTCAGAAATTATATAACTAAGAGGGAAACGTCAAAATCAACCCTCAGTGGGAAACATGAGATTAAGTTGAATGGACACAAGTTTCCATGCTACACAAAGAATATAACAATTACAAGAGATACGAGGGTCACGCTGAAAGTCTTTAGATATCCCTAATCTATACAAGTTTAAACAGGTTTGAGCACGCAGCTATGTTGTGTAAAGTTGTGTTTAACGTGAAAATGGAACCGGGTAGTCGCAATTTTCGAGCCATGATCTTGTACGACTATAAAAAGGGACTAAAATAAGCGGAATGTCACGAAAGTTCAGTGAGTTGCTTTGGGGACTGCAAGTGGATACATAACAACGGTAGCCTTAGAAAATCAAAGGACAGTTACTTTTGAATGGTATATAACCCAATGTGTTCCTGTAGTTTTTCAATAACTATGCAAGAGCCGTCCAAAGACTGGTCTGCGGGGTATGCAATGGCACCATGACAACGCACCCGCTAGAACATCGATTTTTTTTGCTGAACAGGGTGTCAAACTGTTGCCACCCACCTTATTCTCCGTACCTAGCTTCGTGCGCTTTCTTATTCCCTAAGGTCAAAAAAAAGTTACGAGATCGCCATTTTTCTACCGATGAAGAGGCAATCGCTGCATTTTAGGAGGAAATAGCAACCTTTCAAAAGAACGTTGGTTACAAGAATTTGACAGACAAGTAGTTTTACCGAATGCGTAAATATATTGAGGTAGGGGGAGAATATGTTGAAAAAACAATAAATTTTTTTTGAAAAAACCTTGTAGTTTTTCTGTATCTAAAAACATTCAGCGTGACCCTCGTATCTTATATCATATGAATATTCTTTGCAAGTATCAGTATCGGAAGATCACTATTTGACAAGGATATTTTGCATGAGCCACAACACATTGTTAATCCATCGCCTCGCGATACAACCGCCTGTCTTGATGCATTGTGCGGGACAACCGACGTGTGTTCTAGTGATCACATGGGTCGCGTTATATATAAAGATTTCCTTAAATTTATCTTTTTAAAATGAGCAAACATGCAACCAGAAATTGTACGAAAATTCTGGCCGAGCAAATCCTGCATGGAGCGCTTTAAACATATAATTAAATTGTGAGGCAGGCACGCACCCGTTTTGATTTGGTGTGAATTAACATGACACAGTAGGGTGTGCATTCGTCTGACAAACTATCACCGTTTGCCTCTCCTTGTCAGCATGTTTAACAAAACAAGCAAGCAAACAGCACAGAACTTCATGGGTATCCCCAGTCGCAGGCTACGCAATTTTAATTTATTTTCAAGATATAAGCCATTTGGAAATTTGTATAAAAAAGTATACTTTACATATAGTATAATAATTTCTTTTCTATTTACAGAGAACGGTTAATCCATCTACTAGCATTGAAGCCGTTCAAAAAAATTGAATTGCACGATCGCCTCTTAAAAGGTTTGTATTTCTTAATATGGTCCATCTAAATTTAGATATACGCATTTATAATACAATTGAACTTGAATACCAATAAATACCACAATAAAATGAATCGTTTTAATTACCCTTCAGTGAGATAGATATCTAGATACGGTTTTCAAAGAATTTTGATTTCATTTTTCATAAAAACCCCCAAAATTTTCCAAAACTGAAAACAAATTTTGATTGGATACTACATATATTTCTACCTCAACTTCACCTGACTGTATTCTACATACTTCACGATATCTAATGAAATAATCCCCATGGACACACTTGAACCTCAATTGACAGCCGTCTTGTGTTTTAGAGGGTCTTAGGGAACGGAATGGTGTGACGCCGGTACTGAAACAAATCGCCCACTTAAAGGACAACTGCTTCCACCTGAACAGGTCTCTGTGGAGCGAGGTACACGAAGACTGGCCTTTCTACACCGAGTCTGAAAGGCAGATACTCAAACGGTAATAATCAGATACATAATATATAAGTATGTATCATTATTGAGCACATTTATGAAGTGTTCCAATGAACATACGTTAAACTTAAATACTCGTACACACAATGTAAAATGAATTTATCTGCTAATTATTCGTTTTTAAGTTTAGTTCAAATCAGGGAAATGTTTATAGAGACTTTTTTTGTTCCGTATGGAAAAAAATTTAACTAAATAAGTTGTCCAGAGGAGAGTCGAACCAATATTTCCAGAAGAATATGGAATATCGGCATATGCAAAAAGAAATTAAATATGCTTCTTATTTTATAGTGTAAATCTAGCTAGTTTTATCAAAATCGGTCGATTCGTTTTTAGACTGATTAAAAAATATGATCTAATAATCATCTCTACAATTTTAACATACATAATATGATAGTCTAACAATTTGCAAAGGCTACCCTAATGGCTATTGTTTTTTTAAACGATGGCCTGTACTTTTGTATCTTAAACTGCTGCTTGGTCGTTATTGCTTGGGTAATTTAACAATATTTTTCAAATGAAAACTATTGTTCGACTGCATCAATGATATTCACGGCCAGTTACGTGGAAGTAGTTCATAAAATTGGTGAAACACTGACAAACAGTGGAACAAGCACTTTCTTAAAAGCTCCCCTTGCGGATTTTGAGACTTTAATTTAATCAAAGATGTTAAAATTATGTTGTATCATCCGCACACAAAAGCACAGTTCATAAACATTGGTGAAGATTCGATAAATAATAGAAAAAGCATTGTCTTGGGTGATAGTACTGAACAAACTTTTCCTGAATTCCAAATTATTTCATCTTCTTCATTCTTGATGAAATATGAATGTGGGTGTGCCTATCGATAATACCACTGTCGATTTTAGGCGCAAGCCGGCCAACCTAACGCCGCCCGGTGGCAACTCCGACGGGGGCAGTAGCTCGGGCAGCGGGCAGTCGCCCACCAGCACTCATCCGGGCAGCCCGCCGCCCCCAGTCTCCATGAAAAGGCCTCCCTCCACCGGCGCCGGGTATAGGGACTCCGACTATCCTTCCATCGGCCTCGGATTGCCCTTTAAAAGGCAGAGGATCGCACATGATACCAGGTAAGGCATCTTCCTGATTGTCCACTAGTTGTAGTAGTCGTTTTTCACCATATGGGTTAGGTTACCAAAAACATTCTGAGATTTTTTCAATTATTTGTTAAATACTGTCAAAAAGTGGTTGTTAATCTATTGCTGCAAAAACATAATTAATAGATATATTCCTACTTCACACAAAACTTTTTTTATCACCGAAAGTGTCTGTTCGCGTTATCTTTACAAGACTTCCGGACACTATCCTGAAAGATGGTTTTAATTTACCTCACCGTTTATTCTATTCTCTTTGCCGTAGCCGGCCATCGTCCGCCCAGCAGCAACAACAGCCGCCCATCAGTAGCGCAACAGACCATCACATCCACCATGGCAATGGCCATTATGGTACCAGCGGCAGCCATTACCACCAGCAACAGCCTCCACCGTCGCTGAACAACAGGCAACAGGTGGAGGTGGACGCGAGGAGAAGACCTGTCACCGATTCCAGGGATGCCAGTAACATGAATCCCAGGTGAGGAAATAGCGTCAGTTTGGAAATTGATATTTGGTGATTTCAATGATTCAAAGAATGTCCAATTTTTGAAAATCCTCTAGATTTTCAAATGGATCACTTCACATAAAATACGTTCAAGCTACACTTTTGTAATTACTTGTTATCTTCATCCAGGTAGAATGCAATAATATGTAGTATTGGCAGTTGTTCAAACAAGCAAGACATAGTGTCAAAGATTCATCAAAATGCGAAAAGCACTTTTCGAGTTGTAGAGAGATTACGGGACGGACAAACAGACGGACCGACGGAAATGAGTGACATGTAGCCAATGACACACTCCAGGGTATATCCTATACTTTTACGCTCGCTAATTACCACCAGATGTCATTATTATTCCAAAATTCTATATTCACGGTTTGTTCTTTGATAAAGGATATTGAAGCTGCCGAAACATAAGGTAAAGCAATTTTCTCAATCATATCTTTTTATTCGGCGGGCAGTACAAGGACAAGATGAATCAGAAAAACGACAGGATAGGCTTCAGAAATTACATCACTCTGAAGTATCAATCAATATTTTGGTTTTATTTATACTATATTAATTTTTGTGTGACCTCCAAATCACAGACGTTCCGCCGTCGTGAAGTTTGCGTCGCTATATATAGGACGCTATTGATGGCTGCCCTGTATGAATGTTTTGAAGATTGGAACTTTATCATGAAAAACAATTTAATTTCTAGAAGCAATGATAAATCAATTCCCAGGCTGGTATGCTCAGACTCGTGGACTCTTAGACGAATTCTTGCAGTTCAAGCATGGCTTCTGGACATAGTACACGATTCATGTGCAGTGCTAATAGCGCTGTTCACAAAAATCTATTTCAGTTTCGGTATAACGGAGCGATATTCATGTTAAAAATTTTTGCAGGAGCAGGGAATCTCCGAGCCGGTTGTGGTCATCGGCGACGCCGCCCCCTCCTTCTACTACCACGACGACCGCCAGCAGCTTGACAGTGCCGCCAATAATCAACGGCTACCACCCTCACTCCTCGCATTCGGCTCCACCTTTCGATGTGAAACGGCAAATCAGTGACGACGATGATTACGGAGGCGGGAGAAAACGGACGTGCGATAGTCGGGATGGTGGAGGCGGCGGTGGACAGCTGAAACCACCCTCGTCCGGGCTTGGAAGTGGGACGTTGCAATGGTAAGCACGAAAAAAGCCAAGATTTAACTGTGTTTTCATCCAATGAAACAATGGCAGCAAATAGGCATAATTTTGCCGCCACTGGACTAATTTTCAGTATAGCTTTTCACATGCTTTCTTTAACTTGCAATATATGTATGTATGTTTGTAAGTATGTATGTGATCCGTTTTTTAAATTCCATCATCAGATAAGTACTGTGCCAATTTTAAAAAGAGTAAACCGCGTCACTGAAAGAAAAAGAGTTTTATTTGTGAAACTGTCTGTTAAGTACACAATCTTTTTATCTGCATGATGGAAGAGTTTCACCAATTGAGAGCGTCTACAATCTACATGATAAAAAATAACCAAAAAGCCTATATTGATTGCGAAATTTTCAGTCTTATTTGTCCTTCACTAAAAGCTGCCCACTCATCCGAAACGTTAGTAAAAGTACGTTTAGTAGTGACTCATGATTTTTATTAGCTGCCTGTATAATTCCGATAAGTGGCGGATCATTACTTTTACTTCATTTCTTGAATGATGAGAAATCGAATAGATGTAATTCAGCTCAAGCTGAATGAATATTTATTGCTTCGAACGGTATATGTCCCTTTTACGTAAATGAATATTTGAAGGAAAATGTATATCGATTTCTTCTAACGCCCAGTTTTTGTTCTGTCGGTAGGTCTGGTTCGCCTGGAAGTGGTAGTGTCCATCATGGGTCCACCACCATGGTGCCGGTTAAAGAGGAGGTGGCCGCTGGTCGGTCACTCAAACAGGAATCGCACGATGTTGACGTTCACGTCAATGGAAACGGAAGGGTGGGAAGTGGCGAGCAGACGACGCAACCCCCCTGGTGAGTGGACACTGTGTATCCGTGTTCATACATTTCTTCATATTCCTAGTTCTAGATTTTTCACTTATACTTTTGGACAACAAATCCATTTGTCTTATGTTACATATTTTTATAGGTATAATAATGTAGCAATCGGTAGAGGGGAGATGAGGGAGAAAGAACGGGAAAGGGACCGTGATAGGAACAAATATAATAAAGAAAGGATAGCGAGGGTGAGTCCGGACAGTCAGACGGACGGCATCGCAGCACAAGAATTGGATAGTGGAATTGCCAAAGTGGAGGAGAATGAATTTCCTGACTTCAAAAAGTAAGTAATCCACCACCAAAAATTTGCCTCTCAAGTTTCAGATGAAAAGCAGTCCAAGGTTTGAAATTAGTTGTTGTTACTCCAAAATAACTCGTTCTTATTCATTTTGGAGCACTCTTTCCGATTAAAGTAGAAAACAATGTGTCTAGTATATTACCGCTGTGCTTTCCACGCAATCAGTTGAGAAATCATTGATTAGATCGAATTTTAAAATATTTGGTCGTTTGTAAACAAATTTGATAAATATATAATGTTTCATAATCATTTATGATTCTTATTCAATTATGTTGCAGTAACTTGCAGTATTATTTTCTGAATCAAGTCAAACAAATTATCCTCCATGCATTTATTTGATAACTTACTGATTTTATGCTCAAGACCTGGTATCGGACAATAGTCCACCACTGTTACCATATTACCGACGGATTGTTTACCTACGTCTAGACGCCGAATATGGTGTAGTGGCATTATTTATATTTTATTTACGACTTAAAATACAGGCGTTCAGCATTCTGCAAATTAATCTCAGAGCAACATGCGAAATTCACCAAATATGTATGTGCTATGTTCGTGAGTCAGATATATACTCAAAAAACAAGATTTCCTTTTATAATGTGCTATCCGCGGATTGGATAAATTGAGTTTTTGGATTTTTCCCCCCTTTCTGTCTAGATATTGGAAGAGCTGATGCTGTTTCAGATTGGTTTTAGAATTTTGATTTGTGTTTTCAGGCAATATGTTACCATTCAAGATCCTGATCAAAGGCGGAGGTATAAAGCAGACTTCAACGCCGATTATGCTGAATATAGGGACTTGCATGGGGTAGTAGAAAAAGTATCTAAAAGGTTTGCTCAGTTAGAGGAAAGGCTTAAGCAGACGGAGGAGAATAGTCCTAAATATAAAGTAAGTATCTACAGTACTGAATTAAAATAATAATTTATGTAGTGGAATATCTGCCAAAATTATTTTATAGCTAGAAGTTAGACATACATATTACATATTTAAGCCTCTACTCGATTGAAAAGTCGAAAGTCTAACAAAGTTAACTGGTACTGTATAGTATGTCTTGCTGAGTTGGTCATCATTTTACTACACTTCACAGCCTCGTTGAAGAAGATGCTGGTTCTGTCAAAAAAATAACATGAATCCAATTTATTTATTGTCTATTGTAATATTTTTGCCCGCATTGTCTGCTACAGTTCAAGTATATTAGAACTGAGTGAACTATGAACAACGAACTGCGGCCGATAAGTTTATAAATCTGGAAGTTTAGACTTACATGGGGTGTTAATATTGTGTTATTTCCAGGACATTAGAAAGCAAATATATCGCGAGTACACGGACGCAAAGAAGGACACGGAACAGCAGCGGGCGAAGCGGCGGTTCCAGTACTTGCACGAGAAGCTGTCGCACATCAAGCGACTCGTGCACGACTACGACCAGAGCATTATGGAGGCGGGCCGGTAAGGATTAATCATACCAAAGGTTATGTTTTAATGGTGTCAATCTTGCACAAATAAAATTGCTTCTAGTTTCGCTTATTTAATGTGGAAACAGGTAGATCGACAAGGTACTTCCTGCTTACATATTTTACAGCGAGTAGTGGTACGGTATCCAGCTGAGTTGAAACATATTCAAGTTAGAATTTTATTAAATCTCCTCGTAGCATCAATCCCCCTTCTATACGTGAATATTTTGCGGCTTCAACAAAATTGCTGGTACATATTGGTATAATATATATACTTGTGAGAGAGACACGTTTTGATTCAAAAATAATTGTGCGCCTTCAATTTTCCTTACTACCCCCTAAATATATTGGAAACTTCTAAAAAAAACCTTGATTACGCCTAGATGCCCGCTTAGATATTTTTTGTTTTCTTATTTGCAACGCCGTAATTTTATTTTTAAAATATAGTATCCTATATCGCTCCCCAAATTGCATCCATGCAGCATTTATTTACTGATATTACGCGTTGACAATATCGCCAATCGACCGATAGACAGATCGATGGAAATGAGTGACAGAATTTCGTCAGTTGACTTGTTACTAGAATGAATACGAGATTGGGTGGTTGTAGTCGGATTTAACATTTTATTTACCCCATCTAGCTAATATTTTATTCGTTCTATACCATATTTGTTTGAAATATTATCCACATTGACACTGTCTAGCTAAGAAACCTCCATCATCGCAAGAAAAACTTCAATATTTTATTCCTTAAGATTTTTCTGTTCATTGGGGCATTTCAAAAGTGAATTGAAATTGAGAGTATATCAAATTGTATTGCAACGTTTCGATGAAAATATACTTTCAAGAGGTTACTTTCCAAATGGGAAACTTTTAATTTTGTTTTAAAAACCCGCCGTTGTAATAAAATTTTATGCGTCAAGTAATGGATCTCGTAAATTAGAAATAAAAAATATATTTTATTAAAGGCTGTGTTTCTTAAAGATAAATAAGATCAAATAATTCGTTTTAAAAACTACATTGTTCACACTCAGGCAGTTTCTAGAGTAAATTCTGACTTATGGAACGTTCATGTGTGTGATAAATTATGTGCTTTACTGGATAAAGCCTTGATTTTATTTCATATTTAATCAAACTAATCCAGGAAAGCTACAGTAGCTGTATAATCAAAATGACATTTTATCCTTTAGATTTTTCTGTTCATTGAGTCATTTCAAAAGTAAATTGAAATTGAGAGTATATCAAATTGTATTGCAGCGTTTCGATGAAAATACACTTTTTAAGAGGTTGCTTATTTACAGTTACAAAGTCAGTCTTACTCTTATTTTTGTTCCCTACTCTATTAATTCAGTTTTAGAGTCACCAACTATCATTTTTTTGGATTGTCTTGCACTGAAAGAACATATAAGTTTGTTGTGAGTGGTTTTGTTTCATTCTGTTTCGAATCAAGAAACCCTGAACTTTGTTTGAATTGTAGACTTGATGGTACATATAGCCTAGCTTTTGCACTAAACGTTTGGTAGCCTTAATCATTAATAATCTGTTTAAATAGCCATAACTATAATAAGTCGTATTATTCGCAGGTACTGACGTTGGGCCTCCTCCGTCTCCCCGGCTGGACACTCACTATCGGATGAAGACGAGGACGTGAATGAGAACAGCGACCGACACCCCGCTATAGTATCGAGAAGGCTCGCCTGAGCACGCGCTACAAAACACTTATTTTCCGGTCGATATTCAACTGTTTGCCAAATTCCACAGCCGTTCGGACTGTTATTGTTAGAACTATGACAGCAATGAAAACATCAGGTTACAAATATCACTGGAAACCAAGTTAATCGTTATTTTTGATTATAATAATAGACACCAAACAAGTATGATTGAGTCCACACTGTCCATCAAAAAATGATAGCTGACAACATTGCATAGTTTAATTTCAACTACAAAATTCATCTCGCGGCTGCTGTTCTTTCTAAAACGTAACCGAATTCGACTGGACTATAAACGCACCGAGACATTTTGAGATGCGTCGCGTACGACATGATTTTCATTGTAGTTTTGTTCATTATTCCGTAGCCTTTTGATCCAAGTGCATTAAAGTATAACTGTACTCGTAAGTGCTAAAGTAATATAGATGTCAAGGCGAATAAAAAAGTTTAAAAAATAGAAATGTATAGAAAAATATAAGGAAGATTAATTAATTTCCGAGGACGTGTTCATTGTATTTCTGTACCAGTGCTGACTCTCTGTCGTTTGTCAAATAGTCTTTCCAGTCAAATTCTCGTTTGGGGATAAAGAAGGCGTACATCGATAGATTTTGAAGTAAGTGTATCATTTTATGAATTTAGATGTCATAAACAGTTGTCCGTATTTAAAAAATAGAATGATTTCAAAATTCGAAAGATCTAAAGGTATAATTCTTCACTAAAATAAAACTGGAAAAAATGGAACTGAATCATAATATTTGTTCTTAAAATAACTCCAAAACGGAAAATAACATTGAATGGCTGTCAACATTTAAATTGGGCACAAAATAGGGTACTATTCCGTCATTATTATTATTATTATTATTTAAATATTCCCCCGCTCATGCTTATCTTGTTGAATAGGTATATCAGTCACGTTTCATTTTTTCTGTGCTTTTCAAAAGGGAAACTTTTAATTTTGTTTTAAAAACCCGCCGTTGTAATAAAATTTTTAAATTCGTAAATTAGAAGTGTTTTTATCAAATGCTGTTTCTCTAAAAGATAAATAAGATTAGATTATTCGTTTTAAAAACTACATTGTTCACACTCAGGCAGTTTCTTGAGTTAATTCTGACTTTAGGAACGTTCATGTGTGTGATAAATTATGTGCTTCACTGGATAAAGCCTTGATTTTATTCATATTTAATCCAAGTAATCCAGAAAAGCTACAGTATCTGGATAGTCAAAATGACACGAATAGTAGAAACACTGTCAAAAAATAGACATATGTCATTTGAGCTAAACTAAAATTTTTACAGTTATTAGATTATATGCGTAAACCTAAGCTTGAAAACGAGTCCCATTTAAGAACAAACAGCTACAAAAGGCAAAATGACATTTAACAGTTAACTTGAGAAAAACTAATTTCGAGATGCTCCTTCAAATCAAATTGTATTTTTGCTTTCTTTTTTCAGATTCCTCCAAAAAAATCACCTTACCGTTCTAATCTGACCGACCACAGAAAGGTAACTCTCTTCAATCGCCATGGATCAACGTTTTCCTGGATATAATAACTGGCACAGCCTTAAATGTAAATTCTCTGTAATCACGAGTCTTCGACATATCTGTACATTTAATCCTGTTTTTCCAGTCATATCTCTCAAGGTTTTTACATTGATTAATAGTCCGTCTGGCATATCTTGCATTTTTCCCTCCTGCATACAGCATTAACAAGTCAAAAATGATAACAAAAGCAACAAAGAAGTGTTAAAAATCAAATTATTGTAATATAAACTATATTATATTCAAAGCCACTGTAGCATTATCAACTTCGAACAAATAATTTGTCAGATATTTTTGTTTCTTCCAGTCACTGTTACTATAAAATATTCTCAAAAATCCTTATCCTGTGTTTGTCTCTCTCTGATTTATCTTGTACTGGCCGCTGAATTCAAACCGAAAATGAAAAGAAAACTTTGGAAGTTGTAGTCGTTCCATCAATCACATGTGGTTATAATTAGCAACCAGTACAATATTTTCTCTGGATTTATTTTGATCGTGAACCTTAAAAGTCAAAACCATGGAAACGTATCCTAGAACGAAATATTGACGACCAAACTAAGCAATCCATACGAAAGTCAAGTCATATGTTATTTTTTCGAAGTCTTTTCTATAGTGTGTACTTTAATTTATTGGATCATGTAATGACTATATTGACTATGATTTTTGACTTGTAGTGATCGAATAAATTTATTGCAAAACAATCATTTAATAACTTCAATCAAAATATATTTTATAGAACGCGTTTTCTTTCTTATAGCACTGTTTCGGAATCGTCAAAAGTTAACGGCGTATTCAACTATGATATTGAAATTATGTTTACATGAAAAATAGAGACAATCTCAAAGCAAAAACTTGGATAAGTGTAGTATACGAAATTTTGGTTCTATCTTCCTAATTTATCCTACTATCTTCTAATTACTAGTTGTGCCAAACTTGTTAAAGATGACCTAGATAATATTGTTTATTTGGTACTATTGTTGCAATTTTTTGATATAGTTGTATTATATTGTTGAATTCTGGACTGATTTGTAGAATCATATTCCTTCCTTGTGTACCAGTTTTTTTGTCGAGTTTATAGAAAATATTGACTTCTCTTTGATTTTACACCAAAGCTTCACTTGTACACATTGTATCCCAGTAATGTGATCAATATAATCACATATAGCCCCTTGGTTCTCATGATTGATCCCACATTGACTTGGCGATTATTAGAACTATATATTTTTAAATCAAAAAAGGTAATCAACTTTTCGGCTGCTTGTGCGACTCAATAACAAAAATCAATTTAATACTAACATAGCTGCTTTAATGCCGATAACCAAATCAAGCACTATTACCCCATAGATGATACAACTATATACTTTTTGTGATAGAAATTGCAAAATAAGCTATCAGATTCTACTGTAGTGATCAATATGAAATCTTGACAAAATTACGGTAGATTTAAGCAATCACAAATCTATCGTAATGCTATGAAGGCCAGTTGACGTTTTATTTCACAACTATCACCAGCAAAATATACCGCAGTTTCAAGTTTTAAATCACATAATTTGTATCGTTTTTCTATATTCCAAAAGGCTCTTTTAGCAAGTATTAATCTGAATTTTGACTTTGAAAACGTTACATGGCATCTCTAACTAAAAGTTATCTACAAAAAAAACTACGAAGACCCTCTTAACCAAAGATTACTGTATTTTAGATGACATTGGACATTATTTCGTATATAATAAATTTAATGCGATGCTCTATTTATAATTGTTATTAAATCAGGCGAATTATCAGTTAATGTCATTCTAATTGTTATTTTGTACTTCGAAAAAGGCAACCGTGGCAGCCGGAACGTTTGTACTGTTTGTTTATCATATGTGAATGATTAAAGGTCATATGACAAAACGAATTAAAGGACAAAAAGCACCCTCTTTTGTATCGATTGTGCAATCACTTAATGAGCATTTTACATGTCGTAGAGAAGTAGCAATTTTTACAGAAAATGATTCAAATTGGTTCATGAACTCTACAAATGGTGGTACACTTAAATTAATGTATGCACTGAAAAAATAATTTGGACCTCATATACTTTAAAAGAAAAATACGTTTCGTGCAATATTATTCTACAATTCCATTTACAGTAGCAAGTTTATGTTATAGTCAGAACTGACAGTTATTTTATTTCGTTCCATTTTTTATGCCTACTATTTTTTGATCCAATTACTACTTTTTATTAGATTTTTATTGTTGAATGTTCGCACTTATCACAATGGGCAACCGATGAATGATACATTTTGCTTTTAGAACCGTGATATGTATATTTTTTTCTTTGACAGGTGCATTCAAAATTATTGGGCACGCAAAATCTAGATATGTATGAAGTTCCTTATGTTTTCAGAGCTAATATACTACAAATCATTTTATTGCCGTTGACTTTACAATTATATATTCATCAGATAGAATCTTAGCAAGAAATAAAATACATACAAATCGAGGAAAATGCAACTGCAAATGAAATGACCAGAATATTTGACACCAGAGCATGTTTACTGTTTCTGATAATGTAATTTCTCTTGCCCTTGCAATCCCTTTGTGTATTGCAGTATATTAAATTGCTATCACTAAAAAAATAATTTCTGAAATATTGTTGACAATCAAAAAAATGTTTCTCTTACGTTTTCCATAAAAATCACTTCATATGAATTAGTTGATTATTAGCCAGACCCTGGAAGAAATATAGTGTCCAATGACACCATCAACAAACTGAACTAAGATCAAAAACTTATAATTCTGTCGCCACTGATTTTATATTTAGTCTGAATTTATTGAGTGTACTAATTATGCATTTTCATTATTTTTTTGCGATAACGTGTATCATAATCGAGATATTGCCCTAAAAATCTGAAACATTCTTATATGAATATGAGACGAAACTCATCTCTGCAGTGCCCATAATAGTTCCGATGTTAGATCTTAACTATTAGTTATAGGTGTTTTTTATTTGCAGCTCTTCCAAATGAATGTTTTTTGCAATACACTGCTACAGGAGGAAACAGATATTTAGCTACCTTTGTTTTGGTAAATTGCTTAAAATGTATTTTGTGGAGAAAAAAAATATATCTCAACATTAATTACTCCCTAATCGATGATTTGTGAAATATGGAATGTGATACATTTAGATGTTGATATGTTTGATGTAATTCATTTAGCTTTTCTTCTAAAGCACTGCCACTTCCAAGCAATAATTAACTCCATGTGTTGTTGTTTCGATTTTCGATGACTCTAGGAATTGAAAACAAAAGTTGTGGGCTCTGAAATCTGAATGTTGTAGTTCCTGCTGTATGTATCGCAAGAAGCATATCATGTGATGGAGAAGGGCACAACATATTGTTTTAATCTGTGATGGCCGAGCTCATTCCTTGATTATAGAACGTTCTATTGTCCTATAGCAGTGTCCCTCCTGCCAATAGACTGCTTTAGTGACATTACGATAACTTTCTGAATATACACTCATTCTTCCTTCTCCTTACAAATATATCTGGGCACTGTACAATATTTGAAGATTTTTATTTATAGTTGTGGGATAATTGCTACCACAACCAAAATTCAATCCTGTCCTTGGGTAGAGAATTCGAACATATCTTTTTTTTGTACTAGTATGTATCTGATAACTGAGTGTATATCCAGCGTAGTTCTCACAAATGTCAAACTAACGGAGTCTTACAGACTGTCCGTCGAGATATCGCATTTAGGCGATGTGGTTGTGATTGTATATATGATCTACGATGACGAACCTGGCATGTCCTTGACGCATCATGTTTATTTATATTGAAAAATATTATATATTATATACATTTTATGCAGTGTGCCCTTTAATGGTCCTTATTTCAGAGATCACTAACAAAATCAAAACTTTGAATGATTTTTTTTTCGTTCGTATCATATTATTATTATACTTCAGCTTAATACTCAAAATAGGTTTGTATCTCATTAAGCTACAAAATATTCAACACATCATGGATGTCTTATCAAATACAAGTTTTCAAAGCGTAGTTTCTTAGTGTCAGATTGTATTAACTGCAGTATAAATGCTTTAAATTCCTCTATCGTCTTTTCATATAGATATAGATATATATATATATATATATATATATATATATATATATATATATATATATATATGATTAGTCTTGATTTTTTTTAGTAACTCATTTTACAATTGCCTTACCACGTTTTTAAGCCCATGTGATTATGGTTTTCTTCTGCACCGAAATTCTAATTTTAAACTAATTTCTTTTCTCTATAAATATCAGCACCATAATATCTCCAAAGATGATTAATGAGTACATTTTCATACCTCTCAAATTTGTGAGCTTGTTATTTTATCATATGTTCATTAAGAAAATATAGAGAAGCATCTAATATTTACACATTTTAATGAAGCTTTGTTTGTGTGGCTGTTTTGAGGATGAATTTCTATATATACCGGCTTAAGGGGCATACTACGTTTTTTACCATGTATCTATATTATTACATATATATTAATATGTTAGAGAAATGCTTAATCAACTCTTTATTATTTCTTCATGCTTAGTTCTTTTTTGAGAAAAACAGCAAATACAAAATAACAAAAAAATCATAAAATGATAAATTTCGTTAGTCCAGGGTTGTGTAATTGTTATTCCTATTCATTTACATTGATCTTTTGTATAATGCTGGGATAAGGTGTGTACTTAAGTCTTAGTATAAAACAAGATCATTTTTATCAATTTAATTCAACTCAAATTATATTTGATTCTTGATATTATATTTTGAAATAATAATGTTGGTGTTATTACAGTTTGCTTCTTTTTATTATATGCGTTATTGTTGTTTAAATACATTCTTGATAAGACTTTTTAATCCATTAAATGTCAAATTTGTATAGACGTGTCAATTTTTTAGTCAATTCGTTATTTGGTGATAATGTTTTTCGTTAAGGGTTAGATACTTTTTTTTCAAATGTTGATGTTAATTTATTGAAGTGGTATTATAAAAGCTATTAATACATGTACATGGTGATACATTAATACTTAATTAAAATTATGTCACCAGTGCTGGCACTGATGGTATATATTATGCAAAATCAGGGGCCAATTTAACAACAACAAAATTCATTGACATACAGTTCAAGGCACTTAGTATTAGTGAACATGAATATTTCTATTACAACAAAAAATGTTACGCAAACTTTCAATTTTATATTTAATTTTCCATATTTTTGTAATATCCATATCCTCAGACTGAATAATTTAAAACCTTTCATGAATAATAGAGTGAATTCTGAATTTAGCAGCTAAACTCAGTCTGAAATTAACTGACACATCACTAAACTATAAAATTATTAAACCAAACTAATAAACTATCGACGGACGTTTATCAAATATTTTTCCATCCGATTTAGTTAAACCACTGGTTATGTCTATAACTCATATGTATGTAATTAGAGACGCCCAGTGGCTACGCAGAAAAAATGCAGGATCAGGCTTAGTTTTTTAGTTATATTTTCCTTGTAGCATGTTTCTGCTTTCCCAACCCTAAAATTTTAAATATCAACTTCTCATTTTGACAATATAAATTGAAAGTTTATGTGGTTGTATCTGTAATGGATATTTCAGAACATATAATTTCAATATAGCAGCAATACTATCCAACCTTAACACCCTTGAATTAAAGAATACATCATTTCCAAGTACATGCACTAATTTAAATTTTTTTCTCAGCGCTGATCAGTGATGTTACGTTTCTAGTAGTGTACAGTTAAAAAGTTTGATTTCATTATTATGATTGTTATTGTTCTAAGGTTTTCATCTCAGCTACAAATGTGATAGACAATCATTTTTTATAGTGACGTATTGATCTTGTTTTGTACTGACACCAGAATCTCCCTACATACAAATTACATGACGCGTGGATTAATGTGATAAAATAAAGTAAATTGGTTCATTGGTCATCATTTCGTTACAGTTCATTGTATGAGTGATCGTATGTATCTCCAGAAACTAACATATAAATGGAAATGAGTGCATTTTTTCTTGTGCTCTCTTTAAGTTTGTTATTACACTGTAAGTTATGTATACGCCACTTGTTTGGAAATGATATATGCTTCTGGAATAAATGGGCGATCTTAGAGAATTCTATAATTTGAATTCCACTATTGCTATATACTTCAATCGGACGTGCCTGAAAGCTTGATATCAAACCCATGATAACCAGTGTCAACCTTGATATTTAGAACCATTTTGGTTACTGAATGTATTTTATAATCATCATCTAATGGAAAAAATATAACATTTTTATAACTTTCAGTGTTATGACTTCAGAATATTACCAACCTAAGAACCGATTTTTGGACGTAATTTGATAGTAGCTATTGATTGTTCTTGATTGAATTATTTCAATATTCCTTTAACATAAGTGGTGGTTATCAGACTCAAAAATAATTTTCACGTGAAACTACGTTTCTAATTCATTATATACACTCAAAAATGAATAGTTTCTTGCTGAACAAGCTATAGTGGGTCACTTAAATAGGTGTAGAAGTATCTTTTATATAATTTGATTTGAAACTAGTGCCTAAGGACATTTTAATCGGAACTGCTTCTATATTTATTTGTAGAATTTGAAGTATATAGAAATATCGCAGTCATGCTCGTGGAATCTGATGGAATCGTTCGTCCAGCAGTGTATTAGGAACGATATATGCTGATTTCTCGTAATCGTATAACTTTTACATGTCAACCCAATGTGTAAATATTATCAGTTGTGTAAATTGTTAATGATGTATTTATGACCAGGTGAAAACCAAGTGGCTTAGGTTTTATAACGACATTATGATTTATTGTAAATTTTGAACTATGCAATATATTTAAAAGCAACCCGAATATTGGTTTCATTTGAGTGTTGCTCCCTTTTCTGTCTTCTGCTTGTAACATTTTCATGTTGACTCCATAATATGACATATTGAAACCACATACTTGCCCTTTCTTGAAGTGGCATATCGTTATCTCTGGTAAATGGTGTTGTAGAAATTCTATATTTTTGTCCATCCAATGTTCCTTCAATAAAATATGTACCGATCAACATGTCATCAATAATTCTGCAGCATACATTTGCCAACAAAGGGCGGTGATGTTCCACTTCTCTTAACTATCGCGGATCTTCCACACTGCACTAATGCATATTATGTCGAATAGTTTCACCATGGTTTATGAAACCAGCATCATCTGAGAACAACAAACAAAAGAAAAAAAATCTATTCAATTATATTCAATTTTTTGCCCACTGAAAAATTGCGACTCGGTCAATAATGTTCCAAAGAAATGATAACGGGGTTGTCTACCCTTGCGGTATTTGTGAGCATCTCATTCCATGGCAGAGTCGAATATATCATCAATGTAAGATTTCCGATAGAAAAAAGTTACGAAAGGTCGTCAACAATGTACTTGATATTTTCAATCAAAAAATTATTAAGGTGGAAACTGTGGGAAATATTTTATTTCATTTAAATATGTATAGCCTATAACGGAACGTACGTCAATAAATTACAAATTTTAAAGTGATTAAATTTACAATAAAAAGTTTGCGGGTTGCGGGTTAAATTTTTTGACAGAATGGCTATAAAAGATGAAATGTTGGTTGACTACATTTATTTTGACAGACGGAGAAAAGAAGTGTGGTTAGGTTATAATCACACAAACATCAACTACAGGAAAAGTCAAAACAAATCGAAGTTTAATCCTGTAATTATTTATACAAACAATTGCCAACTAACATGTCCGAGGAGGTAATTATTTGATATATTACGCTCTCACAGGTTGTATGTCTGTTATTTTTTCATATACTCACGTTTGGGTGGTTTGAAAAGTGTACTAAGAGCTTAACTTTCGTCAATTAATATGACAAAATCTACATTACTGTATGCATGCATGCACTCTTATCTTCACTATCAAATGAAGTCATATTTATTAAGCCTAAAATCAAACTTTCTGCTTGAAAAAGCCTCCTTGTATCTACTGCTTTGCTCAAAACAGTGTTATAGTATTTAACAGATCCATATCTTGGGCTTCTTGAAATGTACAACCCTAGAAAATCGCTGTGGACTACCCTAATGGGAACTTTAAAACCATCAAAAAAGGATAAGAAATTTTTGGACAAGAAAAAAATCATCATGCCTACATGTAGATCATATAATTCTCAAACAATTCAGTTTTGGTTTCAGTGCCAAAATGGGTAATTTCTGGAGGTTGTTCTGGTGTGAGACAGACCAGAATTTAACCATCTATAGTGATATTAAGTCCCCTAGTTTCTTAAAAATAATTAAAAACTCAATCTAGTTGGGACACTATATTTTCAACAATCAACTGATTCTTTACGTTTGTTTAAAAAAGTATCTCTTTGTCTCATTAAAAAAAGGTGATATATCAAGGAATTATTACATCTAAAATAAGGTTCACTATCAGCAGTTATAGTGCAACTATGTCTTATTCAATTTTATAGCCTTAGTATAGCTCAGAAAATATTAGTATTATGTCTTGTTTATTCTCTACAGCAGTCTCCTGAAGCTTTGAAAGATTTAGGAAACAGTGCTGTGAAAGAGCAAAAGTTTGAAGAAGCTATCTTGTACTATACCTATGCTGTTAAGTTGGATGCTGGTAATTACACTCTTTACAGCAATAGATCTTTTGCATTCTTAAAAGTTCAACAGTATTATTTTGCATTGGAAGATGCTAATGAAGCCATTAAACTAAATCCTACTTGGCCTAAGGTAGGTTTTATGGGAGATTTGCATAATTATGAATTTAGTTCAGATTCATTCTGCTGAGGCACTGTTATGTTTTATAGAGGCATCATGGAATGCTGTGTTTTGTGTCTTCAATTAACAGATTAATTCATATGGAAAATTGCTTTATATGTAATAAATAAAAGTGTTGCTTTCACAGCAGTTTTAGTGCCTCCAGTATAATTATGTATAGCAGAAAAGATGAAACAGTGATTACTATTTCTGTGTTCCTTAAGTAATTGTAATAGTACTATCACATTTTAACTATCCTTTCCTTTTATAAGCTGGTGTTTGAAACTGTTTTTCTATTATGTGATGTTTCATATTGTTTCTTGTTAAATATGTGTATGAATCTTCACCTTGACCTACAAGTTGATCTGTGAATTATGTCATTTATTCCAGGGATATTTTCGCAAAGCAGAAGTAGAATATGCAACAGGTCATTACATGGAAGCATGTGATTCATATAAGAAAGCCTTAAATTTGAAGCCTGGTGACATTAATATTATTGAAGCATTGAATCGAACAGCAAAAGAAATGCTTAAAGAACAGAAAGGTATACTAAATAATTTTTAAGTAAATTCATATGAGAACAATTGTTGTTATAGTTAGGTTTTTACCAAAATCATAAACTATCCTATAAATAAATGATTGTTTATAATAAGAATGTGTTTTTGCTAATTCTTGCTTATATTTTTCTTTTGAAGTGAATTAGATTACAGTTGTTGAAAACTGGTTGGAATACCAAGATAGATTCATGTCTAGCCTACCTTGTCTATGATGGATTTATTTCACAAAATAAACCCAATATACACTTGTAACCCTTTTTTGATGTCAATCTGATTCATAAGAAATATATATATATATATATATATATATATATATATATATATTTTGAGCACTTATTAAACTTTATATTTTAGCTGATGAAACAGTACCATGGTTAGGAGCTGGTATAGGAATAATAGTTGGAGCAATTATAGTTGTTGCAGACTGTGTTTTCACTTATAAACCGACAGTAAGTGGATGTATACATATTTCAATAGATAAATTGTGTCTTCATCTCCTACATACATGCAATCACTCTCTAGTGTCTTGATTTGCATTTACCTCACACTTTTTGGGTTGATAGGGGGAATCTTTTTTCACTAATTCCACATGTTACTTATGCGAATGAATGAGCTGAAATTGCACAATCCAACTCAGTGGCTCTTAATATGCTATTTTTCAATATTGTCAAATACTGCAATATATGGATAGTGGTTATATTAGGATATTCGTTTCAGCACCCTATGTTGATGGCATTTGTTACAATAGTAATAGCCATGTTGGGCTATGGTTTAGCTAGATTTTATCGCTACTGGGTGAAATTGCAGAAAAATGGCCTTCTTGATCCCCCAATTGACTTATGTGAGTATAAAAGATATAATTGATAAACTATATTATTTTCAATGGATGGCAAATTTTTGTTCACATTTAATAACTGCCACAGAAAAATGCTACTCCAAAGATAATAAATCTCAAAACTTTCAATCACCAAAGACAATACCTTGGTCGAACATACAACATTGTATACTGTTGGATCATCTATACTCATGGTTGCATAGTAAGTGCAAACGGCTGTGCATCTTAAACTAATACCAAACATAATAGAACTGATCCTAGGTGAATCAACTAGACAGTTTACTATAAAAATACTTTTAATACACAATGTTCCAAATCTACTCTTACCAGTTACTACTACCAAATGTTGATATGAAAAATACTCAGTAGACTTGAGTAGGACTCAAACATTGGAATTGTTCTGAATTTGATCATGTACTTGGCTTTATTGTTATTATTATTTTATTTATTATTGTTGCAACTCATGTGTTTTGAAATGTGAGATTGACAGACTGAACTTGAATCCTGTTTTCGCACATGCTGCTATATAGTTCAGTGGTCAGTTTTCCGAGTGTGAATTAATTTCACCTTCAATGCCCTATATACTTATTTTTCTACATACCCTGTTTCATTACAATGCCTAAACAATTTGTAGCTTATGAGCCAGTCAGATAAAAAAGATGAGTGAATATTTATAAGAACGTTCATAAATAAACAGTACCTAATAATCCTTTTCTTTGGATGTTGCAGTGAAGGATAATGAAACTGATACAGATACACAACAAGAAGTTAAACATACCACCAGGTATACTAAATCGCAGGCTAGGCAGCGATATAAGAAAGGAAAATTATAATAATTTGTACATAGCTTTATATTTAACTCTATGTTCCTTTTCGTTCCTTATGTACAAAACATTTATATATTGTAAGAAATGTATTTGTAAATAAAATACAATTTTCAGAAAATGAATTGACAATCATGTTCTTTATAAAACAGGAAATGAATCAAAAGTGATACCGCACGCCTGGAAAAATGATGCGAGAAACTCAAAAACAGATTAACTTGTAACAAAAATGGAGGTCGAACATCATGGGACGATGCTCCTCAAAATAATGATTCAAACCTTAACGTTACTAAACGGTATAATGAAATTACAATATCCCAAATATTATTTTGTTGAATTTTCTTCTCAACCAGGGCTCACCATCTGCTTGAAGCAGATTGGCAAAAGGAAACGTAATTATAATTTTTTCTTTCATTTGAACGTTTAGGTTTTAGTCTACCAGTTGATCTGTCATTATGTCATGTATGGTCACCTGGAAACCCAGACCTTGTCATACAGTAAGGAGGAGGAAATTGCAATACGATTTTTCTCCTAGCGCGAGCAACCGTATATTGTGATCTCCACCTCATGCAATTTATAAAAAATTAACCGTTTTGACATAAGATAACTATCTTTTTAGCAGATCACCAACCATAGGCTTTTGTCATATCCAAATAACAATATTTAAGATTTTATAAATATATTTACAAATCTCTATTTACATCTCTCAAGTTGTAATAAAACATTTCAATCAATTTACAATTTATTTAAAAAAAAATCATGTTCTATTTACTTGATAACCCTGAAATAAAAAAAAATATATATGATAAACGGGTGCACTAATATTATAACAATTATTTACAAGACGGAAAAAATATAAATACAAATATACAATCAATAAACGGTTAAATGAATTAAATGACATCTTAATTACAATACGATAACGATTTCTTATGCTCTGAAGGTACGCAAACTGCCCACCTCAAAAAAAATACCACATCACTAATGCTATTGATAGTTTTGTTAACGTATTATGAGTAAATTTGTTGCTTTTTTATAACAGTGAATTGATTAATCAGGATACGTCCCTCACATGTGTGCAATTATAATTTGAACAGGGGAAACTCATGCAGATTTTGAATAGTCAATTCTATGAGTCAAATTCCAAAAATAAAAATGAAATATTAAACGCAATCATTGAAACCCACGTGAAAAAAAACTGATGTAATCTCCTCTGTCTAGACAAAGAAGAGATAGAACGAATTATTCTGTTGGCCGATAAATTAGATTTCTCATAGAAATCATATTGAGTTGCTTATAAATGGGATATGGTATCCACAATAAATTAAATACTCTACTTTATAAAAACTGATCTTTCGTACCAAGATAAAATTTGACAAAATCATATTTGAAAGAGATAATGATGGGACAGTTTTTCTGAGGTGTATACTTTTTTGTTTATAAAAGGCATTTATTGCCTTTACTACCAGGTTTTCTGGGCAGTGTATCATCTCTGTTTTCAGTGATTGATACCTCACTTCATAGATTGACGCAACATAACCATAATAATTGTAATTTTCATATAGATGATTGTAAAGTTCCGTAATTAAATCTATGCAAGTATTCCTATAATTGCAATGGCATATTCAAACTGAAGGATGGCGGAACCACATAGGACCAAATTTCATATGAAAAAGTTGTAAAGGTTTTATTCTGGATATGTAAAAAATCTTGAAATTGATTGAATTACTAAAATAAAATTTTAAAATATTTAAATAGGATTTACTTAAAAACATTGTTTTCATCTATTGATTCATTACCCCATTGCCCGAAAGTCCATGCATATTCGCCAGGATTGATGTGGAGTGGATTAGCCTTGGTTGTGCCTAAAAATCAGAATATTTATGGTTTTAATGTATCCTGTATTCAAACATACAACCCTTTTTTGGACTACATCATATATTCTGTGAGCACAACTAGTTTTCCTCTTCCAACGATCCTGAGAACATCTGAATACATTTTAGTTGAAACAATGAATTCAATTTTCCATGTGAACATTTCATTATGAATATGTTGCAACAATCTATAGACGGACATATCCTCATCTGGACTATTCCTTCTCACGTCTGCGTTAAATTACATCTCGTCTAACTCCAGATTATCCTTTTCTTCTGTCTTGTGCCGCTCTGAACAGCCCTGCTCTGATGCTGATATGCTGTGCTACCATTTCTTCTTCTGATCCTTCTTCATGGAAGTCACTGCTGCTTAGCTTGCCGCTGTTGGTCACTGACGATCCATTTGTCCGTCAATCGCTGTCCGACATAACTTTTTTCCGTTTCTTTGCTTGCTTTGGTTTCACGATTTCCTCTTCCTGAAATCATTCGCATCAAAATACTATTAGAAATCATTCTGCACCACAATTGGTTAATCAGTACTACTGACTACATTCACATGATTAAGAATATCCATATATTTGGTACAGTTGACTTTGTTGGTCGGTCTATCTGCTGGTATTCAATTCAGCATGTTTGGATTGTTATGCAATTTGAAAAGGAATATGGCGTAAGACATCAAATACTCAGAACCAAGAAGCCTTCTGATCTCTACATGATTGTAATACGGACATCTTTTCTCATGAGTACTTACTGGTACTCGGTTTTGAGAATAAATACCCTGGAGGATTTCTGATGTGAAAGAAGTAATCAAAAAAAACCTAAATGAACTTCAAAAGTTGTGGACTTTTGGTGATTTTGACATTGATATACGTCCGAGTAAATGTGGTTTTGTTCATTTGTCTAATTTGGTAAGTAAAGGATCGCGACCTCCACCATGTTCAACGATATTAATTATTTTCTAATTTTTATGTTCACTATAAAATATGGTTTCAATTTCTTTATATCATATATGCATAGAGGACCGGATTAGTGGTACAACAGGCCCTAGGCATTACATTAATCAAGACCGTTAACCTGACGTTACTAATTTTTCAGTCAAGTGCCACCTCAAGTCTTGGCGACCCTAGGCTATAGCCTACTTAACCCATTGGATAATTCGGCACTGATGAGTAGTTTGAGACTAAGAACTTTCTAATGAAAAGCTAGTAATTCCAATACGCAGGGGCGGATCTTAGGTGGGGCAATGGGTGCGATTACCCCTCCTCAACAATGAAATTCTACTCTTCGCCTCCTGGGCAAGAAATAGCTTCAAATTCCCCTAGACACAAGATTGCCTTCTTTCCCCTCATGAACGAGCAAATTCTTGGTAGAAGCACAACTCCGAAAAAAATAATGAAATTCCTTTTTTGTCCTTCAACAGATCTGCAGGTGACAGTCATACATGCATGCACAAATACTTAACGATGAAATACAGAAGCTTTCTTTGAAACGGTCTAAAAAGTACACTCCCTACCTCACTACTGTCGTCCGAGGTGTCAGAGACGTCCCTGTCCCTGGCCGCGGTGGCCGCCTGCCTCTTGCTCGTCGCGCTGGCGGCCGCGGCGGCTTGAGCAGCCGCTGCGGCCGCCGCCGCCTTGTTCGCTGCCGCTGGCTTCCTGCCCCTGCCTTGCGATCGTTGCTTCGTCGAACTGCTCACCTCCTCCTCCTCCTCCATTAGCGCGAACAGCTCGCTGAACTGCTTCCGCTGGCTGTCCGTACTATCAAAGATAAACAAACCGTCTAAGTTATCTGCTGTCGAAGGGATATGAACCCACAACTGTGATAATCCGTGCATGTTGGATAATCTATCCATCACACTTCTGTATTCCCAAACTAAAAACTCGCGAATCTATTTAGCAGCAGGACCAGTCATATCTTCAAACTAAATAAAGGTTTTTGTTGCTAGAGATTGGAGATGTGGAAGAGTAAATGGTAAGGTAAATAGATACAGTTACATAGTTACGTATACGGTGGCGTGGAGTAATTGGTAAAAGGCGCTGGTACGGATTACCATAGTTATCAGTTTAAACCCCACCCACTCAGATTTTTGTTCATGTTTACTAAACTGTGAGTAAATTTGCACTTTTTAACGACAAGCATAATTCATTCAATGTATCAAGAAAACATGGTTGCTAGTGTAATATTTAGAAAAAAATATTTTTCACCTATCGTATGAATCGTTGCAATACAGCTTTAACTTCAAGAAGAAAAATGGCATACCTGTTGTTCTGTGCGATATTAAGCGCTCTTTGCATCGAGTCAAGCGTGTAGATGGCCATACAGTCGTGCTTCTCACAAATGATACGAAGCTTTTCTAAATGTCCAAGTACTTGATCGGCACTTGGTACAGTAGTACTAAGAGTCTTGCTTACGCCACCAGGTCTTTTCCGTTTATTTGGCGATGTTGAAGGATACCTAAACACAAACAACAAAATAACAAGTAAATTTTTTATGCTCGAATATTTCCACAAATGGTGTACAGGAAGTGCCGTAATATACATCCTAGAAGATCTCCTCACCAAAACGTTATTCACCTGTGAAACACTCAACCATTGTGATTACCAATTTATAGGTTGGGAGGAATGTTTGACTTTTTTCACTATCACAGAGATATTTAAACGCATAGGAAGTAAGACATATTGACAATTTGAATCCAAAGACAGCAACATTTGACAGATGCTATCAAGAAAAAAATATACTATATAGCTCAAATACAATTGTGGAATAAGCAATAGCAGACACCTATAACATTAAAAAACGAAAATAGCAGTATAATATACACAATCTGATTCAGTTCTACTAAACATGTTGAATCTCGTCAACATTGACCTTTTGATAGGACCATGAAAAATTAAATAACTTCAGTATCATGAGAGCAATACTAAATTATTTTAAATTCAATATCAATTTGAACTTATAAATGTGATCTGGTTTGCTTATTTAAGATGCTATACAGCCTGACATGAGGTATCCAAAGCTTTGAGCACTTGGAAACTTTCAAACAGAAATACTAAATGGACGATGTAGCTAGTTTAGAAAAAATGTTCAAGTTATTTGATCAAGTAAGAACGTCCCTTTATAGGAAAATAATGTCGTACCTAGTACTAAGAAGAGATGAAATAAGCTCGGCCACCTTGTCGATATACTCGTCACACCAATACTTGATGATGGTAAAGACGAAGAGGTCGCCATTTTCGCAGATGTCCCTGGAGAAGAGGCACTTGATGTAGTCGGCGTTCGGCTTCTCCTGCTTTAACATCAGCGTGATGGCCATGAGCGCCTCAGAGTGTTGCTCGTAGTCCAGCTCGGTGACCAGAGGCAGCACGGTGTCAATGGAAATATCGTGCGCATTCACCAGCTGCCACAAGAAGAACTGTTCGATGCTCTCCCATGCTAGGCTGATTTTTAACAGCGTGGTAAGGCTTTCTGCTTTGAACATAACCAAGTGGCCTTGCAGAACCTGTATGCATATGAATATATGAGTCATATAACTTCTAAAAATGTGATTCTGTCCAATTCATCGCACTTTCCCCCAAGCTGATAATGAAACAACCCCCATTATTATCAAACTACATCTCTGACCTTTCAGCTTTTTCCAAAAAGGAATAAAAGGTTAACGAAATCCAATATAGAAAACTAGTGTTACATCAACATTAATTGATTGAATAACAGTCTCCAGTATTCTACAATGCTCAAATACACTAAAGATAAATCGAAAATTTGAGCATAATATATGACCAACCTAGTAACACAATGTAATCCCAAGGTAACGACACAAAACCTTCCTCCCTTAAGGTTTAATAATCTACTTGGTATTATTCATTCTCAATACAATTCACTACAACAGTACAAAAAAAACTAATATACCCAATGTGTGCAAAAAACCGATTACCTTATCAACCAATGTTTGTAGTTGCCTGGAATCGATTGCAGACAGTATAACCCTCAGCACTTGAGCATTATTTAATGTTTGTTGCTTGAAGTCTCTATACACATCAGGAACGATCCACATCATCAGCTTGGTATCAGTCATGTGACATGCGTACAGGTCGTCATAGATGCACAGGTCAATCTTCTTGTCAATACTCTGACAAAAGTCTTTGTACACACTAATCTTTAGCGCACTCGCTTTGGTGTGATCTTCCTTTTTATTCTCTGTCCTAATTTGCACTTTCAGGAAATACAGTATTAGATAACCTAGGTTGGGCAAGTCATTGTGCATCTCAGCAATCAGCTGATACAGCACATCCTTGCCAGCTTCATCTTTGTTGAAATTATAAAGAGTCTTGAATAGTACAAACAATGGTGATCTAATACTGTCCATGAGATTGTCCTGAGTCATCACCTCTGGAAATATTTCACCTTTCACGTCGTCTTTCACGCAATTGACGAAACTCTTCGCTATCGCTGGAAGGAGCTCGTCATCGTCCTCTAACTCGACCAGTTGGTCAATCATCTTTTCCATGAGATCGCATCGTTCGTCAGGATCAGTCTCTTGTTGCAACTTCTGCAGGAGTTCTCCTACTGGGCCTTCAATAAAGCTGTCGTCTGATTTGTCGCTTTTCTCTTTTAATCGCACCTTCAAATAAATAAGTTTGTAAGAGCAACAAAATGATAAAACCTCAATTAGGATTTTTTACAAAAAAATAGAAATATAGAGAAATATAATTTCCATTAAGGATTGTATTGTTTAAACAGAATACAATGTAAGACATTAAAAGAAATGGGTCATCTCTAAAAATACATCTCAAACCAGTCAGAATTTAACTTCATTTTCTTATTACTTTTGCTTCTCAAGATATGGGCTAAACCAAACAGCAGTCTTGGATTTCCTGAATCTTTATCATACTGAAGCCAGTGCAGATTTTTTTTGAAAATATGGGGAGCGCAGGCAGTGGTTGAACACTGTCTGACAATGAATCAATCACTGCCTATGGAAGAGATATCAATGTAGTTCATTTACAATTGTACGACATATTTTATTGATGAATAAAATTCCCACTTGAATTTCAAATTAGGTATAGGTATAGATTTTATTGAAAACCGTCCTTAAATGAGAATCCTTAAAAAATATTTTGTAACCACAATTCACTTATGTAGTAGTTTGATCAACATCTAGAGACATAGCACATTAATCTGAAATGACTATATATATTTAATCACTCCATAGATAGTATTGGTGAGATATCTAAGATGAACAAAATAAGATATATAGATAAATAATATATCATAACAATGATATGCACTTTACTTAAGCAACTTCCGAGATCTGAGATGTGTTTTACTTTAATTTCACTAACATCATCAGCCTGATAAGTGGAATATCAGACAATATGGAAACTATGACATTTCCAAATATCAAGAATCTGATGCAACCTAACCAGCACTAATTGAGATGACAAATGCTATGCAATAACAATAACTTTGTTGCTTGGACATAACATTATATCCAAATCTAAAAACAAGGGACACCTCTGAGTGATAAAAATTGAGAAAAAAAGTCTTCTAGGCAGGAATTCAAACCAGACTTTCTCAGTAAGGAGAAATACTCCATTGACATACCTGGTGTGCCTGGGCTTGAACCCTATGCACAACATTTGAATAGTGGGGTGTCATCCTAGATAGTTTCAGTTGTCAGTTTGTTTTCCCAGAGTCAAAATGTCTCAGGTTTAAGTTGTGGTCTAGCAATTTGCTCAAATGTTCATGATTCTATACTTATCTTTATTGGATAATGCTATTACCATGAATATTATATTTGCTATAGTGAACTAACTCATAACTGAATATAAAAACTACAGTAAAAAGCCAAATAACCTGTAATTCATCTTTGCATAAATAAGCAACTTCTAGCCAATGCTAAAGATTTGCAAATCTAGAATAAAGTCTGATCAATGCCAAAGATTGATTATAGAGGAAAATTTACATGCTGTCTTGAATGCATCAATTAGGTGTTATAATCAAAATATAATATTCCTATTATGCCATTATCAAAATTGGCCATGTATAAATAATAATATTGTACTTCACTACATATAAACATCATATACCTCTTGACTTAATGTTGATGATTTGAAGAAAATCATGTATAATAAACATCAAATATTTAGATTTAAGATTTGTCATATGATACTCACCTTGGACAATGGAATGTCATCATCATCAGTATCATCTTCCAGATTGGCATTTATCATCAAACTTGATTCTTCTTCATCATCACTGAAAGCTGGCTCATTATCTAATATGTGGTTATTCAGGCTTGGAACCGCTTCTTCTTCATACTTGGGTGATGGAGGTACACTGAATTCATCTTTTGAAGAGGATTCTAATGGTGTTGAGTTGCAAAACTCCCTGAATGTCTCTCTGACCATGTTCCTTAATTCCCTATCTAATTTTGAATTATCAAAGAGAGGTAACAGAGATGGTAACACTCGTTTGTCTAAGATTTGCCTGAGAGATGTAAAAATTCCACTCCTTACTTTTTCTGTTAGCGGAGGATAAAAATTTGGTATGATTCTACAAAGAAAGTCTAGAAGAGTAGCAGAAACAACAGGATGTGACCTCATTGAATGATGCATGACTAAAATAGCTGGCTCAATGTTCATGATGTTGTCTTTCTCACTATCAAAAAATAACCAATCATAAAATAATGCAAGTTTTGCATTTGATACTGCTACACTGGATGTACAAGTAGTTAGGAGCCAACCAATCACTGCCCAACGTGGAATAATATCCGAACAAAGTAGTTCATTGGTGGGATGAATTACACCTACAATAAAGCGTATTATATCACATCTGAGACTCTGGGATTCAGGTGTTGCTAAGTACTGCCGCTGAAACCAGTCTTGGTATCTTTTATGGTGTCCAAACCTCACTTGGGAAGTTAAGAAGACAAGCTTCCTCTCCATTTCTGGTGTTAACCTAGATTGCAAGAATCTCCTGGAAGTTCTATTCTGTAAAAGATGTAGAATGCCTGTGAAGGTAGGGCACAGACTCTTTGGTGAGAGAAGTATATCTTTCCAAAGTTGTTCAAACTCTGGAATTCGTGCCACATTCTGTAATAGTCTAACCAAGTCTCTTCCAATAACTAAGCACTCATGGAAATGGTCACGCAACATGCTTATCAAAAAGTTAACTTCTTTCTGTCTCAAACCAGCTAGGTAAGGCGCATTGTGATCTTCTATTAACCTTAAATATGTGTACACAACAGATGCAATTAAAAGTGGGAATTTCTCTAACCAGCTCCTGTATTCTATAAAAACATCCAGTAAACTTTCAATAAGCGTAATATTTTTTGGGGATATATCGCCGCCGGCGGCATGCCGCATTAGGTTCCATACTAAATTGTCCACATTGCTAACCAAATTCTTTATCATCTCCCTGATAAGCCACAACAGTTGCTGCTTGACCACATCATTGAATTTTAAATACCTGTCCAGCACTAACTGAGATAAATGGTTAACTATGAGTCCAAACCCATCGCGTGTGATCAACGTGAGGTCCCTGTATGCCTTGGCAGCATTGTGGGGCTCAGTCAGGATCATAACCAAGAGGCCCAGAGACACTTCCTCATAACCCTTTTCTTTCAGCAGTGCCTTGTTGAGTGCCTCGTGTGCATCTTTATCGCTTAAACCAGCTATAGTACTCTGAAGGAATTGGTAACTTCTTTCTAGTTTCTGAAAAACAAAATCGGAATTTGAATATGCCGCCTTTAGCATGCTGTCAGCGTCAAAATACAAATAAAAGAAGTAAGGCGAGATTCATGATGGCGGACAAAGCACCATCGTTTGCTAATAAACTCATTATTAAACGATTTACCTCCTCAAAATCGTCTTTATTTTCCACTGGGGTTGTAACGAAAAGCTTAGTGATGCCGACGGATTTCACTTCCATGTCGTAAAATGCCTGCAAACGGCTGCTATAATTTTCGCACTGTTGACAAACACAGGAGGACCCGCATCGTCCCGTCCTCGGAAAATGTTTGTGAAAATCAAGCGCGCGTTGATATATACGTTCTACAACTCACGGAACTAGCCGAGTTTTTTGATCGTTAACCACCGTATTTCTCAGATTTTAAGAGATGGCTGTTTTTGACCCAAAGTTTATTTGCTCCAATCGACAAAAGCTCCAGCCCGACGTCACCCGAAGCGAACTGTTTGTTTAGCCCAATGTTTATCTCTGTTATCTGTCATTTATTTCTATGTTCTGTGGTTTATATGTGCTGGGACTGCTGGGCGTATTGAGCGATCCAAGTTTTCAAAATATCGATGGTTTGTTGTTCATCGTCGATGTTTTGGTCATCATGGTTCATTGAATTAATTGCTGTGAAGCGTGATGAAAGAAGTTTTTGTTTTTATATTTATATATATTTGAAATAATCTTTGTAGCTATTATTTTTCCAATTACAATTATTCATAGTACCACACTTCATCGGCGTAATTTTTAAATTCCACATTTTCTATCTTCAACTGTTATGAAACAGTTTTACGATGATAATAATAATGGGAACTTGGAATATCTGCAAATTGAAAATTAATGTGGAATAGTGAGATTTATTCGAGCAAGGTAGGAAATACAGTAATATAGATGTTGTTGATTTATTAGGTTATGAAATTTAATATTCGTATTATAGATTGAGACATTGCAGTGGTCCCAGATGTAAATCATACTACGCCAGATTCAGAGGTTTAAGGATGGAACCATACTGAGACTTTTTGAGAATCAGCCAACTTGCCATCCCCATCCCAAACTCCCAATCAGAAGGAAGCCAGAAGAAAGATCTCACAACGGAGCTTCGAAAAAATCACATCAAACAATTCCTCCAGAAACATTTGATATCAAGTTTCAGTCTACTGGTGCAATATTTCAGTGAAAATGCTGCTTTAAATGAGTGCAATGTGAAAGTTTTGGAGAGACAGAGCCAATAACAAGTATCAGGATGGCTACCTCAAAGTTGTTTCTACAATATGTATAGATTCTCAATTCTCAAGAACTGAAGTGGATTTTATCACATAATTTCAAGCTGAGTAGGTACTCACTAAAATCTACTATCTAAATAAAGTCAAGCTTGCAAGCTAATCATTATTTGATTTTTTTATTCTGAAAGCCCATATAATAATATTGTGTGGAGTACAAATCAAATAATATTCCAAGATATATAATTAAACAATAGCAATCAATTAGCTGACATAGTTGTTGTTTTCATATTTTTTTCTGAATTTGAGTATTTTAAGGAATCCGTCTGACCATGGTTATAACATGGCAGGTATAGACTGTAGTAAGAAATATGGTGTAGTATGCTGTGTGCAAAATTATGTTTATGTTAAGTTTTATCTATTGTAACAGATAATAGTAGAGTGAATCAAAATATGTTCAATCATCCATCACACCAAATTTCAATAAAAAGTCCAAAATTTGTAATAATTAAATTTTTATTCTTTTTGATGTTATGCATTTATAAAAGTATCAGAAATGATTGAATGAACCTAAAAGATGTTGAACTGTTTGGTTTGCACAGATTTTAATATCCATTCAATTGAACATAATGCAGTTTTTTTAATTTGAAGGAATTACACTAAATAGAAAATACATTACATTCATGTAGTATTTTTGGGGAAACTGCATCATTTCATCAAATTATAAAAAGCTGGTCAAGGGTAGTTAATGTTAATAGTAATTTCAAAGGGCAGATTAAAAGAAATGTACTTGCAACTCCTCTTATATTATCAGCAAGTGATAAAAAACTGAAAAGAAAATTGAAAAGCTTTATGGCATGGCTTGACTCTTGGCGGGGGGTCTTTCTCACACAAGACACACATAATACTTTGAAAAGAAGTCCTTGCAGTTGATAAAAATTGTAAAATACTCTGTCAAAATTTTAGAATCATTACATTTTATGGGAAAGATTAATAATTTTATGGTCTGATATCTATTTGTATTTTTGAACCAGAAAACATGGATATTCAAAGTAATACAATAGAATTCAGTTTTATTTTAAGAACAAATTATTCAGAGACATACTCAGTTATGGAACATGTGCATAGGTACCTGTATTTGTGGATATCCTGGTCATAGTATGCAAATGAACGAAAACATAACTTATCAGAGGTGTAAACAAATTGTTATTAAGAGTATAGGTGAATCTGTGGAGGATGACTTTGACTACATGTAAAGAAGATGCTTATGTTAAACAACTGATTATAACAAAAAACAATCACAAATATCTGGTGGCTGGCATTGGCAACTTTAGAGAAGATAGATGTCTCATAGACTTTTGAATGTACTGTGGATGTTGCAGTCTAGTTAGAAAAATAAATCTTTTATTTCCTTCTATATCTTCAAATGTCATTTGAATGAAGTTTGTAAAAATAAAAATAACATTATTCACTTGGAAAAAACGAAAAATAACAACGCTAAAAATTGTACAACAGCTTAATCACCTGTCCTCTATACATAGGTAATATTGTAGATATCATTTTTGTTTATATGCATTAAATTTGTGACTTGTATATTGTGATACTGTTCCTCATTGTTCGTTTTTAATGTAATGTTTGTTGCATTATAAATTGCTAAGCCGCCATTGATAAGTATCTGTTTTCATAACATTCATTCTTTTTAATTGAATTTAGTATTCAATATTTATGTCACTATTTTCTATAAAGCTTGTTTACTTATAATAAAAACTAAAAGACAATAAACATATTATTCAAAACCAGTTTGTTTTCCTTCAAAAAGTAATTTTGGAGTATAGTATATGGATCAGAATCATTGCTGATTCAAATATGTTACAAAGAAAATTTGATAACTGAATCATTGCAGCAGAAGTAGTATTTACATTAGAATATGCCAAATATACATATGTAAAATATAATTTATAAAGATCCTATAGTATGTTCCACCATGTTATTTTTTTAATGTTTACCATTAGCAGAGAATGAAACAATCAATCCAAATCCTTTTCAAAGCTAAGAGAAAAAACATTCATTAAAATAGGTATATGTTTCACAACCCGTATTGCATTGTCCCGCTTTCATTCTAAAGATTTGTTAAATATAAGTTATTGAAACTGAGTAATTTGTTTCATAGCATCAACTATGCAATCTTTCTTGCACCTTTGTTTATCCCCTAAATAAATTTTGTCAGTTTGAATTAGTATTTCATGTGCGGGTGTATCAGTATATTGAAGATTCTGTAAGGATTTATGTTGATGATGTTTTTTTAAAGCAATTTTTATAGATTCAAGCAAACTAGAACTTTTAAAAATTGTAAAAATTCCACAAAAAAATCCAATGCAAATCCTCATTTCTAAACTGATACCATTGCGTGAGAAGTACAATGTCAACCTACTTTCCACTGCGTCTATCAGTATATTCTTCAAATATACTTTATCATATAATAATTCATTAGTAAATGTTAATATAATACAAAGTTTTTATTGATAAAAATGAATAAGTACATGAATGTTTAAAATTTCGTCTAAACCTTTCACAAAACATTTCTAAGAGAATAGAGACAGATGTAACTTAATTTGGAACAACTGAAAGAAATCACAACCTTTCATCTAGATTTTGCATGTACTCAGGTGCAACTCTTCTATCATTGAGATAAAATAGTGTAATTTCAATAAAAGGTTTTGCAAATAAAACTCCTCTCTAGCTAATAAAATCTTATTTCAATTGTGTGTCTTAGGGGAAATATTTTTTTGGCGACTGCATTCGCACTAGTGTCAAGGGAAACCCCTACAAAACCTTAACTATCGCCGTCAAAATGTCGTTAAGATATTACATTATGTTGATATATATTATGAACTAAGACATTTTAAAACTAAGTTAACATATAGAAGTGTAAATACATAGAAACTTATAGCTATCCTTTCATGAAATTTGAATCATTTTATGACAATATTATTTGCTTACTTTATCATTCGTATCTAGCATTTGGTCAATTAAATAAATATAGCAAATGTGAGATATGTCGTATAACTTGATTTTTAAAAATTGAGATAAAAATTTTTTCCTTAAAAATAAATATAAAATCCAATAATTTTTAGGTTCATATTTACTCTAAAATCAGAACTCTTCCATATGGAGTAAATTAAACGACATACATATATAGCTTATTGTAAAACCTATAAAATAAAATACCTGCATTTTTTAAATTCAATCAATGAAAATGAATATGGTCCATTCATGCTTAGGCTGAAATGTGCTCTACATTCTCAAGTTCTACAGATCTTATATGGCGCAATCAAAATAACTGTCGTACATATTACTAGGTCAAAATCTTATTCAAACTTTTTCCTGACCACACATCTAAATTTCCATGAAAAAAGTCATTTTTTACTGTTATCACTAGGAGAATTTGTTCTAACTACATCTAATTTTGGAGTTGAAAATCACAGAAGACTATAATTATAGTGCTCGGGTTAAACGATAAGCGACAATTATTTGGTAAAAAAGCAGTTAAGCTATTTGAACAAAACTTGTATCTGGGGTAACATTTTGGGGTGAGCCTACAGAAAGTTTGGTGGTGGTGGTGGGAGAGGATTTTCCATACGTAATGGAGGACATGCATTAAAATAAAGCAAGGGTGGAGGTTCTATACCAATTGGCAGAGAGGGAGCAGCCGCAAAATGTACTGGAATATTTGGGGGTGGCGAGGGAGGTCCAAGGTTTCCAACATTTTGGGATGAGTCGCGAAAGTTTCGTGGTGGTGGGAGCGAATTTTCCATACGTAATGGAGGACGTGTATTGAAAAAAAGCTAGGGTGGAGGTTCTATACCAAATGGCAGAGAGGGAGCATTCTCGGAATGTACTGGAATATTTGGGGGTGGTGAGGGAGGTCCAAGGTTTCCAACATTTTGGGATGAGTCGCGTAAGTTTCGTGGTGGTGGGAGAGAATTTTCCATACGTAATGGAGGACGTGCATTGAAAAAAAGCAAGGGTGGAGGTTCTATACCAAATGGCAGAGAGGGAGCATTCTCGAAATGTACTGGAATATTTGAGGGTGGCGAGGGAGGTCCAAGGTTTCCAACATTTTGGGATGAGTCGCGTAAGTTTCGTGGTGGTGGGAGAGAATTTTCCATACGTAATGGAGGACGTGCATTGAAAAAAAGCAAGGGTGGAGGTTCTATACCAAATGGCAGAGAGGGAGCATTCTCGAAATGTACTGGAATATTTGAGGGTGGCGAGGGAGGTCCAAGGTTTCCAACATTTTGGGATGAGTCGCGAAAGTTTCGTGGTGGTGGGAGAGAATTTTCCATACGTAATGAAGGACGTGCATTGAAAAAAAGCAAGGGTGGAGGTTCTATACCAAATGGCAGAGAGGGAGCATACTCGAAATGTACTGGAATATTTGGGGGTGGCGAGGGAGGTCCAAGGTTTCCAACATTTTGGGATGAGTCGCGAAAGTTTCGTGGTGGTGGGAGAGAATTTTCCATACGTAATGAAGGACGTGCATTGAAAAAAAGCAAGGGTGGAGGTTCTATACCAAATGGCAGAGAGGGAGCATACTCGAAATGTACTGGAATATTTGGGGGTGGCGAGGGAGGTCCAAGGTTCCCAACATTTTGGGGTGAGTCTACGCGAAAGTTTGGTGGTGGTGGTGGGAGAGGATTTTCCAAACGTAATGCAGGACGTGCATTGAAAAAAAGCAAGGGTGGGGGTTCCATTTCATGTGGACGAGGTAAAACTTGATGAACACTAAAATTAGGCTCACTTGGTGGTGATAGAGCTTCTCTCAAAGGAGGTAAAGGAGGTTGAGGTTGATTAAAAGGAATTGGGGGTGGGGATGGGTTCAAAAGTTGAGGATTTTGCAACTCAGGAATAAGTTCTGGATCGGGATCTTCCATACCAGGAACCTCTTCATTCCAATCATGAAGTTGTCTATCCAAACCTTCTACAAGATGAACGGCATGCCTTAGAAAATCCACCATGTTGTAGTGACCATCATTCAATTTACGCCACGCTTCATTCAGTCTATTGTTAAAGAGAAGATTCCTACTGGCAATCCTGAAGACTGTTGCTCCATGTCTCTGCAATTGAGCTAATTCCAGTGCTCCTGTATTCTGGATGTCGATGAGTGTCTCTGAAAATTGTAAAAGTTTTGTTTTATATTATTTATTTATTTATGATTATATGACAAGACTGATGATATGATCAGTGTTTTGGATATAAAGATGAGTTGCATTGGGTTCTTTAGACTAATCTAGGGTTTTAGACAAATTAGGTCATCGACTATCTTGTTTCAAGTTGAAATATTATGGTCTGAATAACATTGTTTTTATTTTTTTCAAATCATATGACTTTAATAGTTATTACTGTGCTTCAATTGATAATCAGATGTCTGAAAAACGAAAAATAACTCCTGGAGTACTTTAGGGCTCCCATTGGACCCACTCATGTTTTTTATCTATATTGCGGACATCAGCACTTCTGTTTGCAGACCTCCAGTCAAATGCTGATGATACGCAATTCCTAGACAGATATCAATGCCGATATTGACAGCTTATACTCATACCCCCATCGAAATAATTTTATCATTATCAGTCAGAAATTAGCGACAGTCTTGTTCTGTCATGCCTGGTTCAAGACAACTGTGTGTTCCCTTTACATTGGAATATTTTGTATTTGTAAATCATTAGATAGAGGACATACGTACATTATACATTAGATGTTATCATTTATATGTGTATATTAATATTTGTTACTTTCGCTTTTTGTGCTGGATCTATCAAATACCTACCAAAGATAACAGTGAATGGTTAGGTGTAAGAATAGCTTTTTAATTAAATATCGCTATTCTGATGCTATCATTTGAAAATTAGATGTATCATATATATTTATCAATGAAGGCGATTATTATTATTTTGCCATTACATGTTTCGAGTTTAGTAAAAAAACTTATTTTAAACGCAAACTTAACCAACAGTAAACAAAAATTATCTGAACCCATTACATACCTATCAAATCCCATACACCCGGATGTCTAACTACTTTGCTGTTTAGTCTCCGATGATATGACTCCATTACATTATTGGTCCTGTGGCGCTGGCTAAAAACGCTGAAATATTCTGGGGTCACCCGTTCAATCCACTGTCTCCTCACGTAATTATGTAGTTCTCTAAATATATTATTGAGTTCTTCATTTTCACCCTAAAACAATACATAGAAGTAGCATTAAATACATTAGGTACACCTAACCAAAACAAAACACCTACAGGTGAGATAGACATACATGATTTTGTAATGAGAAAAATATTTTGCTGTGGCACTAAAATATGTCTGGATTTTTCTCAATCCAAAATTGTGTCCTTAGTCTAATTTTCCTGTGTTTACAGAGTTACGCATGCTGTTATATCCCACTAGTATTCCAAAAATAACCTACCTCTAAAGACTCAAAAGCTTGAACAATCATTTCTGGAGGTAAAAGGGCCAATGCATAGTATTTCCTCAACCGTGTTCTTCCATTTGCATCGTCCTGAATCTGCCGCACAACGCCCAATGCTTTAGCTTTACGCAACACCGCCTACAATACAATGTTTATGTCAGTGATACGATAGATATCCTTGAATATTGGATAAGCTGACAAGTATAATATAATCTAAGAAATAAGTAAATGAAAGGGGTATAATGAATTATTTACTCCAGAATGAGAACGCAAGGACTTCTTTTGAATATCAATGAAAATTTATCAAGTTTCTCAAACTCGTCAATTACACAAATGTTATATGAAAATACAACACAATACAATACCTGACAAAAATGGAAAAAACATCCCCTCAATGTAGTTTGTGGATAAGAAGCTCTTAATGAATCAACAAGAGCAACCTCATAGTCTGTTATCACCGTTTCATTGACAAAATTTGGGAAGGTACTTGAAAGGTATGCAAATAGAGCGTCATATAATTGTCTTGTCCTCCTTTCCATGAAAACGTGAATAATTGGAAAAGCCTGAAAACAATGTGAACATCAGTATCTGGCTTTATCCAATGTTGTGTTAAGGGGCCTGGTGAACTATACATTTAATCTAAATCCAATGAAGAAAAAGGCTTTAAGTAGCTTGGAACTGTGATTCCCACAAACTGGTATCCGTTTAGATATAAGAATTTGGATAGAATGATTTTGGAATTGTTGTTAGTCTTAGTTATGCATTCCAGACACCTAAAAATATAGGAACGCTTCAGATCTTTAATAATTTCAACTATACTACATTTTTTTTCGATTATGTTTATTGTTCTCAATATTTTAGAAACATACTCCAAGATATATCGTATAACTTGTGGAAGAATCATTGTAAAATTCTAAGTCCATAGCTATCCAAAGAAATTTACCATTTTTGTGATATGTCTAATGAGAAACGGAGTATGACCGAGGACACAACACATACAATGTGTTCTCGGTAAGTTCTCCCCTTCCCTGTCCACAACTCAAATATTTGACCGGGAACCATCTAAAAACAAAAATTGAACAATTTATTTCGGCGCCACTGCATCGATTTGCAAAAACTACAAAGCTCTTTCATTCTTGATATAATAGTAGTGTAGTGTGAAAATTTCATTTAAATCCTAATGATATTTCCGAGTTATAGAGGGGCCATGGCCTACTAAATAGTACAATAAAAATGAGTGACACAGTTATTCGTTATGTAGGTCTCCGCCATAAAACATGGCCAGTTGGCGTGGGAAGTAAAAATATAACTACTTGTAAGAATGATTTTTGAAGTCAAAATATACCTAAAGTGAAACAGTCAACTATATGTCTGAATTGGGAAGTGTATGTATTACCATTTATGCTTTAGCTATTTTTCTTGACTATTTCCATGTTCACTTCATTTACACTTAATATATATCTCAAAAGCTAAGTATTATATTTATGATAGCATTTGAATTCGAAAAATATAATATTATTACAATAATAACTGTGTTTTGAGTTAGAGTAATGATATAAAATGCCAAGTTCCAAATATTATGATGGCTACTCACATGATCCAATGAGGTTGCAAAGATCGTTAAAATCTGATTAAATCTTGGTCGCCTAGGTACAGCCTTAAACGTTCCATCTATAAACACATATTGGGATGCCATGAAGTTCTGAATGAAATCGTGGTTTCCAAAAATTACTGCCCGCTGGCCATCAGACTCTACAGAACCTGAAAAAAAACTTCCATTAGTACAGTTACTAAATCGAGGCCACTCACCTGTTCTCAAAATTGTATCTAATTCCTCCAAATTAGATGGAATATTTGGAGTTGTTGTCTGTCTCCACCTCAACATTGAAGAACGTACAGAGTTATATGGAACAACAACAGCACCATCTGGATTGCTAAAACATCACTAATTAAAAAAAGGAATTTTCTTTGATTCGATAAATATTGCGCATTGATCCTTAAAATTTGTATATTCCTTCAAAATAAATTTCGTTAAAAATTCTCTGAAATAAATATTTACTGGCACTACATTCATAATATCAAATTACTTATTGAACTAGTAAGCGAATGTTGTGAACTGGTAATAAGCAACATTAATCTATTATGAATTATTAAATAACTTCAACGAAAAGATATCTAATTGCTTGCTTGAGGGTTTGTTATTCAAAAGTAAGATTATCCCACTAATATTACCTCATACTGGTTCTGTCATAAATATTCTTCAAAGAACCTCTTTCTGAAACACATTCTGCTCTCAACTGTCTCTTGAATTCCATTGCGTGAATATCATCCTCTACTCTTGGATGATTATGATTGTCATTTATTATCACAAACTCTCCAGCAACAACTTTTCCCGATGCTTGACAGTCGTAACGTCGGTAATTTCTACATCTTAAGTATCTAAAAAAAATTAACCTTTGTTTTCTACAGTAAAATAGATTTCTTTATTCTTGTTTGAAGCCCTATCACAGCAATTTAATTATATTGGGTGATTGTCTTATAAGTGCTGTTGAAATGAAAGCAATTCTTAATGAGCAAAAAAATTTTTTTTTAATTGTAGTGTCATTTACTATTAAAACATTTGTTTTTTTTGTTTTTAAACTATAATTAATCCAAAGTAATGGATACAATCATTGATTACCACCGAAATTTGTCCTTTCTAAAATTTATATGCATGTAGACGATTATGTCATCCGAAAATGTTATGTACAATAAAATAGTATGACTGGTTTAGTAGTCAGGTGAACAAGTAATCTCTTACCTTACAGCATTCGTATTGCTTCTTGTAATGTATATATATCCATCATGGACAATAACATTTGTCCGCCGATCTCTCCTGTTCTCCAGTTTTAAGTTTATCTAGGAACACCTAAAGAAAATCTCGCACAAACGAATTAAGTTACAATAACTTAAGTATAATAATTGATAAATAGTTGTGCGACTAGTGTTATGAACCGCAAAATAAGTGCGTCCTATGTCACACCCGTGCACCAACTATCTGTCGATTGCCGTCCCGAAACAATTCGACCCGCGTAGATCATTACCTATTATCTATAAATCAACCCTCAAATAGATAAAGATAAACTATTGCTTTTTCAAGAGTACTGCGGCATTCCCATGGCATACCAGCACCCTATACACGTCAACAAATAGTAAAATTTTAACAGCTCAAAACCTTCGAGATCCTCAAGACGTACGATACGTGATAATAAAAATATAGAATATAGCGATGATTGATGAATAATATGCTTATTCGGGAATTTCTTATACTAATATTGTCAATAAGACAAGGCCGCAACAAAGAATTTTTCCCAGTTTCATGGTTGCCAGATGGGTCAGACATATTCGCCCAAAATAAGTTCTGATATCCCTCGATTGGATCATTTTAAAAAAATCCCTTGTACGCTCTATGAAAATATCCTCTGAAATATCTGAAACTGGATTAATGAATAAAAAAATCCCTCATAAGTATATCTTTTATAATTCATTTATATGATATAGAATTAATAGGTACACCAAAAAAATATCCAAAAAGTTAATATAAACCTGTGGTCTAAAATGCTTCGTTTTCGAGACTCAGGGTTTTGAAGTTACATTATAATTTTTGTTTTTTGCTAAATAATGCCCATGTCTGGATGAAAATTAGTACCTGGGGCTTCAGATATTTCAGAATTTAGTCTGAACAAGGAAGCGGCATTATTCAGGAGATTATGCGAAAAACGCAAACAGAAATAAAACTTTGGCACGCTCCATCTCGGAAACTAAGCATAAGGTTGTACCATACGTTTAAATGAACTTTTCACCGAAAAATTATTTGACGAATCGCATTCTGAAATATCTGACAATTATTCAGTGATAATCTGACACATATGTCAGTAGCAGGTAGAATATTGATTAGGAAGTATTCTGTCCATATTGAAAGTACCTTTTCAATAGCTTTTCTTCAGTGCAACTTGTGATTTTTTTGAACACCTTAAATTTATTGATTTTCCTCGCCTTTATTAGCTGAATTAGTTTATCCTGATATTATTAAATCCACTATCGGTACATCTTCTTTGTTTTCAACTTAGATTTGAGGTTTTTATCCAACTGCACCAGTTACACTTGCTATCGTTTTTCGCATGGCGGAATTTTAAGGAGCATAAAACAGCGTTTGCACCATTATGGTTTTAAAGATAACTAGGATTACCAAACAAAACTGTGCGAGGGCAAAGTTAACAGAAACTTCAGTACTCTATCAGATGACAAATGAGCTAACATTAGCATCAAGTCCACACAAGACTTAAACTGCTAATTTTACATGCACTAACAGCCGATCCAAATTCTGTTACGAGCCCCAGATCTAAGTCATTATCCGTTATATTAAACGATTGATACTTGCTTTCTTTATAGTTTTTTATTCCGAAACGATCAAACGTTCAACCATTAGTGGAAGACTGTTCCATCTTGCTTGGTAGTCCATTATAAGTTTCAATCTCTTTCCACGTTGTTCTTTCACGTATTTTTTGTAAGGTTTTGCTTTAAGTGAAATAATAAAATACGTGCAACCTTCATCCTTGGACGTGTTCCAATTTTTTTGGATGGTTATAAAATTAGTGAGCGGGGTTAGGCGAAGGGTAACACATACATTTGGTTCTAAAAATGAGATATGCTTTAAATAGCTGCTTGCTCGGCTCTCTAGTTTTTATAACTTTTGCGTGTTTTTAAACGTACCTATAAGACTGTTATCTAAATTGATTGAAATAATATGAAATTGAATTTACTTACTAAAAAACATCACAAATGTATGGACCTCCCAATTTCTCTATTCACGATACGCCACTGAGTGTCGGCTTAGAATGACACTTATACTCCAGAGTCCAGACATACATAAACTCGATGTATTTGGAGTGTTTCTCAGCTCTAATCCATATAACTTGTAAAGTGCTTGCGCCTATATTTTCTCATATTTTGTCCTAAATAAAATATGAGTGGGACCGTCGCCGACGGCTAGGCGGTAAGACGGTAATCAGTGGCGGACTACTGAATATGATGGCAGGTCGTGCGTATATGCGGAAAGTTATCAACGCCTAAAAATTGAGTCAACCAACTGACTCTCGGAGTCAATCCATTTTTTTAGAGGCTTAACCCATATATACATATATTTAAATATTACATCGGAAGATATCAAACAAAAACAGTTTTATGTGTGAAACTTTGTATTTCAGTTACACATTCATATCTGAATTATGAGTTTCGCCAAAAATGGGGTTGAATAAGTTAACTTAGTTTTTAACCTGAGAACTAACTGTTCAATGTTTGAAAGTTGAATAAGAATTAAAGTCTTCCAATATTTGGAATATTTTCCAATTTTGATTTTAAACGAACAAAAATGAGAGAATTTCCCTTTCACAATTATTTGTGATTGTTATTCAGTTAAAATTCAGTGAGCTGTATTGAAACCTGCTATAATAGAAACGGAACAAATTAGCCCACTGGAGGAAGGAGTTGGCTATGACATAAAATTTCGTATCTTGATCAAATAAATGTATATGGATAGCATTTATTTCAAACATTTGATATATATCTGGAATATTTTATGGGTTTCGGGTTGGGGTAGATTTCGTTATTATTCCTCAGTAATTGAGATTCTATCATTTTACTCCGACGGCAATGGGCGGGTAGGTAATAGATATGTATACGGTTCATTAGCGTTGACGTAATATGTTTGGGGTGGGTTATGGCAAAATCTAAATATTGAACAAAATAAGACATTAATTACCATTTCAACGTCAAGTGATGAAAGTTTGAATTTAGGGAAAAATATTCTGTTTTATCCATAATCAGGTACGTAATAGCTGATCTACTATATGTGAGAGTATTTTGCTAATAAATACAATGTATATGTTTTGTGATAGATTATAAATATTATATTCTAGATGTATAACATATCTTTCAAGATAAGCTTCATACATCTATTTTCTAAGTAATGTTTTGTCTACATTGTTTCCGTTTATTATAGAAAATGGTATACACATATTCTTTCCTCTACTTGCAGGACTTGATGGGAATAAAATAAAATATTCCTACATCATCTGCATATAACAAGAGTCAATTAAGGTTTCCCTTTCCAAACAGAAGAACCTTGCATGAAACAGCAGACTGTTGTTGCTATTGAAGTAGGTACATAGATTGTTTCAAAATATACACTTCATACAGTATGAGCAGATACATTGTTTATAAACAAAATGAGCTACAACCATTCAGCTCAAAACATATTGAAGAACCCCGTGAACAAATTTTCATTTATGCACCACCTGAGCCTGAAAATGATTATCTCTTATTAGATTTGGAGCACATAAAGCCTCATGTATGTTACAGATATGTGTTCTTTTATATATTATAAGTACCTATGTTGGTCGAGTATGAGGACACACAAATTAACATCCAGTTTATTCAAATATTGAAATACTTGAATGACTTGGTGTGGCTCTTAGTGGAGCAGTTACTAACATATCCCATTTGTATTAAAAAAAATGTCAAGTATTGCGGCATCTTAACCAGCTTGCAGCTACAGATTTGTTACTGATCGATAACATATATTTTTTTAAATACTTTTTGGCTCCTGGTGTTGATATAAACATTTCACCTTTGCTCGCAAGTCAGCTCACTACTGTGTAAGTGAAACAGCAAGAGCTAGGATGCATGTTGAGCATGCAATGAAAAGAATGAAAACCTGCAATGTATTGAACTTTGATCCATATGCTTTGTTGTAACATGCAAATGCAGTATTTCAGGTCACAGCTGCTTTGACTAATGTACAATATCCAATTATAAGAGAAGTTGAAAAGTTTTCTCGTGAAGGTGCCCCACAGCAGTAATGTTGTATAAGACATGTATATTTATAGTAATAATAATGTTAAGGAATAGTCTTTATATGAAAAAAATAAAATAAAATGTGTATGTGCACCTGACAAAAGGAGTCATTGACACTTTCAGATCTTTTTGTCATGCAAAGATCCTTTTACCGTACTTAGCGTTATAACAATAAAAACAAGAAAAATCAAGAGTATTACCAATGAAGTCAGGAAAACGAGGCACTTGCCTCCTCATGTAATATATTATATCATTTAAAGTGTCCAATAAGTTGGATATAACAAGGATTGTACATAAAAGACTTAACTGAGCAATGTTTTTTGTTCGGAAATGAATGAATATTTTTTGAGGAATTTGGGCTGTGCATTTTTATATTTTTAACTGTAGTGTGAATTGTTGTCTTTGGAAATACAATTGATATATTTTGTTGTATAGTTATTGTAGACTTTCTATAATCTTATGTATGTTCTGAAATATGTCTTGTATTTTGTCTATAATTTATCTCTACTGGCCCCCTATTAATGAAAAATATGAATGCTATATAGGGTTGCCACATTGTGATGATTTAATTGCGGGATAGCACGCACGGATTCCTGGAAGGCAGAGATATCAACAGCGACAACAAAAAAAAAGTTAAAAATAAACCTTTGTTTCGTTTGGGAGGATTAATCATTACAGCCCGTGTCAGATCCGCACTTGCGTGATAACAATATTGAATAAAATCATAGTTAAGACTATAACCTTTATTAACATAAAATAAAAATAATAAGTTAAGAACATAAACGAAGACAATAACCGATGGTAATTAACTATTATATATTTATTGTTAGACTTGGCAAGTTTTAAAACCTTCTTGCCTCCGAGACCATCTAAAAAGGACAAAAATTTTGAGCAAGACTCATTAAAATTGGTTCGAATTTGTAGCTCCGCCTTCACAAGGTCCATAGACATTCGATTTCTGTCTTTTGTCCACAAATTATTCATATTGCTAAATATTCTTTCTGCGGACTCTGGAAGTTATTGGTTTTGTTTTTCTTCGTTAACGATTTCCGGGACAGAATAATGAAATTCCGAGATCCGGGACAATCTGCCTAATTCGGGATTTTTCCGGAAATCCCGGACGTCTGGCAACTCTAATGCTATAGCCGGTAGAGAAGTACACATGTATTGAATAAAACAGTACTGTAGTCAGCAGAAATCCAGCAATGTCGAATGGCTGGATAGGCGCCGGGACCTCGGTACGTGACTTAGGGGAATCTGGATTGCACCGTATAATGCGTAATTAACTGTACGATAGCCCCTAATGTTTGCATTGGTGACAGAATGGCTCTCAAACCCACACTCAGGGTTGGATGTTTCTGGCAGCACTCATTACGTCTAATAGGGTAGCTGGGATGGGAAGGATCAACCGATATTATAAAAAAATAACTTGTGCGTGTGTCGTTAATTTTATTTCCTATACAACTTCTGTAAAACAATTTTCCGAAACTAAATATACTTATTTTTACCGAAACTATTTATGAAATGGAGCAAAAATGACAAACATCATCGCCACAATGACCCTGAAATATCCTCTTTTGATGTGCAGTTGCGCAATATAAATAGCGATTATTTTTGTTAAGCTTTATCTATTTAATGTCACATCACCGACTGACACGCGATAGTCATTGGGCGCGGGGTGCAAGTGATCCAAATATAGTGAAATCTTTCAATATTCAAGATGCAGTCTTTGCCCTTACTACTTTTGTGTACCTATATTAAGTCATTTCGTTGGAGCAATAAATTACATGCCCTGCACAGAGAATGTCGATGATGCATTGTTGGCAGCAGCGAGATGAATTTTGGAGGATTCAGTTCCACTTGGTTACCGCATATTGGACTTTTAACCTGTAACGCAAACAGGGAGGAATCCTCATCGCTGGATATGCCAATATTACCGCCAAGACGACCAATATCGACAAGATTGTGATTATCTGACGGAAGTGAGGGATGCTTTTCGACAAAATTGTCCAGCAGGTTGCGATATCTCTCAGATCCAGGTGGCACAAAGCCCAAGCAGAAATTTCATACAAGTGAAACTTTTAGAAAATTGTCGCTGCACAAAAATACCCCGCCGTCGAAGAAACTCCTGGCTGACATTTGTGCAGAACTATAATTGTATTAGAAGTACTTGGTATAAACACGAAATGTCAATGTGTACTGACCTTAAAAATTAACAGTAGATGTAACATTGTTAATATAATATGAATATCAATGAGTACTGATAGTAGGTACTACGGTACTAGAATTTTATTTCAAGATATCGATATGTATCTATACTGTGACACGACACTTTAATAATTGATATCGATGTACTAGGTATAAACTATCAAATAATACAAATATCGATACTATCGATACGAATCTTTAACTCTAGAAATTATCAATCGGTCGCCAACTGACCACCACCATTATATACAATTATTATATTTTTCCACAGGACTTACAGAAGTTAAGCGTGATATACATTTTTTGTGCCACCCTGTATGTCAACAAATCAATGTATACCTAGTGATCGTGATATGGATATCAGGGCATGATGAATACGAAAGAATAGGCAACTTGTCGAAAAATTATTAAAATTGGCAAAAAGACTTTAGAAGAAGTTATTTGATATGGAATTCAAGTAAATTGTGTCCAGTGTATTATTGTATCCAAAACTTCATTTCATCATAATTTCACTTTCGACGGCAATGTGCGGTATAATAATATTTTCGCATGTACTTCACACCTTTTCGATATCGATGGCTGATTAGAGCCAGTATTTTAGAATTCATGTTTTACAAAAAAAAATGAGAAAAAAATCCATATTAAAGAATTTTTATTCTGTTAGCTTCCGACTTTTTTTATTTTTTGGAACAAAAATTAATGTAGGCTTATATCGAATGATATCAAGTGCTACCGGCTAATCAGCTGTTGCTTAGGTGCATAACCTTCCTTAGCATTGACATTGAAATCTCATGTTGGGATACGGTATGGCTTAATCCATCGATAACCCCCTTATAGAATAATTGGCCTTTCCACAATTCGCAGCAAGTAGGTAATAGGCCTTTTATATTTGGTTAAAATGAGAGGAGGGATTAATTGAAAAGTTCTGTATGTAATAAAAGAGATAATTATGAATATATTTTTATCATTACAATTTAATATTAAATGTTATAATATCGACAAAAAATATGAAAAAACTTACCTATGGTTACTGTAATAATTTAGGTAGTAGGTCAAAATAAGTAATGCACTACGAAACAAATAGAATAAAACAGAAATCAAAAACTAAGAGCTAATGCATAAAGACATTAGCAACTATATGACGAAAACTAAATTTTATCATGTGACTTCTGCTTCACTTAGTTCAAGATTTTCCTGCCCTGTAGTGGTGGTGGCAAACATAGAAATTTCTTCCAACTGCTGTTTAGATGGCAATGCAGAAGTTGGAGGTTGATCTGAAACCTCAAAGTTAATGTAGTATATCATAGGTAAACTATGTTGAAGCTCTTTCTGATGATATTTCTCAACTATAAATGAAGGATGTTTAAATATTAGACTATATTCTCTGAAATTAATTTTTATTGTAATGACCCAATCTGAGGAATAATAATGTCTACAGATACGAAAATATTTGTACCATTGCCATAATAATGAGATCTCTGTTGGTGAACAGTATTACTGTTTTTAATTACAGTTTCTCCTAATTTGAATCTTGAGCAAACCTCAAGGTTTTCCATTTAAAACAAATTCAAAGAAGCTTGTATTGAGAATATTGACAGTCGAAATAAGTTGGATCCCCAAAAATGTTTTGCTTAATTATTTGGAGACAGTTGCATACCAACAATTTGTTCACTGATAGTAGATATTTGTGGCTCAGGAAGATTCACAGATGGCACAGCATCCTTTCTCGGTCTATTATTGCTATAATTGTCTTCTTTGAGAAGAAGATTTTAGTGCTTTATTTCCAGAAAGTTCCATCCGTTGAAGAAAAATGTACATAAATTTCTTAGGGTTTGGAAATCTGTGCCTCAGTTACAAACTGTCCTGGCGTCTTTAAGTGCACATTTGCAAAACCGAGGCATTTCCAGACATCTGTAGTTTTCGTAATGATAAACTAGTATTCCTGAACAAATAAAAATATGGCAATGAAAATGTAATTGATGAACTGTTGTTGGAACAGACCTCAAAGCTATGTGGAATAGTCAACACAAACAATTCGGACAACAGAATCTAATTTCTGGCAACCACCTATACACACGATAATTGCGGCCTCCAGGTTTGCGCAGGACTTGAAAGCACTAGTCAAGGTCGCACCATAAGAGTGAAAATAGCGATAGCTCCTGGCATAATCTAAATCTTAAACAATATACATGTGATATACATAATTGACGTCAAGTGAAGAATGTTGAGTTTTCCAGTTGAATCCTGTGCATAATAGGCATACTCATATTCAGGTATGTAATAAGTGATCCCCGATATGTGTGAGCAATTTGATAAATAGTGCTTGATATTGTCATATTTAGTTTCATAACCTATATTTCAAGATTAGCTTTATAAATCTATTTCCAAATTAATCTTTGTCTAACTTGTTTGAATTTATTATAAAAAATGCTACCACTATAATGTTAAAGGAGCTTCTAGGAATTTCAGGTTTCCAAAAGATCCAAAAACACGGAAGAACTAGGCATTAGGTACAGTACCTGTACTAGATATATCTAACACATTACTCACTTTGATTGTTCATTCTCATTCAATGAATATGTCTCGATATTACTTCTATCTTCAAAGATGCTGGGGTTTATAATTAAAAATGTCAAGGATCTCCCAGTCCAGTCTTTGGAAATAATTTATTGGTCATTATATAAATCTTTAATAGAATTAGATAGATAGATTATCCTTAACAACTAAACACAGAATTTGATTTTACTTAATTAAGAATCCCTTGATAAGAGAGTTGTCATGGATGTATCTTTTATATTTCTGTCCATGAATGGGTTTCATTTTTACTCAAAGATTCTGGATATTACATCATCTCTAACCCTAAAAGTCTTAAATAATTCTGACAATGTTGATATATTTAGGGACACATAATTATTCCGCCTTCAGAGCAGAATTTCAGTTGATATGCTAGATGTGTTCATTGTAAAGTATGTTACCTCTAAATGATATTTGTTTTTATCTTATTGTATTCTAACAATTTTAATGTAATTGGGTTTCTCATATGATTAAATAAATAAACATAATATTTTCAATTTATACAACATCAATATACATATTGTTTACTCCAATTGCAGGACTCTTGAACCAGGCCCTGGTGCTTACTTGTGTGGCTGTTGCTTTTGAAATGAAAACATAAAATATAGCTACATTAGTTGCATAAACTTAGAGGCAATTAAGGTATCCATCTCCAGAAAGAAGAACCCAGAAGAAAACAGCAGAGCAGTCTTTGATGCTATTGAAGTAGATAAAAGATATGTTTCAAAATAGATGTTTCATACAGTATTAGCAAATGCATTACCCTATGTAGATAGTTCCATTTCACAGGAAGCCTCATGCATCTTCCAGAATGGTTTTCTTTTGATGTTGTGGAATGAAATGACAAACTGGTACTGCTATATATATGATTAGCGACAAAAAACATAATTCTGTCCTTATTCTAGGTCATTGATGTATAATATTATAAATGGAATGTTTGAAGATGACAAAGGTATCAGTTATTCATTATTTATAAAATTAAGATTCAGCTTTTTGATTCACTATGTCACAGGTTACAGTATCAAATATTGTAACATGGATATGTAACCTACATGAAATTCTGTTCTAAAAATTATATGTAATATTACATCAAGAAGTATATACAAACTTTATCTACAAAATAGTTTCAGTAGTTTTACAAACTGTATAATAATCCTGGATTGTATGTTGGCCGAGTTGTATATAAAAAGCATTGTATGTAAAAGACTTAACTGATGAGCTATTTTTTCTGTCTAGGAATGATTGATTACATTTTGAGGAATTTGGACTTTGGATTTTTGTGTGCTGTTTTAAATTGTATAATGTAAATTGCTGTCTTGAAAAATACAATCGATATATCTTCTTGTTATTGTAAAACATCCATAGACTTGTTATAATTTGGTGTAAGTTCTGAAATATATCCTGTAGTTTCCTCTATAATTTGTGTCTTCTGGCTGCAAATATTCTTCATTACCATCATGACTGTTTTGCAATTAATGAAAAATATGAATGTTATAGCCAATAGAGATATCTATGTGTTAAATAAAGCACTAGTAAATGAAAATGTTTTATTTTTTGACATGGCATATTTGATAAAAATTGAAAAAGGTGTTGTGCATTACTTTAGTTACATAAGGTAGCTGGGAGTAGGAGGTGGCTTTTCCAGTTACTTCCAAATTGGTTCCATGTATGTCTTACATTATTTTACTTCATATTTAATCCAAAATATCTATTTTATCCAAACTTTAACTGTATTCTGTATACAAACGTTTTATGGAATACGGCTTCACAGTATATTTAATCCTAGCATTATATATTATACTATTTCAATTGGAAACATTTTTTTGCTATTTTTCGCTTTTTTGATTGGACACATTTGTATTTTTACAAAAGTTATCAAAACAATGATTGATAAAATATAGGAGCAACTATTGATGACCACATTCACAGTACATTGAAACGTCTATGAGAAATCTTTCATTTTCTAAACTTGTCAATGCTAAAAGACCAGCAGATATTCGTAGATTGGTTTTTGTACCAACTTTGAACGAGTGTTAGGCTCCTTGGATTATTTACAGAAGACATACTAACGATAATGAATAAATCTTATTTCTTCAGTTGCTAACATAATAATCCTCTTTGCATATAATCAAAATAGTAATTCTCCACAGATTCAACTATACTCTTCATAAAAGTTTGTTTACACATTTAACAAGTCATTTTTTTAATAATTTGCATACTATGATCTGACTAGTTTGATCTTAAGATAGAAGTATTCTATTGTATCATTTTCTGGTTCATCTAAACAAGTAGACAACATTTCATTCAAATTACAAATCTTCATAAGATTTCAAATATTTATTTTTTTCTGATTCATATATCTGTTTTGACAGATACATTGTAACTGCATTGAAAAAGGTGCCTGTATTGAGCAAATCTTATCCTCAGTTTGATGCTTTTTGGGTAAAATATAATATATGTTGCCAAAGTGTATTTTAAAATATTTATAAAAATCAAGATACTTCTTTACATTATATGTATCTTATGTAAGTTTGGTAGTGAGAGATTGATGCCATGCATCAAGCCATTCCACAACACTTTTCAAGAGGTTCACCTTATCACTTGCTGATATTATAAGAGTTGTTTATCTGCCCTTTTACTTTTACTTTTTACATTGACTACACTACCAGTTTCTTATAATTTAATGAAATCATGTTTCTCTAAAAATACTATACAAGTGTAAAGCAGTTTATATATAGATAGAAGATTTATAAATGTCACACTTTGAGGTTCTAGGCTACTGCACAGAGAGAATAAACACCAATTATTTCTGATATGTGGACAAAATTAAAAGAACAAAATTTGTCCATCTATATATTTTAAGTTTTTGATTACAAATTGGTGTGATAATTATTCCAACTATTTTGATTCAATCTACTCTTAACATTAAACAGTTTTACCACTTGTTAAACCAATTTTTTTAAACCTCAGACCATAGTATTGTTAAAAAAAGGGGTTCGGCAAGTGGTAAAACTGTATATTATTTGTGGTTACTGCTTGAAAGGATCTAGTATTACATATACAATCTACTATTATCTATTACATGAAACTTAAAAAAACTAAAGTTTACACTAACTGCATCAAGTGCATATTTCTTCAAATCTATGTGTGATGTCAGATTGATTATTTAAAATTGCCATATAATGAACAAATCATAAAAGCAATAACTGCATTAGCTAATAGAATGCTGTTACTACTTGCATATCTTGTAATATTGTTCGATTTGTACTGTACACCTGCTTTGACATATTTTATTTGATTCTGATAGCTGTAACTGATCATTTATTCTAAAAATATGGTAGATGTTCAACCAAGCTGTATTGCATGATAATCCAAGAGTTATTAGTACAGCAGATACTAGAGGAATGCAATGAGAGTCTCCTCATCAGATCCTCTAGACCTCTTCCAAAGGTCTTTCTTTAAAAAAACCTTGACATTGTGGAATGAGTTGCTGGGTAGTTTGTTTCCTGATGGTTACAACCTACAGCATTTCAAACTTAATGAGAATAGACATTTATCCTCTCAGTACTCCTGGAACACTTATACTTTCTGCATTTGTGAGAGGTTATCAATTAAACAAACCAAAAAATGGGGCTCCCATCACATGAATTTAGAATTATATTAAAATGATATTGGCTTTTAGAATCAAAAAATCAATCTCATGGTCTGGTTGCATTATAGTTCACTTATATCTGGGTAACAGATTTTTCAGCTCTGACCACCTACTACCTCATCTTGCAATCATGTGATAAAATCCACTTGGGGTGAGAGTTGGATATCTCATATTGCACTCATTTGAAGCAAAACTTTCACTAAAATCTTGCACTAATTCACTGAAACTTCAAATCAAATTTTTCTGGAGAAATTGATCTGTTTTCCGAAGTTCCATCGAGAGAGATCTTTCATCTAGGTCCCTTCTGGTTGCTTCCATAGTCAAACTCTTCCTGCTTTGTCTTTGTGGCTTCTCATTCTTCAAAGTACTTTCGCGGAGTTTGATTTACAACTGGGGATTCTGGGGTAACCGCAATGAATCTATAATACAAATATTAAAAAATATACCTAACCTATAAAATCACCAACACCTATATTTCTGTACACCTACCTTTTTCAAATAAATACCACTATTAGGGCATTCCACTTTTAGTTCTTGACTCCAATTACTTCTATATTCTAGTAATGTAGTAATATTGTTTTAGAACATTCATATTTATTTTTTTTGTAGAGCCTGGCAGTATAACTGTAGAAAGTCATTGTGCAGTATATACGTTAAAAATGAAGAATGTGGAATTAAAAAGTTCATTTTATCTGTATATTTTACTTGCTATTGTATTACGGAAGATATTCCAATAGGTCTTATAGAAATTATTATCGAATCGGTCGCCAACTAAGTAACACCCATCACTAGCACATGCCAAAGTTTCGCGTCCTGTGCTTTCTGTCGCCATCTTGCTATACTTCCGACAAAACCCGACCGAAGACGTCCGATCGCGCTTCGGCTGATTGGAGCAAATGCACTTTGGGCCATTTGTGGCTCTCCCGATTTTAAATGAATTACCGATTAATTAACCCATCCATTTTCCTTGTTTCAGGTGGATTTTCAGTGTTTGCTAATGATATAGTCGACTTTACATCAATTCACGAAAATTCGTATTATACAGGGTGGGTAAGAAAACTCTGGCAACGTCTATCTCGGTACGTGGTCAATTTGATTTTGAGAATGGAAGGGGAAAGAAGTGATGAGTTTAGAGTTGTCGAAGAGTGGGGGGAAGAGCCGGGATAGCAGTGGCGTAGCTTGAATATTCTGCAAGAATGAAAATACAGATAGGTGAAGGTCCTATATATCATTAGTTCATTATTGCTACCATCTAGGATAATACTGATATTTACGATATGTTAAATAAAAAGTTTTTTGGCATTATAAACGTATAGAATAGACTTAAGAATTAGATTTAATATTTGTATGACCGTTGATGACCGAACAGTTCTTCATCACTTATTGTATTGGAGTTTCACCAAGCAATAAGCATGAATTATTTTTGTGGGATAGATGTGACAAATTTATAGTACATTTTAGGTCCCAATGTCTGAAATTGCATGACGTATTTCATGGAATATTCGCACATGTTGAAAAACGACTCAGTAATCTGTGTTAATGTAATTATTGTATCTTGTTTGATTAATTTTTTGACTTGTGTAATGAATTCTTCATAAAAAGTTGCGTAATGTTTTACCTTTCAAAACTAGTTAAAAAAAAATCTAGGACCCTGGAGATCAGGACCTCCAATAAGCAGTGGTGAAGGTCGGTAGAAATCACGATACACATATGCCAATGCTTACGCCAGACGTCACAGGCGATAAAATCACAAGTGACTAATAAAATGATCCTTGATCGTGACGTAGATGCACGACCTGAACGAATTTGTGCAGGCAAATCAGCATACCTGTGTATGCGTATCGTGATATGGTTTGCAGCGACTTAAGCTATGAACTGGAGATAGCTTAAGACAGCAAACGCGCATGCGAAAAGCGTGTTTTGGCGTATAGACAGAACACATAACATGAAGATAATCTTGAAAAGTTAGTTGCAGTCGGCAGAGACAGGCAGCGAGAGAGAAACGGTCGTGTGAAAAAGGGTTCTATGACAGCAGAGCGAATGGAGGGAATATCTTCATGCACGCCAAATTCGCCTCTATGGATACACAGCGTTGTGTTGTGCGTTTCAGGTCTTGATCTGTAAAGCACACAATCTGTAAAGCACACAATCTGTAAAGTTCTTATTAAAAATAATATATTTCAGAACTGTCCCTATAGCTTTGAAGTGTGTTACGTGTTACTTCGTATCTCAACAACGCCTTGAACAAAAGTTGTTCTTTTGGAGAACCTCGGCGTTGTGGAATCACAGATCATCAGAATTTTAATACTGTTTTTCTGGAATGAGCTACCAGGGACTTTCCCCATTTACCAGCGTTTTTAGATCAATGTGAATAGACGTCATTATCTTCGCATAGCGTTTATGAAGCGCAATACGCTATATATGTCTTTTGCGTAAGGTGATCTATTAAAAAATAACTATAACGTTTTTTTCGTGTTATCCCCACTTTCCGCATGTGATCTTACATCAGTACCACTTACATATATCACTTTAATCTAAATAATACGCTAATTATTTGAAATTGTGCCATTTTTGTACGTGGGGCGTGATAGCATTATATTCAACCGAACCGATTCGGTAGGTCGGTCTCCAGTTCGGTTAAGATCCTGAGGATATCAGGATATAGATAAGCTGATTGTGTAATAAAAACACAGTTTCACAAATACACATCATTTTATCTGCATTATGGAAGAGTTGTTTCTCCAAGAATGAACACCAAACCGAACTGCTCTAGGATGACAGCGACATATGTATAGCATGAGCATGACAACCCAACGTTTTGTGATAGTGACAGTTGGCGCCTGTTTTTAACCTAACGGATTTAGTATTTTGCACCAACTTGACTTTTGAATTGAAGCTAAATTACTTTTTCAAGGTATATTGCAATCGCTTATTAGACAGGCCTTTTTGATAGAATATTGCTTTTAGATGACCGAAAACGGTCCTTCGTCCCTAGCAAATTGTTCAAACGGTGAAGAGGATAGTGAAATGTCTGCCTACAGGAAGGATGCTCTTTCTGTTGTCACATTTAAAATTGGTAAGTATAACTTTGATATTTACAAAATTAACATATTATGTTGACAACATTTTTAACACCATTATTTGCAGTTTACAATGAAGAAGACTATAAGGCAAAGAACTTTTTAGAATTCAAACCAGAGATGGCTCATCAAGTTTTTGGTGAAAGGTAAAGGATTTGATAAAACTGATCTAGTTGGAGAGATTTGCATCACTACAGCATCATTGTGATAAATGTGATCTTACAAAATGAAGGATAAATTGTTTGGAAGTATTGTTTATTTAAGTCAAACAGATTTATAGAATGCAGAGTTTTTAGTCATAACAATTTGATATGTTATAATACAAGAAGAATGACAAATGATACAAAAATATGCTTTTTTGAGATGGTCTTTTTGCAGGTTTATTGATAGTGGTCCATTCTTATAAAAACAGGATTTTTTATAGCTACGGCTTAATGCTTCTTTATATGCATATTGATATCACATAGTATTTTCTCAAAGGAATCCTTTCATAAACGATTCTCAGTACATATTTAGTGAATAGAAATAAATGTGACAGACCAAGATAATGTACTTTTATGATATAACAAAGCTTTTTAATGACTGAATTTTAAGTTTAATCATATTTGTAGTGAAAACATATTTGGATATCGCTCTTTATCACTGTCACTATATTACCTACACAACTCGTCAAACTGCTATGCAGATATTCACTGTGCTGATAAAGTAAAGAGTGATCTATATAAACCTGATGATGTACTAGCTAGCTTGAACCAGTGGTTACCAGAAAACTTCACAACAGACAATAATAAGTTCAAAAAGATGATGGAAAATGAAGATCATGATATCATGTTTGGGAAAGTTCTGAGGACATTCAAAGATACTAAAACATGTGAGTGCTAATGGTTTACAATAAACTCAATAATTAGATGCTATTTGGAATTTTTATCATTAATAAAAATCTTTGTGAATTATCACATGATGGATCACTCATGGATTTTAATAGCATTAATTTGTTAATTTTATTTTGTGAATCATACCTTCTATATGATTTTTTTTTAATTTACAGGTGCATTATTTCCCAGTGATAATATATTTGCAACATATAAAATTACAGAATGTGATCTTAAAGATGAAAAGTTCAAAGAATACCACCAGCGATTTGAAACATTCATAGTTTGGTTTATAGATGCAGCCAATTACATTGATCTGGAAGATGAAAAATGGATGATATTTTATGTGTGAGTATATTTGATTCACATTAGTATTTACATGAAGCATGTGCATATTCTAGATAAAAGCTTAACTTTCATATACATATAACATACATAGCCTGAAAGATTGTGTTTCAGACATCTATTGTCTGTATAATTCTGAGTATCACAATGTTTTCATTGCCTTAGTGAATTGAAGATAGTAAATCAGCAATAACATTGTGACACTCAAAATTATATAGACAAAGGTAGTCCAAAAAACAACTTTTTAGCATCTAAATTTCCTCAAAGAACAGTGTTTGTTATGTTCCAAAAGCCAGTGGAGCATTCAGAGATCTAGTTAGGGGGGGGGGGGGGGACTAGGAGTTATTCATTTTCATACTTCTGAGGTTGTGCTTAGTTGAAATACTGTTTAAGATTTAAGACTACTAATGTGAAACAAATATGGATTGAGATTGATTAAAGCTCAGTTTCTGTAGTGCTCCCAGGCAAACTAGGCATGTGTTTGAAATCTCTTCATAGGCTGTTTTATTCTTTCAAATATAGTTTATATATCATGGCATTCTATCTTAAATTGGCAGATTCACAAAAGATTTGTTCATAAAGATATGAATATGTTCTTATTCATGAATCAATTATATAAATACAAAAGGGAGTCTAATGATCTTTGCTCATTAATCATAAATTATTTTATTTTCTGTATCTGACAAGACTACAAACCCTTTAGTCCACAGATAAGTTGAATGCAAGAATTATGGAACAGCAGAATTACATGTGTGAAGATGAATTGTGGGCCACATTACTAAAATATAAATGTGGAGGTATTCAGGATTCACAAAGTATTTTTTGTATCTTAAGAATTTTTAGTTGGTAAATAGTTCTACCCACTGTTTTGCATACACGGCCAGAAAATTTGAGTACATCTAGGAAGAAGTAATCCTTGAATGTTAAATAATAGGAATGATAACAATATACTCATATTATTTTATTTCAAGTCATTCTTTATTTAATTCAATTGAAGCATTTTGTGGATTGAATTCTTGTTAAATAACTGTTATTATGATAGGAATTTGTATTAGCAGAGATTGGAGAAGTGTTGCTATTTTTGGAAATCAGATAAAGATCTGACTCTGTAGATAGTTGAGGCACACCACAAACACGATTTCATATATCTATATTCATTACAAGTTACAAGCATTCCATATAATTATAGTATTTTTTCAAAAGAACAAATCTTAGTTGTGAATTTACATATGTACATTTTTAGGTATGAAGAATTAGAACACCCAGTTACGAAAAAGCTCCACATTACCCCAATTGGATTCTGCACAATCTACAATTTTTTCTGTTACCCAGACAAAGTTCGTCCGAGAATAAGTCAGTTTTTTGTCTTGCCTTCACATCAAAGACGAGGAATAGGTGCTCATTTCTATCACAGTGTGGCACAAAGAATTAGAGAATTGCCTAGCGTAGCAGATATTACTGGTACGTAGATAGTAAATTTAAATAACTCTCTTGGTTGAACTGTCAGTGCTTGTCTTTCAATATGACTTTGAAGTCGATATTGGAGACAGATGTGATTTCCCTTCTTTTTGAGGAAGATACAGTTCGGAATTATTGCATAATATCATCCAGATTGATTGAGAGAACATTTACATCATGTGATGAGCAATTGACATGAAACTATCTTCATTTTCAGTGGAGGAGCCAACATCAGTTTTTCAGAAAATTCGAGACATAGATGACGGTCTTTTAATATTAGAAAAATTACAAGAACATAATAAGACAATTACTACGATTACTCGAGAAAACGCGGTGAAATTCATGCATGAATACAAAATATGTCAAAGACAAGCACGTAGACTTGTGGATATACTTAATTGCTTATTTGCTCTGAGGAGTAAGGATCAATACCAAATGTACCTGGACAATATTAAAAATCGGATTAAAACCTATATTGAGGTGAGTAATGTATAATAGAATGTAATTATGTGTTTGGTGTAAGAGTAGTCCTAATTATATGTGCAGCACAGGTTTGATTCACATTCCAAATGAAAACGCCATATGATTGGTAACAAATCAAAGGAAATAGATACCATATGACCATGGATAAATTTACATTTCAAACTATTTTAGCTATACTTAACACAGAAGTTTTAAGATTAGTAGCATTCAAAGGGCTGTCCTGGGTACCACATATTAGATTACCGGGTATTATGTCTTTAGAAATCCTGATAAGAAATATCTGGTAAACATGTAATATAATTCGGTCAGATTTCAGATATTTCCTTTATTCATTTCCAAAATCTGCTACAAAGCACCTGAGAGTATCTTCAAGTATTCATTTACATAGCTAGTATGATGGCGATAGATTTTTGCGTTAATTATCCATAAAGCTAGAATGTATACTCATTATCAAAATAGTAAATGTAATTCTACTAGTGTTCAGTTCATCTTAATTCAATAAATTGCGAACTGATTTGGAAGCAGTGGTGCTCAACTGGTTATTGAAGTGATCACGTACCTTCGTGGTGCCACTAGTTAGCAGATGAAAATCAATATGCGCTTGGTGTGAGAAAGATTCAGAGAGATAGATGAATGGTGTGGACGAGAGCTTGCCTTACAAGACATCTCAAGATAGTCTGGCCACAGACGCGATGGACCTGGGGCTACAAAGTCAGCAAACAGTTTTGTATCCTAGTCACATCAATCTACTCTAAACATTTTTCTAAAAGTTGAACCGTTTTATACACTAAAAGGATTCTTTTTATAGTCTCCAATAAAGATATTTTCCAGCTAATAAGCTCGTTAAAATTTATAATAACGGCTTGCTTGATTTTATTCAAGTTTGTAAGTACAGTTATAATATGCTAAAGATTGCCTATCATTTTAGAAAGATAACAGCGAAAACAAGAAGCGAAAGTTTGACATTGAGATAGCCAATGTCGAACCAGTGGATAAGAAGGCCGCGATCGAGGCAGAGTTCAAGAAATATGTTAGCGAAATTGAACCATCTGTCAAAGGACTTGAACTGATCCTCCAGGACAAAATATAACTGGTTGCATTATTAAATGCAAATCGTAATTATCTCTTTTCAACGCCAAGTTTAAGTATTAAGTTTAAAATAAAAAATGAGTTTGTTATATATCATTTTCTAAATATCCTTGTTTCTATATCATCTTCATATAAATATATTGCTGGAAACATCAACTCATCCCCAAGTATCGCCATTTAGGGGGAGGCCCATTGGCAACTTATGAAGTTGAAGGTCCTAACACCTGGACTGCCTTGCTCTCTACAGTTAGACCACCAGGCTATACTGATATGCAGATCTGATGCATAATGGAGAGCATATACTTAACACTAGATTTACGGATGTTGATTATGTACCTATTTTTACTGAAGTGAGCCAATTTGACTCATACAATAAAATTGAAGTTTTTTCCAAAGAAAATAGTTCCAAATCAATTTAAATGAAATGTTTACTATCAAAAAATTCATGGAAAACATTTTTTACATATATATACTCTCTTTTTGAAACACATTTTCCGCAAACATTTCTATTACATTTAGTACATTAGTTTGAAGATCTGTTTCTTTTGCATGATTGTTGAACTTGATAATTCTTCCGTGCGTCAATAGCATCAATTTCTGTCATTGGAATAGAAGTGTTCTCGACTCCTTCTCTACATTTACCTCTTAGCTCTTCAGCCAATTGGAAAATAAAATCTTTTCGTGAAATATTTACTTGAGTCGTCTCTTTATATTATTATTTACGTCACTGCACGGCTCACACGCGATGTATAAATCGAAATGATGACAGAAGTGGGTAATAATGTAGCAAAAACAAGTGACAATAAGAGAAACAAAATCACAGGCGACTTGACTGTTGCCCAGGCTGTTAAACTAGTAAACCATTCTATGACTTCTATGAGTCAAATTGGCTCACAACCGTGAAAATAGGTATATCACATTCGATAATGCGAAATGAAGGGGTGTGTGGGGAAGAGGAATGAACGTTTACATATATTTCATTACTTAAATAAAAACCAACGTGAACATAGTTTTGAAGATACTTTACTGTTAACTACATCCACGTATCTATCAAAATTCTCCCATCAACTTGAAGAGAATTGAATATATCCTGAGGACTTTTTTCACCACAATCATTATATTGTTCAATATTACTTAGAATAACATTTAACACATCTTTAATCATTGTTTTTGAATCACCACAAATATAAACTATTGCATTATCTGTAAATAAATTGTCAACAAATTGTTTTCCAGTCTCTTTCAGTTTATCCTGAACATAATATTTGGTATCACCATCTCTTGAAAATGCGGTATACATGTTGATTAAAACGCCATGTTCTAAATATTCATCCAAAATATTTTTGTACAAGAAGTCCCTATTGTAATACCGACAACCATAGTATAATATACATTTTCCTATATCACAGCCTGTCTGCTTCTGCAACTCTCTATGATCCAAAAATGACTTAAATGGAGCTAAACCAGTTCCTGTTGCTATCAGAATGATAGATTTTTTAGGATCTTCATGGATCCTGAATGCCCCTGGGGTTCTAAAATAAACTGGGATAATTTCTTCTTTTTTATATAAAGTACTTTCTAACCATCCAGTACAGACGCCTTTTGTTCCATCTGCATTTTCCACAACAAAAAAAGTAATTTTCAATCTTCCAGATAAAGGAGAGGATGAGATTGAGAAGAACCTAGGCTGCAGGGGTTCTGAGTGTTCTAAAATAACTTCCACTGGAGGACAAGACTTTGGAAATGTATTCAATAATCCTAATAATGTTCTTCCTGACTCATTTATTAAATTTAAGTACTTTGCAGATCCTTTGGGAGAACATAGTTCTTCTAGATATGTTAGCTCCTCCTTGTCTTGAGTGAATTTTGAAAGAACTTTGAGGAATGCCTGAAATAAGAATATTTTATATATATTGGCTGGTGTAGTAAACTTTTATACTTAAGTAAGTGTATTTTCCAGTAGTATTTCGAATGAATTCGTCATAAAAATAATACTGAATATCAAATATAAAGCAAATCCTACTTTTTTCATAGGTTTCCTTATGTCAAGATGTTTGAGAAATACATCTTGTAAAATACCCTCAGGTGGGATGTGTTTAGGTATACTTGGATTTTTCTTGACTGTATCTGGTTTAATTAAGAGTGTATATCTTTTTCCCTTATTCTTCTCAATACCGAGTCTGATAAATAATTTCTCCACTTCAAGAAGATTGTTACATGGCAATATTCCTATTGCATCACCTGGCAAGAAAGGGAATGACTGAAAAATAAAAATATGTTTGATAAGTTTGATGAAATTTTGGAAAGGATATATGTGGGCACATAGTAGGATCCAATACTGCTTAATTTTTTGGAATTGGTGCATTTATGGCAGAATGATATCAAAGAACAAAATATCATCAGAACTTCCCCAAACTTAGTAAAAAAAAAAATTGAGGATCTGAAAAATATTGAGGAGTCCAAATATCCTTCCAGTTTTGACAAGTTTCTTATTGTTCCTAGGCCTAGTTTAAACTTTTTCAAGTAGTAGTTCACTTTATATGTGATAGGTGGTCACAAGCACTCACTTTTCTATTGATTGTCAATGAGTTTGTATGTTAATTGCTGTTTTGTCATCTTATTATATCTGCTTACTGATCTTGATGAAATTTAGGGAGGAATATGTAGTGGAATGTGAATACTGTTTCATTTTGACAACACATTACATTCCTTATAGACTGACTAGTCTCCAACAATCATATTGCACATTAAAACCCTAGCCAAACTATATAAAATAATAACAGTATCCATTTTACTTGCACTTTATTATATGTATAGAGACTAAATGATGCTTTGAAAGAACTCCATAAAATTTCAACTTCTTTACAATGGATAATTATAGTTTATCCAGCAGAATACAGTATTGTTACCTGGTCCAAAAGAAAAATGCATGGGAAGGGATAATAATACTCACCTTTGAGGAGAGTTCTAATTCATATACTTTTTTAACGTCATTTCCTGTAGTCAGCAGCTTGGAATCGAGGACTTTGGATTCAAACACGTTACTTGATGCAAAAGGCTTATTTCGGAAATTGTAGTTATCCTAGAAAATATTTCAGTGTCAACTCTTCAGTTAATTTTGTATTATTTCAATACCTTTGAGGTCTTGATTAGTTCGCCATCATGTAAATCCAGTTGTAAAAAGTCAGCCATAAGCAATACAAACTTTATAATAAAACAAGTTGTTGATGATCGATGAAAAACTGAGGAATCTTCGTGACCAACCTACACCTGCTATGCCGACGACCTCACAAACATAACCGGCAAATTAAGAACACACGTGCTTGTGACATATCACGTCCCAGACAGTAATCGCTAATCAGGATTGGCTGAACAAGCTCCTCGTGTTCTCACTAGAAGTTATTTTCTGATCGTGGAGATTGATGAGGATTAGAGATAAATCATACAAACATGCACTATAATCTCTATGCTCATCATAACATTAAAAACAACAACATTAATTAATAGAACATTTAGAATTTTTTTGAAATTCCCTCCCAATGTTTGTTTCTTTACGTGACCACTTGCACGTGCAGTCGGTCACAATTAAAATCTAGAGATGAGAATAGTCAATACTAGTACATGGTGAATCAGTGCATTTATCTATAATAGTTAATTAACTAGAGCCTTCGTTAGGGTCACAGGTTACATGGTGTGCAAAATCGTAGGCGACAAAGGCCAAAATATGTTCAGTCAGTGTAGCATCCAGGGCAAGTTCCGTAATTTGCGCCCTCCTTGTGGATAACCATTCTATTCCCTCGAAAAACCTGAAGTGAAAAGAAACACCTCTGTACTGAAACCATTTTCATTCGTTATGGACATCAACCTTCCTAAAAAATCTGAAGGCAGAAAAATTCGAAGAGTTTGCTGAAATAATTTTCCTCTTTTGGAAATGCGGCTTCTCCAAAAAAACTGAAGAGTACAAAAAACCTCTCTAAGAAAGCCAATTCCCACCATTCGCAGAAAAACCTCATGAACAGAAACGCGTCTAATAATAACATTTTCGGCCCATTCAGTCCACGATTTTGAGCCACATATACTGCACTCTGCTTTCTGTAGAGCCTTTTTTATCTACCGAAGACCGCATATTACAGATTATCCTGGGCTACGATACTGTTGATATGAATGGATCTGTGTCATCATAGGTTTTTGAAATACCGAATTTGCAGAAATATTTGAACACCGTGGGTCGGCTTTGCGACATCAAATTGTTTTTTAATGGTTAAAGTTGCGGAGAAATGTGAATTAGTGCGTATCAGTCCCTTCGATTTACCACAGCTCCCACAGTTCATTTCACAATTTATATAAGATAGAATGACATTCGTACTATTCCTCATTTCTTGACAAGCTGTCCGTGGGACCTGTCTCCCTGAATGGGTCGGTCAGTTTGTGTAATCTGCCAGAGAATATCTACGAATAATAATCAGTTACGTGGTCCACTGTTTCATCGTTTCAAGCGAACATGGAATAGGGGCTTTAACAATAATAGGAAGTCTTTCAATGTACTCTGTGTAAGGGTGCGATTTTGAGAATACCTTTTTTAGTTCTTATCCACCACAAATATGTTGTACTCGTTCCGCCCCTGACACAGTAGTCTAACGTCTACTTCCAGAGACCGAGGGAAATAGTTCGCGAACTATCTGTCACTATTCACAACTTAAACCCCACATCCCAATCCCACATGATTGTTGTGTGTGATCGTGATGTCAGATGTGAAAATGCCAAACGTGCCTAACTGAAATTGGAAATAGCTTTAAATAGTTTCTTGTTTCTCCTATGTTCAGTTGCAGCGATTTGTTCAAAGTTGTTATGTGATAAAACGCCAATTGAGTGACACAATTTGCTTACTGCATATTGGGCAAAAACTATTGAAATCACTAATCAGTTCAGTGAATCGTTTCTAAGCCCTCAAATGATTGTCAGTGGATTGTTGATTTTTTGATTTTATTTTAATAATTCCATAAAATGATGGAAACGGTCACATTGCCAGATTCTATAATCTGCAATTTGCGATGTATTGTGAAGCGATGAAGTGGAATGAACATTTTCCTTCAATTACGAATGGAGTAAAACCACGCGTGCAGAAAGTTCAGGATCCCTATACCAATCAGATTTAAGATATAGGTCTCAGCCAAGCATTGTAGCTTCTTATACCCTGGTAAGTATCTACTTCAGCTGATGCTCCAAAATCTTATTGTGATCAATATTCCAATTCAATATCAATCTTGAGTGGAGTATTAGAACAAGTAAACTCCAATTTTTAGGAATAATCTCCAATTTCCCTTCAAATCTACCTATATGTATTTCTTGAAGTCAAACAATGCCAAAGGCCAGTGCCAGTAGTCATCTCCAAATAATCGAATGTTGGTGTAACTTCAACATTTTGATAATGAGGCACTTGGCAGGTTTTTGCTCTAGTGCCTCTAGTGATCATAATGATGATGTGACAATCGAATCATTAAGTTGTATCAAACTTCAAACTGATTACACTTCAAAGATTTTTTCTTTTTTCACAGATATCGTAATACCTGTTTTTTAGTGATTTCACTTGGAAGTTTGAATAACCCGCCAAATTTGAATGACACATTTTGCAAATGGTCGACAATCCAAGCTTGAAACGTGGTCAATCACATAATGTTTGCGTCGTTGCCATATGTAACACAAAATATTATTTTCTCAAGTTTTGTTAGGGGTATGCCTATCTTGCTTTTTACTTTATATTAAACTACTGAATTGACATTAAAATTACTATTTGATCTTTGTATAAGGTTATTCTAATAATTTTTAAGTCAATTTCAGCTTTGATAGACGGTACTCATAGTCATTAATTATCAGCTTCAATAAATAGTCCAGTCTATATATTATGTAGTGGACCATAGCGGGCAAGGTTCCTCGGCGCCAAGAAAAAATTGGCGCCGAAGCCGCTGCTCTGCCCTTTCTTACAGGTATCATTGAATAGCTTTTGGTGCCGTTATTTCTAGCTACGCCATTGTTTATTTGGGAGGAAAATAATCTACTACAACCCTGCGATGATTGATGATTTAAGAATTAGTATATCATGCTTACTGAATAAAAAACTGTTTGAGCTGTTCTTTAAAAATCCATTTAAAACACATTGAGTAGCTTGGGCTTTGCTTCCCAATAGATGCAAGGCTCTGCGGAATGTATCAATTTGACAGCCGCGTCCTCATGTCACAAATGGGCGAATCCAGTAGACGCAATTATTGGACAACAGTTAAGCAACCTTTCACGCTTTCTCTGCTGGAGTCAAGATAGTCGACTTGCATCTAGCAGACACAATCGAGCACTCCGCTGTCGCTACGTCTACTGAATGCAGCCATTGACACCAATTATTGGATGTGGTTCCATTTGCTTGTGATTGATATGCAGGCTCAACTGTCAAATTGACGCAACAAGCAGCGCCTTGTGTCTAGTGGAGGCTTTGATCTATCTCGAAGTAATGCAACGAGTTACTCACTGTGTCCATCCGACACTGAATGGAGTTCAAAAGACCTTATCTGTTAGTTTAATCATTGGTAGCACACATACGCAACACTTTGCCTGAAGCAGCAAACAACTTGCTATGTTTATTCCAGCCCAAAGTCTTAGACCTATATTGACTGCTCTATAACACATCTATAATAAACACACTTTTATATTAGGTAGTCCAAAATTTTGTTGCTATATCTTAGCCATGAAATGTTAACCATTCATTACACGTTAATCGACTCGTCCAGTTGTTCAGTCGTAAGGCATGAAGAAATAATTTATATTTTATTGATGGAGCCCGCCCAAAAAGAGAAAATGCTGCTTTAAATATGGCAACATCGCACGCTACCGGCCCCCAGATTTAAATTTCAATTTCGATGTCGATTTGTCCCTGCATGTTTGCCTTGCCCTATTATGTAATTTAATATTTACCAAGTTTTGAAAGAATATTTGCCGTACATTCAAGAAAATGTCTAACACGCGAAGAAAAAAAGTGCAAGTGTTGGCATCCTAGTTAGATTAGCGTTGACGCCGTTCCGCGAAGTGTGACGACTCGTTTTGCCGACCTCCGTCGCGCGCCGCTGTTGGATGATGGTTGTTAATGGAGGAGTGCGTTGTTCTGCTGTTTTTAAGGAAGTCGCCATTGTTGTACGATAAAATTAAGCGAAAAGTGCCCGTTGCAGTTTCTTGTTTGTGCGTTTTGCATGTTTAACATCGTCGGCTAAACTCCGAGCACGTCGAGAGACTGTGATCGCTAAATATAAGTGAACGCAAATCGTAATAATAGTGTAAAGTGGTGCAATGTTTGTTGGAAGCGTATCCATGCTATAAGCTCCGTTGTAGCATGTTTCGTAAGCTTGGTCTCATCACGTGGGAGTGTGCCGTTTAAAAATGTGGAGTACATTTCCAAAAGTGAATTATTAGTGATGGTTTCCTGTCGATTTTCGTACACCTGGAGGACTTTGCTTTGCATAATTATCCAGTGACTAACGTTACCCAGTACGTTGTAGTTTCACTTTTATGTTTTCGGTATGGAATTAGCCGGCGACTAGCAGAGAAAGGAATTTGAGCAGTCGAGCTATATTTACTTATGGAGTTAAAAATTGCTTTTATTGATCAAGTACCCAGGGTAATGATTTTTTCAGTAGTTAATTGTTGATGACACGATAAACTTTGCAGTGGGTAAAACTGAATGAATGGGATTGCGTACAGCCTCGGTGAGGCATCCCCATGCGGAGGTCATGGCACCGGCCCTAACAGACGCGGCGCAGTCGAAACATTTTAATTTGCCGCCAACGAAAACGCACCCCGAACCGGCGTCTCCAATAAACAACTACGAGAAAAACAAATACCAAGGTAGACAGAAGCGGACCTATTGCAAATCTAGCAAACTGAGCCCCAGTTCATTTAGTTTAGATGTGAGTAATGCAGTAGAAAAACTCGTGTCAGGCTCAGAAAAGTGCTCTGACAATATTTGCAGCGCCTCGGACAACCCAAACACTCCTCCTGTTGATATCATGAACGTAAGCCCATCACCTATGGGCGACCATACAAATAAAATGGGTCTACAAAAAACAGGTCTGGACATCTCTACCATGCATAAAGAGAAGATATCTAACGATATGGAACAGTTGCTCAACAACCTCAGCTCTGTTCTTCCTGAAACTGAAAATACTACGGGTGATTTGGGGCCAAATGTTGAAGATATTATGCAGGTAATTAAATCTATGGAGGGTAGAGAAAGACTGACTAATCCACCTGAGAATACCCCAAATGATATGAATAGTGAAGGAGAGGAAATTTTTCCCATGCCTGGTACAGATCTAACCAATAATTTGTCGTCTTTCGAGAAAGAATTGTTGGATAATGTAGATGTGATGAACATTAGCATGGAAGATCAACAAGATGAGCTTGATACCATAGACAAACAGAAAGAATCTCATGCTAGGGAAGTGCTAAATGATCTACAACATAAGCATGCTAAAGTAGAAAGACGTCTAGATTTTCTGAGGAGACGAGTGTACAAACTACAATCTAGGATGATGGGGCAACACATCAGTAGTGAAATTGCAGGAGTTTTCGAGAATGTCCAGAGATCCTTTAAAAGGGCAAAGGACCATCATGAAAACATGATTATTGCAACAGTATCAAGTGAATTGGAGAAGATGAAACCGTCCCCCATGTCTTATGGCTCTGCAAAAACTCTACTTAGAAAGTTGGAAATGACAAGTGTGCTCCAAGCTAACCTTGCCTCGAAACATCGACATGCAACAGAATACTTTGGGTCTGGTTCTGTGGAAGTGCCTACATTTCGAAATGCTACAAATGGTGGAATCAGCATACCCCCTTGGCCTCTGGACGCTAAAAGTGAACTACAAAAAGTGGCAGCCCAACTAAAGACACAATTGACTATAGTGCAAAGTGAAGTAGACTCTGAAGCTACTGAAAGTAGCTCTGGTGGTGAAAGCTGTGATGAAATGCAAAGCTATAACAATCCTCATCAACAGTATCTCAGTGTGTAAGTATAATCATTTATTCTTATAATTGAGGGGCTCACTTCAAAATACTTGACTCTCATTTTCTTTCCTTTTAACCTTTTAATGCAGTGAATACTGAGTTTCTTTTTTTTTGATACCAGAGTCTGTCAGAATCCTTAGTAGGTAAAAGACCCACAGTAGAATGCAAAAATGCAATGCAATCAAGCCTAGGAGTTTTCTACATTAATTACCTACAAGTTCAAACCATACTTGTGATAGGTTTTTATATAATTGTTGATATTCCGTTTTCAGTTTGGAAAGAGTTGCAAATTAAATTCTCACACATTTGTCTATATTTTGATAGTATACTTTTTGTCTGGAAAATATTCATATTGGCATCTTTGAAACATTTAGCACAGTTTTGTGAGCATATTGTAATTGTTAATAGTATGTAGAGCTTTGATATGGTGTGTAAAATCTATTTTGTGATGAGAATCAATTATCAAATTTTATATTCGGAAATGGGACTGATCATCTGAGTATTCTTCATCAATGCTTTTTGACTGATTTTCATATATCCAATTTACTAATCTGAGGGTTTGGAATTTTAGCATACATGAATTTCAAAAATTAGATATATAAGTATAGGCTTTTCCATTAATTTTGTTAGATTCCAGAAATATTTATTTGTTATTTAAACCAAAAGGCTCCATGAATATATGTAATTAATTACACAGGATTAATTTTGTATTGTTTAGTATGTGTGCTCCTAATTTGTACCAGTAACCAGTCATTATTGTTTGTGTCTACAGCTGCTTCTCATAGATGTGTGGATTAATATACTTTTTTAATGTAAACCCATTACACAATGTTTCAATAACAATATTTCTGTGGACTTCTATCATCTTGAGAGTTTGTGATTCACAATGTTTCAAATGAATTGGTATATTTGCAGCTATGGAAAAATAATGTACATAAGTTTAGGCAATAGATATTATTTATTTCTGGTAATTATAATATGAAACACTTCAAATACAATAAAAGGAGTTGGTTGCAATTTAAACAGATAAATCTTGAAAAATATTTCAGGAATTACTTTTTTTATCATATTTTTCTTTGGCCATTTAATGAAACCACAGACAAATGAACAAACATCTGTGTTGCTGTTTTGTCTGCCTCAGCTGCTTTTTTCAGTTCACTTGACCATGTTCAAAATTGATGTGGCTTCAAGAAACAATATGTATATTATTGACCTATTACATTTTTAGTATATCTCAAAAGGCATACAATTTGGAAACTATTTGTTTGAACTTTTTTATAATTTATGTGCCGGCCATGCTTACAATAAAATATAACTTTTGATACAGCAGTATTAACTTCTAAGACCCCAAGGCATATTGCTTCCAAAATATCATCAGAATAAGGTTCTTTGATTATGGGTGAGAATTAAAATTAGTTGAACAATATTGAACTGTAAATTCAATTCCCTTGTAATTACTGTCAGCAAGAATATTATTCAAAACTGTATCTCACCACTGTTATAATTCTCATTGATACACTGTCACTGACAGTATCCAGTTAAATATAATTATGTATTACGGAAAATCAATTTGCATATTAAAAAATCTTAGTATTATTTTAATTGAAATGTCATTCATACTACTGCTACCAGCTGAACATTTCTTAGCAGTATTTCTATCATAGGAAACTGTTCAAGTGTTAATAAGTGCACAGATGTGCAAACAGCTACAGATTATTACACATTGCCTTTGACTTATTGAATTTTTCACAGTTCTTACTTCTGTACCCACCCCTACATTCTTGCCATGCATTTCCTTGTACTTCCTCTGATTCATACATTAAAATTATTTTGCAGTTTTGCCCCTTGATTATTATAATGTAGTCATAATACTTCAAACAGATGATTCAATCTGCTCAATCATTATTTGATTCAATTGTGGTTAACTATGAAGCAGATTGATTTAGAGACAATGTCCATAGGTTTAAGATAATAGGGAGCAGTAATCTGCTTTGTAATTAATCTCCGAATCCGTACAAATTTCACAAAAGATCAAATTTGGATGATTTGCATTGATTACATTAATCACAGTCAATAAGTAAAAGCATGATAGCCACTACTCAAAAATATGATTTTTTGCACATCCTATTTTAAGTATTATCTTATCTAAATGTTCAACAAACTAAATGAGGGCATCCACCTTATTTACGATATAAAATTTCTATTTAACGTGGATTTACAATATTGTTTTTATTATCTGTGCTAGAGTTTTTATACAGTGTATAGGTCGAAAGGATAAGTAACCAAATGTAAGGCAAAGTTTTCAAACTGGTTGGGCATTTGCCATCTGTTGTAAGTAAATATTTAATTTTTCAGATTAATATTTCTGTATTATAAATATTTGGCTTGGTTTATTATGCAGGTTTGTAGTTTTGTTTTGTAGGTGCATGTGCAAGAATAAAAAAATTCATATGTAAAATGAAATATCATAGTTTGAACTTATATTATTAGAAATTTGGAGGGGTTGACCCGCATCTGATTTCTAGGTAGATGTTTTAACCATTTTGCCACAATGTCATGTGGCAAAAATACAAAACTGAAATCATGAAATTCGGCATAAATATAAATCAAGACAACCACATGATAAGATTGAGAAGTTATATTAAATGTTGGATTTTTATAGCTCAGGTCCTCATAATAATAAAACCTGCCACTCATGAGTGAAGGTAACAGGAATGTTTTCAAAACATATACAATTATTAAGTAAATGAGGTGAAAACGGGTGGGTGAATAAATTGATCTTAAAAACTAAGTATTAGAAAATTTTCAGTTAATTTGATCTATTGCGGATAACGCGACGAAAATAATATTTAGGCGTATTTCGTCTATCGACCAAAAAATCCAAGGCCATTATATTATAATGTGCGTCGTAATCGTCTATAAACAAGGAACATCGGAAACTGCATGAACAAGGTCGGTTTACTGTACATTTAAGAATATCAGTGGTTTAAAAATGACCAGCAATAGCGTACTCTCAATAAACTTTTGATGTGCTTACGAAAAATAAAGAAAAAAAATTAAATAAGAAAAACTTACGTAGAGATCAGACATGCGTGATGTCATATCTGAAAAGATGTAAAAAATATCTGAGCAACCATATATTTCATTACCGTGCCGAATGTAAAGATTGTAGTGTTTATCTTTAATCATCATGGCCATAAAATTGAATAAAACAGTGGTATAAAATGATCAAAACCCAAGATTATTAATGAACAGTGAAGCCTTAAGTTAGTATTTTCCCAGGTCTAAAATGTGGGGTCAACTCGCAAAACGTTCCGCCATGTGAATAAAGTTGAACGCGCCATTCCAGAGTATTTACCGTGGTAAACCAGTGTCTGCGCTCACTAAGGTATTAACGGTCAACTCGCGAAGTACCCAGTCTTAGAACTAGCATATCATTATTCAACATGAGGCCTCAAAGCTAATTAAAATCCAGACATTTAAAGCTTATCTTTCATAAATAAAATAATTTAACAGGTGAAATAGATCGCTCCGTGAGATTGACTCTCCTCAATATCCAAAAGTACCAGTACACACAAAACTCACTGTTAACAGCACTGTATTTATTCTAACATTACGACGACGTCTCCGATCTGAATTTCCGTAAAAACTTTTCAATAAATCAATTTTTGTTTAGAGAACGATTCTGGATCGTAATCTCCCATAAATTAAATTGTGTCAAGTATCGTATACCTGAACGAAGTAGATATCGGCTCGATGAATACGTGTTAAATTCAATATAGATTATCATGCATTCTTATAGTACATAATAACCCTTGAAAAGGGTACCTAAGCATTTGTAAACTAACCTTTTATACTACAATTTGTTCACTTGGTAATACCTACATATACTTTTATAGAATAAACTTCTTCTTTAACGATATTTGATACATGGACGTACGAGAACATTTAACATGACTGTGATATTTGGACTCGCGATTTTATATATACCGTCACGATATTTTGGTCGTATTCGGTGCAACTACTGCCTGCCGCTATATATTTTTCAATTTTGATCGTTTCTGTTTTATTGTTGGTTTGGTTTGAGGTGGATATGAGTAAATGGATGAAAAAATGTAGACAGATAATTCCCACGTTGTAATGTATACGTTTTCTGTTCGGAGTTTTCAGAAACAGATTTCACGAGTTTCTCTCGTTCAGCTTTGAATGAAACGTATCAACTTTTCAGCATTTTTTGCGAGTTCTTGTTTTAGCAAGATTATTTCTATTGATATTTTATTGCCGAATAACTGTTATTTAATTCATTTTATTGGAGGCGAATCGTTGAAACTGAATTTGTTACATCACTCTCAAACAATATATAGCACTACTACTGATTCAACTTCATATCTTTATAGCTTTCAATATTTTTCGTACTTTTTATTCTTGAAGACGATACTCGCATATACTTGTTGTCGAGGCTCAGTGGAATAAGTAATGTAGAAAACATCATGCAAACATTTGTATTACGCAATGGTAGTGTACAGGAACCACTGAGTCAAGCTACTCGATGGAATTCTCCTGTTTTGGTGAAATTTTAGCAGCGAACTGTTGTTGTGTTAATTGGATTTTGTTTGAGAAAAGGTACGGTAGAGTTCATTGGCTGAATTTTGCACTGCGGGGAAGCCTCAAAAATATTTTCAAATCAACCTTGAGCTGAAAAGTGATTATTAATAACCTGCGACAGTTTGAACTATTTCTAATAGCTCGGAATGCGGAGGTAAAATTCTCTTAATTTTCTCAATAAAAACTTGATCACGCTATAAAATAATTTTGTTCCTAATTTAAAAAAAAATGTGTGTGCCATATGCCAGTCATAGCGGGGACTTTACTGGAATGCAAAAGCTAGATAAAGGATGTTTACGGATGTCCAGTAAAAGGAAACAAGAAAAGTCGGTTAATTCTAATGAGTTCCGTATAGATCCAAAACAAATAGGTGTAAAGTGGATTGATAACGTATTTCCCAGACTTTCAGGATAATTCCTTTTAGACGTTCAGATTGCATTTGCCAAATTTTTTGCAATTTTTTAAATTTTTGCATAGGATTTTCCTAGGATCTTTCGGGACTAAACAGGCTTTCTAATAATCATCTCGCTTTGCGTATTATTTCATACTCGTGTTTAAATTTATTTCGGCATGATTGCAACCAGTGATAAAATAACCAAGGAATCTGGAAACAAAAATGGTATACAAGTGCAGTGTAGGATTTACAGTAGTACTCGAACTAGAAGTTCATCCTAAATGGATCTGAGATATTTGAAAATTATGTTTTGGACATTTGGAATTGTTTTTTAAATTATGCTTGAAAATGATAGGCAACTTAAGAAATCAAGTAAGTTGTGTGATTAATGATCAGATGCTAAAATAAATATATTTTCAACAGGCATAATAATTCATCTAATAATCGGCAGCAAAGCTTAAGCAGGACTGAATATCAAACATTAGGGAGCATATGGATACAAAATTAGAAAATAATACACATCTTAAATGGCCTATAAATAAGTATGGTATTAATTTTATAACCACATAATTATTCATTCAAAGTTATTATTTTATTCGCTAATTAGCATAATTCAACACATACAAAAAAGTTATTTAGTTGTTGATAATATTGCGCAACAAAGAGCATCGTGTTCTGAATGTGCTTGTTTGCGGATAATTTTATCCAACGCGAGGGTTCGCAATCTGGCAACGTTGCATGAATGGTAACTGTTGAATGATAAGGGTGAACGTCGCGCGGGAACGCGGGATATCACCAGACCATCGCCTCGCTTCAGCTTTCTCAGCGTTGCCGCGCCACGCGTTTTGTTACATCGTGCGTCGTTGCGTCGGTCTAACGTTCTGACGCTACGTTTACCCCGTCAAGTAGACTTTACGAGAGTAGTTTGATAAGTACCTTGATGGTGATGGTGTATCTTGTAGTGCAAGTTGAACCAACATATTTTATGCAGATAAAAAGATTGTGTAATTAACATACAGTTTCACAAATAAAACTCTTTTCCTTTGAGTGAGGCGTTTCGATTTATATTTAAATCATCGTCGGACTGTCAAATTTGACTGTTAACAAGGTTACCCAGATTACTTGCTCACTAACAAACTAGATCCTGTTTTTGGTCACGTACGTCCTGAAATATGAAGAAAACTTCTTCTTTCGGTGCCTATCCGGTCCGAATGTTGGCGATCATTTTGGCTATCGTGATCTTATTCACGGCTGCTCTAAAGAGCCCGGTGGTTGTCAGAGAGAACCATGTTCTCAGATTTTTCAGCCAAGAGATCCTTCTGCAGCCTGGACCACGTTTACTTTGGATTTTCCCTTGCAGTATTTGCTATAGTAGACCATATATTTTTTCTTTACGCATTATATGACCCAGGTATTCTAACTTGCGTATTTCTATGGTGGTTATTATCTCCGTGGTTTCCTTCATTCTTCGAAGGACTTCTTCCTTACCTAATTAAAAGTTTACATCGCAGATGTCTCTGTTTTTTTCCGAATGCGCGGCCCTTCTTGATAACCATGTTATAAACTAAAAAAGTATCGCTTTACATCAACGCTATTTACTAAACTCCAAATAGCTTGAATTGATTCAGTTAACGGTGGATATCTATTTCGTTGCCCATAAATTCTGAATCCCCACTGGGGTGTAAAACTTCATATTATCTTTCGTTAGCTAATATAATCTTTTTACGTTTTTCTGCTGGTATCGATTTCATTTGAGATTAAAAGGGACAAAATTTAGTCTAACTGTACAGTGCAATCGGATGGTATATACGTAATTCAGTCAATGGTGTGATAGCAACATCAACTCGTCTCTTAAGTGTCGTCCTCATTGGCAACTTACGAAGTCTGGACTGTCTTGAAGTGGCAACAGATGTCCCTTACGACATTTGTCAACAAGGGCGAACTGATTTACAGCGACACTTGGACACTTCAAGAATTTATTTGATATTGTCCACTTCTATAAACATTTATTGATTTCGTTTTAGAAATATGAAGCACTGTATAGGATAGATGGAAAACGCATTTCTTACAACATATCTCTCTCAAAATGGTTAAAGCAAGTGGCTATCATACAGGAGATGCGGAATTGATCCCCAACCAATTTTTTACCTACTCTAATTATGAGTGATACTCAAACAATAAATCTGCATCTTAATGTATAGTTTTTGATGCCCTCAGATTATCTGAAACATCGTTATTCCCAAGTCCTGATAGAACCTGTTGTCCCTGTTGTCTCCGTGTTACCCACATCAAAAATCAATTTGATTTTGGGCGTCAAGTGAGACAAAAATAAGTTTTTTCTATTACATCCACAAGCGAATGTTCGAGTTCAATAGCATTTTGCTTACTATAAATAGAATACACTAATGCGGAACGTTATTCAAAAAAAAAAAATGTAAGTATCAGTAGGGTAAAGTTAGATGAAACATTATGGTAATTTGAAATGACACAATAGAACTCTGTAACATTGATCAATGTCGATTTCGTTTTACTCCTCATTATCTATTGAGAAAGCATTGTTGAAAAATTCAATTTTGAGACTTTTCATGACTTTCATTGCATTGCCACTACTGCGAGAGCGATGGAACTCGAGTACATATCAATTTTTGAGAATCGGCTCAGTGGCGGCAGAGTGATGATTAAAAAGAAATTAACACCCAAACTTTTTGCGTGATGGAAAACTGCATCCTCTGGCATTCAGACATATCTGTTAAACATAACCAATTTTTGGCTCGCATGCCCTGACAAAAAAATACAATTATTTTATACATATTTAGATTTTTCGTTACAGTCTGATACTACTACTCTTCCAGACAAGAAGAGAGAGATAGAATGACGGTTTAAGTCAGCCTAGTGAGGGCAGAGTAGAAAACTTATAGGAAGACTTTCCGATTGTTTGCCTGCTCTTTTTTAAAATTTTAGGGACATATAAGAAAAACGATAGATTTATGAGAACATTGGAAGATATTTCAGATTTATTGGGAATGAAATAAATTATATAGTCATATTTCAAGCTAGCAATGTCCCTTAAAATAATTTACCAATTTTCACTTGTTTGACGTTTGTTTTTTTCCGGTCCGGTCGCGCTATGGGATTTAGAAAATTGTACTCAAAGAATATGCAGCCGATTTTGAGTGATCACAAGTTTTGCCAAATTTCAATGTTCAATGATACCAGACTCCTATTATTTAATTCGAAAATTAGAGCTGTTCAAAAATACGAAGAAAATGGAAATGACAGCATAAAATAAAATACATTATGTATTAGTCACTTATTTCAATTAACAACGCATTGTATAGGAACAGATACCGAATTAGCAATACGTTTTTATAATGATTATGTGACTCAAATTTAGAGATAAACCATTCATTCCTTGAGAAAAAACAAAAGAATTAAATTATTGGCCCACAATCTGGGTGGGGGTGGGGGTATGCAATCTTCCCCTCCCCTTGTATACGCCTTTGAGTCAAATTTGTGAACATTTGTAATCGTAATTTCTAAAACTTATCTTGTGGATTTCTCTCTCATTATTAGCGGCCAGCGAAAAATATGAATTTATAATCGTATTGAATTGAAGTTATTCAACGAAGAACGTAACACCTATTTTGTTCGTTAGTCGGTTCTACTGGATCTACAGCAACTATCACGGCACTGCGTCTGTCTGCGATACCAGATCAGGATCGCCAGATGCAAGATTATCGTGCAGTGTTGCCACTAATATCCATATTTTATATCTATTAAGTGTGAATATTTATGCGATAATAGCTGTTTTCTTTGGATCTTATCGAAGTAAACGTGATTTGTATAATCTGATCACTTGCGAGAAGTGGTGACAAATAAATGTCACTTTTCAATTTGTTACATGCTGAACTGTATGTACTCGATTATGTGTGTAGTAGATGCTGTTTTAAAAAAAACTAATTATTTTTAGATGAGACGCGTAGAAAATAACAGGTCCAATATGAACTGAATTCATTGATATATGATCCACCTTTTTTTTTTCCTCTGCTTGAAGGGGCTGGACGGTTTTGAAGATGATGAAAATTTCACGCTACAAATTACTAATATAATCTAGCAGTCTCGGTCAGCTCTCTTGTTGCGGAACTAACCAGCTAGGGCGATAGTGATAATTTCTTATCTGTCTTTCTTCAGCCGCCCCTGTCGGGAAGTAGCAGTATATACAGATTATAATGATACGTATATATGTGCTAAAACTTTGTTATTCCGATGTTTATGTATTTTTGAGAAAAGAATCGCAGAGTAGCTAGTGTTATTTAGTAGGTGCCTACAGGGACAAATTATATTTTGCAACGTTACTGAATGAATCTGTTGGAAAACGACCGCTCATCCATAACGTTCGTTTGTTCCAGACAAAAACGCGCATTATGGAGGTATTCGCTGGAAAGGGCTGCGATTGCCGCCCGTTGGACGTGGCTGCAAGCGCAGATCGCCGACCTGGAGTACCGCATCCGGCAGCACACAGACCTGCTGCGTCAGGTGCGCCAGAGCAAGGGGGCAGTGCGGCTGGGGGGTGGAGCGCCGCCCGCGCATCTCTTGGCCGAAGAGATGGTCACCACGGCCGTCAACGGGTACAGGGGGCAACTGCCAGGGGCGGTGGTGACCGGCGCCTTGGCACAGCAGCAGCACTCGAAGGAGGGCGGTGATGCGGCGACGACGGCCGAAGCGGATCAGTATACGGTGAGTACGCCGAATTGGCGGGTAAAACCCTTGAACCAATGTTGGATATTAATAGACGTCGGGTCAATTTCCTAGATGATGAGCATATTGGGCACTGGCGGAAGCATATCTGCATAGGGATGCCTGTAGGCAGGCTAAAAGATTCATATCAGACTCTGATAACGTTGGACGTTTCGATTATTGATCAGAGAATCGCTCTACAACTGCTAGGGATTTACCTCGGCTCACTGTGTATTGAATAGGAATTGGTCTCTCATCAGAGACTATCACATCTGTATTATGTGCTGTGTATTGCAACCCTAGGGGAAGGTATTCGGAAATTAGTGATGGAAAAGTAGTGTAGTCAGCGGAATGGTTGGACATCATAACTTCCAGTAGAAGATCTGGTAGATACGATAGTACAGGGATCGCAAGACAAGTATATAGACCTTATTGGTTGGCTTTTTCGGCGAAAAGGAACGTAATTGGACTATTTGTCAGGCTTTTCCTCCCCACTAATAGCACATCACGCGCCTATTCGAGGTCTGTACACTGAATTCATAGTATGATTATACAGTGTCAGTTTTTATTTGGTTAGAACCGTTACAGTATTTTCTTCGTCGGAAAATATACCATCCTGCGCAAGGGAAATAAATTCGTTTGACCAATAAACTCTTCAAACTACTGGTATATGCTCTTCGGGGGTATTGTTTAACCACCTCACGTTACTATTTATTTGCGAAAATTGCAAACAAATATTTTTTTGGTGCTCTGAAGTATATTATCATGCTACCTTAAAAACAGAAAAAAGACAAATTTGATTCGGATTGAAAGCATTTTCATTAGAACAATATATACCTAATATAAGTCGTCTTAATGGTTTAGGAGTATGCATAGTAGCATGCGATTTGGGTTTTTTTATTACTCACTCTACTGCTATAGTTTCTAGATGGAATCAAACCACTAACAATTAGTAAGTTTATCAATTAGATAACATATTGGCCAAGCTCTGGTTTGCCACCAAATAATAATAGATTATAACGTTGCCGTAGCAAGTTTTTTTTAATTTCATTTAATCCTAATCATAAATTGCATGGAGACTACATCCTGAATATATGTGCCTGTGTCGAACTGTACATTATATAAACACTGGCTTTATTGTTGACTATATCCTTATATGTCGATTTGTGATGCTGGATTTGGTGTTAGATGACTGTAGATGATATCGGTTTGATTTGTTTTTTATCGCGAGTAAACTGGCAAGTGAATATACAGTTTTATTTCATAAAGCCAAACGGCACGCAAAGTATTACTTTCGCATATTGATCGATTTTGTTGTCGACACGTTTCAGTTCTTTGTGTCTAGGCGATGCAAATCAAATAACTTCTGTTTGTATTGCCAATTATATCATACCATGTCCCCGTGTTACTCGATTTCAATTTTCTGTTTGAATTTGAGCGTCAAGTGGGACACAAAGTGACTTTCTATTTTTCCACGAGCCGTCATTAGATGCAATCATGTCCGGCTTACTATAAATAGAAGACATATTTTTGTTACATTTAGTCGAAACACCAATGAGATTTTTTTGTAAGAGCTATTTTCAATAAGTTGTTTTTTATCAGTTCATCGTTATATAACCTGAAGTTTGATTGAAGTAAATTTATATATAGATCCTTTGACAAGATATTGATTGATGTATAAGCAATGTTTAATTATGCTATGAACAATTGCTACCGTTATATGATAAATAATGACATGGTTTTGAAGTTTCATATGTCTCGTGCCCATCGTATATTATTTGGGCTTGTCCAATAATACTGTTTGGAAACTGCTTCATTTTCCTTGACTTCTTGTTTCACTGATATTTTTTTGTCAATACTAAAACATAAAATTTGAACCCGTGATACAAATTGTCACTATGCACTTATCTATCAAACTATCGCAAAACGTAAATACTACATGTCTTAATGACTCAACCATATTTTCTGATATTACAATACGTTGAGTATTGTATTGATACATGACCCATATAGTCGGTAATCTTGAGCAGTGAAGTTGCATATGTATTTGAGTAAGGTCATATAGGAAAGATTTGCTGGCGTTTGACTAGTTTTTACGGTATTACGATCTCCCAAGTTGTTTGGCTGTATCCATTTGCTTGCAACTGGTGTATGAATTCACCCTATGAACTCCCCAGTCCAGTGTGTGTGACCTACTTTTTACGGCGTCCCATTTATCGTAACTACATAAAATCTACTATTCATGCAATCTCCCGAGTCAACGCGATACTGCTATTTAAAATTTAAGAGAGAGAATGGTTGAACCGAATAGTTCTGCTGAGTAATTTGTCTAAATCTGTCTACCTAAACTACGCGTTAGACCTCAGTGATTATTGATTTGAATTACATATACGAATTATTCATCTCCTATTTAATTTTAAATAATATACAATACCAAATACCTGAATATATATCAGCAAAAATGATGGGGGTTGGGGGTCAGTTTGAAGCCTAGTGATCCAGTTTGCTACAGAACTGTCTAATTATTTTTTTTATCTGGTATCGTCAGACTCGAAACGGGAATTATAAAATTTCGGGCCCACTTGTAAAAACAAATATCGCGAGTTTTTTGGTGTGTGTGAGAATTATTTAATTGGGGGGATTGATTCGATTTCTGGGAGGGATTACCCCCCCTAACTTCGCCCATCGCTACAAAAAATAATTGTACTCTACTTCTCGCGAAATGGTAGAAATGATAATTTGGATAATTTGGATTGGATTCGGAGGCTATTGTTATTTTAGAAATAAATTGAAAAGATATGAAAACTATTATACCTCTTCAAATTACGTATAACTTAACTATAATTTCTATTATTCAGGAAGTACAGGGTCAACTTGCTTGACGCTATTTTTTACACTTTTTCGTCTGTTTTTAAGCATAAAGGAATAATTGCCATATCGACATTTCACGAGCCTAGTTTTATTTTTTGATAATTAATGTTAATTCGTGGCTTGGTATTCATAATGCGCGATGATACGCTAAAGAAGACCTCACTATTCGACTCTGGACATAAATTATTTGAAGGCATCTAGCTAACTACATATGGATCGAACATTAGCCGTTGCTGCTACAAAAATGGGACTATCGATTTTTTTTATCGCACCTCGTACGTACCACCTACCTACACGACGGATTTTAATTACAGTGTGCCCGCGGTCGTCCATTGCTGAACTTCCGCAAACGGAAACTCCTGCAAGTGCGCGGTTTGCACGCGGTCTCGAAGAAAGCTGCCCGGCCTAGCACGGTGCGATGCGGTTGCTGCCGCGGAGACGCCGCCTCCGCTTCCACGGCCGCCTACGCTGTGCGACTGGCAGAGGGAGGCGGCGCTGTGAGTGGAGCGGAACAACCCCAGGTCCCGCCTATCGGCGCGTCCGCATTAGCAGTCGCGGGTGGTTGCTGCGCCGTGTGCACAGGAAGGACGGACGCCACCCATCCCAGAGACCCGCCCGACACGCAAGGACGGCGCGAAAGGGTCGCATTGCTCGATCCCGGTTACCACCCGGTCTTCTCTATGCCTGAAGGTGAGTTGCGGTGATCGATTATATCAGTGTTGACAGGTTTTCATGTAATGTTCATTATTGAATACTGAACACACTGTCTTAATGAAAATGTTATTATTACACCCTTACCTCCTATAGGTATATATACAATTTGATTAAACATTTATTCAATTTTAACATTTATTTTAAAAGTTCTCATCAAAAAATCTATTCATCTATTATGATTCACTTGTATTATTTGTTGCTTTTCTATTTGGAATGCGTGTCGCCTACCGTTACTTGAATAAGCGACTATTGATATTTGGTGGGTTTAAAGGGACGGAGCATGACACATGTAATTCTAGCTTAGGTTTGTGTTAAAACCATGGGCTTATTGGAAAATGGGGCAGCATTTATGTTTCTTTACTTTACTTTGCTATAAAAATCAAAATCTTTAACTGCCATCCTTTTATAGTCCAGTACGCATTCTAACACTTTTTATTCGATACTTCTCATATAAAAAAATGATTCTCACAGCCTTTAAACTATGGTAATACCTTTGTGCTGCCCTAAATAGCTCTTTAATTCCTTGACAAAATCACTGTATTCTAACGTTTCGATATGTGCTATAATATGTATTTGTGTTTTCAAGACACATCTGTAAATATTCATCTCGAGGCCATAATGAAGACTTCGGAGTGGCAACAGCGTTGTACCAGATTGAAGTCCCTTAAGTCGTTGACGAAACCAGAGAGATTGGAGGCGAAGGTTTTGGAGCATCGTGCCAAGAAGCTGGAGCACCGGAAGAAGTATGGTAGGTTGTTGAAGCCAAGTACCATATCTGCACTGTCCGCAAGTAAGTGTACAGCAGCTGATGTGGTGCCTTTTGCTTTCTATTTTTTTATCTGTTTGATTATGCCATCTTCTCAATCCGCCAAATAAACGCAATAGGGTGAGTTTAAGAAGTTTCATTGATTTTCTCTGTGTATTCCCCCAGATTTGTAAAAAATATATAGTTTGCAGTCCCCTAGTCTGCCCAATCAATTATTGTAGTACACATTTTTCAGTCAGTGCTTTTATCTAAAATCACTCACCAGATGTTAGAAACATCATCAAAATTAATGTTTATTCAAGTTTTTGATATTAATCTGGTTCGAGTGCTCAAGAATGACGAAACTTATTTTCAGTATTCTCATATATTGCATTTGTTTGTTAAATCAATTAATATTAGAAATTTCCCCACGGTTTTTTAACCATACATGTGTTTAATTTTTTACCCTAAAAAGCTTATCTTCCTTTTTTTATTCATACGTTGAATTGTCATTATTTTATGAGAGATAAATGATAGCAGGCTATCCTAGTTCATTATAGATTGTTTAATGGGTGATATAATTTCTGAATCACGCTTCATTTCTGAGTTGCTGCTGGATATAAAACATTTTTTCCCAAATGTCTTAAGAGAATCCTTGGACAATTTGGCTGAAACTGTAATTCGTCAGTAAATATTAGGGGAACTTGATTTGTGCTCAACCATAAGTATTTATTAATTTGAGTCACTTCGATTTCGAGAGGTATTTTATATATATAGTAATCAAACTAAATGTCTAGTCTCAGACCTGAAGTGCGTATCTTTACTTAAAATTTTCCAATTTTTATGAATCATATAACCCAGTAAAGTTTCCCTATTACAATACCTGGATAGCCTGGTTGTTTTTTCAATTGGTTGGACTCACTTGGAAAATTTGAACCGTGAGAAAGAGGCAAATGAATTGTAACTGGGTCGAGACTTTATATCTTTGCATAACGTCCCTGTGTTACCCGAATATTGAAGTTGTTTCGTATTTGGGCGTCAAACGGGACTAACATTAAATGTTTCTAATTTCCGAGGGTAAGTGCACCACTGTTGCACTATGCTCACTATAAATAGAATACAGTTGCCTGGTGAGATGTGTATTGTTCTATCAACAAATTACTTGTATGATGATTGTTTTTGATAATTTTTATTGAAGAAAATCCCATGTATTCTGAATTTGCCAAAACAATCGATGACGTCAAGATTGTAAGAGTAATGGCTTGTTTGGTTTAGATAAGAGCTATGATTCACGACAGCATAAAATCGTGAGACTGTGCTGGCCAGAAATGGAGCAAAATATATTTAATTCAACATTATTTATCAGGATGATGATTATGTAGAAGTTTTTCATACATCCTCTGCAGTTAGATTGGGTATAACATTTATTTACTGCTCTTTTTTAACTGTAATAATAAATTCAATTGACGCGACGTATTATTGATATATTACCAGTACTTTCTGGTATCAACTTATATTTGATAGTTACAAACCAACATAGGAGTAGACTAGCTATATCAAGTATACAACATTTATATTGGAATTTAGGAATATGCCTTTTTTCAAAGGAATTCCAATTTTTCATGAAATTGCAATTGACTCCTGGCGACTGCCCAAAGTGAATATACATTCCGTCTCTGGCTACGGCTAATCAAGCACGCGTAATCCTTTTCGTGTAGATGCAGCAGATCAAAAACGAAAACTGTGTTTCTAGCCATTTAAAATACGTGATGAATATATATTTTTACAGAAATAAAAAGCAAGATTAGAGGCAGAAAGCCAGGTCGACACGGTCTGAGCCGGCTGCATAGGAAACGGCTGTCTAGCTCTAAAGACTCAGTGGACCAACCGAATAATCTGTCTAATGATGGCGCTGACGAAGAAGTGGAATCCATCGGTAACAATGCCAATATGGGTACTAGGTATGCATATTCTAAAAACAAAAAATTACATTTATCTTTCTGTAACGTACGAAATTATTATTCGGTTGTTGTGTACAGAAACAAATTTACTTCCCGTACCAACAACAGGCGATCTGTCGTATCTTTCCCTCCGCAGATCCCTAGTCTAGTAGCTCGAGAAGTATCATTAGGATTTTAATAAAATTCTGGTACTGAGCTACTATTATAGAAAGAAAAACCTCTTATTCGAAAATCAGTACATCGGAGTCATCATTACACTATAGCAATACTTAATAAATTACTCCTACTTAACGCCATTTTTTCCGTTCAATTTTTAATTGAATGAAAATCGGAACTTTTCAAATCTAGTTGAATTTGCGCTCTGAATGAAATACAATAGTTTGAACTCTGCTTTTGTATAACTAAGGAAACATTCAACAGTATCGATGTGATTGTGGTTCAATTTTTTCAGTTGTAAATATTCTAAAGATTTCACCACTTTCAAGCTCATTACTCAAGTAATAACAATCATGTGTATTTAACTATATACCAAAAATTGTTAATTAGATCATCGGATTCGCCCAGTTCATCGCCATTGCTGCATATGCAGCCCATCAGCGGATATAACAAGAGGAACAGGGTGCAGTCATATGACATCGATAATATAGTGATACCATACAGTGTAGCAGCATCTACCAGGGTGGAGAAGCTGCAGTATAAGGAGATATTGACGCCAAAGTAAGCTGAACTTTTATTTGATATATGTTTTATTTCTAGAATTTTATCATTTCAAAGTACGTACGTATGTTAGGCTTCAAATAGAAAAGCTCCATGGCTTGCGCTTTCTTGACGTACAGTAATCTAGCATACATATATTACAACTATGAGAATATGAGAAAACTTTAGAGTTAATTTTATAAGATTAGATAATTTATTAGTACTCAAACCATTTTGAGGTATTTCAAATCTATTTTGAGGTCTGGCTACTTTTTTTGTCATTTGGATATCATCACGAGGTTAATTAATGAAACCTTGTATCAGATCAAATCAAATTATATAGATTGATAGTAAAAATCTCATTCTATTGTGAGTGAGTGAGTGGGACACATTGTCTTTACGTCTATCCACAAATGAATTTGGAGTGGTCATAATAGTTGACTCACTAAAAATGAAATTAACAGTGCATAGTACTAACTCATTTGTGGTAATATTATATAAATATAAATATTATATATATACCTTATTTTTATAGATGGAGAATTGCAGAACAAGACGGTGACAGTTTATTCGACAAGGATGATACAGCGAAAGATCCCGGGGAAGATAGCGATGTAAGTGTTTTATTTCCTTATCAACTCTGCATACTGATGTGATTATTTTTGTATACTTATCAGTAGGGCTATCTAACTATCCATTAATTCATTAGGCAAAACGTACTTCAGGGGCAACCTGTAAAATTCTCGATATGGAACAAATGTAGAGTTTGTATAAATCAGGTTTATTGTGATAAGAAAATCCTTAGTAGAGCTATACCCAACTAGACTTAAGTCAACCTATTAATTGAAAAGATAATTGTTCTTCAGTACATATTTATTTTAGAGACTGTATATTATGTATAGAAGTCCGTATACAAAACAACTAGCCCATATGCGTAAAAAGCCTGTCCATTAATAAATGAATTAGTCCAATTGCACAAAGACTCGTTCGTCTATAGGTATATTGACTGTCTGAAACCAGGCTGTTTAATATTACTTGGTCCATACAAGCAGATTTTTTCATTTATACAAGTTACAATTCCAGTGATTCAGTATAATAACTTCGTCATGATCATTACTCTAAAGTTACATTTGTCTTGTATTGAAAATTTATTGTTTGGGTGAAATCCGTTTTTTTCTTGCTTCTGGGTAATGTGAATTAGCTGAATTGACTTCAAGTTGAGAGCTTTTATAAAAATCCATTTCAAAGCGACGGTTGATAATGAACCAAATGTTTTCTTTAGGTGGAAGACATGTCCGAGGAGGCGGTCATATCCCGTCACGACCGTTGCGAGCACGAGGAGAAAAAGCGCTTCCTGAGTTACTTGAAGCTTCCACTCGGGCACGGCAGACAGCGTTCGCACAAGCGCACTGACAGCAGGGCCGAGTCGAGCGGCGCCAATACGCCCGACCCTATGTCGCCGCATAACGCCACCCCCAACAACGGAGCCGCCGCCCCCAGCGGGCCGACATTAATTAGCGGCGCCGGGGTGGAATCTTTAGAAGGGGCAGCCAGCACTGGTGGATCGCCGATGATCTCGCCGCCCGCCACGCCGCAGTCGTTACAGGTGAGTTATTTCCTATGAATACCTGACCTACTCTGCAATATACATGTGACCTGCTATAACATGGCTATTTTGTCTACTATCTATACTTACCAGTATAGCTTGGCGGCCAACAGTAGAGAGAAAATACGTTGTACGTACATATATCTATCCCAGGTAAAGGTGTGAAACGACAGTCGCCAAATATGGCCATAAGTGACGCTGCCCATCAACGTCTCATAAAGTCGATTTGATTTTGGTCAACTGAACAGTTTTATTATAGCAGTATAATGAGTCATAATTAAGCACACCATTTTTGAATTCACTTTAAATACAGATTTGCTATACCAGATACATCAGTGGACGAGATTGTCTTGAATATGGTTTTCCCATTTCACGTTTAAAATATTGTAAATAATGTAGATTGTATAGAGATATTGTAGAGATGCTTCTACGTGGTGAAACTTATGATAGCGTATAATTATTACACTAGGTTTCGCAAATTAAAAAAGTCGAATCTGGGACGTCTAAATTTTTAGTATCGTCATACTGGATGTAAAACCAAATTTATCAAATATAGTATTCCATTTCCCATGCTCAGCTATTTATCTATTGCATTTGCATCAGGGTGAAATGAGACCCCTAAAATCTGCGTGGTAATTGCACAATTTTATCTGAATATTCAATGTTCAGTATTCAGTCACTAATTTCATTTGCTAATAAATGATTTATTCCAAAGTTCTCTATATAAAATATTCCAGCTGGACGACACTGGTCCGCTTCCCTCGATAGCCGTATTGCGCAGACGAACAATGTCCGCGTCTCGATGGGGCCAGGCCTCCAAAGAGGAAATTGAGGCCCCCGAAAGCGCTGCCTCTACAGCAGCCGCCGTGGAAGAGGTAGCTCCTTACGACAGGCGAACCTTTCCTATTGCTGAGGACGTTTACGAGCAGATGATCAAGAGCACGCCGGAAAATCATCAATTACAAACAAACACCAGGTTATATATTTTTCTTTATATTACTGTAATCATTAAGGTGTGGAATATCACTACAAAATCTGTACTTTTCTTTAAAACTTGAAACTGAATTAATGTTCTGTTGAATAATACAGCGCACAGAATCGATGCTAACCTCAGGGATCTAGGTTGTTATATCAGAGTTGGAGGATTAATTGAAACTACAATTTATCTTTTTGTCATAATGTAATTTGTATAGACACTTTTGTGATGCTCGAATTCGGAATGATACATCTGAAACCAGGAATATAAGGCATCCTCGTACCAGAAAAAAGGCTGCCTGTCTTATGGAGAAAACGTAACATACAGCAGGGTATTCCCAAGTTAACGGATAGAACAATTAATTAAGGGTAAATCAAATAGACAAGCTGTAGGATAAATTTCAAAAGTTACATTACAACTCGTGTAAGCTTTTCAAGATGGTAGTTATTCTTTCATTGCTGTTATTACAATACAAAAAAGTGTTCACAGAAGTCTTTCAAGAGAAGCGTTTTCCAAAGGTGTTTATTTCTGACAAATTATCTATTATTGATCATAATCTTTACATGAAAGTAAATCAAAATTAAAAATACAGTTAATTGAGCAAATAATATAATGCTGATTCATAAGATGGCATGTGAGTTTTCTTTGGAATGTAATTAATGAAATGGTATGTTTCTGTGTGTAGCGCTCAAGATTCGACCGACTTTGACACATACTCGAGCTACTTGGCCGCTGGCAGCTCGAGGAAAGACTCCGGGGGTACCATGGGAACCGGGGGCGCCGGCGACGCTGATTCTATCGCCGATTCCGAGTCGACCGAATCGGCCGTTGGGGATTGCGAGGAGGATCCGAACGACCCCGAGTGGATTGATATGGAGCGCGCCAACAGGGACCGGTATAAGAGATAGGGAAGGCGGTAGGGGAAGTCCCCGCACCCTTCTTCAAGGTCAGTGTCAAAACCCGATGCGGAGAATAAGTACACATTCTTCCAAAGTTGCTTGTAGCTGCCATCGGCCCATGATGTCCATGTAATGTAAGCGGTTTTGATCGCATTGCTTTTCGTTCGTTATCTGAGAAAGCAAAGCGATAACCTATCTACCTGGCGGTAAAATAGTCTTTAATGTATGGTATTCTTTGAGGCTGCCTTTTTATTTTTGGGTTTGATCTGCATGTGCCGCAACAAATTATTACAAGTTATATTTCTTGAACTACCTTGATATGTCAACACTTGATAAATGGTTCTACAGATATGACGGTTAGGTGAGAGACTAATTTATTATGGGCTAAGGTTCACGGACTGCTCTAATTTACAAATAGCAAATATCAGAACAAAAATGTTTCCTCGTTAAGCAGTGTTTCATCGTTCGTTGGTAGTTTACGGAACTATTTCTCAAACTACAAATACAATAAATAGTGATGAGAATCATCAATTTTAAAAATCTATCTCCACTGATAGTTTTTTCAGTTATAAGAAAATTAACAATCAGATAGTGACTACACCCAAAAATATAATGAATGCATGACACGCGATTTCAGTAAGATTGTATTTTCAATAATAATAATAATATCCACATTGTAATAATTTATCTCATTAAGAAATGTATTGTACAAGTAGTACTTTTGTTTTAATAATATTGAGGAGACCCGATTCACGAAAAGTGATAGGTCGTCGTTATATGTCGCAACATAAAAGAGAAACGTAAGTTACAGAATTGAGACACTAGAAATTTACAATATTTTCATGTCGATGAGCAAGAAATGTTGTTGGTGGGCTTATAAATGGCAAGAATTTAACACCATCTTCTAGGAATATGTATTTAAATTTAAATTCCATATCATAACAGAAAATAACAGTGTGCATCCGTTTTTTTTTAATTTACAATTGATAATCAATAATTTATTATTTATAGTGTACTTTGGTCTAGGGCCGATGGTAGAACAAACGAACTCCTGATGGGCTAAGATCCATCAGAATCTTTGTACAGCGCTTAGACTTTATAAACTACTAATAAAATAGAAATACTTCCACAGAAACAAGTTTTTGTAGTTGTTATAACGACTTTGAGACAATTTTTCACACTCAGCTACGATTTAGTTGTTTCAATCCTTAAGTTCAAGGCAAATATTAATAGTACCCATAACAATCAGAAGTTACTGCATACGTTACTGTGTGGCTGATAAAAGAATTGTATTTCCAGTTTTATTCAGACTAAAATATCTAGTTTGTTTTTTTTCGGAAATTCAGCTAGTATCCATATATCTAAATCTTGTTCGCGTTAGTCATCAGAGACTCAAGAGCTGTTTTCCTATATACAGGTGGAAATCCTGTTTACTTTATACGTTTTCTACTTTTTTAAAAGCCAATTTTATTTTTAACACTCAATTTTTTTTTAGATTGCTAGAAACCCCGCACTCCAACCATCGGATTATCTTGTAAAAACTATGAAAAAGCTAGAGACATATTTTGATTGTTTGTTTAAGGAACCATTTACACGAATGGTGTATTCTCCCACTGTGTACACAGCTTTCTGAAGATATAGGGACTCAGCCCATTTTTGCTCGAGACCTGATTCAGGTTTTAGGACTATTTTACTACTTAACTGCATATATGAAGAGTGATTATGTAATTTAAAATATTGATTTGTGACTTTTAAGACGCCTTTTAATAATTCATAATTTGGTCCTCAAAATTAAACTGGTATTTCGTGGAAAAGAATTGTAGCCTATTCCTGAGCGACCAATTGATGGATGTCATTCATTAAGGACCATACCTTTATTATCAAATGGGGGACTTCAATCAAGGTTAAAAGCTTTTAGCCATATGTTTTTTCTTGACCACTGAAGTAGGTTATTATAGGCGTCAAACGATATGATAACTTCATCCTAGTCTAACAGGTGCTCACCATTAGATAAACTGGGTGTGTCTGTTATGAATCACACAGTGGCATTTCGTCGTTTACTTAAAATACAAGATAGTTCTTGTTCGTGGCCACCAGCTGCAACTACTATTGGGGTGTAAATGTTTAGTGTTGCCTAATCTGATTTTTTGGACGTCACGTTTGACTGACGTCTGTTAACTGTTTGTGTATTAAGACACGTTTTCTATGCGTACTTGGGCGCTACACAGGAAATTATTCACTTTATTTTACACCTGCAAAAATAAACTACAACAGCTGCTATATGAGAATTCAATTTTAATCTGACTTAAGGTTGTCAACATATTCATGTTGACGAGCGGTCTTCAATACCTGATTTAAATGAGCAAAAATCTGGCTTTGTTCCAATTTCTTCAACAAGAGGCGTTGGACTACTAATTAATCAGTTTTTTTTTGTTTTTTCTACTGTTAAGTACTTTAGTCGATACGTTTCTGTTCTCATTCTGTATTTGTAATTAGAGCTTCGGATTTTGTATTAATAAATATTTAAAAGTCTGTGATTGTCGTAGATATACTTATATATCAATACTGTTGTTGCTTTTTAGTATTGAATATAATCTTATGAAAAGCAAAATACAGAATTCAAAGCTTACGTTTTTTTTTGTTGTATTCCTTTTCTTTTGTACAATATTATTTTTTAAATGTTGGCGTTAATAAAGTTTACTCCTTGGACCATATGCATATTGATTTTGATGTGAACGTCTAGTGTTTGGTTTGGGAGTAGCTGATTTGGAATGTTGGATGGTTTAGAATAACTCATGTGATGACAAAGTTGGAAGGAAAAAGAAGATGCACCTTTTATTTTTTTTGATACTATTTGTAGCATTTAGCAAAGAGTTCTTAAAAGAGCAAGCGAAGCGTCTGATCATTTTTTTACCAAAACATATTGTGCGCTAAGTAGACGCGCTGGCGTGTCTCCATTTGAAATAACGTTCAGATGGGTAGTATATTCAATGAACTCTTGTAGACGAGACTTAATTTAGTGTTCAACGAATAGAATAGAATTTAGATAAAAAGTTGTGTAATTATCACATAGTTTCACAAATAAAACTTTCTTTCAGTGACACATCTACAATCTATATAAAATAGAATTATTGAGTAATTTTTGTAATTTTGGCTGCTCTAAAAATCAGAAAAATGATAAAAGGCAACAGAAATAATAACCTCAGAGTAGTGAAGAATTAATGTATTTTATTTCATGTCGCAAGAAATCTCAATCAACTAACAATGAAACTGAGATACGAATAAAAATCAGTGAATAGTTAAACAATTGGACTTCTTTCTCATTGTTTTTCAAACAAATCCATTTGTTTGGTATTTTTATACCATTTGACAACCTAAAAAAGCGCAAAGAGTGTCTATTCATGAGGAGCCGTTAAAATATCTGATAAATGTTAGCCGTTATCATGAAACATACATCGGTACTCAGGTCAAGTGATTTCACCCAAGGTAAATTAACCCCTTGGTTCATTAGAATATAGTCGTAGCTTAGATGTCACAACTTCGTGTTCTATGAATCTTTATATCAGGCTGGTTCAGAGATAATTCAGTAGCCTTTTATAACTGTTAAGCCAAAATTCAAGAACGACCATTATTGCAGTAATATTGGGATGGTAGGGTTTGATATACGAGTGATGGAATGCTTTGAAGCTGTAACAATAATAGCTATATTTGTTGGAGTAAAATTGAGTCATACTGCAAACATTAGTTTTTCTAAACCATCCACAATTTTGAAAGAGCTGTTATAGACAAGTAATACACATAATCGGAAAATCGGCGAACGCTTGTCATATATGGACTATATGAACATTTCTACTACTTAACCTTGTTGTAAAGAAGTCTTATCATTAAACTGTATAGTTAGTTGTAAGCAGCGTACTCGCCACTCAGTCATAATTTTGTAAGATTGTTACTATATCAAGAATCAAATTAAATGCTATTACATTTTTGACATATGGAACATGTGAAAAATTGCATGGTCATAGAAATGACAGCACATGCATACTGCATTACCAGCTCTCGGACATTTATATGGATTAACTGCTACTTGATGACTTACAATTCAAACCTTGGCAATTTAAGACGTGAAACATTTCAAAAATAAAATACTTTTTTATCAGGGGCCAATGATTACAGGACAGACGATGGTCAGACAGGCCGTCAGAAATGGCTTATTATTGCTAAGATGACATATTTTCGCGTTCATATGTATAAAGCTAGGTTTTTTTTGCAAGAAAGTTTAGTTACTACGTATGATGAAAGGTTAAGTCTAGCAGGCAGAGTGGTGCAATAGCTATTTATGTGTAGAGCTATGAAATGACACGGTTTATTCGACTAGTATGTTTCCGTGACGAGGGCCGCTATGAAGTCTGTAGTTTTTTTTATTGCACTCACTTTCCCTGAAATATTCCCAATATCACTGGTGAAGTTATTGATATGGCAATTCTATCTTGCTTGCTCCATTGTTTCTGAAGTTGTCTGTAAACTACTACTACTAGTTGCGTGGTTATGCAAAGTAATACCTTTCAGAACTGTCATTTTTGAAATGTTAAAATTACAAAATCGATTGAAAAATTTTTAATACGAGCAGAGGAAGCTAGTAAGCTACTGTAAATGCTATATCACATTTGTTATGCCTCTTTTGAACCAGTCATGACCTAGCAGTAAGAGCATCCAGAGCTCTGGCTATTGAGTTTTGCTTGTCTTAAAAGTTGTGCCTACAAGCCGGTAAATATTAAAAATCTGTATATAATGATGGCAGTGAGAATGGTTGGGTAGAGATGTCAGCAGGCTTATAGTACCTTCAGATGATCGCTGAACTTGGCAGAAGTGGAAAGTAACCTTTCAACTTATGTCATTTGCTAAAATTTTTGTGGTCTATTTACCTGGCTTTCACCAGTCAAGCTAAATCTATTTCATTACAAACACATTCAGAAAACGTCCTTTAGCTGTGAATGGTTGGAAGTCACTCAAACTACATTATGTACGATGTTCTCTTAATGCAATTTTAGTTTTCCAGTTCAACATGGTGTACATTTGAGTGAGTACTATAGCGCCACAATTTTTCACATAATTATCCCTGATGAACTGAACATCTATCAGAAATGCCATCGCATTGATTCAAACCTTGATATAGTCCGCAGCTTGAAGTTGCGGCTGAGGTTGACACATGGCCCCAAAGTTCACAAGTGAAGTCTAACTGATTTGTTCTTATTTTAAAAGTTGGATTTCACTCTACAAAAAAATAAAAATTAGTTACAAAGCATTTTAACTATGGTAAATTTGTTAAAAGTAATGGTACTCTTTATAAGAGTAGAATGTATGATGAAGTGTTATTGTATTATTATTCACTACGTCAACTAAACTAGTTTACATTATCATTACAAATTATTGTATAATGTTAAAGATTGTAAATTATATGCATAAAAAAAGAAAATAAATAAAAAAAGGAATAAAATATTTATTTTCAAACGCTTATGTAGCCAAAAAGGTTAAGTTCAGTAGTTGGTACATGAATTTTTATAATGCAAATATGTTTTAATATTACGAGATCAATAAAATATAACACACCTGGATATATTGTTTTATTCCTCTTCCAGGGATCAAAGGATTTTGTCTGGTCAGGATGCAAAATTACTGGTATGCAATTTTTAATGCATAAAACCATTCGCTCTCTTATATTTTAAATGTAAAATAAATGTCAATACCTGAAACATGATCACATGAAATATTCAGAAAGCGATGGAAAATTATGTTAGGTGTATTGACCCTGTATTAGCATTGGTCTGTTGGTCGTCTCTTCTCTAGTTTTATCTAATCGCGTGATCTCAGTAGGTGCGTTGTAGATTTCTGGTGCTCTCTTTTTCCAAATATGTGCATTGGACGTGGAGTGAAATGCAAGTAATAACAAGCTATCACATATTTCGGATAACTCCAAGACGTAGTTCATGGAATTTGTTGGAAGTGGGCTAAAAAATCCATCGAACTTTATTTTTGAATGTGTTTTTAGGTAGCGGGTAACTTAAACCCTCAAAATAGTTCATTCTAAACCTTGACTGTCTATAGACAAGCCACCAACAATCTCAGTGACCACAATGTTGATGAAATTTGAGGATATTACTGTGGGTCAAGAATACTGCTTTATTTATCTGACTATAGTCCTAAACATCTAGGATAAAACTCTACTGATGTATGAGATTAAAGCGAAATGCATCACAAAAATCAAACCTTATTGATGAAACCTTGTGTGTAAATTGCACCATGTTAGTAACTTCTGAACTCCAATATGAATTATTAATATGATCAATATAAATTCTTTGAAGTTTTCTGGAATCTTTCTATAAAAGTGTTTGAATTATCTACCATTGTTTCTGGGAATATCTTTTAATAAATGCACTGATGAAAAAAATGCCTATTTTCAAATAACTGCGTCAGGTCATAGTTTTTAACATGCACTACTCAAGATCACTGGCTAACAACAAATAATTTTCATCCCTCTTCACTTAAAACAATTAAATTTATCCCTGGTACCCCGCACCGCCCCAAAGTATGGTATGCTATACAGGCGGATCACGTTTGAAAGAGATAAGATTCATTATTGCAGGAATGTGCCTGGAAGGAAGATGCATGGAGGTGTGCATGGCACTGGGAACCGAAACAGGTAGATATTTGCCATCTCAATGGTGGCATATTTAGCAGAAGAGAAACAGTACATGACATATATTTCAATTATATTAAATATTATTTTTCCGTATCTGCTCATCACATCCTACTTTTCGCGATGGGTTAATAAATGAATTGGAATTTCCCCTAGCCAAAGGAAACACTTACATTTTAAAGATTTAATAACACATCTCTAGAATAAAAACATGACTGACTATATACATTATCAAAACAAATTTCCATTTCAACTGCTTTTTAGACTTTAGGCACTTTAAGTGTATCTGAGTATAATGAACAGCTGTTAAAATGGAAACTTTACATTAAATAGAAATATATAAAAACGTCATATTCCAAAATGCCCAAAATATTATTGCAACGCATTAAATGCTGATCAGTCTTACCTGGAATATTTAATTTGGACCCTTAAAAGTAAGTAGAATTTGGAAGCCACAAGTACAGTAGACTAGGATACTAAATTCATCTAATTTTGTTTTCCATTAACCACCTTTTACAGAAATTCTGGCAATGTTGTCAAGTCATACCAATAATAGCAGTAGTATAGCAGAAAAAAACAGAACAGATGAAATGGGTTATTTTCTATGGTATATTCTACAAAAGTAGATGTTAGTGAACATTTGTTATCTATGCCTTGAAGGATTTTTAGAGTATCAGCTGATTTTGCTGGACAGCAACCCAATTAAATTCATCTAGGGTTGTTCTTTTGACATCTGGTTTTGTAAGATCCCTTAGAAAATGGGTATTACAACCATGGCGTTGAACTAATGTACAATATATGTTCTTTCAGTTTCCAAATCAGTGATCTAAAGAATATTACGTCGCACCACTGGCCATGAACATTCGTATATAATTATCTTCTGAGGAAATCAGAATATCATTTTTGCTTTCCGTTAGATCGTCAGAAGGCCGTTCAGTTCGACATATTCTAAAAGCGCTTTTTTGTTAGCCTCTCTATGTTCTGCATTTGTTTGCATGAATGAGGCGCCCTACTGTTAACGCTAGGCTTCTTAGGAGAACTAGGATCTATTACACCAGTGGTATTGAATAAATTAACTTTATAATCAAAAATGTAGTATGATACCTAAAACCGTCCAACGAGCTAGTACGATGGGACGCGTTGAATCCAGTAATTGATTGTAATCAAGTGGCAGTCAATTAGATGAATTTGAATTGTATTCCACTGATAAAATGATATAAAATGTAAGTTATTTTGAATTCAAATACACCTACATGTTGTATACAAACTATAGCTCTATTGGAAAACCAAGAGAAGTGGAATACCACCTGGTAGTCAGTAATTGAGATGATCTATGACCTGTATCAAAATAAGCTGAACCTGAGACAGCATTCTCTATAAGTGCATTGTACGGCGCAATATGATCCTCCCGAAATATTGGACATAACCGAGTTCATTAACTTCTGATGTGTTATAATAGCAAATAATTCTAGCTTGACTGTAGTCGATTGAGCATTTAAGTTCATAATAAAAACGATTCACCCAGTTGATATTTGTTAGTATCAAATATGTTCAGTGTGATACTCATTCAGATGCATAATTACTTCAATAATGGATGAGATGACTAATTCCTTAGCTTCAATATTATACTATTTTCTCGGATGTTTAGCGCGATTTGACGTGAATTAGCTACATGTTCGCTAATTAGCTGTTCGGGTCAATTCAGAAAAGATTGACCATAATATTCGGGCTGGTAAAATAAAGGTTTATAAGGTTTAATTATTCCTAGTCAACCCGCATCTCCCTTGTAGCAGCTGTTCCAGAGAATATCATTTCCTGAGACCTGAGACGCCGACTTAGCGAGACCAACAACATGATCGTGCTATGACATGTTATGTTGATGTTACTGTCAAACACTCTTTATACGGCACTTATTATACACAAAAAAATTATATAATTGAGAACCCAAGTTCAACAATCTTTCACCGTAGCGCTCCAAACCAATTTGATTTTCCAATAAAGCTCGATACACTTGTCTTATTTGAACATCACTTTTTTGTCTACGACTTACAATAACAAAAATTACGGACGAATACAAAGTAAAAACGACTGTTCAGTATCTCTAATGGTAAACAGATACATGAAGCTATAAAATTGTATAGTATAAAAATTAAGCAATAGATATATGTGTATATAAAATTGATAACTTAAAATTACAATATGTATATATCATTCACCTCAAGCTGCATATCTAGCAAAAAATTGCTTCAAAAACATTCATATGACACATCGACAGGGTAGAGGTTTTTGACATGCAATTCTCAAGGAGTTTTGTTCTTCATTTGGTCACATAAGTAGACGTATCGAATACTATTTGGAAGAGAACAATGATGGATGTGTGAAATATCATTCAATTTGAGTTATTTTAATCAGGCAAACAACAGATTCACTAAATCTCAAAAATCGTTTCGTCAAGAGACAACTTGGCTTTTCAGGAAGTATCAGCTATTGTTTTTTGTATAACACGAATTCTGAACCTTGCTCAACTTATTTCTACAAATTAAATGATATTCTGTCCCTCAAATGGTAACAGATGTAGCAAATCTGATATCACCGTTCATGTTTTATGCAACATTTTTTTGGCTGCCCTAATAAGTGGTGTGAGCGTTCTCAGCTCCATTCGGCATTCTAGGAACTCGTGGTTTAGTAGTTCATCTGCAGTTGCACGATTGTCCACATCAACCTATAAGTTATAACAGTGGCATAATTAGAAGACATCTCCAAGGGGAGGGATCTTGAAACAGACGATTATGGGCGAAACAAATAAATAAACCTTTGAAAAGCCATAAAGAGATTAATTTATCCCTCTACGAGAGAAACGTTTCATACTGAACACGATTCAAATGGACATTTTGATATGCGTATCTGAAATGATATATTGTATGGATAATAGCTTTATTGATAGAAATTTCGTGATGGACAAAAGCAAAATTCTAATTTCTACAACAATCACATTCAAACAACAAACTTATTTTTTCATTACATTATTTAGGAGTCTCTGAAGTCCCTTTAATCAGCCTGATTTAAAAAAAAAATTCTTACAGAATCGCTAAATAAACAACCACAATTAAACAGGCCATCACTGTCTTACTAGTTTCAATATCATTTTAGTCAATTTTGTGCATATTAACTGATAAAAATTTCAAATGAGACAGTGACATGAAGACTATAGTTAGGTATTTTGATAGTTTCTGATGTTTAATAAATTCGTCGTAATAAATAACCATGTTCTAAGGGATGTCTCACCTGTAGACATAAATCTATGAAACTCTGCAACCTAGGTGAAAGTGAATCCCATCTGGTGATCTTTGGCCTGCCATTAGCTGTTATCAAGTACAACGCCCTCAGTGGAGGCTCCCTGAGGTATGGTGGTTCTCCATCCAACATTTCCACAATCATGATACCTAGTGATGTAATTCCTATATAAGTATGGTAGTTGAAACGAGCGATTTTTTCCAATGTGCAACTATTAACTGTCAATTAATCTCAATTTATTGACAATACAACATAATATAACATTAACAAAGCATGCACAGGACTTTACAGACATCACATAAAAAAATTGGAACTTCAGTAATATCAACAATCTAGTGAAGTGAAGAAATGGAGTGGCTACTTGATGTGTTGTTTAAACTTTGATGACTGTAACCAGTAAACAGCATGATTTTTGTTGCCTAGTGGTTCCCCAATAAATCCTTCTGTGGTTCCTAACCACTTTAGCTGTTTCATTACACCTCTAATTCGTTTCTTACAAGAAAGCATCAAAGTGAACATGAAAAAACAACCTTAGAGCTCTGGGCCCGGGTAATCAGATGAGGGAAAATAAGATTTTCATAAAATGCTTTCAAAATATCTTTTCGTAAGAAATGTGAATATCCAGGGAAGGATTCTTTGTTTGAGATACAGATGAGAGAACAGTTTGCAGAAATATTTTTTTAGTTCAAGGAAAACTTCATAACCCATAACCTATTTTACCTAGAGACCAAATGTCCACTTTCTTTCCATACTTTTGTCTAGTGACTACCTCTGGTGCCATCCAGTATGGTGTGCCTACCATTGTTTCTCGCTGTTCGTTGCCTACCACATTCGCACAAAAGCCAAAATCAGTCACTTTTACTGTACCATCCATACCTTGAATCAAAAAGAACATATTTTTGTATAAGCATTGGCGGCACTTGGCAGGCTATGTAATGTTGCTTGATGATTGGTATATTTATTGAACATTACATTTGTTTTTCAAAATCTGTTATCTTCAATGAAATATTTATCAAGTAATAAAACAAGGTAAACCTCAAATAGTCAGGTGGAATTGATTATCAAAAAAATATTAATAATTTAGATATGACAACCAAATTTTGAACATACCAATGTATAGTGGGTTATCAACAATGAAAAAAATGAGGCATTTGAAACATGATTAAAAAATATATATACAAGTTTAAGTTATACCTAAAAGGACGTTATCAGATTTGATATCCCTATGAATGGTTCCCCTTTGATGTAGATAATCAATGGCTTGAAGCACCTCATAACAAACAGCTGCTATCTGGCCCTCTTTCATCACAGTCTCTGTGACCACATCTGTCAGTGGTCCACCATCTAAGAGCTCCATCACCACCCAGAGATGGTCATCATATACCACAAAGGCATCCAAGAAGTTGACAAGATTTTTGTGCTTAAAGTTTTTCATGATCTTGATTTCACTAAGAAGTAAATCTTTCTTGTGCTGCTTTGTCATGTCAATGTCCTTTATTGCCACCAATTGACCAGATTTTCTATCTGTAGCTGCAAATACTGTACCAGATGCTCCTGAACCTATAGATTCAATCCCAATAAAGTCTTTATCTCTTGCATATTGAGCTGAATGAAAAAATCAGTAGCAGATTATGAGTGTTAAGTACTTCTATGGGTAGACTGGTTTATTTCATCTTGTTACAAATTGCTTTTAAATAAACAAATAACTATCGTAAAAAAGTGATATGTGAAGCTGACCAGAACACAGACCACAACACTTATAATTGTATTAGCTTTTAGTAATACCTTTGATATGATAAATAATTGATAATTGGTGTCAAAATGCCACTACTTAGGATTTGATGAACTGTTAATAAAGCAGTTATGATGCTATCTTAATGAATGTCATCAGTATATAGTTATCAAAAATACAATGTTCTCTAGCAAGTCTATTTTTTCAGGTATTCCTCAGATGTACTAGAGCCTCCAACGTTCCTAATTTATACTTTTGATTTATCTAATTTGATCAAATATTACTCAATTCAATCATATGGAAAAGATGCGCGACTATATTTTAGCTTCCAGCTGAAAAATGTTGCCCATGCCACTACTGTAATTAACACAGATTAAGGTAACACAACAAATTATGCTAATAGTCATAATCTCCTTTTAAATTGAGCCAAATCTAATTTTGTTCCAAGAAAAAAAAACAGTTGAAATAGTAATAGAATTAAAGGTCAGTGATAAAATTATACCTTATTCACCATGTGTACAAACTTTAAGTTTCAACAGCATATAATTGCTTTCTTTGCATGACACATCACTCAACAGCCATTTCACAGCACTTCTTTACATATAATGCTGTTGAGCTTTATAAAACAAGTATTGAAAATATCATACTTCAGATAATTCTTTAAATGCCAGCATAAGTTAGAATTGAATCAGAACAAGATGCTATAGCTTGTTTAAGTTTGACAGACTTCACTTTGCATAATCACCATTATTATGTTCATGATATATCTAGTGCTTTTGTAATTAAGAAAATACTGATTTGAAGCACTCACAAGCTGCCACTGACCAAGAAAGTTGCATATATACCTAAATCTTTGTTACTCCTTTCATAATAATCATACGGATTTCCTGGATTACAGATATTCCTAATTTGTTGTAAATAATCTTCATCTGAGAGGTCAGAATGTCTTCTCATGAATTCATCATTGGCAAAATCAGATTTAGTCCTAACTCTATACTCAATGTCATCTGCTAAAGCTAGATTTTCTATACTTTGTGCCAAGTTTTTTGTTTTAACTAAATTGGTCCCATCAACTTTTCTAGGAGGTCTAGCAGGAAGTGTTGTTCTGTAGGCATAAACAAATAAATGTAATGTAAATGTAAAGTATCATATAATAGATTGAATCAAATTGGTTGGATTGACACCATATTTACAAATCTTTGCATCTAATGCATGACTGTACTAACAATGGTGGATGAGAATACTGTGCTCTATCGTATTCTAGTATTTACAACAGACCACAGAGTTGCAGTGCAGGGTCAAGAAATAACCCACTCACAAAAAAGGGTCTTCAGTATTTCTAGCACTACATTCATCTTTTTTTATAAGCCAAGTATATCACAAATTCTTCAGGAACAAGATAAGTGATTGTTATTTCAGTCTCACAAAAGAAATACTGACTATTTACTATCGAACCATTTCTAGAAAGCTTGCAATAACCTAATACAGGATGTAATACTCATACATACCTATTGGTATCTTTATCTCCTTTAGAACCATTTTCTACACTACCTTCCTCTGATGACAATGTTGAGTCAGAACTTTTATGGGCATCCTTGGACTGTGTATAGAGATCAATTTGTTTGGATTCCTCGTGTATATCATCTTCTGTAATTATATGCTTATACTCTTGCCCTTCCTTAATATTCTTTTTAATGGAATAGTTATAGTACTGCAGAACTTGTTTCACAACCAAAGGGTTCTCTTTCTGTTCATCCTTTGTGATTTGGGTGCCAATTTGTCTCATCCATGACGAAGGTAGTCCTGTCAGGATACCATCCACAGACACTGTAACGTGGATATCATGATTCACGTTTGTGGGGGCACCAATAACCGCAATGTTGATCTCTTCTTTTTTAGGTTTTCTTCTAAAAAGGAAACTCATATTTCAATATCGGTGTAGATTTTGTACATGTAGTCATCCAAAACTGCCAGGAAACTTCGTTTTACTTCTTTAAAGCATTGTATAGTGCCCCACTTTCTGAAAAATAAGCTTTTACTACTTTTATAATTTGCCAAAACACACCCTAGCCTTTAACTGTCAACCTACTGTCATTGTTGTCATTGTCAGCTGGATCCCATATTGTCAATCTAGAGACGGTAACTGTCACGATGACGTCTAGCGCCAAGCGCAGAGGCGTACCAAGCACAAAACGCAAGGTACGAGGTGGTACTGGGTTTCTCAGTTTTTCACTCTAACTGTCATTGGCGGTTCTAGGATTTAATTTAGCAGTGGATGGGCTGTCGTTTGTCGCGAAAACAAAAAAGAAACAAGTTTGAAGCAACCAGAGAAGAATACCCTCTTCCTGTAAATTAGTTTACCTTCAGCTCATTGCTTTCTAGAAATAAAGCATTGCGTATCTACATCATACGTACATCTAATCCTTAATTTGATCAAAATTGGTGCGTCGGTCGATTACAGAGGTTACGCAGTGACAGAAACGCTAATGGATAGACCTACCGCCAGACATTAGAACGATTTTGGAGATGTAAACGTAGAACTGAAAATAATATATCAAAAAAGATTAACTATTATCCAGGATTCAAAATATGTCTCTCGCTCATGCGTGTGAAGTTACCCATTGTGCCAGGTAAACTTAGTCTTCATTTCGCATGTATTCATCTTTCTTTATAGCAGGGGAAAATACCCTCTTGACTGTAGTAGAGAGACTACTAGAACATTGGTGTTTTTATGCAAGAAGCTTTGTCGAACATCTCCCCTCATTCCATAAGAAAACTATCCAACCATTGGCATAGACCCGATGGTAGTCCATAGATATCAAGCTTGATTAGATATCCCTCATGCCACACCCTATCGAAGGCTTTCGATAGATCCAGCGCAACGAATCGACACTCTCGATGGAGTTCAATCGCTCTGCTTTCTTGGATCTATGCTTGCGAAAGCTCTGCTGGCGACCATTGATGACAGTCTTCACAGCCTTTGACATGAGAGCAGAGTACATTCACAAGTCTATAGTTACTGGGCATGCTGCGCTCTTCAGGGATAGGTTGCATGTTACCGATCTTCTATACAGTAAAAACGCGTCTTACGGGCAAGTGTTTGTAAAGGACTGGTATAAATTCTACGGCGTAACGTTTCACGATGATTGTTGGTATTTGTGCTGGACCATTAGCTTCTGGAGTTCAATTTTGAGGCCATCTTTGAGCCCATGGGGATGGTAGTGAATGATGTACCTCCCTGGAGGTTTATTGTAGAATTAGCATCGAAAACTTGCCACAAGGTATCAGCTTGTTCTTTTGGGCGTCGTTGCCTTATTGGCAAGGCAATTTAATTAGTTTGCAAAGGACTGGTGTAAGTTCTGCGGCGTAACGTTTCAGGATGATTGCTGGTATTTGGGCTGGACCATTAACTTCTCTGGACCTCAATTTTGAACCCATCTTTGAGGCCATGCCGATGGTAGTAAATGGAGTACCTCTCTCTGGAGGTTTGTTGAGCAAAAACCTGCGCCAAGGCTTGTTTGGGCGTGGTTGCAACAGACCCGTCAGCGGTCGTAAAAGTGTAGACGTTCTGGCTAACAGTCTTGGGTACCGACCAAAATGATCTGGATGAAAGGCATGAAAATTGCTTGATTTTAATTTTCTGGTTGTGTTTCTCTTTGCTATTACCGATGACTCGTTTACAGTGGCTTCTAGCATCGATAAAACTGCGGCGGTTTTCAGTTTGGATTTGCCCTCTATTTTTTGTATCATTATACTGTTTTGATGTTTTTATTGTTTATTCGTGGATGCTAAAAGGTCATTGTACTTCAGGAATAAATAATAATAATAAACCGTATTTTATTCCATATAAACAGATATACTGAGTAATTTATATTATATTGAATTGAAGGCGGAGTGTAGTTCCTGGCTATTCCACTCGACCTTCTATTAACGATTGCAAATGTAACTAGCTATTGAGGAAACGCTATTTAAAACAGAAATAGACTAATAATAATGAGTGATAGACCGAATAAAGAAGGAAACTAGTCACATGGATTTACATTATGCGCACCCAAAATTTCAATTATTTCAAATCGAACAAATTTTACAACTAGGAATGGTCCCTCGCAAAGTCGTACGAATTATACCACTGATCTATTAGGAAACTTGGTCCATGATAAATTTTCTTTATTTGCAGTATGCGTCACAAAAATGCATCTTTTATTTGTGTAACTTTGTGCATCTTTATTGCTACATACAACCTTCAAATTTGCATGCATTATAACCTAAAAGCAATTGTATAGATTTTTATCAGGGACTGGAAAATACATACTTCAACACTTAAGATTCCAAGTATCAATATTTGTTAGATAATCGAGGTAAATCCGCGTTTTGTTATAAAGTGGGTGCTCAATGTGATCATTTCTGATATTCATTCGTGTAACATGACTTGAACTGGAAAATCCAAACGCATATTTATAACGGAACGATTAATCAGAATTCCGAAGAGAATAAACCTGTAATACTTGCGGCTAAGTTATTTGTCAAGTGTGTCTCAAGGTGGATAGTGCAAAAAAATGTAAGTGTGATTTCAGAGCTCTTCAATGAGCACGTTTGAATTTTTAAGGCAGACAATCGTATAAAATGTTTGGTGTTATTTGTTATTTACAAGAATACTATTTCTATAATACGCACGAAGTTGTTATACACTGAAAACAAAAAAATATCTGGCTGTCTACCTTCCCAAACATATCATTTTTAAGGAACTTCTGAAACTGATCATGTGGTTTTCTCTCCGGTTCACTATATTTTCTAATGGCCGCTAACTGACACTACATAAGAATGACTAAATATCTTTATTGACGTTTCGGCTGCCAGTGAGGATATCGATTTATTCGTATGTGGCTGCAATAAGTGGCCAGTATAAAATATAATAGCATTTGAATATTATCATCAGCTCTTCATAGATTATTACGAAAATCTTGTTGACGTTTTACATTTTCTATAAACTTCGGGCGTCTAAAAAAATCGAATCCACGAATCCACATGTTGCAATTGATGAAAATGACGATTAAAAAATGTATTTTTCAACAAATATATTTATATACAATTTATGTATTTTTTTTAGATACAAAAATATGTACGCACATAGATATATTTATATTTTCAAAATGATTATGATAAAATTTCTTGTGAATTTACATTTTAGAATCTATACAGTATAATGTTGTTAAAGTTGGAATTAAATTCTGCTTTTACTTTTAGGCAAATTTTTCGTAATAAATTTGAAGAAAATTTAAATGAAAAAGAATATAAAACACAAAATTTAATCACCAGTATGTAAACATGTCATATGTATGTACACCTCAACGAATAACCTAAAGAGAATTCGCTTCATATCGTTAAAGATTGTAGGAATGATGAATTTTGTAGGTGAATTCATGAGCTACAATATTTTATAAAAACAACTAATTTCACAATATTTGAAAAAATAAATATAACTTTTAAGACAAATTTCACATTTTGTTGCAAAATATGATGCCAACAGCGCCTGGAACAACTTGCGTTAATAAAATACATACTTTTAACCACCTAAATTCAAAATTTCATCTCTACCTGAATTTTTGCGAGGTGTTTGGTAAACGCTGTGTTCTTTCACTAGGCTATTTATGGATATTGGGGTAACTGAAGTGCATAAAATTGACAGCAAATATTGTTACTCTGATCAGCGTATATTATTTCCAGGATTAGGACAATTTGGATTATTGTGGTAGCAATCGTTCTGATGGAGTCATTCGAAACTAACATAGAATGTTCTGCCATATCATACAGAATACCAGACGTTTATGAAAACATTACTTATGATTTACAACTGAATTTCCCTGACGATGTTTTTACTGCCAGCGGAAGCAATTTCGATGGACGAGTTATTATTACTTTGAAATTTAAAGAAGTGCCAGATCGAATTAGGCTGCATGCAGACGGTGACTTTATCAATATAACGAAAATTATATTTAATAGTTTAGAACTGCCCCAGGATTACTATAAGGTGGATGTTGAAACGGACATCTTGGACATTAGAGTGAGTATAAGGGTACTGACCACTGAATTAAATGGGTGGTTGGTAGCATGAATGTTGAATTCGGGAAGCTTATCTTTGTTGGTTTTGATTGTTTAATTGTCCAAAATTCAGATGTCACTCAGATTTTACAACCTTTTCGGAGAAAGAAACTGAAGCTTGGGACTTTCCTAAGTTTGTATGGGTGGTTGCCAAGTCGTCTGCCGAAAGCTGTGTGCACACACAGAAATTCGCAAGATTCTAAGGTTTTTGAATATGCTTCCTATATTTCCAAAATTAAGTACAAGATAATCCGTACAATGCGGAACTGAGAAGTAAAATCCGTTAAAACAGATATGGTAAAAATTAGCCCTCTTCACGGACGAAGTAATCTACACCCCAAAATACAGTGAAATATTGAACACATTTAAATTGTTTGAATATGTTCAAAACATCTGAAATGCTTCGAAAAATCTACTATGTTCATAAATTGGATGAAATGAATAATAATCTATATCCAACGTCCTTTACCTACGCCAATTAAATGTTCAGCTTTATTTTCCCTCCCAACCTCCACTCCCAATTGAACCGATTTGAGCCCTCAAAAAAAACTGGTCAGGGGTTTTAGAGATTTTCAAATATTACTCCACTGTAACTATATGGTATATGTATGTTACCGTGAAAGACCGAAATTAGTGAATGTCGACATACACCGGTTAATGTCGACAGACACCAAATGTGTTGGTGAAAGACCGAACATTTATCAGTTTTATTAAAAAATTCGGACCTTCACCGGTGTATATCGACAAGCGCACAAAGGCTTCGGTCGATGTCAGAAATGACAGGTTAGAAGTGGCTTTTTGCGATTTCTTCGGTTCCCTTCCGTTTGGGCTTGTCGTCAGTTTCACGCAAGGTTTCACTGACAGTGTGTGTGCATTCCTACTAATTTGATTTTAATATATATGAGTTAGGTGTTATAATTTGTGTTCAATAGCTAATACAGTAAATACTGATCAGTTTCTTGAGAAATTACATATCTTAATTAGAAGTAAACGAGAAGACAATTGTATTTATTTTTCTCAAGAAAGGCACTCTAAAATTGTCTCTGAAGAATTTCAGCTAAAAGTAACTGCAGTACACCTTTGGACTATAGGCGTTTAAAACGTTTTGACATTTTGAAAGTTAGTGACGAACAAAAAGTTGATTGTGCCATTAAAACCAGGAGAAACGAATATTCAATATTATTTTACAAATGAAGAGTTTTTTAATACACTTTCCGAAACTCACATACGAACAGGCCTTGGAGGAAGAACACGAATGCTTAAAGAATTGCAAGTTAAATACAAAAATATTACTTATGAAGTCATAATGTTGTATTTTATAAATAAATGATAACCTATAATGTTTAATTTTGTTTTCATTTAGAAAAAAATGTTTCTTTTGAGCATACACCATGAGTGCATGATGAATGTTGACATTCGGCGGTGTAAGTTAGAAATAATTATTTTTGATCAATATATCGGACATACGCCAAGTAACTTGGTAAATGTTGATATTCACCGGTATATCTCGACATTCACCGGATTTCGGTCTTTCACAGTAACATGTATATTTCAAAAGCTAGCTAGCATCTTACTTCCCACGCCATAGGCCAAAAGTAAAACATATATGGAACCCATTTCCTTCGGTTTGTCCCTCTGTCCTTCCGTACCCCATGACTACCGTAACAAAAACAAAAAAGCGTACTATTTTAGAAAAATCATTAAATGGCGACAGTTATTAAAAAAATGAAAACATCGAACAAACTTTTTTTTGGAGTAAACATTTTTGAGTGAATAAATCAATGATAAATTACTTAAGCAGATGTTTGCTTCAGACACCGTATCCGTTGGAACCGCAGCTTTTTCATCATATTGTAATAGAATATGGCAGTTTAGTGGACCACAGTGATCTATTTGGACTGTATAAGAGCTCTTACATGGTAACCAACATAACAAGCTATTTGTTGGCCACACAATTTCCACCGTCTTTTGCAAGACGAGCATTTCCCTGCTTCGATGAACCAGGATTCAAGGCTGTATTTTCTGTCAGTATCACAGCACCTGCACATATGCAGGTGCTGTTCAATACGCCCATGTATAGCCAAGAGACAAAACAGTCAGGGTGAGTTTTGATTTTTTATGTTTGAGATGCTGTGCGAAACGAAATTTTGAAATAGGAGGGGGGGGGGGTAGGAGAAGGGTGGTAGAGGTATTCACAAAAAAAATGCCGACAACTTCTATAACAAAAAAAAAACGGAATGCTTTTAAGAGCAACTCTTTATTTTTTATCACATAAAGGTAAAACAACTTCAATTAAATCAATAATGCAAATGATAGATGATATTCAACAATAAATGTAGTAATCAGTCCAACCAATATAATTCTGAAAAAAGTACCGCTTTTGTTTTGCGAATTATTGAATTCTTTTTATACTAGTATCGTTATCGCATTTCCAGATCACATATACTTCATAGAACGCAACTACTATTTTTTTATTGCACTACATAAAATTACATTATTTTTTATAAAAAATGGTACATTTTATCATTATTAACTTGAATAAGAAGAATATTTACCTCTAAGCAAATATTAAATCATGCAGATAAAAATATGGTGTATTTAACACAGTTTCACTAATAAAACTCTTTTTCTTACAGTGACGTGCTTCGGTGTATATTTAAATCATCGTCGGAGCCTCAGATTTGACTTTTAACAAAGGCTACCCACTAGCATACTATTTATCCTGTCTTCTATTAAATTATTTATTTTTTTTACTTTCTCTTCATTTGCACTAGGATATTTCAAGAGTAAGTTAACATATGTGTGAAGAAGCATGAAATAGCTTGAGGAATAAAATATCTAAAAACGTGAAATATCTTGAGAAATAAAATAGTTTATCACATGAATTATCGTAAGGACATTTTTAAGGCGATGATTAAGGTTTTGTAGGCGTTTCCCTTAACGGTAGCGCAAATGCAGTCGCTAAAAAGGATTCCTCCGAAGAAGACAGACAAAAGAAAAAAAATTTAATAGACGAATAACTAGACAGGATACATAGAATGTTAGATTTGAGAGCTCTAGTTTGTTATCCATGATTGGATCTAGCCAGCTAGTTGGCAAGTACTCTGCTTAGCCATTGTTAAAAAATATAAATCGAAACGCGTCACTGAAAAAAAAGGGTTTTCTTTGTGAAAGTGTGTGTTAAATACACAAATCTTCCATCTGCGTGATGGAAGAGTTTCACCAAGTAAGAGCATCTACAATCAACATTACAAACATTAAATAATATACCTTGAAAACTAAAATGACATTGATGTGTAAACGTTATGCTCTGTAATCAAAAATGTACGTTTTTAGAGTGCAATAAAAAAAAGATCTTATTCGAAAAGAGTATATGACATCATATCACAACCTTAACTATAATAATTTTATTATAATATTTACCGAAGATACATTTCACCGTTGTTTAGAGCAAACATGTCATTATTTCATGTGGTACAATGTACCACATGAAATAATGACATGTAACAAAAAATAGATGATATGACAGGGAATTGTGTTTTATTAGGATCAGAGCAATGGCACGTTTTTTTCTTGCATGTATATTCTGATTTTTAGATGTAAAACATCGAAAAAGCCAATTATTAAAAGCTGGAGAATTTTTATAATAATATAGCGATTTACTTACATCTTGAATGGACCTTCAGAAACGTTCACTTTTTCATCACCATCGTTGGAACATCATATTCACTTTAAATATCTCACAATGTATTGGAAATATTGTAGGATTGTATTTTTGTAGAGCTAAAACCATTCATTTTGAACCAACTAAAAAAATGTCGACCTACACCTTGGCCTTCAATATCGTGGATTTCAACTGCACCAAAGGCCCTCCATCCTCCCACTTCCAAGTGTGCTCCAGAAATGCGATACTTCCTGCAAGGGAGTTCACCCTGGATCTTGGTCGTAGACTTTTCAGATATTTCAGTAACTTAACGAGTTATGATCATTCCACATTTATGAGCAAAATGGACATAGTTGCCATTCCAGATTATTTTTCAGGTGGAATGGAAAATTGGGGACTGATTAATGGAAGGTTTGTACTTATTTATGGATGTCGTATTGCGAAATTGTGCATTAAATTACTTATATATCCTAACAAGCCGTATCTTAATCAGTTTTTGCTGAAAAATTTCATTTACATTTGATGTGTTTTGTGTTTAATTGCTTTGTCAAAACATCAGTTATGGTTAGAATTATATTTAATTTTCCTCACCTAGAAAGCCAATATTTTGATAGCAGAGTATATTGTAGGGAAACGTATCTTTTATGGGATCCCAAGTTATCCTCAGAGAAAATGAAGCAGAGAGTTGCTCAGACAATATCTCATGAACTTTCTCATCAGTGGTTTGGGAATTTGGTCACAATGAAATGGTGGTCTGAGTTGTACCTGAGTGAGGGATTCGGAACCTACTTTGAGTACTTTGGGTTGGATGAGGTAAGAAAATTGAGTCAAATTAAAAAAATAAATCAAGTAAACTTGCAGCGAAAAAAACAGTAATAGCTAAGTAATATAGGAGTAACAAATTTTCGAGTGTTATCTTTAATACACCCTCGAATCGTCGAATAACATATTTTATATTTCTACTTCCATTGAGAAAAATAGCTATACAATAATTTAATCTTTTTAAATATCCTGTGACAATTCAGATATGGATTAAATTCATAAAACTTGTACAAACGAATATGCAACTATGGTAATGGTATAAAAAAATTGAACTTATTTTTCGTAATGATGATAAACAATTAACTAGTCACGAAAATTAATGCACAGCCAGAGTAGAGACAAAATACCCAATTTTTCTATAAAAGATTGTATAGTTATTTGCAGATTGGCAAATGGAGAATCACTTTGTGATAGAACAGATGCACAAAGCCTTAGATGCGGATGCCTTTGAGTCAACTTTAGCCTTGCAGTCAGCTTGTGAAACACCCGACGATATTGTGGCTAAGTTTGGTCCTATATCTTATTCTAAAGGTTTGTTTCATCATAACAGTTTTATAGATATCAGTATGGTTGAGGTATTAATGTTAGTGTCTGACCCACAAGCGTTAATCCTGGTACTGTTCAGTACCATCATAGAGTAAGTTGATCTCCGAAATGAAGTTTGGTTCACACGTAAGTTCTAATAATTGAAATTGTCAAAATAGATAAAATATAATGAAAAACCTTTACTCTTTGACATTCTTTAGTTAACGCTAGTAAATATAGTCATATTCATTGTCTTATTTCCGATCGCCATCGTACATTTGACAGAGATTTAATTTTTGGCAAAAATATCAGCATACCTGCATTAGTGTTTGAATTTTTTGCCTGTTGAAATAGTGATCAACACATGGAGCAGAGAAACGCAGAGAAAACTTGGACAGATCCAGTTACAAAACCACATGGTGGTCCGTCAGCCGTAGAGGGACTCTCAATATTTAAGTCATCTCATCTTCTGTCAGACTTGGAGATTCGACCTAACTGCCATTTAAAAAATTATGTTCAAATCTTTGAAACGGTTGATTCAGAGTTGTTTACAGATATCAAACATTTATAAGCTCAGAACAGGTACTGTTCAATGACATTAAACTTACAAGGAGATGAGTAATTATATCATAATCGATTAATGATTTTTATGTCACTTATATTTAATAGCTAGGATTGAAGAACTGCCTCTTGTAAGCAAACATTACCGAATATTTGGTAAATATTTGTAGGTGCCGCTGTTTTACGTATGGTCAAGTATTTTCTGGGATCTCAACATTTCATAGCAGGTCTGAGGAATTATCTACGGAAAAAGTAAGCATGATTTTCACTATTAAGTTTTATTCTTGGACTCAAAATTTGCCCAAATTATTTAAATGGTTCCATAATAGTGCCTCAGGGTAATCACGACCAGAAAAAGAGGTATTTATTCATTTATTACATTATTATAGCAAACATTTAATAGCATATATTTATATATTTATATATATATTTCCATTTACATGAAAACGTAGAATATTCGAATATTTCTCTCTAAGTTCTATGAAACGACCATCGAGAATGGCGATTTCTCCTAGGTTTGGAGACCACTACCGGAGAAGAACTGTATTTTGCGGGTATTCGTTGTTGTTTCAACTACTGAAAGGCTGCAAATTTGTTAAGCTAGAAAAAAACAGATTTTCTGTATGTCAATTCTCAGCAATCGATTCTGAAACCTAATAGATCAGTTTATTCAGATTGACTGTTTGAGCACCCCTACCATAATAAGCTATCGGTCACGAATCCAGTAAAAGGGATATGCATATTTTGTTCGAATTTTCTAGCGAGTTTTCATCTGTGACTTCCAAAGACCTAATGCAAGCATTAGGCGATGAGATGGATGAAAAGTTCTCCATTCCTCCTGTAAATTTTCAAACCTTAATGAACAATTGGATAGTTGAACCGGGTTATCCCATCATCGATGTTAAGCTATCAGGAGACTTAGTCACTATTACTCAAGTAAGTGAAAGTTTTTGTAAGATAATTCTTAATACCAATTCACGACAAATAAAGCATATATAAAATGATCCTCAAACACTTGGCCATATTTAAGAAAAAGTAATTAACGAAAAATAAGTACGTGTGAATATATGTGCAAAAATACTTTGTTTTCAAGATATAGGACTTCGGAATTCGCTTTATTATTATTGAGCTTTCTTTCAATAAAAGTGATAAATGATGATTATTTTGTTTTTCAATCTTAGACATTACACATTCTTAGACAAACGCGCACATTTATGAACCCTTTTCCAATCCTCTAGTATCCTCAGATATATAAATGTGAACGGAAATAATATGGGAACATTGATCTCCAAGTGTAACGCAGCGTGGTGCTGTCCATTGGCGAACTTTGTCCTCGTAAGATCCAATTGGCAGCGCCACATTGCGCGACAATTGGAGATCAATGTTACTATCACAGCCTTACCTGGGTTAGGTATATACAATCTGATTGCTCTACATACCAAACATGCATGACTATAGTAGGTAACATGTACAGTAGGTAACATGTATAGTAGAGAGGATAACTGCTAAATATCTTCTATATATTATACAAAGCTCTGAATTTATAGTACCTAATGGAAAAACAAAAAATACTAGTCATATAGATTGTACGAGTAGATGCTCTTACTTGGTGAAACTCTTCCATCATGCACATAAAAGGATTGTACATTTAACACACAGTTTCACAAATACAACTCTTTTTCTTTCAGTGACGCGCTGCGATGATGATTTAAATATAAATCGGAACGCGTCACTGAACGACAAAGAGTTTTATTTGTGAAACTGTGTTGTAAATATACAATGATTCTATCTGCAAAAAATACTAGTATTAGAATAGGGCTTCCTTAACCCATTAAAGCCCAAATTAATTTTTTTTGTAATTTTCTGTCAATTCTTGGATATGTTGCATAAAATATACATGATTTAAAAATTCCAACGACTAAATTGAAAGAAAACAATTTTAAAAACAAAAAAAATTATGTCCTCATCTGAGGACGCTGGGACAATCTTCACTTTGTTATGGCAAAAAAGTGAATAGACGTTCATAATCCACACCAATTTATTTGGATCAAACAACATTACTATTATTGTGTAACATATATTTAAGTTCACTTATTTAATAATTTATTATGATATTTCGGGAAACAATCTATGCACAATATTACCTCACATTTCATACAGAATGTGCTCGGTTTTCCAAAGCAGTTTGGGAACTCCGCTGGTTAACCCTTTTGCCCCGAATATGTCCTTTATCATCATATCTGAGATTAAAAGGCTTTTCTTCTTGAGGTAGAAGGCAGTGACAAAGGACGCCCTTTCAAAACTCGGCTGCCGTGACCTAACTTGAGGTAAGGTACGGCGGAAATTGATTTGCTGCCGTGAATTTTCTAATAGAGGATGCACGAATTTACAACCGCCATATCAATCATCCTTGTAAAAAGGCACCAGTACCACTTTTTGCCCCTTACAGAATCATGCTGGTCAACACCACCCATAAAACTGTTATAATTGTTCACTACGAGTGGTTTGGGAACTGATACCTTCTCTCTCAATTTCTTATTCCACCGTTGCATGTTTAGAAATGACTCTACCGAGTCAAAATTTGTTGCCAAAGAAAGAGACTTGCTGTCTTTCCATCGTGCTATCATAATTCCATTGCTGTTGTTGAACCTATAGTCACAAAAACCTCTGGGTTTTTTGTCCATCTCTTTGGCAGATATAGGTGCATTTTGCCGTTCGAATATCTCGAATTGTTCCCGTTGCCCGATACCCCGTTTGCTTGAGGTCACATAGTAGACTGTGGCTTGATAAAAAGTTATCATAGTCTTAAAAACGTAATTCAGGCCGCTCATTTTGGAAGACTTGTAAAAGCCTGAAAAAATATAACGCATAACGTCTAGGCCCAGCGTCATATTTTGAGGACACACATAGTTTCATAGCCTTACAAAAAGAACAATATGAAATAATCAATTGATTTGTCATGAAACACTTTCTGTTATCTACAACTAATCATTTACAGAAGCATAATCACTTACCAGTAAAACTCAAAGACAGTAACACTCAGTATAATTTGACACTGCAAGGGCTAAGAAAATGATAAACATTCGGATAACGCTACTTCGCAGAGCAAAACAACTGTCGATTTGTGGTAGTTCAAATCGACGGGAATTAGTTCTAAAAGACCTATGAAATGATCAAATTTCACAGTAGTAGCGTCATCTACCTAAAATTGCATTATGTAGTATGTACGCACTGTCCTCAAGAGAGGACACTGGCCGACTCTGGCCGCTAATGCGTTAAGTGGGGTTCTTCTCTCTACGATTTTCTGTTTAATGATCTTAAAGACAATATGTGATAAGTATTAATAAAGTAAATATTGTTTTAGAAGGTTTGCTTGAGTTCTAGAGATAAAGCCAACCTCAAATGGTATGTTCCTATAACTTACACCACATCTGAAGATGAAAACAAATTCAATAACAATCCCCGCTTTTGGATTACGCCTGATGATGAGTCTCCAATGTTAGCCAAGTTGGCGGGTCCAAATTCATGGATTATAGTGAATAACAATCAAATAGGTGAGATTTTTATATGACTAAATACATATTGTTTTTGAAAGTGATTGTATTCGTTCGTGTGGTGAATATCAAATTTCAAGGAATGACAACCGTTATCCTGTGATTTATAATACTATGTTATTTTAGTTATTTCTCTTATTTGAATCGGAACGAGACACTTGACAAAGGTCTATGAAGCATTTTAAGTTTCATTACATCGAAGTCTGATATGTTATAAGCAACTGGATTTTTTGTTCTGGTCTTCATGGCCGGTTTGGTCAAAACTTTCCACTGATTTTGTATTTTGAACATTACCAGAATATTTTGACTTCAAACATTTACATAATTCGTTTTCCGGTCACTTATAGTACTCATAGGTGACGAAGATATCACTTACTCGTATCGTGTTTGGATTGTGGGATTATGTGGACCACAATAATTAACGATTTTTTTAAATTGGCATGGAAGTTTTAGAAATAATTGAGTCAAGTATGTAGTACTTATTACCATGAGATTAACTTGAGTCTTTTCCAGGATTGATCCAATTATTTGATCGGAATACTTATTTGGTTGTACTAATGTAGCAACCGTTAGTTTATCATTGTAGTGTAACGATGAACGTTATGTTACATACACAAAATAGCGAAATTGAAGTATTGAACATACTTGATCTACATGTAGTATGGTATATGCAATGTGATCACAGCAAGATCTGATTTATAAACTAGTTTGGAGACAACGTTTTATAACAAATGAATTGAAAAGGAAAAAGCAACGCCAACATTTGATACGACAACGCCCTTAATTGATCAGACACCTGTAAAACCTGTAGGTTTTTTAAATTTTGGCCCTCTCGTAAGAAAAAACCTGCATTACATCCCAATTTCATTGGACACTCAGAAACACAGATAAATGAAGTTCGGAGAAATTATGATATATATTCCAAACCCCAGTGCAATCTACATGTACAACCTTCATCAAACTTACACGTTTCTCCAGTCTCTGATGAGTACGATGCAATGCAAGTTTTCTGGAGTGACTTTTCCTATCTGCGGTTATTGTCGAGCGTATCAAAGAAAAAGGGTTCATATAGAGGAACTGCAAGTGTCAGGTAAATCTGATTGATTGCGTTTCAGGTTATTACAGAGTGAATTACGATGAGACTCTCTGGGACAGGATCGCATCGGCATTGAACAACGAAGACTTTGACGGAATAACAGAAACCAACAGGGCTCAGATTATCGATGATCTCTTCTCTTTGGCTAAGCACAGGAGAATTTCTTTTGCTAGAGTATTCAAAACTATCAACTTTTTAAGGAAAGATAGATCCTACTTCTCTTGGACCTCTGCGATAAAATGGTTCAGTTATATATTGAGTATACTGGGCGAGCAGTCTGAATCTGAAAAAGCATTCAAGGTGGGATTTCTTTAGGTTTTCAAATTCATCCACTATCCATTTAATGCTTAACCTTGATATATTTAGGAGATTCTTTTTGGTCCGAACAGGACTCAAACTCGCGTTTTCCGCATTTTGAATTGATGTAGTACCCGATGAGTGACACAAATGTCTTGAAAGGTACGCTTTCTCATTCATGTCATAGAGTCAATTAAAGGTTTTCATTACTTGTTTTACAAATGTGAATTTTAAATTACAGTATCAAATTATATGGATTTTGGTTACTCCTTTTCAGCTTACTCTGTTATTGATGCTGGAAAACACATACAAGTCGATACCGTTCGATCCTGAAGACCCAGAAGATCACTTGACTGCCTTAAAGAGAGATACATTATTCTCATTTGCCTGCAGATTGGGATACGTGCATTGCATCGAAGAAGCACAGAAACGATTTAAAGACTTTTCTGAAAACAACATCAGGTACTAATTTTTCAGCAGGGCGGACTCGTTGATGTGAAACGAGATTCATGATCCAAATAAAATTTGCATCGAAATTTCTAGAGAACAATCTAACTGCATTAACTTATGTATTTGCCTTTTTGCTTTGTCTTTAACTGTTAATTAATATCACATGTGAATGATGAAATTACTGAAACGTCTATCTAATCTAATTCAAACAATTGATGCTTAATGCATATTGTCCGATTTAAACAAGGTACTTATTGGAAATATCTTCAAGGTATTATCAACTCAGGATAGGTATACCCGTAATATATCTGAAATATATATACCACATTATCCATATACCTTTCTAGACCACACAGAGACTTACAGAGTTTGATCTACTGCAATGGCATACGGTATAGTGAAGATAACACAGATTGGGACTTCTTGTGGGCAGAGTATGAATCTAACAGCACTGTACCATCTGAACAAGAAGCTATTCTCTCTGGATTATCGTGCTCAGGAGATCCATTGCTTTTAAAAAGGTAACATGAATAATTATAAATTTCTTCAATATATTCATACCATATATGGTTAAGTGAAGATGAAAAATTCTGAGAGATTAGATAGTTTACTATAAAAAGCAGTTCGAGGTCTTTTTGCTTTGTGGGTTTTTAAAGTAAAATGTTGTGCTATTATCATCGAAATTGAACCAATTTCGCGGAGCAAGCCGATGAAAAGCCTTGGTCAAAGAAGATTGTTATATCAAAAGAGTCATGGATTTCATTCATCTTTTACCTAGAGCGGTTTCTCCATATAATAGTTACTTATCCTATTTTTGGGTGAGTGCTTCAATAAGTGAAAGGCTATGCTAGTAATATTGAAACTGTGACGAGTTCGTAGAAGAAACTGTCGAAAGCTTCGGTTAGAGAATACTAATATAACAAGCATAGAGGTATGCATCTACCTAGAGCAGTTTCACTATATATGTAGCCAAGTTCACATGAAAGGCTGATTAAAAAGTTTGGTCTAATAACATCAATATATCAAACGAAATATGAGTCATCTTCAGGAAGGACCATATTACTATATCAGTTTTTGCAAATTTTTCTGCGGAAATTTTTCGTTCTCTTGATGAATCATAATCATGTTTCTTTGAATCACTTGATCACTTTGATAGTATCAGCCATAATTTATTATTGGCTAAATATAAATATATTTGCTTTATTTAAGTATTCAACTTTTACATTTTTATTTGAGAGGCAACATTCATAGCGTAAACATAGTCCATTGTGTTTCACAATTACAAATATTCCTTCAGATGTACCACAAGGATCAGTACTGGTACCGCTACTATTCCTTATAATTATATACTTTTATTCTATCCACTGCTGCTTTGGGCAGTGTGATACCTATGGAAAAAAAACATTTCAAAATGTAAGCGCTTTAAAATTCATTCAAGGAGTTACCTTTTTTTTCTGTAGTAGTTACGACAGAGTTCAGAGCCATGAATTCTCATTTTCAAAGCATAGTTTGTTATTCCATTCTCTTTTTCACTGAATTTTTTGAAAATAATAATAATAATTATATTCCTGATTCCAGACTCCTACTCAAAACAGTCAATGATTCCACGTATATGAGGACTCAAGATATGTGGACTACGTTTAGCGCGATCTACCAGTCTAGTTCTGTGGGTGTAGATGTAGCCATAGAATTCTTCATTGAAAACTATGAAAAAATTGTCCAAAAGTAAGTACATTTCACTGTAAAAGGTCCTTTTTGATTTTATTGTCTAAAATACTATCTTTATTTCATGCAGTTAATAATTTACCTAGGACGACATTGAACATATTTTTACTGAGCGCTAATTCAGTCTATTTATGATCGATCATAAAAATTTACTAACGTTTCGCCTATGTTGGCAGCATTGTCTAAGTACACAGAATGAATAATTAAATTTTAGACAATTGTAATGACATTGGCATTGATTGTCTGTCTTGAAGAAAACAGAAATATTTTGAGATATGAATTTAGTGTGACTTATTATGAAATTTTAGAATACAGAGTAATTCACTGGCATTGTTGATGAATCTAAAATAGGATCGACTCAGTATTCACGCATTTATATTTCTTTATAGCACGTAGTAATACCGTCTTCTGCTGGCCAAATTATAGATTGTCCCTCTCTTACTTACATTTTCATGATGTAGTGCCATTTTCTCTCTATATGTTATGTTGATGTTTTGTTATATATGATTATATCATAAACCACTAAAGCATGTAAGAACGAGAAATGAACATAGAAAACGAGAAAATCAATGCAGCGTTTACTGATATTATTCGATGACAACGACGGCCACAGACAGACAGATCGACAGAAATTAAGAACATGGATTTTTGTGATCATTATTCAGAAAATTCATTATCTCAAATTCTAAAATTTTCACCATCACAATACCTCCATTGCCTATGCGTGGGAACTATATTGAATTAACGATATACTATGCGTAAATATGATATTATGTCAGCTTTATTCAATTATATCAAGTTGTGTGCCCCATCCGTTTCATTACAGGTACAAAAGCAGGCTGGTCATAGGAGATCTTCTAACAGATGCTGCAGGAAGAGTGACAAATGACCGAAGTCTCGCTAGCGTAAGTAAATATTTCCTCACAATTTTAGTGGATGATTTATCCCGTAATTTCTACAGTCTAATGATGGATTAGTTCTACCAAGATCATTCCCGAAAAAAGCATGAGGACTCAGACATCCACTCTGACAAAGAAGTCGGATGCTGCTCTGTCAGCAGTGGAGATGGGGGGAAACCCAATACGTGAATCATCTTCCATCAAGCTTCTGGGAATTAACATCAACAATAACATGTCATGGTATGATCATGTTGCTGGCATCGCTAGGTCAGCGTCACAGGAGCTGGTGGTTCTCTTCCACTTCAGGAAATTATATTCGCCGAACAGCTACAACTATACAAGACACAGATAAGGCCATTGCTGGAGTACTGCTATCATGTGTGGGGATGCGCCCCAAGGCACTTCCTGAAGCATCTGGACCCAATCCAGAAGCGAGCAATACGTCTATCTGCCTTTGCTCCAGGTTATCTATAAGAAAGCAGTTCCACAAGGATCCGTCTTGAGACCATTACTAGAGAATATCTTTTATTATGAGGTTCCGAGGTTAAGAATGCTGAAGATCGGAACATGGCACGCATGGAGGGAGACTTCTAGCTTAGGAATTCTATATGCCGGCTCCCTAGACTTGAATTCGGAGTTAAAATGCAATTCAATGTTTTGAAGTATGGCTCGACATAATTACTGGATATATGAAGCGAAGTGCATATACGGCAAATGAGGTCGTTTGACTCTGTTGATGCCATCTGACGATAAGGGCTTCTTATTCTCCGTTTAATGATGTTTGCGTTGTTGAACAGCTCTGTTGCTGTTGCCTGTCTATTTTCTGAGATTTGTCAGCCAGGGAATGTATCTGCGTCCAGGTTCTCTCTTGCTGCTGATTTTGCCTTGTAAACTGCAGCAATCGGTACTTTGTGTTGCGCATGTTATGTCTAAAATATGCCGCTTTCCTCCATTTAATCGTGTTCCCTGTATTTCCTCAGTGTTTTTAATATTGAATGTCATTGGTGATGTGCACGTAGCATCATATTTCGAATGGCTCCAGTCGCCACCCTATACAAATACAGAGATCGGCATCGAAGAAATCTGATTAAAGGATATTACATGAGGGCAAGGGCTATAAAAGCTTTTCCCTGTCAAAAAAATGAGATAATTTACAATCCACGTGGTTCAAAAGTTTTACATTACACTTCCTTGGGGTATATAATTTGTGTTTCAAGACGTAATCGATAAATATGATATCTTCATCAGAAAGTTGGTGAAACACAAATTATATATACGATAGAAGTCCTAAGTAATTATGGATCATTTACGTTGTCTACAAATTCCAACCCGTGATCAAAACTACAATTGTCTGATCATTCTTGATTCTTGATTATTATGCTATTAAGGAACTATGGAAGAGAATATTTTCAGCCTTAATATATAATATGGTACTTCTGTTGCAGCTGAAAGAATTCGTAAAAGAAGCAAACGAAAAATATAAGGAAATTGCGCCTATAGCTGAAGAAGCGCTGAAGGCAGCAGAGACACATTTGAAAATGATTACGGACTGCAAAAGCGACATTAACGAATATTTCCATAACACTGCAAGTGAAAGGAGTGCATCTGTATCCGTTTTTTTAGGAATTACTTATATTGCATTTTGTATCTTTCAGATGTTTTTACCTGTCTAAAGTCATGATCCAACGTTCGCTTTCATTCCTTCCTATGTGCGATTTCATTTAACATTATTATGATCTTCTACATTTGTTTGTATTTACTAAAATAATTATAAACTTGACAAAAATACAAAGATAAGTTTTGAAGCGTTAAAGTTAGGCGTCATAAATTGTTAAAAGATTTTTGAGAACATAGAATTCGCTTTATTGAATCAATAAACATTCATAGAACAAACCTTGCGTTGGTATTATTGAATGAAAGCAATGATCCCACTTCGGATATGATTATGAGAGGGATTCATGACTGTTAGTTGCAAGATAAGATAATAAAATTTTGTTATAAGTAAACTTCAAGATATTACATCTCATTTTCACGTGACTAGAGCAGTTACTACTTAGCATAGTGATATTATACTGCATAGGTAAGAAGAGCTCATAATTTCAGTTCATACAGCACTCAACAGTTTAAATCTACCTATAGGATGATTACAAGCGCAAAATTATTCACAGTACTATTCATAATAGCTTCTTCTTTGCTAAAAATAGTGTTTTGAAAATTCTTCATTTTCAATATCTTATTTATTATCAAAATGAGGGAGTATTTCAGTAGTTATATTAAAGACTACAAATCTTGTGATGTTGAAGCTTATACAAACATGTAAATGTCACAAAATACTTGGGAGTTTGGCTGGACAAGAAAACGAGGATGGTTGAACGTATAAAGAGAACCGTAGAAAAACGGGAAGACCGTTTTATCTTTGATTATGCCGTCTGACGGAGAGTCAGCAGCAAATATCTGAGAGTATTGGCAGGGATGGTGAACTCTATTATGCTCTATGGAGCTACTGTATATATGAAATTTGTTGAGTGTGATTTCTGCCGTTAAAATAGCGGAGGATTTTGAGTGGTTGTAGGAGTTTTGCCAATCGAATTGCTGGTGGAGGAGTGATGCTGGATTGACAGAGCAGAGAAAATGGTCAACGACCCTGGGACTCGGAGAAAAAACTGGCATTGGTACTCGGTGAAAGACTCTCTGCTAACAAATTTGCTGTGTGTATAATTTAAGGCAAATGGATTGGAAATTCAGTCGATTTCAAAACGTTTGAGGTTGTTGTGATACCTAGCTAGAATAACGCATGAGAATGTTTTCCTAGTGCTATAATCTAACGTTTTTGTGCCTTTTGTGCCTATTTCTTTTCATTATAAAGTATATTTTCAACTACACCCTTGGTATGCAGAGTCAATATTAACCCCAACTATGATGTAAAAGCGATTTCTTACTTCTGCTCACTGAATGTTTTCTGAATGTTCCTATGTCGAGATAACTAAAACTGCAACATTTTTGTTATGGGATCAAAGATAACATATTTATGAGCAAAAAATGTGAAAAAGGACAATTTAAATAAATTTTTTTATCTATTGTTGTACCAAATACCCAGTAAGTTTGGTTAAAGGTAAGTAATAGCACTAATAATAACAATACATGATAGATAATTGCCCTTTTCATACTTTAGTCATATTTAATTAAAAAATAAACAGGGACTAGAAAAGGGTTTGACGCCAATTGAGGAAAAATTAATATTGACTCATGGAAATCCACGTGGATAATAATTAAGCCACGTGTGTTTATAGAAGGAACACTTCTGACGTTTCATACTGAACCTACAGGGTACAGGTTCACTTAATATATTTTGTTTTGTGAATTACGAACGAGGGATGTTTTATGTCATAACTTTGAAACAATGTTTGTTGCTTCAAACTGAACAACAGATGCACCATTGCGCGTGATTTTTACCACAATTCGTTTATAGAACAGGCTAAACAATATTTGAAATGTATTATCTACAAAATATAACACTTAAGAGGTTGAAAGGACTTCCGTTAGGTATCAATTTAAATTTGTGTTTCACATTTTCATTCATACGATATGATATGGTGTGATCGTAGGTAAACCGCTAAAGACAATCGAAGACTAATAATCCACATCAATCGAGATTAGGGGTTGGCATTTCCGAAGCACAGAGGGCGAGGAGTGATAAATGCGCGTTTTCAGAACATGGACCGAGGTGGGTAGGAAAGAGAGAACTGATTTTTTTCAAACCAATATATTATGAGTACGGAAAAGCAGACAAACTGTAATTATTAACGTCTATGTTGATTAGATTCGAAAAAATTGCAGTAAGAAATTTATATCAAACTGCTTCTAGTAAATCGTGTCAAAACTCTTAAAATTCCGCTATCAGTCCAAGCCTGAAAGAAACGTATCTGTAATTTCTTTCTATCTATAATTTCACTTTCACATCACATACGGTTTGTAAAATATTTTATGGTCCGTTTAATGTCAACCAATACGTTTCAACATGTAGTGGTGTAATTTGTACCCATATAATGGCTTTAAAAGTTTTTGTTTAAATTATATGATATATTGTTATATCTTTTTCTACAACTACTTTTTATCATATTGCATTATAATAATATATTTTAGTGCAACATAATAAATCTATTTTGCTGACGACTCTGAAGGATATTAGATACTAGAATACGCAGCCACGAGTTGATAGCGTCATAATTGAAAGTTTTTTAAAATTTTGATTATTATACATCCTCTAAGATAAGATAAGGGTTAATTTCTTCTGATGATTTGTAATATTCTCAATAATATATTCGTTTGAGAAACAAAATTGTACTCTGGAACAAACTCATTCAGCTGAATCAATATTTCCTATAATTTCCACGTTGCTCATGGGTATCTATGTAGAGAGAAGGCGAATCTTAGGGTGCGTTTAAATTAGAGCGAACTCCTGCGAAAGAACGAATTCGTTCGCGCTCGCACGTGTTCCGATGATTGATGTTTAGTAGCAGCCATAGATTTAGGTAACTTAAAATTTTTTGGTAATGTTGTAAACTTCATGAAACTGGACGCTTACGAAAGCCTAATGATAGCGAAGAAAATAAACAATGTAATGAATAAGGACAAGGACGTTGATAAATCTTGCCATTGGTTTCACAACACAGGTATATAATGGAATTACTAGCTGTTACCTTTTAGTTTTGAACGTCCCCTGAATATGCCAACGTTTGGTCAAACACGAGTTGGGCGGGAAAAAGTGGTTTAGTGGTTGGTGAAATTGTGAAGTATTTGTGGTTGCTGTGCAAAAGGATTCAGTATCACATTGAAATTTAAACATGTTGTTTACCAAGGATTACGGAGGATGAAGTCAAAGTTCAAATCAATATACTCTATTGGTCCAGATAACTTAATTTCTAGTTCAAGACTGCGGTCATGTACTTGCAGAGACTCTAATTTATCTATATTGAACTTATTTCTGCAATAGAGTTAATATTCTAATATATAAAAAAACGGAACCTATCTTCAACGAATGTAATCAAAATAATGTCGAAAACTATAGATCTTTGGAAATCCTGGGCAATACTGCTGAAGCATTACAATCTATTGTACTTGCTCATATGAGATGAATTATCACAAGATATCAACATGCCGATAAATAGATTGTGTAATTAACACATAGCTTCACAAATAAAACTCGTTTTCTTTCAGTGACGCGTTTCAATTTATATTTAAACCATCGTCGGACTGTCAGATTTGACTGCTAACAAGGCTACCCAGATTAATTGCCAACTAAATAACTAGATCCTAGCATGGATTCAAAACTAGAGCTCTCAAATATAACATACTATCTATCCTGTCTAGCTATGTTTCTATTAAATCATTTTTACCTTTCTTTTGTCTGTCTTAGGGAAAATATTTGTTTGGCGACTGCATTCACACTAGTGTTAAGGGAAACCCCTACAAAACCTTAACCATCGCCGTCAAAATGTCCTTAAGATATTTGAGGAGTTATTTAAGCTAAAATATTAATATATGAAAACTTATAATAGTGTATCGACAAAAATTGAGCTTAAAAGATCAGTCTGTTCATTTAACTACCACATCCAGGTGGTCTAACTGCCCTCCACCACTCCGTTCGCGTTGCAGAAATTCAGTCTTACTACTTTTTGATCATACCCTGTATCACTAAATAGTTGCCATAACTATTTTCAGTACTTGCATTTTTGAACTACATCCATGAGGAATTATATCTGTGTTATAGCTTATTATAGTATATCCACATATACCGTAGAAAAACCAGCTGTAGTATTTTGCTGAGAAACATATCAAGATAATGAGTAATGTAGATCTATAATAAATAATAATAACGGATTGTGAATGGAAAAGTTGCATGGAGATGTCAGATTAATCCCAGATAAAAATATTAAATATTTACTTTACATTTAATAAACTACATGCTGTAATATAGTATTGAAGCGAGTTTTATTAGTTAGTTTTTGTTTATAATGATCTCAGGTGCACATAGGGATTTTAAATAATTAATATGATGCTAGGCCCCATCTTAATATTCACCTTTGTTAATTTGCAATCTAATATGGTGAAACAGAAGTATGCTAATTTGATTTGTCACCATATGATTGTGCAAACGTGAGATTGAACCTGGAATGTGTCGATTGGGATCTATGAGAACCTCAAATATTATCAAATATATATTTTTTCAATTCAATTCAATCTGAAAAAATACTTCTAGTAACGTCGTCCTTTCTTGTGATGAGATCAATCACCCTTAATTCTCCAGTTACACCCTGTAAGGTGATGTTTCCACTTTAATATGATGGGTATCTATAAATGGTGTTTAGCTCTAACAAGAAAAGGCAGAAAACATTTTTGTCGATACAATACTACAGATATCATTTCAAGCAACAATAAGCAAAAAGTTTACACAAGTAATATTTTTCAATATTTTTTATTCGTTCTCCACATCCAATAAGATAGTTTGACGACGAATTCCGTGTTGTAACTCATGATTCATCATATTCTAATATTATCAAAAGGATTTTGTGGTCCTCAACATCAAGCGCCTTATCAACAAAAATGTATTTCGTTCGGTTTATTTCTTATCTCACCAAGGTAATTCCCCTCATTCTATTCTGATTCTTGATCAGCAGAATAAATAAAAGAGGTACATCACATTGTATTACCTATAATTCGAGAAAATAGAATTTTCACTAGTTAGTCATACTCACGATGTCGGATGACTTTATAATGGATCATAAACTGTTATCGTTGAACATTTTTTGAGAACATAAGTTTTGCTGTTTATTGGACCAATAAACAGTCATTGAATAGACCTTGTTATGGTATTAGCAAATAAAAGGAATTATCCTTTTTTGGATAAGATTGCAATTTCACTTGAAAATTGATGAAATTAGAGCTTTACGACAGGGATTAATGACTGTCGGTTGCAAGATAAGATAATACCGTCATGATGTTATAAGACAACTTTATGAAAATACATCTCATTTTCGCGTGACTAGGGGAGTTAGCATAGTGATATTATCATACTGCAGAGGTAAGAATAGCTAATAATTTATTATTTATTCATTTCGTATGATCAAGAATATCTTGTTATTTGCTTAGAGGAAGTTATTTATATACAATAATGTTTTAATTGTGTTCTAAAAAAACCGCAAGAAGCTTTTAGTGGTGCGAGCGGGAGTAGTCAATTCCATTATGATCTATGGAGCTCCTGCATATCAAAATACTGAAAAGGAAAAAGTACAGAGAGTTGATGTAGAGAAGTCAGCAGAGAGTTTTGCTGCGTATGATTTCTGCTTATAAAACAAAATTGTCATCGGATGCTTTTTCGATGGTTGATGAAGTTCCGCCAATCGACTTTCCGGTGATAAAGCGACATGAAATATAAATGAAGGTTGAAATGCTAGAACAGATGAAGAGAATGTTTTGAATGCTTTGTCTCCGGTTACGATATTGATAGTGTTTTTACTGTGCCCATTATCAAATTTTTCAAGCATAAACTTAGCCCAATCAACTCTTGTTGCTTTTTGCTCACTGGTCAACAAATGTGGCATCCATCTGGAACACAGCTTCCTTAGGTGAACGTGATCATGAATGATCCAATCCCTAGAGAAGCCTTAATTTCGGTGTAGCTTATATGTCGATCTTATTTATCATATTTTGCACAGCTTTCCGGAGTAACAGCAGTGGGCGGTTGACCTGTGCGAGGTTCATCATGGAGTGAGACCAGGCCCCTTTTAAACTCAGCAAACCAATTACAAACTGTAGCTCTAGAAGGGGCAGAGTTCCCAAAGCAATTCACTAAACTTTCGTGACATTCCGCTTGTTTAAGTCCTTTTTTATAGTCATAGAAAATCATGGCTCGAAAATCGCGACTACCCGGTTCTATTTTCACGTTTCGGTCAACACTTAGATGCATTCGAGAACGTAGCAAGGCAACTACTGAACGATTCAAACGCTGCCTTTGCGTGTAACCACTTACAATTTTAGACAAAATAACTGCGTGCTCAAACTTGTTTGAACTTGTATAGATTAGGAATATCTAAAGACTTTCAGCGTGGCCCTCCTATTGCGTAAATTGTTCTGACGAGGAGGACACGTCAAACCATACCCACGAATGTAGTAGATGAATAGATGACCGGAAGAAACTGGAATTGACACTTGGTTATGGAGTCACCGCTGACAACTTTGCTGAGTGCACAGCGAAGGCAAATAGTTTGAGAAATTTTAAGGCATATTTCGCAAGGAAGGATACAGAACGAAAATATATAGGAATAGGTAGATAAAACGAACCTTGACTATCTCACTTCATTTTCTTGTTCAGTTTAAATGGATAGATGACAGATCACAATTCAGAAAGGTCTAACTGTTATACAGCTTACAGTTTCTGCTGCGGAATCTCAATGGACCATTTAGCCGAAAGAGTGAGAAGCTTACTAGGGATTTTGTCATAATATTTGGTAACGTCTCTGTTCACCACTCTTGAAGATTGTAATTCATTGTGTGTCTGTTTAAATTGAAATTAAATAAAAAAAATGGCTTCCACCAGCATCGAACTATTGACCTCTCGCGTCTTCCGGTGCCTGATATTCTTTCTAGTGCCATATTCTTTATTAAGGAAGGGTTTATGGAACCTTATGTACTTATTATGTAAAGAACTTTCAAGTCTTTACATACCTAAACGTTCTTAACTATTGGTATAGTTAATAAAAATGAGATGTTTATCATTACATTTGTATATTTTTGGGCTTGCTACGCTGCTGTACTGTTCTTTGGAAGTGATAAATGAGGTTCTTGTTGATACCATACTATGATCTCGAAAATATCGGAATTTTCAATATTAGTGTAGCGTCATTTGAATTTCCGAAGTGCAAAATAATTCTGAGCATTATTGATAGTCGAAAATTAATGTAAAGTTGTGAACAAAAGAGAAGAATAGGCAAGATGATGACCTAGATCTGAGGCCAAACGTTGATGGAATGATTTACACGTTTTTTGGTGAAAGATTCAATTTTTGATGGAACTACTGGAAATACAGCTCAATACATGAAGCTTATTACTGAGCAACCCGTAGTTTTTGTTGGTCCAAGCTATTTTTTAAAATTGGCAGTTATATATAATAATTATAACATAATTTGTTCACTAGCCTCAGAAACCAACGGTTAAAATTATTGTTCGGTGTTTGCAAATAAATTAAGATAGTACAAAAATGTGTTGCGTTGCATTGCATGTCAATAATATAAATTGACGTTATCATCTATGGACTTCCAGCAACGTAAAACCGCAACTGATAAATCGACGCAAGCAATATTCCAATATTTTTCCTGACCGTCATCTTATCGGTAAAATTGTTTCATTACTTTTATATTCACTTGTCAAAAAACATATATAGATATTTTGAATTTATTAAGAATAAATTTGCTGGAAGTAATTACCGAGACAAGCAAATTTCACGTGCTATGCAGTTATGTAAGTATAAACATCAAAACTAGTGTACGCTGGTGGCTGAGAATAAACGTGAGTTCGCTTTTAGGGATCGCTATGCATCTGTTAAGTATATCAATAGATTATTTATACGCATATTATAACAAGCCCATTTCAACTATGGTATTTCAGTTGCCCACAGTATAAGACATATCTCGGCTTATTATGTATGTATGTAACAAATTAAGTTTATTACAGGAAGGGTTTACCCCTCAATCCTAATGCAGGTGTCGTCTTTAAAAAACCATCTGCCTTTAACAAAACACAGATACCTCCACTCAAACACATAAGGTAAATGGAGTTGTAGACCATGAATCTTTGCATATACGTTGGTTTGCATATACATGAAAACATATATTTACTGTAGCTAAGACGGTTCCAATTAAGAATATTGAATCTTCGAAAAAAACTAATTGAATTAAGGTACTTTAATTTGGTGAATTTGAATCTCTAATTTGGGCAGCTATCTAATATAGACAATTTCACAGTCTGACAATGATTTTAAGTAACACGTAACGTAACAAATATCAGCTGAACTATGATGATTTTTGGTACATTTTCGCATTTCAATGGTGAAATACTCGTTTGATATTCAATGGAAAAAATTTAGTGGAATTGTCACCGATTAACTTAGCCAGCCACCACAGCTACCAATGTCAAGATAAAATTGTGAAATCTTTAGTGTAACTCATAAGATTGGAAATTTTCATCTGCACATAACAAGTTATTACAAGTAAGAAGCAGTAGCAAGTCATTAATAATTAGAGGAAATAGAAGCGGCCTCAATTAGACCCCTGTGGGCTACAGAGGTGGCGATATATCTTTCAGACCTATATTCAAAACACTGAACATACTGCGATCAAAGATTTACAAAAAAATATTGTTAATCAAAACTTGATGATCTATTTTATTGAATGCTTTAGTTAAGTCCATATATATATAACATCCACTTGTCGTTGGTTATCCAGGTGATCAAAAACTACTAACTACCATCAAGTTTGTTGACCTATGCTCAGAAGGAGAAATCTGATTGCAAAAGCGTCAATAACAATGGCTTTTTATTTGTGGATCCTTATGTTTGTTTTTAACAATTTCATCCTAAAGATGGAAGAGTTTCTCTAAGTAACTAGATCGAAAGTGTACATGAGTTACCTATGCGTTGGATGGATGATTTTTATATTCTTTATTCCAGCTAACACGAATGCAAGAGGATAATCAAAAGAATATTCCATAATGATCTTCTGGAGCTTCCTTCTCCTCGTAGTAACATTCCAGCCTTACGCAACTCAGAGACTTCCAACAGGATGCGACACTTGCACATACAAGATATCTCTTGAAGTACCCGAAAGCTCATTGACGGAAAACGGGGATGCTTTCACTGGTCAAGTAGACATTCGCCTTCAGCTTAAGGAGAAGACGTCTTCGTTGAAATTACATGCCAGCCATGATTATTTGAAAATCAATGCGCTTGTGTTGAGACACTTTACTACGGATAACATTTTACCCACAACTTTTAAAGTAGATGAAATGGATATTTTGACTATTACTACGACACAGGGTAGGTATTTTTATCGTAGCTTGTATGTGTAATTATTGTAAACAACTAGAAATACTAGTCACTTTTGAAATTCTGCGTCTCAATTTTGGCAGTTCTGGAACTACCACGTTTGAGCTAGGCTAAACATATTCATAATTTTCCAGAGCTAGAAGCAAGTGTTGATTATACACTCCTGATAACTTACGAAGGACGCGTGAGTACGACAGATATGAATGGATTCTACAAAAGTAGCTATGAGGAAAAAGGCACAAAGAAGTTTTTGTTGGCAACTCAGTTTGAAGCTGTTTATGCTAGAAGGGCGTTCCCCTGTTTTGATGAGCCTTCTTATAAGGCTGAATTCACAATTGATATCACTGTGCCAGAAAAATTCCACGTCATGTCGAACACTGATTTCACCAAAACACCTGCCTCCACTGGGTAATATACGTTTAAATTACTTTTTTTGGAATAAATAATATAATTTAATCAATTTGGTTTATCGCTGACCTTACTTTCAGAAAGCAAAACGAGCAAAAAAATGGCGTTCACCAAATGATATTGGTTTAGAAATAAGAATTTGGATTGGATTTTGAAACTGTTGATAGTTGGAATCGATTAAAAAAATTTAAAAAACTGAACTTTTATAAGCTCAGGTTCTGAAAATTTTCGGGTTTTCTTAAAATTTCTATAATATCCACGGTATACAAAAATTAGTGTGGATCAGCACCTCTGAAATCCTATCACAATACATCTTACAACACTTAATTGGTGCGCAACCAAAACCGTGAAAGAACGTACAACATAAAAAAAATCATTTGTTTCAAAGATCTGACATTCATTGAGAATTCACTATGCCAATAAGTCTTCTTCATGACTGGATTCAGTGACATAAAGTTACATTTTTTTGAGGATAGAGTAAATATTTTTCATTACTGCCCAAACAGCTTTATCCATAAATTGTCTATTATACAAAAAACTTGTTTACATATATATTTTTTCAAATTGGTCAAACATTAATGCCTGGGAATTGCAACGACATACTTACCTGGTTGCTATTTTCAGGACTGTTAAGTTTCAATTCAAACAGACTCCAAAGATGTCAACTTACTTGGTAGCATTCGTGATATCGGAATTTACTTGTTCTGAGTGGTCCCTGACGGGAAGTGTGTCAGTCAACAAAGTCTGCTCCCGAAACGAAAAAGCTGATTCCAGAAAATGGGCTGTAGAAGTAACGCCTAAGCTGTTGAGTAGCTTGAACAGCTACACTGGTATTCCCTACACGGAGACAATGGCTAAAGTAGATCAAGTTGCCATGCCAGATTTTAGATCTGGTGCTATGGAGAATTGGGGATTGATTACATACAGGTGAGGATTAGTTTTGTCCAAATTTTGAATTCAAATTCTTTATAACGTATATATCCTATTTTATATTTCGCAAGATTCATCGTACTCATTCTGGGCGGTAATTAGAACCTCATATGACCGTTAAATAAAAATTTTACAACGTTTTGGCTGCCCTGATAGCAGTCATCGGAGTAGAAATCCGGAATAAATTTGGAAGGTTAATTTGTCCCCAAAAGGTTTTGGATAGACTTTGTTTTGGATAATATTTGAAGTTTAAGTTATTAATTAATATCATATATTATATATACGACATCTGTTTAATATAGAGACTACGATGAAATAATTTAATACAATTTTTCGAACCCACCACTTCATGTACTCTAGGCAGGCGTTTTACCATTCAGCTATGGCGAGGCCTACAAGATCTATAAAGCTCAATCTTGGTTAGACTTCTAGAGGCCAATGACTGGTACGTATCAAACTGAACCTTGTCGTGATATAACAATCGTTGAGCTAAGTTTGGAAAAAGCCATAAGAAAATACCATGACATATTTTCATTGCATTCTAGTACAATTCGTGAGCAGGACTAATAAACTTATAAATAGAAGCAGAAACATAAAATGTCCTCAGGATTTAACCTATAATTTTCCCTCCCAAATTTTATCCATAGGATATTTATCAGATTGCTTGGAGTCCTCGCACTATGTAAAAATCTGAAGGTGAACAATTTTTGAAGCGGCACCCGATTGCTCTCAGTTAGAACGTCAGTCTATACTGACGATTCTAGGCTAAAGACGAAACATGTATGCCTATAGCAGGTTGATGCATAGTGGAGAGCATACACCTAATTACCTAATTATTACTTTAATCTTGCTTACGGATTGTTGTGATGAAAATCTATCGTGGTATTTTCTGAAAGGTGCAGACTTTCACATTTGGTTCAATGCATCATGGCAAGGTTCGGTTGCAGATGTAGCACCTACCGGTTACCAGCTACTAGTCTAACCAAGATTGAGTTGTGTACAGGTTAGAAGGTTGGAAGGACGAATTTTGTGGGAAGGTACCTTTTATATAGAATTTGTCCAGTGACCAATGAAGATCAGCGAGATTTGCAGGCGGTTGTAGGATAAGATACCCACAGGCGAAAAATGTCTGCTTTATAATTTAGTTCCAATTCACTTGGGATTGAGATGGCAACTGTCATGAAGTATGGTAATTTTATCGAATAATGTTGAATTTTCCAGAGAAGCTAGGCTCCTCTTCGATCCTGCCGAGGATACAGCTAGTGATAAGCAAACTATAACCATAATCATAGCACACGAGCTATCCCATTCATGGTTCGGAAATTTGGTTACTTTAGCTTGGTGGTCTGAGGTATTTCTTAATGAAGGTTTCGCAAGATATTTTGAATCCAAAACGGTAAACGAGGTAAGAGATTTCCACCAACGAATAGAGCATCCGATCCATTGCAATACATGTACAAAATTTCACATTTTTAATTTCTATTCTTAGGGCCAAACTAGCCGATGTGTGAGGCTGAAAGCCGTCCATCTTGTCTACGTTCAAAAATTTCAGTCTCCGTTCGATCTTAGACCCAATTTTGAACGAACTCTTGAAAATCAGTCCATTATTATTATTATCATTATTATTATTATTATTATTATTATTATTATTATTATTATTATTATTATTATTATTATTATTATTATTATTATTATTATTATTATTATTATTATTATTATTATTATTATTATTATTATTATTATTATTATTATTATTATTATCTGCAGTCCCAAGACTGCGGTGTAATCAGGTACTATACCAGTCAAGTTCTTATTCGAAGCTAGGGCACTAAAAGGACGTCGATTGAATTATATTAATCTTTTCCCTTTTGCATTTAGCGACGATTTTCTTAATGTTCATCATACTAACGTTTCTCCAATAATGTAGGTTTAAGATTTTTTCCTAACGTGTAAATAGAAACTACGATAAGAAATGCTCCGACCCTTCTAAATAATGATCCAATTCCCAGCATTCCAACAAGAATTGATGATATAATTTCAAACGAATGTTTGAGAAATCGATTTAGCAGATATACCAAATACTTAAATTACATATTTAAGTAAATTTATTGTTCCAGAGAAGCATATCTCCTAAACGAACCCTTAGAAGATTCGGTCGGGTTTAAACAAACTGTAACCACCACGATAACGCACGAACTTTCCCATTCATGGTTTGGAAACTTAGTTACGATGGCTTGGTGGTCAGAGACTTTTCTTAACGAAGGATTTGCTACATATTTCGAATATTTCACAACTCACGAGGTAAATATTTTCACCTCCCTTGCATCAGCTGGCAAGTATAGTAACCTTGCAAGATCATCATCATTCTTTCTGTTTACCCTTATGTTTTTCGATCTATTCATCTCCAACCCCTCTATAACTGAAAACTTAATATATGGAATGGAATTAAACGTATTGTGTTGTCGTATCTGGAACTAAAAAACACATTTTTCACACGATTCATCTTCTATTTTCTCATGGTCATAGCTTCTTCGATTCAAGATCCCATAGCGTACTAGACAAAGTTTCATTTATCTCTCTATTGTAACATATAATTTCAATAACCTAAAATTGACAGAATAGTTTGGTTCCGTTTAAAAGAAAAAATCAAATAAGCCTTGCATTTTTCAAATGTTTTAATTTAAGTGTGTTCATAGTCAGTGGAAAAATTTGCTTGAAGGACAGTCAAAAATGACTGAGGCTGCAGTATTATGGAAAACAGAAGCGAAAAATCTTGTCCCTTCTATAGAGAAAATTGGCGAAACTTAATAATAAAGATCAGACTAGAAATGTGAAATTTTGTACCTGTATTAATATATAAACTTTAAATTTAATTATCGGTCGGTCTGCCGGTTTGTCTGTCTCTTGGTTTTCTGTTGACGTTTTTGTCACCGCGTAATCTCAGTAAGAGGTCGTTAATTAATCAGGAGGATCAAATGAGGAAGGAGGGGGGGGGGTTAGATTACATCACAACTGATCACTATGTGGGGGTTGTTGTTACATATCACGTATATATTTTCGTGTGTATGCTAATAGTGGATTATATCATCCTCGCATCATATTGAAAGGGTATTATTATTTCATGATTTTTGCGCCATTCTTAGAGTTATAGGCTTGCACTTTTGAAGTAAGTATCATGTCAGCTTCCATGAGAAACAAATCTATCTGTATACAAATGACTTCGCCATTTCTCTATTTATAAATTACACTCCGTCGCTGGTCGGAAAAAATCTTCACGATACTAACTTATATAACAAACTCGATTTTGCTATAAAGAATTCTCCTGCACAAGAGAGACAAAATTGAAAATGAGCAAGTGGACAACACTGGTAAACAGTACAACTAAAGGTGGTATTTCAAAGATCTGTTAATATGCGACTGTATTTATCCAAAACGAATCGTAACAACGAGATATGAAAATATCCCAAAATATTTGATGATAGATCAATGATTTATCGTGATTAGCGTGGACAGAGCTTTTTTAATGCACTAGATACAACAAATAGTTTGTTGTATCCTGCATAGTAACCGCAATGTTTACGGACTTAATTTTCAGCGGTTCCGGAAATTATCATTATCATTATTGTATATTTTAGGTCTTTCCAGATTGGCAACTTGATAAGCAATTTGTCGTAAGTAGGTTACACAATGCTTTAGCTGCGGATGATCTACCAAGTTCTCAGGCTCTACAGTCGGAAGTTGTAACGTCTGCTCAAATTGATGCCAAATTTCAATCAGACACTAGTTATGGCAAAGGTAGGTTCTATCAGCATGGTTAGTTTTTTCCGCTACATATTCTTATCCGGTTAACTTATTTTATCATAATGTTATAAAATATCATAATAATAATAATCAATGTGAAGAATTGTTCTGTTTCAGGTGGCAGTGTTCTGCGTATGGTGGAACATTTCATGAGCTCTGCAAATTTTAAAGAAGGAATTCGAAATTATTTGAAACTATAGTAAGTAATTTCCAAAATGTTATACTTAGTTAGATGAAAAAATTTGGTAACAACTTGTTAGCATACCATTCGATTCTATACGCGTTTTTGAAAAACAACTTTTCGGTTAATACAAAATGTGATAACCGCTTGAAATTCGAAGCTAGTCATCATCGAATTTTCGTCACTCTGGAATCAGCAGCAGTTCAACCTCTTCCCATTTATTTTCTTCGTAGTTACCCATACATGATTGAGCCTTGTTTGGTACGTCATTCGGAATTCTTGCATACTCAGGAACTCTTCTTCAAATTCATGTCTGCTTAAAGATAATTCTGGAAAGAGAACTTCTGAAATCTGTCGTTGCATCTGAATAAATTCGTCTGTGACAATCAGGCATGTTTTCTTAGTTGTAGATCTTTGGAATTGTTTTCATCGTGTCTCTTGTTCCATTAAATTCCCTATTCCTTATACCTATTTGCATCACATATTTATGTGTCATGGTTATTTTTGTAATCGTTGTCTGTTGCAGCTGTTGTTCTATAGAAAATTTACCTATAATAGATCCTTCAACCATTACCTCAAAGTTTTTGATCTTGACTATTCATTCCTCACTACTTGTATATTTATATCAAATCACGATCTCTGATTTACTTTTATAAAAGTTGGTTTGTCATCATGGTTATGGCCAGGTAGTCACAACTTGAAGACAGCCAAGCATTGCCGAGAAGTCACACAGGTGGGCCTGTGGGAGTCACAATAACTGACAATATCAACAAGCTAGTATCAGAAAGCGAATATGTCTATTTAGAGATTATAAGTATTTCTAACCATTAAACCCTGTTACATTATATAATACAAAGCTCAAAATACTCGTTTCTGGGTCAGGCAGTATTCTACCAAAATATCCACAGTATCTGTTTTTGAGTTTTTGAGATTTTACCTCGCTGCTCTTTGAATCTAGTAAGCAGAATATTCCAACTGCTACTGCTCAATTAAATGCTGTCCGTACATTCCCAATTTTGTTCTTATAGTGTTAAGAATGTGGAATAATTTACAATGAGACCCCTTTCTGTTAACGCAGATCAGTTCAATAAAACTCCTCCGTAGTAGGCAATTCATTTCTATCACTGTTGAACTACTGAAAGGTGCCGATTCAATAAATTTGACTAAATTCCATAGATTGTTTTATATGTATATGTTAGTAAACTAAAGTAAAACTACACCTCACACATATGTTACCAAAAGACACCTCAAATAAAATAAAAGAAAGATCAGCTCCTTCCTATCTGATTACGCGTATTATTATGTGGATATTTTGATAGTGAAACTGATGGTCCATTGACAAAGCATTCAATAATTGGAGTTCCTATTGATCTATTATAGCAGACTCAAGAACACAACTCCTGCAAATCTATGGCTGGCTTTGACGGTCTATATAAATAACCCGGTGTCCAATTTGCCAGCATCTTTGGCAGATGTCATGCAAAACTGGATAGAGAAAGCTGGATTTCCTTTGATCACTGTTACTAAAAGCGACGGAAAAACGATTGCATTGAAACAGGTAAGGTATTAAGGATATTAAGGAGCTAGAGTCCCGTTCAACACTATGGAATGAAGGATATGTGGGTTCGAATACATCAGCGAAAAGTATGATTCATTCTATATTTCCTAGTTAGAGTACAGTCCACCTCGTAGATGGCCGTCGATTCCGATATGAAGATATTTCATAGGATGATGAGCAAACATCAATGAATCCAAGGTATTTTGATTTTAGGAGCGTTTTCTGTTTTCTGGGTCGGATACAACGACAAAATGGTATGTTCCCATTACCTACACGACATCGGTAGACAAGACCAAATTTGTCCAGACTTCTCCTCAGTTATGGATGCAGCCAGATAAAGACTCAAACATTCAGCTGCCTGATGGAGTCTCCTGGATTATCTTGAATAACCAACAAACAGGTATCTGTCTTTTGAATCGATAGCAATTAAGAGAATTTTTGAAAAAAATAATGGTACATCTTTTTTCAAATATAGCAACAACAGATTGCTTATGTGAGCAAATAAAGAGCTTGATTTCGGCTTATAAAATGTTGGAGAGCAACGATATAATTTCTTAAAAATGTTTATAAATGGTATTTACCTTAAAATTTTTCAGTTAAATTACTTTTTTTTCAAAATGCAAGTTGGCATAGTTAATGACGCTCTAACTGCTATATTATTTGATATCTGATTTAGCTGCCTATCTTGTAATGCCGAATCTACTTTGAGAAAGTACGACTTTCTCTCTCTCCCTCTCTATAAACAATCAACATATTTAGTTTCAATTATAACTAAAGTGGAATGAGTCAAAGGGACAAGCAATATTTTTAGTAGTTATTGGACTCGCAATTGTTCAAGCTTAAATCAACTGATATTTTCTTTCTAGGGTTCTACAGAGTAAATTACGATGACACACTGTGGGCTGAAATCAGTAAAGCTCTCAAGACAGAATCCTTTGACGGCATAGATGAACTGAATAGAGCCCAGATAGTCGATGACCTGTTCAATTTAGCTAAGGCAAATAGAGTACCTTACAGCAAAGCTTTGGACATCATCACCTTCATCAGCAATGATGTTTCATATTATACTTGGTATGCTGCAAACAGAGGTTTCAATTTCTTATTGGAGAAAATAGGATTTGAGTCTGCCTTGGGAAAGGCTATCAAGGTAAATATTTCTACCTCTAAGTAGTTCATGGTACGAGATTCGTGATGAATGTATGGCATTTTGAAGAAAATAAATCAGCCATGCATAAGAGAAGGAAGCATTGTAGCTGCAAAAATCTATAGTACTCATTTCCATCACTCAGACTGTCTTGGTTTGTCTGTCTCTGTTTACGTTTGGTTGTATCGATTTTGATGAAATTTTGGAATAATATAATGTGAACCTAGTAGTTTTGCCTCATTTTAGAAAATTAATGCACAGTAATTAGCAGCAAAAAACAAGAAACAATTAGCCCTTCCTCAAACTTTGTATTGCTTTGTTTTTCTTGAGCTCCGCTTAAGGGCATAGGGAAAAATTATAGATAAAAAGTAAAATTAATAAACAAGTATTTTTCTGTGAAATATGTTTTATAATTGTCTTGAGGACAACTGTTCCAACTTCCGGAGAAAATGCAAAATAAATACGAATTTATTGGGGTGGTCCTTACTATATGACAAAAAATATAACTAACTACATATGAGACAAACTTTACTAAGATTCGCCTGGTTTGGCAGTTCATTTGTTTGTGTGGTTTCAATTATTCGGCCAAATAAAGCGTAATAAATTATTTACTTTTTTACTTGATTTGATTTACTACCTACAGGTTTAATTAACGTCATTTAGTCATTCATTATACTTGGAACTTATCACGGTAATTTTACGTTTTCAGGACGATGAATTGAGGTTATTGGACAAAGTGTACAAATCTGTTCCACACTCCAAACTGAATCCCACGGATCATCTTTATACTTTGAAGCAGGCACAAGTCATTGGAATAGCCTGTAAATTGGGCCACTCTGAGTGCATCGAGATGTCGAAGTCGCTATTCTCGGAATACAGAAATAAAGGAACCAAGTAAGCAGACCCCCTAACGACAGTTTTGTGAGACTAGTAATCACTACGAATATATTCTTTCATTGAGCATAAACTTAATCTCTTATACCACATTCTATTGCTCTATATTTCGCGCTTCTGTAGCTGTCGCAATACTTCACTATTTTAAGTGCTCTCTACTATGCATCAGACCTGGTATAGACATGCATGTTTCGTCTTTAGCCTAGACTCGTCAGTATAGCCTGGCGGTCTAACTGTAGAGAGCAATCGGTTGGTATATACGTAACCCAGTCAAGGGGGTGATAGCAACATCAACATTCATCTTCATATAGGTAAAGTTGAAGCCTAAATACAGATGTTTTGAAATTTTCATAAACAAATTCATATGAAGGAGATATTTCAAATAAATACGATCAATTAATAATTCACATATTTTACACCCATGCTTATATCCCAGAAGAAACAAGAATCTAAACGTTCTTACTTTGAATCCTAACGCTGAGAGCATGAAATACATATGGAAGGTATCGACATATTGTATTAATTTTGAATATTTGTTTTAAGTTACCATTTAAATGATATTATTTTTTGATAGATAGCCGTATGCAAAGGCAGAAAGCATATATATTTTATCATATTATATTTATCTGTACAATACCTTTCAAACTTGAATTAGAAAAAAAACTATATCACACAGATAAATGTAAGAAAGAAGAAGTCACATTGGTACAGAGTTGACACTTTTGTGGTTCTCATTTTGAGGTTAAGGAATAAAATAGCTGTGATAACAGCTCATCAAAATTATCGAATGATTATACTAATAATAAATTATATAAAAAAGTTGAACTCTTTGCGCCAATATTATGAAATGCTTCAGTCAATAGTATAGTATTCTTATAGGTTAGATTTTCTTTGTTTTGTGCCAAGATTATGATATGATCAATCTGAGATTTTGGTATTCTCACTTCCAAGACTTTCCCAGGTTTGAATTGGAAATGTATACTTGAATTAACTCTATATGATCAAAAATATAGTATTTTTACTTTAAGATTATGATAGCTTCGCGCATTTAGGAAGATATGGTATACTGAGAATTTATTTTTATGTGTGTATAACAAGAAAGTTTGCAATTTTAAGCTCCGTCAAGGGTAGAAATTATAATATCAATTTGGGTGCGTAAAATGTAACAACCACAACTTAATGACAACTGTCAAGAAATCGAGATAATATCCTTGATCATGGTAACAATCCAATTTAAGAGATTCCTAATGTTTTTAACCTGTTAATGATTGTGACATTCACTTTGACAATAATTTTGATTCCAGGCCACCGAAGGACTTGAGGAACATAGTATATTGCAACGCACTGAGATACAGTAAAGATAGCGCAGATTGGGATTTCTTGTGGAAAGCTTTCGTGCAAAGTAATAGCCTCACTGAAGCATCTAATCTCCTTAGAAGTCTGGGTTGTTCAACCGACAACGAAATACTCAAGAAGTAGGTTTATCATTGCTTGCTTCATGAAATATATGATGGATTATTAAATTCTAGCATGGAAAGCCACAATACATTTTAGCTGAATGCAGACCATTATCTTAGGCTTTACTATTTTCAGATATTTGCAAAAAACTATCACTGATTCCGAAATAAGGCTACAAGACAGGGAGGCAGTATTCAATTCAGTTCTCACTGGCAATCCAAGTAGCTTTAACTTGGCACTGACGTTTTTGATCGAACATCATAAGGAAATTGACGCACAGTAAGTACTTTACTAGCTTATAAGAGCTGACTAATCTTTTGGAATAAATCAGATACAACCATTCAAAAAAATCTAATGATATCAGCAACAAATGAGAAGCAACTTTCATTTATTTCCATTCTTGCGCTAAACGTAATTGGGCTGCTCAAAATATTTTCTGGTTCCTCTCATTTTTCTGGATATGTTTTCATAGAAGTATAAAGCCAAATATCAAATGTAATTATATTGTTGAGCTGAGTGGGTCAATAGTTATTCAACAAAAGTAAATGTTGTTAATGATACTACAGATGATTTTTAGAAAATTTCATCCGAAGGTACACATATTTCTCGAAATCACTTTACGCAAAATCGAATTTGTAGGTATGGTACGATGCGAGCTTTGCCTAATATGCTGAGCTCAGTGGCAGGCAGAATTACAGATGAAGCACAACTTAATCAGGTAATTAATAATATGTTCATACATATTTAGGGAAAATAGTAAAAATTGCAATGTCGACATGAATTGTACATGTTATGTTCTGGATATAGACTATTGCCAGTTTTCGGTATTCTGTATTTGGTGAAGGAAAATTTGTGGGGTTGCAAAACTCTTATGTATCTTATCGGGCGAAACAGATAACATTAATTAGATTAGACTATAGATGTTTTTCGAATATAAAAAGTTACCAAACTTCTGATTTTTTCAACAGTTGAATATGGAGTTCAAGTTTATTGGCGTTATTAAATATATGTATATGTTATTCATTTTAGCTCAAAACTATAGTCTCAAGTCTGGGAGAAAGTCACAAAGAGAGTGCAAACGCTGCGTTGGAGAAAGCTGATGCCAATTTGAAATGGAAAAAACAAGTGGTAGAAGATCTGCGCACTTACTACAACGTTCCCTCTGACGAAGACAACGCGGCTGATACTAATAGTGTCTCCCTATTTATTGTTACATTCCTTTCGCTCATGGTACTTGTTGAGATTTAATTGTAGCTCAAATAAATGTTTATATAGTTCAGAAAAAAATTGGTTATATAACTGTTTAGTATATTTGTGAGTTTTGATTAGATATTCAGTTCTTACTGATGAAGTGTGCAAGAGAGGATAATCATAGATTCTAAGAGGTTTTTGAAAACTTTTCATGGTCTAACGAAAAAAAATGGATACTGATACTTAATTAATTATAGCATTTATTTTCTGTAATATAAAAAAGACGATACGAAACATGAGTTCATTATATCCCTATGATTAAAAACCAGATAGAACTAATTTTACCCTACAAGCATTTTTTCATATGTTAGTGTCTAACGAGACTAAACAGTAACAAACACAACGCTGTTTCATCGATCACCAAACCTTTTAACCAAAACTAGTTATAATCTTGTAGATTATAGACGGCTCTTACTTGGTGACACTCTTTCATCATGCAGGTCAAAAGATCGTGTACTAAACGCACAGTTTCACAAATAAAACTCTTTTTCTTTCAGAGACGCGTTCCGATTTATAATTAAATTATCGTCGGACTGTCAGATTTGACTGTTAACAAAGGCCACCCAGAATACATGTCAATTAGCTAACTAGATCCTATCATGGATACAAAACTAGGGCTCTAAAATCTAGCATTCTATTATCCTGTCTAGCTATTTTTCTATTCAATTATTTTTTCTTTCTTTTGTCTGTTTTAGGGGAAATATTTTTTGACGACTGCATTTTGATTAGTGTTAAAGGAAACCCCTACAGAACCATAACCATCGTCATCATAATTTCCCTAAGATATTTTATGTGATAAGCTATTTTATTTTTCAAGATATTTCATGTTTTGAGATATTTTATTCCTGAGGCTACTTCATTCTCCTCAATATATTCTATGACTTATGATAGTTCAATAGTAAGCTATCATAGAATACAAATAGATGGTGAATTTAAAATGTCAGTTCATTTACTACAATGAAACCAGGGAATAAGTCATATATTGTATTACAAGCATGAAGTACACTCATTCTATTTTCGTTCCCAACTTTATGATTAGTATCTATTTTTTGGCAAAATTTGATCTTTTTGGATGTCGGTTTTTGAACGCACTTATATGTTCTCTGTACCTTGTTATAAATGCTCTAGTTGATTGACCTACAAATATAAGCAGCTTTACAGAGGGCACATGAAATCTTGTAAATACTTGACTTACAAATATCTGGTTCTTTCTCTTTCGCATTTATTAAATACGAGTATAATATTTCCAAAACTTATTTCAGGTGAATTAACAGTTTCAAAATCCGATCAAGGTTTCCGATGAACTGATATGCCATTTTTTAATTGGCTAAACGATTTTTCGTAATAATTATGTCGCTTATTCAGCTGAAGTTCAGTAATCTGGAGCAGTACAGGCTACTAAAGCAGAATACGAAGAAATCAGCGCCATCCTAACTACAGACCGCAATGGAAAATAGATGATTCTGTCACTTCAAACCTCTACCACCCTCCTCCTCATTTTTCCACCTCATTAATAGCAAATTGCCTAATAATTTTGGACGGTCGCTGACAAACACATGGAATTTTGTAGGCGGCTGATACCGATGTCTCGAGTACGAGGGTAACGCTGAAAGTTTTTAGATACAGAAAAACTACAAGGTTTTTAAAAAGATTTATTCTGTTTTTTGAAAATATTCTCCCCCTACCTCGATACATTTACGCATTCGGTAAAACCACTTGTCAAATTCTTGTGACCAACGTTCTTTTGAAAGGTTGCTAATATCCTCCGCAAATGCAGCGATTGCCTCTTCATGGGTGGAAAAATGGCGACCTCGTAACTTTTCTTTAATCTTAGGGAATAAGAAGAAGTCGCACGGAGCTAGGTCCGGAGAATAAGGTGGGTGAGACAACAGTTTGACACCCTGTTCAGCAAAAAAATCGAGTTTTCTAGCGGCGCTATGGGCGGGTGCGTTGTTATGGTGCCATTGAATACCCCGCAAACCAGTCTTTGGACGGCTCTTGCATAGTTCTTGGGAGACTACCGGAACACATTTGGTTATAAACCATTCAGAAGTAACTGTCCTTTGATTTTTCAAGACTACCGTACGATTCAAACGCTGCCTCTGTGTGTAAGCACTTACAACTTTAGACAAAATAGCTGCGTGCTCAAACTTGTTTAAACTTGTATAGATTAGGAATATCTAAAGACTTTCAGTGTGAATAAAAACCAATCCTTTCCGGTAGTTTTCATCACCTGTACTCTTGGAGGCGAGTTAGGTATCAATTATCAATCAAATAGTGCCCGAAGCATATAGGATGATTTAACAGAGCTCCAAAAAAAAAAGAACGTACCCCGGTAAATCTTAGCAATTTATTTTAAAAAATGCTCATATAATGTGTAATTAAAAAAAAGGTTTCACAAGCTTGAAAATTAAGCCGAAACACGTCACAAACAAAGAGTTTTATTTGTGAGGCCTTGTGCCATAATTTTATTTGGATGAGTTGGAAGACTTTCACCGAGTAAGAGTTTCCATAATCTACATGCTCAGTATTTTCTACAGTGACCAAAAATTGGTCAGCAACATGTTACGAATTAATTAATAAAAATTAAAAATTTCTGAGTACATCCGCACTGACACTATTTGAAAGCGCCTCGTACGTTGGCGTTGAAACAAAACAAGTATCAGTGTGATCCTGCGATCTACACTCCGGCCTACCAAGTTTTTTAAACTGGACTGAAAATAATAACAGGCTAAAATTAGTCAGGAATATTTTTTGGCGACATTGTTTATGAGTAATATCTACAGTTCTCTATGATTGTTTGCGCTAAGCTGTGATATAAAGATGTCACATTTGGCACGATGATTTGCGAATTGTGAGTTCGCGACTGCTTCTACGTGGGTTACTCACAAGTTATTTGATTCTTGACTTCAAGTTTTTATCCTTGAAATGTGATACATGCCATGTCTTCTTATTCCCTAGGATCAAAGAAAAGTTACGAGGTCGGCATTTTTCCACCCATAAAGAGGCAATCGCTGCACTTGAGGAGGAAATAAGCAACCTCTCAAAAGAACGTTGGTCACAAAAATTTTTAAAATTTCTAGTGTGACCCTCGTAGATTACGGATCTTCATATTCTTGTTATTTGATTGGAGGAATAGTCATTAGTTGTGACGTTTCAATTTGGTCATACTTTTACTATGGAGTGAATTATAATTCTACCATTGGTGACCTTGCTTTTGTCACCATTTTGATGGGACCTGCAGACGCTTCCAGCTTGCCGTGACGTCAAGGGACGCCGAAAGCGAGGCGCCGCGACGCGTCGGAGTTGCCGGAAACTTTGCGCGCTCGCGAAACACCCGAGGTCCGAACAGTGTTCGACGGTGCGTGCTTCTCGACGCCTGGCGCACCGAATCACGCGGCCGAAGATACCGGATGGACAATCGAAACGCGCGCGACGATTTTGCAGTTTATTTTTGTGACTGGTGTTTTTTCTGTTGTTGAGAATGACATGTGAAGTGCTTGATGTAGTTCCTGGGTGCTTTGATTTGCCAGACTGGTGCGCATGAAATGTCGTGCAAATCACGAAATTAAGGCAAGTGACTTAATATAATCAATAATTTGGAAATACACAAGCATAGCATGACGTCAAAGTGACATGCGTTTTCTTGTGAAGTAGGGACTAAAAAATATTTTTTGATTTTACCAACTGTTCATCCAATTTGTGTAGATACGATGATATGGAACCTTCAATATTTAATTTTTGATAACATCGAATTGAATACAAAATATTAGTTTGAAAAGTAAAAAATTCTAATTTTGCATTTGTTTAAGGTCCTGGATATTTTACGACTTCTGGGGCACTACCCTTAATAATTTTGGGACCTCTGTAGCCAACTTCAGCGATTAACACCAATACAAACACAAACAAAAACAAAACTAAACACTTATTGTTAAAAATGTATCCTGTATAAACAGTATGTACAGTGTAAAAATAAATGAAAAACCACAATGAAAATAAAAACCACATGAAATGTAAGGACATATGATTTTTATATATGATAATTATATCATGTACAAATAACAAAATAAAATATTTACAACTAAATAAAGGAACTAAACAATAATAAACTTAATACACACTTTTTCCTTGTTTTTGTATCTGCATATTTTCTTATTGCATCGAAATTGTTTAAAATGTTCGTGAAATCATTTTTGATCAAAAATATCAAAAATTACAATCCCTTCTCCGTCATAACAGTTCTATATTTGTTATTGAGTATTGTTAAGTGCTCTATTGTTACTTTCTTTACTAATTGTTTCGTACGGAGTATTGTAATCGCCAACATTTTCAAATTTGAGATATTGTGTTTTCTTTGACGTGTCATGAAGGTTTTGTAACTAAAAACGAAGTTATCCTGAATAAAAAACGAAAAAAAGCAAAAACGCTCACCCTCGTTTCTAGACGTCTTTGAGGCCGCTGATTATTTTCTAAAGAGGTTTGTAGGTGTGGGGGCGTTGAATAAATCGAATAAATTATGAGCTGGTAGAAGACGGTTGCCAAGCTTATCTTAATACTAGTTTGCCCTGTTGCAACAACAGATTGCTGCAATGCTATAAATTTACTAAATTTTTTATCGGATCCCAGAATTGTAAATTTTGCAAATCTTGAAAATTTTGAAAAAATCGAAAATTTTGGATTTTTTTTTAAACTATTTGTAGTCTTCCAGTAGCTTCAATGAATTTTAATTGCATTTCAGAAGAACAACAGCTCCAAAATCTGTTTCAGATCTTTATTTCCAAAGTGCAGTGAATGCATGGGAAAAGAGCGTGAATCTAATTGACGCCAATTTTTCAATGAGTGGGAACGGAAATTTGTTAAAACGGTTTTACTACTACTACTAAGTGTAGAAATTCAACGCATCTGCGAGTATTTTATGTATTTTTCTCATATTAGCGGAAATATATTTAGTTGTGTGCGATTAATTTATTAATTCGGCAAATAACGTTTCACCGATTCATGATAAGATATTAGGAACGATGCTTTGTGCAGTTATACCCAAACCTAGATTAGATTCAAATATAGCTGATACAATATCTCAACCTTTCAGAACAACCAAAAAACAGATAATCGGAGTTTACCTCAACATCACAATGGATTTCATGTATTGAAGATGTTCGTCATTTCTCATGACAAACATCTTCATCTTGATTAGTCTATTTAAATTGATATTGCCTTTCCTTTATTCTGGATATCTCAGGTGTTTGGCTGCAGAGGATAATTCATTTGCAAGCATACGTAAAATAATAATCTATTTCACATAAACCTGTTTACATTCATATATCTTACACAACTTTGTTTGATCTGGCATTGTCAACGCGTGGTCAGTTACGCACATTTGTCCAGAAATACACAGGTTGTTTCATGTTGTGATCAGAATAATGGTGATTTATTTATTTTTGAGAACTGGAAAATATTAGAAATTGGAAGGATATCCATAAACATGAATATGACATGTCAGCAAAAATTTGTCTTGTATCAAACTTCGGCCATGATTAAAAATACGAGGGTTACGCTGAAAGATACCGAAAAACTACAAGGTTTTTTAAAAAACTTCATTTTATTTTTTCAACATATTCTCCCCCTACTTTAATACATTTACATATTCGGTGAAACAGAGAAGCCTCAATCTCGGTGTAGGCTATATGTCGATCTTTTTATCGTATTTTGCACAGCTTCCACAGTCTCCGGAGTAAGCGCAGTGGGCGGTCGACCTGTGGGAGGTTCATCATCGAATGGGACCCGGCTCCTTTTAAACTCAGCAAACCAATTAAAAACTGTAGCGCTAGAAGAGGCAGAGTCCCCAAAGCAACTTACTAAACTTTCGTGACATTCCACTTGTTTTAATCCCTTTTTATAGTCATACAAAATCATGGCTCGAAAATTGTGGCTACCCGCTTCCATTTTCACGTTAAAATTCGGCCACGTGGCAAGGCAACTACTGAACGATTCAAAAGCTGCCTTTGCGTGTAAGCACTTACAACTTTTGACAAAATAGCTGCGTGCTCAAACTCGTTTAAACTTGTATAGATTAGGAATATCTAAAGACTTTCAGCGTGACCCTTGTATTTATCAGGTCGTATCTTGAAAAGTATATCTCCATACTTTAATAACTTTAACAGTCGTTTTAACACCAATAATGGATGCTTATGTGCATCATAATTGTCTCAAAATACTTTGGTAGTATTAAAGCCGAAACAGCAGTTCTCCAAAAATGAGAGTATTTTCCAGTCCAGATCTTGTCTGGAATTTATACAATGTATAAAAGATGGATGATGAGAACTACTACTTTGCTGTGAATAGACAACCTAATGTTACCCAAAAGCTATAATAATTGACGAAACTTGTTCCTGCTAAACCGTGTCTTCAGTAACTTCTACTCCCACAAACCTGGCCTATGATTTCTCGACATATCTTGGTTATTCCTCAGAACTGGATGCTCGCTTGGAAACCTTTTGTTTGACAGCATGTTGGGTCTTGAGAAGCACTGAATTGTACCATATTATTATCAGTCACTGCTAAACTTCTCTAATCTGATTAATCTGGACTACGTGCAAAGTATTGCCATCCGCGAATCTGTGTTTCTGATTTATTGTACTAGAAAGGAGATCATCAATGTGTAATCCTGTACAATGGAATATTTTTATCACCTCCCCGGTATTTTGGTATATCCGCCAAGAAGCACGAAGGTATCGTTATTGAAATTTTGAATGTATGTGCCTCTGCGTATTAAATTGAATTCGTCATTGTAACTACTTGTTCACTGTATAAAAAAGCTAGACAACAAAAAAGTTTGCTAATGAGACTGTTTATGTAGTCTGCGATTATAAATGCGGCAGATAATGAAAACGGGATTAAGTAATTAGTTGCTTACATATTTAATTTCGAATAAGAACACTATATAATTGACTGTTAATAGGTGTGCGGGAGCCTAATATGGTTGAGGTTGTACCAGGACAGTATTCCTGTATCAGACAGCGAGCAATACATCTTTATTAATCAGCTGTGCGTATGCATAAATACATACGAAATCGATAAACAACTGGTGAATTATGTAGATTGTAGATGCTCTCACTTGGTGAAACTCCAAATCGTCGTCGGACTGCCAGATTGGACTATTTACAAAGGTTACCCAGGTTATCAACTAACTACCTAACTAGATCCTATCAACGATACAAATCTAGACTATTTATACTATTTAGCAATATATCTAAAAAAATATTATTTTTTTGTCTTCGTAAATCTAAATACATCCCAGCTGAGCTTATTTTTCACAATTTGCCGATAATACCTTGATAGAAACTACAATTTCGAAGGAAAGAAACAAGGACCTGAAAAGTTTTGTGATGAGAATATTTGACAATAGTGTCAAGCATTGAAGTGCGCATAAGTGGGTCGGCAAAAGTCTAAATATCATTTCATCCGCTACTACTACTATGGTTATGTTTACTAATTTCCGTTAAACAAATATTGATTAATACTACCCACGGATGATTTCAAGCAATGCCTCAAATCATTCTCTCGTGGAAAATCCAGACAGTTTCGAGTTTGCTAGTGGAGACACTTTACTCGTGATAGTCGTGGATTAAATATATGCAAACTTAATATGGTTAATGTTGAACCAGGTCACTGTTCCTGCTTTAGATGTTAGGTTGTTCATCTCAATTTGCTTTGAGCATACATAGACGTCTCTCTAATTGCTGAGTGAATACTGTTGTCCTGTAGATGGAAGACAGCTCACTAATCATTGTCAGGGATATGGATGGCAATAACAAGGCATATTGTTTAATGGATTACTGAAAGTACTTGTTTTAGTTCTTAGACCAATAGGTGAATCTTCATGTTTCCTAACATACATCCATAAAAACCATGTTACTCATTTCCGTCAGTTTGCTTGTCTAGCTATCATCAAAAATGAAAAAAAATGTTTTTTTATTATCTTTTAATTAAATTTTAAAAGCTGTTGATTTTACGATACGTTCAACCTGTGAACATATTTATTTTTTATTTTTGAATGCCTCCAGTAAATATATTCTGTTGCTCTTACGGCATTTTGGAGTCTGATTTACTTACTATTTCTAACTGTGGTTAAATTACTCCCACTTCTGTTTTAGTAACTATAACTGCATCTTACTGAATCTTTACTGAATAAGGATCATGACTAAGGTCGAACATGCTAAAATAATAGCATCTAGTAGGTTGATTTTGTATTTCGCTCGCAGCAGTTCCAGCCATGTACATTCATTCCCTATTTCAGTGTAAGCTTGAAAAGGCTAGAAGTTAGGTTACGATAGCGTGATATAAAACACTTTCTTCAAAATTGGAAATCCGGATCATGTTATACCAACTAGACGTGTTTCCTACTGGATCGGTCGTCGAGCAATCAAACTCTCATATTCAATATTATGAAGACTGTCATTATCTTGCAGCTTCTGGATAAAAACCACATTATCAATATTATATATATTATATAGATATAGATATAAATGGTTCGTCGAAAATATTCATATATCAATCATTTTCTGAAACAACAATAAAACAATACATATTCGATGAATATATGTACTTTATTTCAATGACTGTTTCCACTTAGAGTATTTGTACTCAAGCAGCATTCTTACTGGAAGTGGCTCCTCCTTTAATTTCCTTCACAAACTCGTCCAAAGCCTTCACTGCAGATGCTGCACTGCTCTTAATCATAGCAATCAGTTTCTCGAGTAATGCGTTTGTGTTACTGATGATGTCTTTGGTCATTGTGGTCACAAAACTCCCAGCTAAATTGAAATAAATCAAATTGAAAACATATTGCTACCAGTGACTTTTATACAGGTATATCATGGACACCTAGTTTAATTTATTTTATCAATATGATTTTTTTTACGGCCATCTGGAAAAATTTAGTTCTTTCAGAAATGCGTCTTGCAAATAATTATCCAATGATGTCAATTAAATTACTAGAGGTATTGAGTCTACATCATGATAAGCACAGCTATTATAAGTAAGATCTCATCATATCACCTAGAAACCAAGACTTTTTCTTCATTACCAAATTCAAATACAATGTCTTAGATTGACCGATAGCACACATTTTTCATTACCAGTAAGGTGACAAGACGGTGGAATAGATACTGATAGCATTTGAAGTTGGTAGGTGTTATTGTATTTACATGAATATTTCATAAAAAATGTTTGGTTATCTGTATATAGTACGAGTATTATTGTATTACATTCCGTGCAATCTCATCAGAAATAGACGGATAGACACTGTAGAGGAACAGTATTGAAGTTAGCGTTACCAAGATTGCTCAACTCCGTAATAATTCCCTATATTGTACAAGAATTTTGATTTTTTTACTGCTTTGGTCAAATACTCAAGGAAAACCTTCATCAAGCCTGCTTAGCATGATGACAGCTCAAGTCGTGCTAAAACCTATCAACCGTGTCCAAAACATTTAAACCATTCCTCAGAAGGGCGAAAATATCACGCAAGGTAACTATAGACCTGTGATCCTGCTATGTATCATATCTAAGGCTATGGAGACTGTGATAAATATACAGCAGATGTATCTATAAAAAACGACATTATCAATTATTGCCAGTATGGTTTGGCGGGCAAACGTCCACGGAAGGGACAGACCTTTGTTCGTAGTGGTGGGTGAATATGCTTTCGATGTATTCACCATTAAACACGGTAATGTGCTGTACATTAACGAAATGCTTGAAATAATAGCTAATCCACTCTAGAACTTCGCTGATAATAGCATCCTTATATCCTGTATGGAATTAGGCAAACCTCTAACATCCCGAGAAAACATATAATCGGGAACAACTTGTTATATAGATCAACGATGAGATCGAAAACATTGCAAATGAGAAGCTACAAATAACGTTCAGTTCAACGCACAAAGACATCTACCCTGACAAGGAAATTGCATGCTAGTCTGCCACCTATTTAATATTAATGAGCTCAGCAATTCATCCCTAATATTCAATATTGAATCATATTTCTGGGATGTATTATGCCTATAGCCTTAACAGTGAAACCAGACAATATATAAAACACATGAAGTCTCAAATTTGATAAAAGAAAAAACTAGAACATAATCTGACATTACATTGCGCAATTCAACAGACAGACTGAGTGACATGAATTTCTCTGGTCACAGCACATTCAAAAACCATTATTCCGTGAAATTTGAAAATTTCTGCTTGTCAGAAAAGTAAAGTGATTGGAATAATGCATAATATTTCGATTCCTTTATAGTGGGTGTACAATGGATTATTATGAACTCATCTCGAATCACCTAATTCTGGTTACACATCTGAACCAGAAATTAATATCATCGCCCTAGAAATACTTCCACGAATTTCTTCTCAGATTAAGTAATCCGCATTAAAGACGAATGTCGTGAAACCGCCTCCTAGAATTTCAATTAAGCCTTCCTGGTGTCCTCCAAATTAGCTCGACACCAGGCATGATTCGTGAATGCAATCAATGGAATGATAAGCATCTAATATAGTCAAAAATAACAACCTGTCTTATTAGTTAGATACTTCGTACATACATTAGGAAAATTGCAGTCTGAAGCGTCATATCAAATCAATCTACTGACAACATTTTTAGTGACATGTATGCACTTCCCAGTGCAAACTCTTGGCATTCGTGTACGAAGGTGAAAAATGTAGGAAATCGTTTTCGAGCTATTTCTTTCCCAGAAGCAGCATTCATAGTCTCCACATGATCTTTGAGGGTTTCTCAGTCAAAGGAAGGGTTTCCGAATCTATAGTGGTAAACGAATAAATGTCAGAGGTTCCCATCAATGAACGGTGACAGTGCTTTCAACGCTTCTTTAATAGTCGTCGATTATGGAAAGCATTTTACCTTTAAGAGTCCTACGCAGTCAATGGTTAACTATAGATACAGTCCTAAGTGTTATTAAGACTAAATTTTCCCACCGTAAGTGGTTTTCGTAGATATTGATTGACATTGAGTTACGTAGCAGGTACAAAGCGGTCACCATCATGCGGTTAGAGAGGGGATCGTTGTTACTTCAATAATTTTTTGCTTTGATGTATTCGCACGGTGTATAAAAAGTAAATAGCTATGATCTTATATGCAATACTATAATATATTTATTTTTTGTAAAAGTAGATATATCTCTAGAATGGAACTCATAACACGTACCTCCCATATCTGCAGTGCCTTTACACATATCTTGTAGCTTGGATCTAGTGGACTGCCAGAGATCCTTCAACACGGTTATTGCTTCTTTCTCGAATGCTCTGATATTTTTTATAGCTTCTTTGTGGATTTTCTTAGTTTCTTCCAGTTTTAGATCGAAATCTGCTGGTATTCTAGCTAAGCAACATAAATAGCTTAAGCTTTTCATATAAATTGTAAGCCGTCACTGATAACTATATCTTCATGTAAGCTTCTATATATTTGTATAATTTTTCAGCTACTTTTGGTGATTTTCAAGCTATGAGTGAGAGGTGAAAATCATGTTTCGTACATTTCTTTAATGATAACCTCACGCAAAGGCATATAGCTTATCGCGTTTCATAAGCACTGACCTTAAGACCCTAAAACGCTAAAGATTGTAACCATCGGGAAACAAGCTCATGCCACAACGCCAAGGTTTTCCAAAAGAACGACTTTTCAAACAGGCCTGTTCTCTTGCATTTGCTTAAAAGATATCAACCAAAAACTCTTTGCTATTAAACTTGAAACGCTCTACTGAATATTCATTTGCATTGAATCGGGAAGATTGACCCTTGGCCAGTCTTTTTAGGTTAATATTAGTGTTAGTGGTGTTATTGCTTGACCAGTACGCAATTAGGCGAAAATAGAAATGAGCAATTCTGATCAAGCTCAAGAGTAAATTAATAATAGATATTCTTAATTCGATTGAAAATGACAGCATTTTCACTTTTTTTGTAACTCCTAACATGCTTAGACAAATAAAAGCTACTTTTGGATCGACGCGCCCGGACCACAATTCTAGCGCTGAACTTGAAAACGGAGGATTTTTTCCTCTATTCATTGTTATATCGTCAATACTTCACCAATTCCGTATACCTACACATCTCAGCTTTAGCATTGTCCACAATGGTTTTAATCCTAGCTTGAGTTGCTTGTGTCTGCTCTTCAAACATCCTGGTGGTGTGTGTCTTGATATCTTCCAGTGCTTGCACCGTCCGATCTTTGATCTGGTTCATCACATCTTCATACATGTTTGGATTTTTATGTGCGAATGATTTTGACAAGGTGATGAAGAAATGGTTATGTCTGAAATATGTCAGACTGACATGGATTCGTCGCATGTGAAATAATCAAAACTCGTGTCAGTTCAATTGAAGGGAGTCACGAGATAAAAAAATCTGAGCGCGGATTCTAATTCATTAGAAAAAAATTTTGGAAAGCCACGTCAAAATTGGAGAGCAAGTGGTGTCACATCACATCATCACTTGTACCTCTCAATATGTTCATCCGCTTGTTTTAGTTTCTTTTTATAGTCATACAAAATCATGGCTCGAAGTTCGCGACTACCCGGTTCCATTTTCACCTTAAAATTCGTCCAACACTTCGATGCATTCGAGACCGTGGCAAGGCAACTACTGAACGATTCAAACGCCGCCTTTGCGTATAAGCTCTTACAACTTTAGACAAAATAGCTGCGTGCTCAAACTTGTTTCACCTTGTATAGATTAGGAATATTTAAAGACTTTCAGCGTGACTCTCGTACTGTACACTGCTCAATTCGAAGTGTATCCTATTATTTCTATCTATGATTGCGTGACATAAAATACGGTGATAGCAAAATCTTGCCGACACTGTTACAGATTCTCTCATAGTTACGGTAACGCAACGTAATGCAAGCAGTAACGAAAATGATCATTATGTATTAGTCTGTGATATTTTTCGCAGACAATAATTGTATACAGCATGCCTTTTTTTTGAAATTCATCAGGTTATATTGTTCTAAGCTTGTTCATGATACAAATATATCTCACTCACTGTGAAATTACTGCCAGCCTTTTTCCAAAGCTAATAAAGTCCGGAAGTCTCATCTTGCTTATTATTGGGATAATATTTTATTAAAAGATTACAGCGGTAGTGTAGTGGCAGTAAAAAACTGCTTCTCGTCGAATATTTCCATCGGCAAAAAATTCAACCTCAATTTATGTGCCTTCTTTTCTGTTTTGCTGATCCGATGTCTTATGTTAGTTTCGAGTAATAAGATGCAACAAAGGAATGCCACAATGAACATAATATTTTCTGACTTCAAAGAATGTCTAATTCGTCATATTATTGTATTTTCTTGATGTTTTACGACAAACATCAAGAAATCCATGTCAGCCATTTGCGTCGCTAGGTCTGTCTAGCTGTCCGATATGCTTGGCCCTTTTGTAACTCGGAAATTACCTTTTGGATTTTGATTAAATTTTGATAGCAATTACTACTATTTTTTAGATATTATCATGGCAGATGTTCGACCACCTGTCTCCCATAATAACTCCAAGAGTCGCCAGTTGAGCTTACAACGCCTCGAACAAGCCTGTTCCAAAAGACGTTCCTTTGGAGAACCTCGGCGATGTGGAATGAGCCTACGGGGACTTTGTTCCTCGATGGTCAGAATCCTCAGCGTTTAAGGTCGACGCGAATAGACAGTTATCCTCTTGTAGTCCTTATGAAACGCGACAGGCTGTATGAATGAGATTATCAGTAAAGTTACAAAGACTTCAAGGATATACTAATGAATTGTTATTGAAGAAAACCAGAAGAGCGTAGCTTCAGTTTCTTTTGCGCTGTGCTCTACAGAAATGGGTCAGACGGATCTAGTGTCAGTCTAGTGACCGCCTTTGATTGTACTACTTGACGCTCTTAACGGTAAATGTCTCGACATGAAACTATTTGAGGAAAGTGCCCAATAATCTATTCCTTAAACTTTGGCAATTATAACCTAAAGAGAAGCTAATATTTCATACAAATTACTCTTAAACCTTTTTCCCCTCGACAAGCTGTGACAGACACTTCAACCTCAATTACGTAGTCATTTTCCATTAATTTTGGAAATCGCGTAGACTGCCTAACATGCGATTTGACGTTTCACTCACATATTTAGATTTTATATTTAAAAATACCTGAAACTGCATCCGTTTTGCTCGATATTCTTATAATAAGGAGCATAACAAAAATCTTTGCAAAACAAATTCATATACCTAAAAATATTACGGTTATTATAACATTTTCATACACCTGATGGTTGTGATATACGCCGCTACTCACATTAATAGACAGACAAACAGATATTCGACAGCTATAAGTGGCATGGTTTTTTGTGAAATCTATGTCATAAAACGCCAAAAAGTGCATATATCGAATTTTAGATTATTTACTATTACAATACCTCACCGTCTATTGGCGTGGTGAGTAAAAGAGCATCCCCGTATATATTAGCAGTTAAATCCGCTTGACTGAAGCCTGACAAAACCGTTGTAATATAACATTTGAATGAAAATTGCGGACCAGCGTTGTTTTCGCCAGACGAAATGGGATATTTTATTTTTTCAACCCTGACCTTCGCCATAAATCTGTGGAAAAAATACCAGCTAAGACGGCAGAGCAAGAAAAAGAAAGGGAACGGTGCTACCCGAAATTTTATTTGGATAGGTTCTACACGCCTAGAGGGTTTGTTTCTAGTACAGGAGATGGTGACATTTTTTTTACTTGGCATAAGCGAAGGAAGTGTTTCGATTCTAACAGCTACTTTTCAATGTAGATAATGTAGATATGAAATCACTCAATTTGTTCAACGTGGGACTTGAGAAAAAATGACATGTCATAACTCGGTCCAAATAATGTTCTATCATAATAAAAATCCCGAATTATATATGCGAATGCGGTCTGAATCTTTTCAATTTGTATGTTTATGAATTAATTTTTTACTTTGCTGCTCTTTTTATGGACCACTCAGAAAATGTTATTTGTAGATTGTAGGTACTGATTTGGGGAAACTCCTACAGCATTAAGACACACTTATGCACTTCACATACAAAGTCAAACAGAAAGGGATTCATATTTGTAACGCAATATGCGCCATACTTCAGTATTGGTAATAAATCCGATGGTACATGTATGTTCTAGCAAGGGTCATTTTTCCTAAATATGTGTAGGTTAAGTTTGGAGAATAATGCGCTACTTTGGTTACTTGTCACCCTCGTGCATTAAGAGAAAATGAAAAGAAAGAATTCTGGTATATAATATAAAAAAGAATACGTACTATTAGGTAGGTATTTAGTTGAGTGAAGTTATTCATCCTCTTCACATGACATGTAGAATAGATTGCGAAATTATCTAAATTTTTATAAGGGAATTTGTGTATATCTTTCCCAACCTGTTTCAAAAACTATTGGATAACTTTGTCAAGATTTTTCCTCATCTTACGGAGAGCAAGATACAAATAGAAAGCAATACATCCAAAAAGTCATCTTCAATCTAAAATGCAAATTTTATTTTCCTCCAAGTAACTTTTTATGCATATCAAGTTTCCTGTGGAAGATGAAACGAAGTTGGTTCTTACCTTGCCGTATTTAAGTAATCTGATTTATTATCATACCAAGGAAACTACAATTTAAGGAATTTAAATAATAACTGCGAAAGATTACATTTTTGCATCTTACGTTAAATTGAGGGAGGCCTGTTTGTCTCTATCTATAATACTGCATATCAGGTTTGAATCTGATTAAATTTTATAAGCGATATATAAGTCCACAAAAACGTATCATGTTACTTATATATGTTATATTGATTGCCAAATTTTTGGAATTTAACATAGTACGTTTTTTGAATATTTCATGATGTCTACATTACGAAGATATTGGTGAAATTTGGAAGATATGATGTACGTTTTAGGTTATGCTGGTTACTGCTTTGTAATTGACGTATTAGCGACAGTGTAACTAGCATGAAGAAAATGATTATCTGGTATTCTTTAATCATGATGCCCGAGTTTCCGATTCATTTCGGACTCAGTCCAAATATTTTTTATCTGAGCTCAAGCATTCTGAAAAATATTCTGAACAAACCAAAAGTGAGTTGTCAAGTATGTTTAACAAGATTTCCATCAATTTAGAGCGTAGTCAAAGAATTTTTTAGGTTTTAGTCGGTCTATTTTATATCCTAGATTTTGTGAATGAGATATGGATAGAAGTGATATGAATTAGGGCTCGTAAAGATCAATCTATAAAAAATCAGTACTTTTCTCACAGTACTAGAAATTTTTGTGAAATATGTAAAGTTATTACCTATCAATGAAACTATCAAAACGTAAAAAACAATTAGTTTTTCGTAAAAAATATCGTTTTTTATTGACATTGTACTAATTTTCCCCCTTTCCTTCATTCAAATTTCTAATTAATGAGCGAAAGAGATAAGAGAAATATATTTTTATAAATTTCAGTAAAATTTATATTTTGTACGCATGCTTCATTCTGTGCATTCCATTTGTTACACTCCGTGGTTTATTATTTTTTTTTTTCAAATCGCCAGACTAAAAAAATCTCCCAAAATAATAATGTAGTTGTACCCTCGTTGCGGAAATTTAGGGTGAACATTCAGAGTCATAGTCTATTTGAATAAAATTATATGTTTATCGAGTTTGCACTTAGTTGTGTATTCACCTTTAAATCGCATCTTGCGTTGAACTTAACAAATTGAAAGTTTGCGGCGCCAATGTGAATTCATGCATGGATACCTTAATCGGTTTATGGAAAGACGTCAAGAAATGTTTCCTTAAAAATATAGACACTGCCTGCTCGATCCTGATAACAAACTTGCTCTTCGGTTTTTGCTGATCTATCGCCTTCATGCCTTCGCACCATGGGCGTGGAAGAACAGTACACATAAAGGTAATTTAGAATCATAGAAAAGTTTATTTTTTCTGATTTTAAGTGATCAAAATGATATAGCACAGTATTGAAACAACACTTCTCAAGTTTTTATCCCAAATTAAAATATATGTACGTTTCTTTGGTAAAGAAAAAATAACTGTTACCCTCACCATTTTTATATATTTGCTGGTTCTTTCTCTACAACTAATAGTTATGGTCGTCACGATTATTACAACGATGGGGGGCAATAATGAAAAGCCATAGTTGGTTTATGTTATGTTTTTACAGGCCGCGAATTAAAATCACTGACATTTGGGCTGCTTTGGCAGGCTTTATTAAAGCAAAATATGGAAAATTCGACAACCACAGCGAAAGTTTCAGAAGCTGTCAATGCTGGTGGCATAGAATACAAGATAGCGTTTGTGTAACAACATTTTTGCTCGTAGGGAAAGGTCGTAACCAGCCTAACAATTTCTGGTTTTTTCAGTAAGATCATATCATCATATATCAAGGATATTGTATTGTAATGGCGTTGTTTGGGGTTTTATAGGGGATTCCCTTAATCCTTGTGCAAATGCAGAAACCAAATAAGTTCCCAATGACAAAGAACATTTAAAAGAATAGATATAATGTTAGATTTGACCATGCTTTAAGAATTCATGCGGATCACGCACCAGAAACGACTTTTATTTGTGAAACGTTCTGTATAAATTATTCAATGTTATCACAGTGTAAGAGTTTCAGCAAGAAAGAGCAATTACATGGAGAAATATCACTGGAATATCGGTGCAGTCATAACGTGAGCTGTGGTAAGAATAAAATAGTGCAGTATATGATTGGTTTCAGCGATGAAAGCGATACATTGATAATTGTCACCCTGTATTTGCGTATCTAGAGCCCCCCAAAATGTTCTCTCTTGTAGCATACATCTTCCCAATCAAAGCTTCCACCTTTTTATTCGTGAGAATCATCCCTGATTCATCCCATGAATCGAACACTCTTCCCGCAACAATGCCTTCTAAATCCCCCAGCAACTATAAAGCTTCCGATGCGTTAAGTGCCGCACTAGGCGTATCAGTTAGGGAGTAAGAGGTGCACCGAAAATAACATAGTTTAGAAGAATTCACGTATGTGATTAATTATATACAAACATGGTACTCATACCAAATAAGCGCAAGCAAGCAACAACTTTGTGGCACGAGTTTGGCTATTGCAGAATTACGTTTATCATGGTCCCCATGTACATATTGTAAAAAAATCTCCACCCCTTGATAGTAAAAATGACGCGTATTCAATCTAAAAGAAGGTAGTCTGAAGAACGCTAGGACAGAGATAATGGGTCTATTCAGTATCAGAATACCGTGAGTTTGCTACCGAGAAGAATTTATAATAATACCAATTCACAAATCAGGTGATTTAGTTAATTAGCAGTAAAAAACTACTAACCGATTTATTTACAAAAAAATTGATGATCTCAAAGGGCACTTTCTCTGCTATGCTGTTGATACAGTTCTGATTTTTAATGGCAAGAATGGGAGAGAAGTTGTGGTATCGGTTGAGCCAGATATGAGAAAAGTAGGACTCTGTTAAAACATAATAATTTATTTACACTTAACGCTGAAAAAATGAAATACGTAAGATTTTTACCAATTGCAGTAGATTAGCCACTTAGCAAATCACATCTGTTTTATAAAATTTTAAAATCTGCTTGAAATATCGTGATATGGAATGTACAATTGGCTCCCATTTTAGTATCAGTATCAATACCAACGATTTAATCTATTTTTAATATACGTAGCTACACATATTAAGACAGATATTGATTATAAGTTTGGATCAAGTACTCCGGTTTTGTGAGGAGCAGAACAGAAATAAATGTCTAAGCAACTTGCACTACAGATGCATTTCGCATCTCAAGTCTTTGATGTTATTTTCGTTATAGTTTATCTGTTATATTTCATTTTGGTCAATATTCTTGAATAAAGTGAATTGAACAGAATAATAATTGAAACAGCGCCGCATTGTAAACATTGAATTTACTCACACAATATAATGCAACATTATCATTTTAGTATCAGTCACTAGATGTCCAACAAAGATTTGAAATGCTTAGAGGTGAGAAACTTGGAAAGAAGTATTGCGTACTTTTAGTTGGAATGAATAATAGTGAAAAGAATTTCATTGGGCTTTTGTAGTTAAAATTTAATGTAAATGTGTTTTGCATGAACGCAACTTAAAGAACAAATATATAAGAAGCCTATCAAGGTTCCGAGTGGATACTTCTGCCTTCAGGCATGTGTGTCATTTTTATTCGTCCTTCTCGTGGTGATCGGCCCTTGGCGAACTCATGAATCACGTAAAGAGCAACACTGCAAAAATATGGCAGATACCATATCTCCATTCCATGTGACTTGTTTGCATAATTTTGGTTTGTTTACATCAGTGGGTATAGAAAGAATTCGTTTGCTAGAAGAAGAAGGTTGCTTTTACGTGATACACATGTAATTTTATGATGGTCCCCGGCCGTTTATGTAAAACAGCCCTTGAGGACGTGAGATGATAAGAATGCGCCCTGGAGCGTTACCAGCATATCTCGCCCTACGGATATTCAAGGTTTGCATGCCCAATTTTCATCGCAACCAAATTAATTATAAACTTTTCGGGGCTGAACGGGCCCTGTTTACTGTGGTGCGTTCAGCCTGCTTCTTTTCGTGTTCAACTCGGCATTGGCGATGCGTTACAAATCCTCTTCAGTTTTGCTGACAGAAATGTGGGTCAAGGGATGTCGTATTTAATCAAATGGAACAAAATGTAACTATGCCCAAGTTGTACAAGGGCAACAGTTAAAGTACGTTAAAAACGACGGTATTCGCCTGATTGCAGAAGCTAAGCAGCGCCGTAAAAGTTTATTACTTGGATAGGTGTATTTGCGTTTCTAAAATTTTCAATGAGTTTATCAGCTCAACCCGCAATATTTTATGTCAAACTAATGGAACTGTAAAATATTCTTATATGTTATTTTGTCTATTGAGTCTCCTGAATAAATGTACAAAGATCAAGTTGCAATGAATATATTCTATTACTGGCTTAAGTGTCATTCAACTTAGGAAATGGTGAGAAGTGAGTAAGAAGTTTCAAAAGCTTAGGAGATGTGGTTTGTGTGTTAACAATCATTACTGAGTACGATCATTGCCGCTCTAAATAATGAAGACGCTTAGGCAGCCAAAAAGACCAATTCCTGAAACTTTGAGCACTATATATACTTAATTTAACAGAGTACTGAGCCAATCTACTTGATAGTTTTTGCAGTTATGCAGTTATGTACGTACGTCCTGAAAGCTATTATCTCTATTGACGTTTTTATGTTCAAGTTCTGTCACTTTTTTGTTCTTATTTATTAAGTTCAGTCTAGTACTCAGTATTTGATGGTGACAGCTTGCGAAGTAAATCTAAAGATATATTTTAGTGTTGCTATTTTTATCTCGTATATAAATCTTTCTGAACCAGATAGCTTAATGGGAAGTTGAAATATTTCCCTGGCATATCCTTGTTCTAGCATTATATAATGATTTGTATTTATTTATATTGGTTGGTACGTTAATATCCTCGTCCACAAGGTTAATCATAGGTATACAGGGCAATTATGTATGTATCTAAATGTATGATTTTTTCGTCTTCTGTTAATTCCTTAATAATAAAGTAAAATCACCAACACTAGACCGATAGTTCATGCGCTGATAGAAATGTCGACAGAGAGACTGACAAACAGATCGACGGGTTGTTTTCTACTTTCTCTTCTCCGTCCGTCTATCTTATCTCGAAGAATGTGATATAGATTGGAGGATTTTTGACGTTATATGGTTGAGTTCTTGAAAAGTGTTAGCTCTTTGTAGAACTCCAAGATTTGATTATTCTGTAACACGCGGTATCTGTAGTATTCCTCGGTAAATCCACATCTCTAGGGCATTTTTAGTGGCTGTTTTACCAGATTTCATTACCATACAAGAGCGTTGATCAAATGTAGCATTCTACCATCTTCTATCGTAGCTTTAATTCGACGTTATTATTGCAAAAGAGATATTGCACGAGCTAGATCAATTTTCTGACCCGTGACGCAACTTCCCAAATATTAAAAAATTGCACTCCTTCAATTGGCTGTCCATGAAGGTACGAGGGTCACGCTGAAAGTTTTTAGAGACAGAAAAACTACAAGGTTTTTATGAAAAACTTTAGTCTGTTTTTTCAACATATTCTTCCCCTTCCTCAATACATACATTTACGCATTCGGTAAAACCACTTGTCAAATTCTTGTGACCAACGTTCCTTTGAAAGGTTGCTAATTTCCTCCTCAAATGCAGCGATTGCCTCTTCATCGGTGGAAGAATGGCAACCTCATAACTTTTCTTTCATCTTAGGGAATAAGAAGAAATCGCACGGAGCTAGGTCCGGAGAATAAGGTGGATCAGGCAACAGTGCCACGGTACTCAGACCAGTTTCTGGACGGCTCTTGCATAGTTCTTGAACACATTTGGTTATATACCATTCAAAAGTAACTGACCTTTGATTTTCCAAGGCTACCGTTGTGATGTATCCACTTTCAGAAAAAATATGTGACCATTTTCTTTCCAACACTCTTGGAACGACGAATTTTCGTTGGAGGCTACTCACTTTCAAAGCACCAAACTAATGACTGATGTCATGATATTAAAAGTGTTTCCACTGTGCCCATTATGAAATTTTTCAAGCATAAACTTAGCCCAATCAACTCTTTTTTGCTCACTGGTCAACAAATGTGGCACCCATCTGGAACACCGCTTTCTCAGGTGAAGGTGATCATGAATGATTCTTCGGACCGCTGCCGATCCAATCCCCAGAGAAGCCCCACTCTCGATGTAGGTTATATGTCAATCTTTTTTTTAACCATATTTTGCACAGCTTCTACAGTTTCCGGAGTAAGAACAGTGGGCGGTCGACCTGTGCGAGGTTCATCATCGAGTGAGACCCGGCCCCTTTTAAGCTTAATAGAGTAGGAATATCTAAAGACTTTCAGCGTGACCCTCGTATAAGTATGCATTAGGAAATGAGTTTTGGCTAAAGATCATAAACTTGGTGTTATTTACATTTATTTTTGAACCAATATTTTCTAACACTTCACTGACACACTTAAGAGGGTTCTGGAGATCTTGCAGATTATCGCATAAAATTTCAGTATCATTTGCATACAGGATATTCTGTTCCTCGTTTACTCTTGTAGCTCGTGTTTGATCTTATAGAGCTTTCTTGAAGATTTTGTTGAATATAAATTCAACAGTAATGGTGACAGGATGCACCCCTGTCTCACTCAGCATTTCATTTGGCATTATGCTCTTTCATCATTTCAAATTTTTACATTTGCCTTACTTCTTCAATATAGACTTTTTATTACGCCTATCCACGATTGTCAACTGAGAATGCTTATAGTAAGTTTTTTTTTGAATAATATCCCTGTATATCCATATTTTGACAGAAAGCTGAACTCATTCGATAGAAAACACGGTACAGTTGCTTGTAATGATCGTATTATGCGAGAATGCCATTACTTGAATATTTTTTCATTTGAAATGGCAAATAGTGGCGATGAAGGATATTACGAGTATACTTTCTCATAGCTTTACTGAACGTATGATTTCCTGCTATGAAGTTCAAGTTCAGTTTGTATATATGTAAACAAATGCTATTTTTTGGTGGTATGTGGTTAAACGCACTCTATCATAATGTGGATAATGTTTGAACTTGACATTTAATACGGTATTGCAGAGCAGTTTATTATTTATTGTGCACATACACAAATACAAACATATAAATGAAAGAGGATTTCATTTTTTTGTTAGAAAAAATAGCTTGTTTTTGCCCACCAACTTTATTCGCCTAAAGTGAGAGACACCTCCCAGTCTTCCGTAATGCCTCTTACCATCGACTATTTGCCACATTTCGTAATGGTGGGCAGTGTCATGCAGACATACACACAGACAGACCGATAAACAAACAGGCATACCGGCCACTAAGTGACATGGCTTTTAATGATGTATAAATGTTAAGAAACACATAATATCTCAAATAACGATTTTTTCTTCACCTATTTGGCATGAGAAGTTAAACCAAAATGATAGCTCGAACCAATGACGACGTAACTGACCTGATGACCTTTTTTCTAGATGCAAATTTCATATATTGACTTAACGACATGCCTGTATGATCCATGTTTGATATATCCAGATTAAAAGCTTCTAGTTATCGTATTTTATTTATTCCAATCAGCCTGCGCTTTTTACGGGAATGAATTCAGCAAAAGCCCAGACGATAATTCGAAAATCCAATATTGGATAATACGTAAAGCACGATAGGCGGAGGTTTTACCTGTGATGCATCTCAATCGAACTATTTTTCAACGATATAAATCGACTTTAACGTATATGTTTTTTATGCATTATACGCTACCTCGATCAAACATTTTCAGCTTCATAGTGGATATTTTTCTCAATAATATGGTACAATTTTGTGGACCAATCTCAGAAAATAATGTGTTTTCATCCTACCAATGCTATTCAAACACGACCTTTCCATATTTCAGTTGAATATTGGAAAGCTAATTCCGCAATTTTTTATAAGAGGATGTGACATAATATTTAAAAAAGAAAAACAAAAAGAGATTCTACTAACTTTGATACCTATACTTTTAAATTGTATCTGTCAAAAATGTCTGTACATACAGAGTGTTGAAAAACTGTGGCCAATCTCAATATTAAATTCAGTTTGTGGAGTTATTCTCCGATGTTTATTATAATGTTACTGTTATATTATGTTACTGATAAACATACATATCTTCCAATGTAATGATTTCGGATTAATTGAGTAAATAACAGTTCACGTTTATTCATGCATGTTTAGCGTTTTTTTATTGTTAGATTTTTTAGATGTTCTTAGTTTTTTGTTAGAGTTGCTGTCTGAGTCTTCTGTGCGTTGAACTGGACTCCACTTGCAGTGAGATGCTTCCCATATTTTATCCGTGAAACATCACGTTTACACAAATCAATCTTGATGATACTTTTTCATTCTAACACGGTTATCTATTTTGAAGGTGTGCAAAATTTGTATAATTTACAACCATAGTCTGTATAGTTTTTAGGTTTTGTTTTAGATTGTTCAGATTGTGTGTAAAAAATATAGCTTCATAATGTGATGAGGTGAGAACGTTTAGATACTAACATATATTTTACTCAGTAATGCTTTATTTCATCATTAGAGATGATCAACTTTAAAGTTGTAACTACTAAGCAGAATTTCCGTTGTAATTTCAAAATACTCGCGATGTAAGGGCATTGACCAACTGTATCAGCAAGGTCTCCTTCTTTTATATGGCAGTTATTTATCAAGACCAGTCAACAGGCTTCCTTTTTCGTTCACGCACCAGATGAAACTGCATTTAGTATCCGGTAGTCGACCATTACATAACAACATGTTATCAAAAAAACCTATCTAACCTCATACTGTGTGAACAAGGTATAATCTGAACTACGTATGATCATGAAATTCTAGAAATATCTTATAGATACATGCATACAAATCTGAAACGATGCCACTCGCTACTGTACCAGGATAGTTTGAAGTTGACAATGTAATGTGCCAGAGAAAGTACATTCATGGAATAATACGTTTATGAAACGTTTTACAAAGCATAATGGAAGAAACCTATCTATTCAACCATTTCATTATCTCTTAATACGGATATGCAAGAAAGTGATAAAAGTAAAAATATGCAAATGTTTATTCAATTTCAGACATATAATCTTTGTAAGGATTACTGTTTTCCTGTCCGTATGTAAAACGCTGTTTAAACAAAGGAATCCAAAATACAAAACCTGGTATCTTTATCATTCTCAGACATATATTCATTCCCAAATATGAATAAAACTTTGAAATATACTGGCTACTTTTGTGAGGGCTTTTCAATGGTTATGCCATTATGGCATGTACACACATAAAAAGAAATTCTCATTCCAAGAATTTCGATATCCTTGTAAAGTTATACTAACGACAAGAACATCTGATCTTACTCTAAAACAATTTACTTGATAAGAAAAAAGCCATGAAAAGTATATTTTCGAATTCAATACTCATTCTAAAGAAATATACTCCAAGGAAAAATAAATTTTTCTTCGCAACTAAGATTTCAAAGCAAAGTATTCCATATTTAAACCAAGAATACGAACATCTTGCGATTCCCTCCAAGGAATCCATTTACTTGCTTGGCACCGCCATATCCGTCAACGGCCATCAGCGGTACGCGTGTGTCTGTTTCTGCGCCAGTTAGTTTCTATTGGATTTAATTTTTACCCACCACCTCTCAGGATGAATGTTTTGTTAAAAAGTTGGGGTTGTAACTACAAATGCTGGACGTGTCTTTTGGCTTAATTACAGGTCAATATTTTTCATATTCTGTTCATCTGTACAACACCTTTTAAACTTGAATTAGGAAAAATACGATATGACACAGATAAATGTAAGAAAGTAGTCACATTGGTGCAGTTTTGATACTTTTTTGGTTCTTTTTTTTAAGGTTAAGGAACGAACAGTAGTTTTGATAACAGCTCATCAAAAGTACAGAATATTTATACCAATAATAAGTTCAAGATCATGAAATGCTTCAGTCAACACTATAGTATTCTTCCAGGTTACATTTTATCTGTTTCGTGCCAATATTATGATATGCTCGATTTGTGATTTTGGTACTCTCACTTCCAAGACTTTCCCACGTTTGAACTGAACATATTTATGCAAATTTAGTCTATATGATCAAAAATACAGAATTTTTACTTTAAGATTATTATAGCTTTTTGCATTTAGGAAGTTATGGTATATTTGAATGAAAGCAAAAATTCTTGGTCTGCTTGTTGAATACATTCTCATGAAAATTTTAATTTGCAATGCACAGATGACAGGATATGATGAAATAATTGAACAGCAGTGTATAGGTAATGATCTTTCAGTCTATCAGAAACTTAATGAGAACAGCCAATTTTTCATATTTTTTTAGATGAAAAGGGCTTATTAAAAGTAAAATGGCTGTTATGTCATTTCCAGACGTATATAGACTATCATATGACACTGAAATTCGACCGTTATCTTATCTACTACTGAATCGTCAATTGATGAAATAATTTTTTATTAGAATGACTCATATAATTATTTTCATGAAAGAAGCCATAACTAGATCTGATTTTAATACTTTTATATTCCGTACGCTCGATGAAGATTAAATGTCAAATATTATTTTTTACAAATCGGTATGCAATAAGTATAATGTAACTACAATCGTTTTCAAAGTTTGAGATAACATTATTGTTGGACATTCAATGGTATCTATCGGTGTTTTTTGTCTGTCACAGAAATTCTCATTGTGTTGGATCTAACTTTTATATTCAAGAACATACTGAGTTGTGTTGTACTATTGGTTGTAGTTTACCATATAAGACTCGCAGTGCAACCTTCAATACGACTCAATGTTTTCCAAGAAGGTATGTGTTCCTGTGCTGCGAATTCCATAGGAACGTAAATGGCCGAACCAATGATGATATCAAAAGTGTCATCACAACACGACATATATAACTAACCAGTGGATTCCATCTGAAATGAAAAATCCGATACATGCAGGCGGCATCTCAGAAATTCGAAAAACAGCCATCGACCATATACATATATACTACGTAGACTTAAGTCAGGTGTAATTATCGTTATCTCCTTTTCAGACTTCTACTATGTAAGAATGTTAGCAGGTGCGTTACTCTTAATAAAGTAAAATGTGGGAGAAGTATGACAGACAGAGGCAGAATAAATTCAAGTTCTTTGTCTCTCCTAGCCTCACAGGAATAAGGTGAATAAATGACAAACAATTACAGAAAGCAGATAGAAAGATTGTGTAATTTTCACAAAGGAAACTCTTTTATTTTCAGTGACGCGTTTCGATTTATATTTAAATCATCGTCGAACTATCGGACTTGACTGATAACTAGATTACTTGCCAACCAACTAATTGAATCGTATAATGGATACAAAACTAGAGCTCCCAAATCTAGCATACTATTTATCCTGTCTAGCTATTTTTCAATTAAATTATTTTTTCTGCCTCAGGGGAAATATTTTTCCTTCTAAAGTGAAATCGACACGTCTTTCAGATTTAAAGCTTTAGTTACAGATCCTAGCTACTTAAGTACTCAATAGAACAAAAGTGCCTTAAATTATGACTTCGTGCATTAAGACATTATCCAATAAAAGTAATTTGAAAATACGTGTACAAACAGAGACATTACAATTCGTGGCATCATATATATTCTGAAACTAAATTGATTTATGGAATGATTATATTTACCTCACTTTAATTCACATGTCGAAGGTTGAAGTTGATTGATAAAATAAGTAGGTTTTCTGCCTCAAATAGAAACCCACATCAACTGAACCATCCATAAACCAGGCATTATACGTCTAGTTTGAGGCATGCAACAATGCAGCTTTAAACTTCGATTTCTTGTTAAGTTATTTCCTATTACAGATTTACGTTTGTACGGAAGTTTCCAAGGGAATATTTAAGGGCTTATGAAACTTTTCTGTGAAAAATATAATGGCTTCATCTAAGTTGGTGAGTAATTCTTGAAAGGTTTCCATCATTCTGAATTGTGCTATTTATTCGAGATTAAATTTAGATGATAAGAAGTTCAAAATTATTTTTAAACTGGTGTTCCAACACAGAGTATGTTATAACTTACTGAATCTTTGATCCAACATCGAATAAATTGAATCCTAAGTCGATATTAATCAAAGGCTTAATGGTTTGTGCTTATGAGGAAGCAAAATCATAGTTCCTACTATACCGATGAAATTACGAATGTAATTTTAGAATGTTTTATGTTATCTATTACCTCGTATATTTCATAAGTGAAATAAATTGAAAAATTGTTTTCGTCAAAGTAGTTGGGTTATGAGTGTTTCATCTAATTGAAACCTCAAATTTGACCTTGGCCTTGACCAAAGTCCCTTGGAGATCCAATAATATTTTTCATATATTTATATTCACTTATTTCTACGGAACAGATGGAAAATTCTGTTTTAGATCTAGGTGGAATGAATAATGAAACATATTTCTGTGTAACAAGGAAAGACTAGATATAGTGATTATACTGAATTCGGTTCAATCTGCATATTATCTCTATCGCCAGGTTTGTACCGGAAGTATCACCATTTGACACCACAATTGAACAGCTTCCATAAATGTTACTTTGGTTTGTGAGTTTTCTTGACAAACTACTGAAAGTGATAAATAAACATCAAAGGTATTCAACAATAATGGTTGATTGTTTATTTAGCCACTGATGTGCACTTGTGATATTTTAGAATTGTTGATTAAAAGAGGTCACATTTAGTCTGCTCTCCAGCTGACCTTGGCCGGCAAAGTCTAGGTCAAATCTAATTCTAATCAGAAATGTCTTCCTTCGTAAAAAAAACTTTTCGTTATGTTTCCAACAAGATACGAGTATTTGTAACGTTAAAATACGTATTATTCTTCTGGGTGTAGATGATAAATATGAGAAAAACCACGCTTGCAAATTCTATCTGCATAGTAATAATTATGATGTACACAAATATCATCGCATAATTAATTTTCACAGAATAGACTAATTACATGCATATCAAGTGTTAATGATTATGAGGGATTTGTTCGACATACATATTAGATAAACAATTTACATGTATATATTAATTATACATTACATCCCTTTCAATTTAATTTCAAAACGACATGTCATATGAATAAATGAGCTAGTTCCCATAAATGACATTTAGCAACAATCATATGTGTTTGTAGACGTATTCATATATCCATGTATGCATTTTGCTAATTCAGGTACTACGTTGATTGAA